>OX419346.1:9960342-10007842 GCA_948470475.1 Galaxea fascicularis
ATATATTCTTGATTTTATCCCGACGCGCGCAAGTGTCTTTTGAAACTCCGACTTCTCGTATTGGCTTAAGAATAGCGTGGTTTCCCAGGCAACAGCACAGCACGGACACGAGGTTTAGTTTTCGTGGCCGCATCTTTCTTGCGTAATTTCCCCTCCAAACGAAAAAAAATAACCTCTGGCACTCAGGGTATTTGACTACAACTTTCGGGCTTTGATTTTTACCATGGCAATTAGAGCTGCAAACTTTATGTCAGAGCTTACAAATTAATGACTGATTAATTGATTGATTGATTGATTGATTGATTGTTAATATGGCCTATTCAGTAATAAATCTTCATATTTAATTTTTTCAGATTTCACTATGTTAAATCACAGCTTCAAGGCTTGAAAATTAACTACAGCAGTGAGTTGACATGAACAGTTCTGCGTTTCACCTTCATGTAACACTTCTCCATGTGTCTAAGAGCAACTTTAGGAACCAGTGGGAGGCCGCAAGTGATACAATGGAGCTGAAGATCTGTTTCAGTCTCTGCATCTGTCTCTTGCGTCTAACATTAATAAAATATTGAGTATTTTAAATATGACAGTGATCATCGCAGTTATGAACCCTCCTTGAACAGGTAGTGAAAATATAGATTGAAAACATTAAGGCTTGTGCGGAAGTTGAATCAAATGACCAGCTCCCTGTTACAGATAAATGTGAACATTATATGAAATCATATTAATTGAACTGCGGATTAATGAATGAAGATCGAAGCGATTCTCTCTGTTATGAACACTACTTGAACAGTAGTGAAATTACGTGTAAAGCCTGAAAAAAATTCAGGTTTAGCGGAATCAAATGACCAGCTCCCTGTTAGTTTGTATAGCCCAGTTGATAGAGTACTGTACCCGTTGCACAAGCTATCACTTACTGATTACACTTGCCTGAAGCACGAGTAAAGCTACAGTATCAGCTTATTATTTTTATTTAAATTGAGATATTTACAGCAAAAAGCAAAATTATCAGGATACAAATACAATACAAGAGAAAAAAGAATAAGCCAAAACAAGTACTACACAACAAAATTTGAAATAAAAGTAAATTAAATGAAATCAGTTTCAACTAGACAGCAATAGCGAAATTATGCAAGTACATCGCGAAAAAAAGTATCTGCTTTGCTTTTAATTACTTTTCCACGAAGTTACAAATTATAAGGAAAATATTTACCGGTAATAAACAAAACATTACACTGCACTAAGTAATCAATGCGACCAAGCCACAGACTGGTTACTAACAATAAAGATGGCGCATAGACCTCTTTCATAATGGCGGCCAAATAAAATATTATTTTGTTTTAATGCTGATGAGCCTTTCTAACCTCGCTGCTATGTGCAAAATCCAAAAGAATTTTTGCACTAAAATGAGGTCAGTAAGTCTAATTAACATAGATACAAAAGAATAATATTATCGGCGGCCATTATGAAAGTGGTCTATTAAAGTGATACAATGACGATAACAGGATTTGGAAAATAACCCTTACCTCTGTTTCTTCTACAGTAGCATTTTTGGTTTTTTCTACAAAAGCATCAAGTTCATTGCTAAGCCTGTCAAGTTCTAACAACTGATCCTGGGCTTCCTATGGTACACCAAAAGGCACAAAAATATAAAACTGATGCTTTGCTCGACCAACACCAAACGTGATATCCTGAATAAGTTGATACGTAGCTCTTACAAACCGATTTTGAGGTCTAATGTAAATTACAAAGCTTTTTCACATTGATTTTTGCACTTGGGCCATAATCAACAGGGAAAACGAGGAACCATAAGTTACAGTTTGGTCCAAGAAAACAAGGTAAGTAAAATATTGATTATATCTCTAGTTGAAGTCAAGATGCCACATTCAAATTTTAGCAGGCTGCACAGTAGAATACAGCCAGCAAATTGACCAATCATAGCACCTGTTCTAACTGACAGGTATAATAGAAGATCATATTTTGATGATTTAACTAAATAAATAAAAACTATTGGCATGTTTGGATGAAGATTGCTTATCTGAACAGCTTTGCAACATACCTACATGTGTAATGTGTTTAATTAGGGGTGTTTCAAGCAAGTCCATGCACAGACAGAAAAAGATAAACTCCATTGAACAGCAGCCAAGGGGCATAGGCAATGCACACCAACTGTTTAGCTTATCAGTTTAATAAAACCTATTCTTATAAAGCTGGCGTTTTTCCCGCTACAGCGTGCCCATTCATTGGCTAGTTCACGGTCACATGACATCTAACAATGAAACAGTTTCCTGTTTCCTGCCAAATGCCATGAGTGGGCAACATTGCCAAAACTATGACATCAAATGGGAAACAGTTCACTGTCACCTACAAAATGTTGACCGCTGTTGCACGTGATCAGAGTGTGCAGCTGAAGGTGGCCTGATGTTGTCGCTGGAATCTCAGCACGTTTTTTAAAATTTACTTTTGTTTTTGTTTTCCAACAGTTTGATTAATTTGTTTCGCTATATAACAAATCACTTAATGACAGCTCCCTTTGGGAACAGTGAATTTTGTTTCATGAGAATCTCAATGTTCTCTCTGGCCCTTGGGACCAGTCATTAAGTGTTAAGTGTTTTACTAAAGAGCATACCTGCTTCTTTTTTGCAAGTTCCTTTAGAGTCTCCTCAGCCTTGAGATCAGCAACACAAGGAGTTTTTTGCCAGTCTGCCATTCGCTGTGGCAAAATTTCTTGTATGCGTCTACACAATAACAAAGGCAATGAAATTATTGCCTTACGTAATAATATCCCTTTGTTCTATGACAATAAATTATGTAAAACTGTTTCTCATCTCCCCTCCTTATAGCAAGTTTTCCTTTTTTTATCCTAACAAATTATGCATAGTAATTGCAATGGGTATAAAATAATTATTAGTTTACTACATGTATATCATGCCCTTCTCCACACCATCCCTTATTGTAACAATCCATCATATCTTATTCATTGTGATAATGCTGAGTAAATAAAAATGAAAAAAAAATTAATAAGTCATGTACACGAATATTTACAAGGCTGTACTTTAAGAAAAGTAGTTGGGGGCCCATAACCTCTAATAAAATCCATGAGATCCATAACTTTGGTGCAAAAGCCAAAATTTCGTGGTCGCCCAAAGGCCAAAGTAAGTCACCATGGGCACTGAGCTTTGTTTGAACACAGCCCTGACTTAACAATGCTAAGATAAAAGAAAGGTGGACGTCAAACATAAGAGTGCATTCTTTTGGGAATATTGTTGGATAGGAACACTCAGAGAGGGCATTATTTGTGTTCTTCTGGTCTGCTTCTGAAAGCAGAATCAACAGAATGAACAGAATTCAGTTTGCTGGAATAAACAGAATATGCTTTCTTTTGGGGAGATTTGGCAGGAAAATTGAGCATAGCCCCCGAGCCCATGAGTTTGAATTCAGACTCAGGCACTTGGTCCAAACCTCTCCAGGCTGGTCTCAGGTCACCTTTGCCAAGAATATATCCTGTTTTCAGAATTATTACGTGTTATTTTGAAAAATCTTAGTTTGGGTATTCTCTTGCTGCTAAACCTGAGTAAAAATGACCAGATAAGACATGTACCTTCTCTTCATCACATAGTACTCTCAGTGAGCAAATAAAAGTCACTTAATTATGTTAAGCTGACAGCAGTCATGTCAAAGCATGAAATCATTAAGTACTACACAGCCAATCTCAAACTGTGTTCTGTCCAAAGACTTTGGAACTCCAAATTAAGACTTAAGAATGAAACATGGAAAGTTCTAAGTGACTCCATACCTGACGGCCAGCTGAATGCCGCACTCATCACTACAGTACTTTGAGCCAGAGCGAGCTGCATTAGTGCAACCAGGACCATAACACTGACGTGGAACTTCATCTTTTTCTTTCTCCTCAACATAATCAACAGACATTCTTGTCTTGTCCTCAATGGAAGTTATCCTCCTTCGTCTGCGTGGTCTTTCACTTGACTGCCTCAGTTTCTCCTTTTTATGATATGATAGTTTAAAATATAAGCAGGTACTTTGATGATATTTCAACAGACAAATTTCCAAATCAATACCCAATTAAAGCAGTTTAAAAATAAGCCAACTGTGCAGACCTTCGTACAATATTGCAGTTTAAATTTGCTTAGGGTACATTATGAAACTTTTCAAACCAGGTTTGTAGCTACATTCAAGAAATATGAAACAACTGACCTTGTTTGAGAATTACAAACCAAGCACAAATTTAAACCAGAACATAAATTTTCACTAACAACCTTAGTACCCATCCAAAGACACATTTTCAGGGCACCTGAGGTATGCCCAAAAGGTAAACTGTATGAGTTTCTTCTCTTTCTTCAAATGGGCATCTTATGCTTTGGGGTTGTTCATAATAATAATAATAATAATAGTAGTATAATAACTTTATTTAAGTCTCAAATCACTCTAGCTGAACACAAGTGCTCTACTAATTGGGGAGACTGTTAATCAAATAAACTCGAAATTAAATCAAATGTTGGTTTTTGAGGAGAGGTGAAAACCAGAGTACCCAGAGAAAAACCTCTCGGAGCAGAATAGCTAACCAATAACCTCGGTCCTCTTATGATGCCGAGTCCGAGATTGAACCCAGGACACATTGGTGGAAGGCGAATGCTCTCACCACTGTGCCAACCCTGCTCCCCTTTCGTAATCTCACATGTTCCACCTGCAAGCTTCAAGAGGCCAACAGTTCCCACTTACAGTGTTGGTTCATGGCTGGATGGCAGGGCCAGGGAACAGTGCTCAATCCAGAGGCTGACCAGAAAAAGTGGATTTCCAGACCCCGATGTTCCCATGTACCTAAAGTGCACCTAAGCCCAACATATTTTCTCCACTAATACAAAACTCTGCACCTATTCCAGAAACAATTATTGCTCCTGGAATAGGTGCAGAGTTTTATTAGTCAGTCAATTTCCAGCTGAATTTTTTTGTGGGCTTTAAAACTTAGGAAAAGCTAAGTATAATTTGGTACACAACCAAATCAGAAGGGGGTGGATCTATTCTTGATATCATGTCAAAACTGCTTACATGCATGTTTACAATAGGGACTTTCAGATTTGATTATGAGTATGAGTACGAGAATGAGTACAACTTTTCAAATCTTCTTTGCATGCTTTATATGATCACTAGTGAAATCAATCTTGTTTCTACAATCTGCTAATCTGCTGTTAAGCAACAAGGAAAGGTGAGGGTCCAGGAGAGGTGAGTGGTTTGAAATTAGAAAATCGTACTCGTATCTGTTCTCGTACTCACACTCAAATCTGAAGGTTCCTAATGACTTACCTACTATGACTTACTGCGATGCAAATCAGTTTGTGATGTCAAACCAAGACAGACTCACACCCCTCCCTAGCTTTTGGTCATGTCATAGATGATGACGAGATTTTGTTACTTTTATAGCTTATAAAAATGACAAGATTGCAAGGTGCAAAAAAAAGTGCAATATGTTTCAAACAGATGCAAAGATATATTTTAGCAAGAAAACATGTTGGAGCATGGTACACTTTGAACATGACACTAAAAAACCAAAGTAAATATAATAATTTGAAGAGTGCATTGCATGAAGCGAAACCCTCCAAGTTATTTGATAAATAAATACAAACCTTCCTGCCCTCAAATTTGGCATGTTTCATCTTCACTGCCTTTCTTTGCTTTCTGGGTGTTAATCTCTGCAAAAGAACCCATACTCTCATCACAAAGGGTAGTGAAGATAGCACCTGGTGCTGTGGTATGTCCTCTGATATATCTGATGGATTTGCTAAAAGGTGCCTGCCCCAAAATAGCTGTTGCTTGTAGCCATTACAAAAACTACATGTAGGAGTGTGACCATTGCTTTTTTTCTTCTCCTTTCTTTCTTCTTGCTTTCTCTATTTTTCCTTATTGTTGAAAATTCATTAGCATCAGTACTGTTTTTCTCAAGAGATTGATCAGCAATTGTCATAAAATTTCCACAAAATTTCAAACGGTGCTCCTGTGTTTCAGACACCCCTGAAGTACCTCTATATCAATAAGAGGGTCCCCTTCTCTCCGAGCTTCTTCTTCCTTGAGCATATCCCTGTAAGTGGTACCTCCTCTCAGGAGAACCTGGAACCACAAAGGAAAACAAATGATTGTGCTGAAAAAAGGATCTCTACAGTCTGAAAACCTCTGTCATAAGAAGGGTTTAACAGTGAGAACAACGTTCTCCAATTTAGCTTTAAATTGACATACAGGATCATTTTGTCAAAATTCAGTTATTTGACATCCTTAAGGCCTGAATTCAAGATACTAAAACAGGGCTGTCACTAATTTTTGAGGTAGGTGGGGATATATAAAAAATAGCCGGGGATTCAAGTTGCAGTGGTGATGTCAACATGCTGGTTTTATATCAAAGTAGCCAGGGATATACTTCAAAGTACAAGGGGAAAATCCCCAGCCCCTGGCCGTTAATGACAGCCCTGCTAAAAAAATCTCAGTAACTTATTGTAAGGTCTTACAGAGAACGTGACACCTGATTGATTTCTCTTTATATTTTTATAAACACAGATCACAAGAAATCTTTATTTTCAAACTTATCCTGGGTTGGTTTTGTTTAAAGGCAGACAGTAACATTAAGCAATGCAAAAACAAAAGCTAATATAAAGGGAGCAAGATTTCAAACCAATATCACCCAAATTTGCAGACTGCAAGTCATTTTATTAATAGCAACAAAGACATAATGCTGTAACATTAGCCTGGTTGAAAAGCACTAGAATGGGAAGAGAAGAGGTGCAATACAAAGAAGCTTTGCTTGTGCACACCTGTTCAATTCGCTCATTCTTTGGGTGATAAAGCAATGAGGGTACGAAAAATGTTATGTGTTTTGAAACTCAAATAGTCTCAGCAGGTGTAAACAAGTTCACAAACCTACATGTAAGAAAACGAAATCTGTGAATCTGAAAAGAGGTTGTGACTGGCCATATAATTGTTTGGCATAAATTAAAAAAGGGCAATTAAGTGCTCACCCTTGACTTGACAAGGCATTGCCGAAGGCGGCATTTCTGTCTCATTTTGTTTGGTCCACCAAACTTTTTCATGTCCTATAAAGAAAAGAGTTGTTGTTAAACATCCATAGAATTACATACACTCCATTCCCTCCCTCCCTCCCTCATTCATTCATTCGGTCAATCAGCAGGGTAGTCAGAGTAAGCCACTGATCCACAAACATAATCAGGAAATCAGTGAGAGAGCTCAACAATAAACCCTTTAAACCATCCGATCAAAATTTAAATTCTCATTTCCTGTAGAAATAGATGGGAGAAGTTGTAAAAATAACAAGCAATTTCATCTTGTATGGTCCTGTTGTAAATTCTCATGACCACTTTGTTTTATAGAGCATTGATATTACAAGGAGAAATTTGATGCTGATCACTCTCAGGGCTTAAAGAGTTAATTATAAAATAACTAACCTACAATTAATCAAACAACCAGTCAATCAACCAGTAATTCCTTCACTACTTTTAGCACTGAGGAAGTGTATATAGAGGCATCCAGCCAGTCAGTCAGTCAGTCAGTCAGTCAGTCAGTCCATAAATCAATCAATGCATCTGCCCACCAGCCAACCAGTCTGTCAGTCCTTGCAATAATTATTAATCAGTCAATAAAAATCAGCATTTCCCCGAAAAAGGTCACAACATTAATAACCTCTTAAGTTATATTCTTGACTCACTGGATTTGGATTTGCTGATCAGAAGAACTTAATTATTACCGGTAGTTATAAATAGCTATAATACCTTGCAAAAGTCACACTGGCCACAGTCTTCAGTGGTGAGACAAGCAACACACTCTCCACATGTTCTCCTTGACCTTTTCCTGTCACTCTGCAAACAAACCAGTACTTTTCAACCAAAATACAAAAACAACACACACAAATGTGATCTAGCTTTACTTTAGACAAAAAGAACTTACCTCATCTTTGCCCAATTGCTGCTTTTCTTTCTTCTCTGATCGGGCCTTCTCCATCTTTTCTGGTTTGGGCTTTTTGATTCTGTACCTAATACAAAGATCTGGATTGCTTTCTGCAAAGGGAACGATCATTCAACTTTAAGCAAACAAGTAGTGCATTAGGAAATTAACTTAAAATGCAGCTCAAATACAGATTTGGCTTTTCACTTACATAAATACACTTGTATCTGCAGTGTACATGTAAGAGGTGAGAATTCTTTTGAGAAATCAACTGAGGATATAAGGTGGCATGTTTACAATCCGGTGGATAGGTTTACTGCCCGGAATAAATTGTTATTATTAATTATTATTATTATTATCTTTGTTTAACATCATGTTCTGGCTGTTGTTATTGCCGTGATTTCTTCCATTAGGCGAGTCACAACAAATGACCAAGGGCCAACTGACTTATCTCTTCTTCACATTTCCAATACCTTCCTCAATATCCTTGCAGTTCCCAACAACGCATTTTTTTGCACCACTCCAACACTGAATGTTATCCCTAGCTTTTCAATCCACCTATCAAATCCTTTATTATTATTATTATTATTATTTACCATGCAGACTAGTCTCTACAGCAAGAGGAAGCTAGGAAAAAATGCCAACCTCTCCTGAGTAGGATGTCATCCCGTGGCAAGATACTCAGAATTGGATGCCAAGATTAATTAAATACTATTCCCTCCATGATGAGGTACTATTCCTTGACAGGATGTCCAACATGAATCCACAAGGAGTAATACTATTTTCTCCTGGATTTGCTGTTAGTCCACAGGGGCCCACAAAAGTTGAGAAAAAGTAATCAGTAAAATTAAATTATTGGCATATGTTGATAGTTTCTTGGATTACTGTAGTTTGCGAAACGAAACCAAACGAAACGAAATGAAAATCTGTAGTTTGCAAAATAAACATTTCCTTTCTCGCTGCGTCTTCTCAGATATTCTAAACAGAAAATTCCCCCCAAATAAGCCGTTTCACCTTGCGTGGAATGCGTGATGTTTTCGTTGCCATGTATAAAGTTTAAATTTAGCTCAGGTGTAAAATGGGGTTGGAAGGCCTACACGACTCCTGTTCGCGCGTTTGCCGCTTCTATCTCGGTTCTATTGACCGATTTAGCTTCTTGCTTGTTTTAAGTGGGGCAACACGGTGGTTAAGAGGATAGCATGATGGTGATGGTGATTGAAACAACAATGTGCTTAAATGTCGCATGTAATGTATTTTGATACCAAAGGTCATTTCTGGGTTTAAATTCTGCATTTATCGCCTGTTTGTTTCTGTTTAGCGACTGTGGTCCTTTATATAATTTTGAGCCATGTAATGTGATCATCTTTATCTTGCAGTGTTTGTACATTACTGGGCCCGGTTATTTGGTTTTGTAGCAAGACGTTGTGTTTCGTCTCTTTATCCTTTCTTTAGTGTTGTAGCTTATTAGAGAGCTATGCAACGCGTGAAGTTGAGCGCTCAAATCCGCTCTAATTATGGCTGTGTCTTTGTCATCGTTTCACTCCGCTCTGTAACTGTGGTTATGCACTGGCAGTGAAAGAGTGGCTTGGACAAGGTTCTTTTGGAGATGTTTACACCGTGAAAACGTCATGCATTCCATGCAAGGCGAAACGGCTTTTTTGGGAGGAATTTTCTGTCTAGAATATCTGAGTAGACACAGTGAGAAAGGAAACGTTTATTTCGCAAACTACAGCATTTCATTTCGCAAACTACAGATTTTCATTTCATTTTGTTCCATTTCGTTTCGTTTGGTTTTGTTTTGCAAACTATAGTAAGCCTCGTTTCTTGTGGTTTTCTTTAGTCTACATTTGCATACAGTTGATATTTATGCAACAGCACGATAGTTGTGTGAGGAGCCAGTTTCGTGCATGAATGTTTTGAGCTATATACTAATTTGCTATGTGTCACTGTGTATATTATTGACAAAGGAGGCAACTTGTTCACAAAACATTTTGAACTCTTCACTAATTCTTCACTGCTTTGCAAGAAAATTCGACTCCAAAGAAAGCTGAATTACTTCTGAACACTCTCACCTGTCAAAAATATCCCAAGAAGATATGGCATAGCATTTCAAAAGATATACTAAATCAATTTTTATTAGTGTTAATTACACATAAATCAAAATGTAAAAAGCAGCTAACCTAAACATGGTGCGCAATAGTATTGTTTGATGTCTTTAGCTTCTTGCTTGGTAATACCAATACATTCACCATGGAACCATTCATCACATTCATCGCAACAGCTAGATGCAAACACATAGGGATAAAAACAGTGCCACTGCAAAACTCAAGAAAACCACTCCTAAAAAGACTACTGTCTAATGAAAGACATAAGGCTTTTAAAGGTTGGGGATATGAAGCTGAAGATCTACTGGCACGTATCACTAACCCTCTTGTTCGTACAGTGAAGTGACATGCAATACTGTGAAAGTACCATCAAACAACAACAATCCAGCAATCTATATTTATTGAGTATCAAAAAGACCAAAAATGGCTGCTACATGCAGATAGCATTAGCTAATCAAGATGGTAGCGACAATTATACCTACAACTTGTCAAATGTTAGTGAGATAAAGATATGAAATAAAATAAAGGTAGCTATTTAGATATTAGCATAAACATGTAGATAAGCAAGAAAAGGTATTCAACTTAATACAATACACTGTACAAGGTAAACATAGGTAGCTAAGTGCAAATGACTTGTATTTGGAGATCAACTGTGAAACAGCTGATGACAGTTTATAAAAAATGGTAGGTGAATCAAGACAGAAGCATATAGGGGATTACTTTTTTAAATCACATACAAGGGAGCTTACGGGTAGTCTTATTCAAAGAGTTCCACATATTTGGTCATAATCTTGCAATAGAATCCAGCATTACGTTTCCTCTGCACAAATAGTTAGTGTAAATGTTAATTTACAAGATAACACAATACAGGACATTCATGAGTCAGTGAACGAAGGGTAGTATACATGTAACTGTGCAAATAATATATTAATTATGTAAGGTGTATTGATCTTCCGAGCAACACTTACATCATAAACCGACTGGTGTCAGTTGTACGGCAAACACAGTAAATAACATCTTCTCTCTGTATTTGAAAAAAAAAGGTATTTGCTTGTGCAAAACAGAAATGCAAAAAAAATTCCACAGCTGCATATCAATAATCGTACATTAAAATGGTTAGTAAGTAATAACTACTGTATGCAGCAGTGGTACACACTTGTTGCACATATGTTGTATAGAAGCTCATGATGTTGACTAGGCTGCATGCATTATAACTCATTATCATATGGCTACAATAGTACATGCACTCTGATTGGCTGCTGAGCAGGCAAGATTTTCTTGTAATGACCAGGCATCATGAAAATTCTCGGCTCCACAGCTCTTTTGAGTTGTGAGTAAAAGCTACGAGCGTGTGGGTGAAAACAACAAACATTATGGACAAAGTACATCTATATTTTCAATAACTGAAGGAAAAACTAGCATACAGATACTTCTTTAGTATGAGCAACAAAGAGAGCCACAGCGAAAGCAAATTTTATTATCGTTAAAATGGCCATATAATAAATAACTTATTAACCTTGTCCGTTCGGTCATTACAGGGAAATCCCAGTCTGAGATTTCCCTGTAATGACCTCACTCTCAGTTAATAAGTGGTATACAATGCATGTGCATGACATACAGAGCGTGGTTTATCAGTGACATAATGAACTCAATTTGACCAATCATAGTGTGCATAATTCTTTGAATGTTCTTAAAAAATGATTAAAATTTAATGACTACACCTCCTAAAAGCTGTAATCCATGTTGGCAGAAAGAATTCATCACTTGTAGATCCACATTTTACCCCTCACAGAGTTATTTCAAGATTACCTTTTCTTGGGAGGCCAGTAAGTAATTCACCTTTGCTTGTCTCTCAGGTAAGTTGTTAAATATCCGAGCCACCTCCTTATGCTGGAAGATCAAAACAATAATTATCCTCATTGCCGCTTGTATAGTTTCTACATGTATGTACTAGATCAAATTATTTTTTGTGTACAAAAAAATTGCATTTTTGAGACATCTGGGTACCCAGACCAATGGTTTTGGCATGGTCCGCTTGATTTTTTTTACCATGTAAATGCACGATTTTAAACACACGGGCCGAAAAAATAAGGCAGGCTGAGACCACCTTGCTAGGTGGTTCTCGCCCACCTAAAAAGTGGCCTGCATGCCAAAACAGTTTATTCATTTTATTCATTAATTTTTTATTCATTTTAACAATGGAAAACTTGCTTCAACCTTGTCAAACCAGGCAAAACAATGGGGATGTCTCCATACCTCTTTCAATTGCGGAAGGTTTAAACAGATCAAACTAGCTTGCAGGAGGTGGTAATGTCACTGCTATAGTGCCTTAAAAAGTGGCTTAAACGATGATCTTGTTTCACCCTCCATTTCTGTCAGTCATTTTCGTTTTTTCAAGGAATAAAGCTATAAAATAATTATTGCTTTTGTATGTTGTCAAATTATGTTGAACCCAAGCAAATTTCAGCCCAAAAATTATGCAAACCACTGTAAATGTACCCAGAGGTTCATTGTTTTAAGAGTGCCTTTCTTACTTCAGGGGTGCTCTTCAGAAATGAACAGAGAAAAAAACAGAACATATTTTTGTCATGTAAATAAAGCAGCCGTACCAAAACCATAGGCCAGTTTGCCTAAATTCAGGAGTGTTAAACCCAAAATGAATATTGTGTAAATGGGGCTTTAGAGAAACTGGGAGTTTCCAATAGGGTGGAGGAAAAGATCCTGTAAAAACAACAGGGATTATGACTGTAACCATTTGGGAGGAAATTTGTGACCAAGTGATACACTTTAAGGTGTTACAGCTGTAAATTTAAAATGGCCAAAGTTGAAGTTATTAAGTACACTTATAGGGTATTGACAGAAACTATGATTTTATTTTGATCAAGCGCATGGCTTATCAATAAAAGAGTGTTTGAGCAAGGAGTGACGGAATGAACTTTAGTATCTGATAAAGGTAAAACTTAATTCTTTACTTTTTATTGTATTTTGTACTATTTATACTGTTTTAACTACTGTAATTATTCCAAGTCAATTATACAAAAACTGGTTTTCAAAACAAAAACAAAAAAACTTAAAGCAGCCAAACAACAAGTGAAGTGTGTGCAGTGACCAGAGTGGCTATTGGCTTTCGGGCTGATCACCATGATGTTCAAAATAAATGTGGCTACAAACGACAAATACAGCAAGTACACAATGTTATTACCTTAATACATTATCTATTGAAGCACTACAGAATTATTTACATCATCATTACTTCATTATTTACTTTAACAAGAAATCTACAGTGTAATTACTATTACAATAATAATTAAAAAATGAGTATTTAATTAACCATAGACTGCTGTCTTAAGGCTGGTTTACACATTATGGTCTGTTGACCCAGCATTGTCAGGGCGAGAATCATACATCTATTTTGACGCCTGATTCTCCACTGATTGGTGAAAATGAAAATTGGTCTGATTAAAAAAATCTGTTGCAGTGCAACAGATTTTTGGACGTCGGGTTGACATTCTCAAAGAAGCCGCCCCATCAATCAAAATGTTTTGAAAGAGCATGCAAGAAAACACTATTGCCGAATGGACGATGAAGAAATAGCCTTCTCGATGTACATAGATTAGATGTCAATGATGAAGCAACCATACTACAATAAAATGAGATGCTGAAAATGACAAAACAGTACAACTAAACACAGTAAACGAAGCAACAATACTTACAAGAACTCAACAAGGTGATAAACTACGCCGATAAGTCTACAAATCGTTTGTAGCGTGCCAGAACACAAAACATGGCCAACCTAAAACAAGTTCCCGGTCAGCGGGTTTATTTAAGAGAAGTCCTGGGACTGGGAAGGACAGCGGTAAACTCTGCAGACGAAGGCAAGGGTGCGACCCTTTGATGAAAGGGCGATCTCCCTGTTAATCACAGAACGGATCAAGTACCTGTGTCTTTACAACGACCTTGATAAAGTCTATCATGATCGAAATAAAAGAGATATTGCAAAGATGCAGATGGCTAAATCCTTGAATATGCTTAACAATACATTGCTTGTCTACCATTTTTGCTTTTGATGCCTTACTACACCTGTTTAATAGGATGACTTCTTTACAGAAAATCGAATTCTCCAAAAATTTTCCCTCTTGGGTTTCATGTCAGGCCTAGAATTGGGCATCAAAATAGATGTACGATTCTTGCCCCGACACTGTCGGTCCGACAAATCAGCCCAATGAATCGTAGCATGTAAAGTGGCCTTTATTGTAGTGCCACAAACCACGACTAGCCTTTGCTATTTGTGGGTAGCGATGGACTATAACATTTTTTGTAGTTAATTGATTATTTATCATTAAAATATTCTTATTGTTAAACTCTTCTTGTACGTGAGCTTAAGTTTAGATGAACAAAGTACACAGTTATCTAATTACATCAACAATACATAGACCCATAATGGCAAGTTCCACGAGCAGGCAAGATGAGGCAAATTCTGTGTTCTGATTGGCTACCCAAGCAGGCAAGATCTAGATGGGCTGATGTAGCCTATTTTGTTCCCGCAATAAAATCTCACCACAGTCCAAGCGGCAACCTCGACCCTGGGAACGAGGTTGTCCCAGCGGGTGCACAAAAGTTTTCTTTTGCAAACTATTTTTCACAGCAGTAAAAATATTTTCTGCGATTTCTCTGTCAGGATGGAACTAAAAAACTAGAAAACCGAAATCGTCAACGAGAATGAAAACAAAGAAAACAAAACATCACCTTTGTAAGCTTATATAATCTTAACTGGCTTGCTTTTAATTTTCAGTGCTCGAAAATGAAGAAGTACGAAGATCATTTTTTCAGTGTTCTTTATGCCATATAATAAATCATTTATTGGCTAAGCTAGTTCGGTCAAGATGGCTGGATATTGGCCTCGTTCTCTTTTTGCAAATAGAGAACTTGGCCAATCTGTACATTTATCTGTATGAGGCCAAGGATAACCAATAGATGTGTTTGCAAGCGTTATTACATTTAATTTACCTCTTGTGTCCGTCTCTAAAATAGTACAAAAACAGTAGCTTTCTTAGACGTGCGGAATCATCACGCAAGGGACTAGTCGCGCCGACAAAAATACGAAATTAACGTGAAGATCTGTTTCTTACCTTCAAACCATCGTCGCGTCCTTGCTCCATTTTGTTTTTATACGACTGAGCATGCGCGGGATGGCAGCTTTGAAACCAGACCTTCCTTGACTTGGGAGCCACTCCTTGTTGTAATGTGGCGCTGGGTGAAATAGAAAAAACAACCCTCGTGTTGGGGAGTAATATCTATGATTTCGGGTTGAGATCGTGCTAGTTTCTCAAATACTCGAAAGGTTTGTATTTATCACAGATAAAACTGCAGAAAAATGTGTAAACTAACTTTTCCTTGGCAGGCGTTTTATTCCCAGTGGTTTAAGGAGTGTCCTTTTTTTTTGGACCGAGCACGCTTCCTGAGATTAGAGCTCAAGGGTGGACGTCCGCGGACTTGCATACCTTTTACAACTTTCTTTCGTGGAATTCGCGTTCGTGTCGTCGCCTTAAATCCTATTGGGCTGCGTTGAGGCTTGTTTACGGTTACATTGCGCTCGCTAGATCGCAGTTATACTGAACATTTATCCTCATTTGCAGGTCACAGTTGTTTGTGGTTCGAACAAGATTTCTAGGTCGTTCCTACGTCGATTTCGTGGTATTCTTCGCCACAATTTTGTGTGGTCTGTTTCCTCGATCAGAGGCGTGCGAAATGGACGAAAGGCGGCAAGACACCGCTGAAAGGTTCTGAACTTCATGTCTATCGTAATTTCTATCATAATTTAGTTGGAGTCGAATTTAGTTTGTGTCTTGTACAATGTGTATGCACGTCACGTCACATTAAAATTAAAGTTGTGTTGTATTATGAAAGTATGATCGTTTGAAAGTTCGTCGTTTGTGACTGGTTAACGTCTGTCGGTGAATCTAAAATGTTAAGAGCGGATATCGTATTGTCTGTGCTCTACAAAGTGGGTTAGGAAGAACCCAAATTCAACCTCAAACCACATGATCACCTATGGTGAGACCACAGCCACTCTACGCAAGATCTTTGTTAAGGTTTGCTTATCTGGATAACACCACCATTCAACGATGAATTTTCCCAAAGCATTCTGGTAGAATGTGCCATTGCCTTTTTAGTGGGTGTTGAAAAGGTTAAAAAGCGAAAGGTCATTCCAATATTCGTGAGGTGAGTAAGGTCAATGTTTAACAGTTTTTCCATTGTTACTCATTCCTTGCATCCTTGGTTTGAAACACTGATGCAGGATTGCAGACGCCGCCAGTGATCTGCGAAGTTCAGACTACAGAAGCAGTTACCTAGGTCAGGATGGGAGAGACCGCGATCTTGAACGCAACATTGGTCGTGAGCTGAGCCGATTCAGGGATGGCAGGTCAGATTCTAGGGATGAGAGGCACAGAAGTCCAGAATCAAGGCGTCGTGATGGGCCAGATCCGTTTGGACGAGACAGAGACTACTACAAGGAAAGGGAACGCAGCAGAGATGTTACCAAGAGTCGGGATAATGATTATGACAAAGATAGAAATGGCAGAGATCGAGATCGAGACAGACTTAGGTCTCGTGATGGTGATCGATATGAACGTGATGGCCAAGATCGGTATAGAGACCGTTACGATCGTGGTCATGATCAAGATTTTAATAGAGAAAGAGATTATCGCAGGTCACGTGATAGGGACTATGATAAAGATAGAGACCGAGATCGTGACAGAGGATACGAGAGAGATCGTGACTGGGACCATGATAACAAGGATCGAGCAGGAGATAGTAAAGAATGGAGTCGGCACAGAAACGAGCCAGAGGATCATTACCGTGATGAAGTTGTACACATATTCCTTGTCTTTTTTGCATGTTACTTTGTTTATTTTGAGCTTCTTCCCCTAGCAAAAATACAATGTAGCTGTGACCATCATTTTATCCCTAATTTACACTTTTCCTTCTCAAGACTAGTCAGTGTCAAAACAGAAAAGAATCACAAAAATATTTTTTGAGTCTGATTGTGTTTTCGTTCACTAGTGATAGGGCTAATTCATGCAGTGATGTTCAACAAATTTGTGAAGATACCAAGAAATAATTTCCTTTTTGGTATTTTATGCATTCTGTAAGTCAGATTGGTTAAATGTCTTCCTACAGTATATTCAAATTATTTCTCAAGAACAGCTGTTACATGTAAATTGCGGCAGAATAATATCAATGTGAAAGGGTTCAATTTCATTTTAACCTTTAAATTACATAGTTTCCCAAGTTAAGGCTTTGTTTCCAGTTTTTCATGGTTCAAAGTACTGATTATTACTGACAGTTGTATTTTTGTCAGTTGAATTTTTTTGTTGCAGAAGGATTATTGCCACATCATGAAATCTGCATTGCTTGCATTTTGCTAAATAAACATCATTGTTCATAAACAGCATGATCGTAGTGATCGTGACAGAGACTGGGAAGACAGGGAATACTCCCGCAGTAGGCACCATCGAAGAGAAAGAGACAGTGATGATAGGAAGTGGTTGGACAGTCGACAAGATGAGCCAACATCTGTAGTTATATTGCATGGATTGGATAAAGACTTCAAGGAAGAGGATGTAAGTTGACTTTCAATGTTGTACCACAGTTGGAGCAATTTTGAGCTGGGCATCTGGCAAAACCTTTATCTGAATGATGCTAATAGTTTTAAATTTCAATGAAAATGTCTATGGTCTTCCTAGAAGTATTCAGCAAAAATTAAACCATAAGAAGTCATACATTGGATTGCTCCCTCCAGTTTTGACTAAATGTGTGTGTGATTTGATATCCTCCCATCACGAATTTGATTAACCCAATATGTCAGAGTAACATTGAAGATGCACAGAGGTGTATTCCCTGTTGAGCACAACTTTCTGTTAGTGGTCAGATGCACTGATATCCGCAAAATTTGGACTGTTGAAGAAACATCCAAATTTTTGCTGAGAAGTTTATTTTTTACTTAGATGATTGAAGCACTTCAGAAAGATGGTACCGAATTTTTGGATCTTAGAATTGTCCGTCTCAAATCTGGTAAGCCTGGAGTCATTACTATTTTGCTGTCTATAGTCATATTGTCGGTAAAAGGGACTAGTATCGTATTTCTCCTAAGGAAAGGAAAATAATGATCGCCAAGCAAATTCTCCCAGGTAGAGCCATGTGAAATATTGATAGTAAAAATGTAAGGAGAATAGACATGTTGATCAGGGTGAGGTGGGCTACATGTATAAGGATTAAAATATGCAGGATTGTTCATGTATCCAAGTTGACAAACTACCTTGCTTCCTTTGAGGGTGGGTGCCTGTGGTATTCAGGTCTTTTCACTGTGGAATGCTCCAAGGTTAACCTAGCAATGCATGATTCATTACCCTTGCTATGTTATTTCTCAAGACTAAGTGTTTCTCTTGCCAATTTTCAATTGGTAATGTTATATCTCTCTTAGGTGTTTCAAGAGGATTTGGGTTCTTGGAATTCAAAAGTGTCTCTGAGGCACATGACTGGAAAGAGTGTCACAGAGTATGTTTAGATTCCACCATTATATTTAACAGCTGAATAAATGCTAAAAGTGTTTGCTGAATGGAAGTACGTGTAGATACAATGGAAGTCTGCTATTAACAAAGCACCATGACTGACTATGTTGTACCTGTGTAACTCAATGCACACTCTGCCCCCTCATAAATTCTGAGTTACTGTAACCTAAAATATCAGCAATGAAGAAACCTCAGTGTTTCCAAATACAGAATAATTATGCTTTTCATGATTTTTTGCATCAAAATTCCTCAGATGCTAATATTTGAGCTCCAATGAGATTGGGGCACCCAATTTTTTTGTTTTGCACTTTGAATCAGCATTAAAATAATTTCAATTAATATCTCTCCAATAACAATGTTTTTAATAACTAGAACTCTCTGTAGTTAATCTCCTTAAACAGTCCCATGGAGAGTGGGTGGGCTCCATTGTAAAGCTGTTTGTAGAAGGAAGATTCCTTGTTGCCTGGAGTTTACACCAGGTAGCTGTAGCTGTAGCTGTTCTAGTTGGGCAAGAATAGAGTGATTGCAAGAACTCTTAGAGAGCAAGACTCCAATGAAAACTAAAAGTAATGTTATAAATGGCTTCTTTAGGAGCCATTGGTCATTAAAAAGCAGTGACCATCTTTTGTTTGTTTTATGTTTATTCTCATAAGGTCAGTTGGAACTTGAGTTCCAAGTTGTTTTGTGAATAAGGAGCACCCCTTAAGCAGTATACATGGGCTTTTACAGTAATACAGTAGGGTTAGTTACTACTTCACCTCTTTGTTGAAGGGCCTTCCCTTTATAAGCAATCTCTTAGTGGCTAGAAATCTCACCAAAGGGAAGTGTAAAACAAATTGAGTGGGGTTTAATTTACTCCATTAACGCCTGTGTCGCAAATGGAGGTTGGGTGCTCAAGGATCTGGGGACTGGTACCAACGACCCAACCCCCGGTCGGTGGAACACCCCATAAGCCTGCCCTACCCGCAACCCAGCCATGAGCCCCACCCGACACCCCAGACCCCAAAACAAGCACCCGTCACACTGAACCATAAGTTCAAATATGGAAAAACAATCCCCAATAGGGAGAGGAGGGGAAATACTTGAAAGCCCCGCAAACGCCGACACACCAAAACTCTGAGCTAAACAAAACCACGAGGACATGCGAAGGCGCACGCATAATGTGCAAAACAAACCGCTGACCACTCGAACTGCCAGAAGATGCCACAGACAGGCCCAACATGCAAATAACACATGCACATGCTAAATAACGCAGCAGGCAATGTCCCCAAAATACTAATAACGCACTAACGCTAATGCCACGCAATGCCACGCCACGCCATAACAAACAGAGCAACTTGCTCCTAGTCGTTAACTATGGAGAGGAAATAGAAAATTGATTTCTCTTGTTTGATTGTAGGGGCGATATTATGTGCGTGGACACACTGTCTGCATTGATTATAGTCGACCCAGAAGTGCTGCAAATGTAATTGAGAAAGACTGGATTTGTAATAAGGTGAGAAAAATAGGACTTGGGAGGAAAATCTGTTGTTCATAAATAATTTATGGTGTATCATCTATGGTATTTGGTTGTAGCCTGAGTATCAGGCCCTATCGGGGAAGCGGGGACGAGGGGAAGGAAGAGGAGAAGGGCCTGACACAAAGCCATTGATTCACTTGTGTCCAACATCCAGATTCTGGATGTTACACTAATTGGTCAAAAGACAATAAGAAACGTCACGTGAGTCAACCAGAAGTCAAGCTTCCAGCGCAGGGGTTACAGACGCCATATTGAAGTTTACTCTCATGACACTTGACAGTTACCGGAAGTGATTTTGATTGGCTTATTATTATAACACACGCTGTGTGGGGGTGGAAGGCTTCTGAGAAGCTATTTGTGACCTACTTTGGGAAAACGGACACTAACGCTTTTCCGTTTAAATGGCGAAACCGTTTACCATCCGTTTACATCCGTTTAAACGGGTCATTCAAGCGTTTAAACGGTTTGCTTATCCGTTTAAAAAAATTTGCATCCGTTTAACGCTTTGGCGAGAACGTTTAAACGGATTGCTTATCCGTTTAAAAAAATTTGCATCCGTTTAACACTTTGGCGAAAACGTTTAAACGGTTTGCTTATCCGTTTAAAAAAATTTGCATCCGTTTAACGCTCTAGCGAAAACGTTTAAACGGTTTGCTCATCCGTTTAAAAAGAAACCCAGCAGCTGTTTAAACTTAACCCTGCGAACAGAACTATCTTGAAGATAACGCAATCGCTCGATGTAACTCACCGGAACGTGAACTGCACGGCAACGGTAATTTTGGTTCCAACTTATCCGTGTTTATAGAAAGCGAGTAATCGTGGTATACTTGGACAAACGGCAAAAAAAATAAAATATCGGTTTGGACAAACGTACAGCATCGAGAGCCGATGAAGCCATTCATTCGGCTACCGTGATTCTGCCATCGATCTTGTTCGTTCAGAACAGTGCACTTTATCACCTTCAGATAACGCTTACGGTGTACGATGAAGATCATTCACGATTTTACAACAACTTGATTCTTGGAAACAAAACTTGATTCTTTGCAACGCAAACTTGATTCTTTGAAATAAAACTTGATTCTTCGAAACGCAAACTTGATTCTTTGAAACGTAAAAACTTGATTCTTTGAAACGCAAACTTGATTCTTTGAAACGTAAAACTTGATTCTTTGAATTTTTTTCCGCAGACGCACGGAAAAATGTTTGCGGAAAAAATTAGGGCCCAGTCTTCATATGAGCCCGGTTAACCGGGCTGGCTCGGTTAATGACATGAAATTGGTTTCTGTTCATATGGCGACTTTCAGCCCGCTTTCCGAGATGAAACATTTGAAAAATTGGTGACGCGACCATTCAGGCATGAAATATAATGAACAAGCCTGGCGAGAATTTCTCGATTTTCTTTGTTTAAGCAGCCTCGAATCTCCTTTGACTTGACGTTAACTATCAAATGAAACTATTCCGAGTTTCATTTTCGAAGAAAAAAGAGGTAAAATCTCGGTAATGTCATAAAATATCCGTTCTATCACGAAAGTGCATTGTATTACTTTCCTCCCGTTAACTGGGCTGAAGTGTTCATATGGCAAAAATGTTCGGCCCGGTTCTCGAGATCCCGGTTGGAAAAACCGAGATCTCGGCAACCGAGCCAGCCCGCCCTCTCATACGAACACATCGAAATTTTTACAAACGATTTAGCGGTGTGGCGAGATCTCGGAAACCGGGTCAGCCTGGTCAACCGGGCTAATATGAAGAGGCCCTTAGACGGAAAATTTTTCCGTGCCGTCTGCGGAAAAAAATTACAGACAAATGTATGATAATTTAAAAATTCTACCGAGCCAATTTCAGAGCAGTTAGGAACCTCAGATTTTCACATTAAAATATTTTGGCTAGTAACTTCAGTTTCCAATTTATAAATTTCTCTACATTCAAGGTTTTCACAAGTTATTTGACATCTGTTTCCCATGTAAACACTGTGATTCCCGAAGCGTTTGCCTACCCGTCAAGATGGCGTGGGAAACCGTGACAAGGTCTATCAAGTTTGCGTTTCAAAGAATCAAGTTTTACGTTTCAAAGAATCAAGTTTGCGTTTCGAAGAATCAAGTTTTACGTTTCGAATAATCAAGTTTTACGTTTCAAAGAATCAAGTTTTACGTTTCAAAGAATCAAGTTTGCGTTTCGAAGAAACAAAATTTTTCTCATAGAATCAAGTTTGCGTTGCAAAGAATCAAGTTTTGTTTCCAAGAATCAAGTTGTTGTAAAATCGTGAATGATCTTCATCGTACACCGTACTTTATAAATTGTGCTTATTTCAACAACCGTCGGGGAAGAGAATCAACGTAATGTCGCGCGAAAACGGCAACAGTTTGTATAGACCCAGAAATGGAATACACAAGCGAGAAAGCAAGCGCACAAATAAATTTTGAAGTAACCCAACAAAAGTTCATCAGATACGACAGTACTGTTTTCGTTCACAGAATGTATCCCAGTTGTTGTCTACCAAGTTATTATGCTCCATGTTCAGTTACGCGCAAAGATAAAATTATCCGTTAAACATTGTAAGACTGATAGTTTTTCCTCAAGCGATCTTGCCGACTCAATCGTTTAACGGTTTAAGCTGTCCGTTTTTGGACTTTGGTCAACCGTTTAACGGTTTGAGTTATCCGTTTTTGGACATTGGGCAACCGTTTAACGTTTCAAGCTAACCGTTTAGGTTTTTGCTTGACCGTTTAACGCTTTAAGCTATCCGTTTTTGGACTTTGGTCAACCGTTTAAATATTTTGCCATCCGTTTAAACGGTTTTGGAAACCGTTTAAACGCTTGAGTTAACCGTTTACTATCCGTTTACAACCGTTTTTCTAGGCCGTTTAACGGAAAAGCGTTAGTGTCCGTTTTCCCAAAGTAGGTCACATTTGTGTCAGGTGTTTCTTCCTTCGCTTTCTCACTCTTTTTGCCTTCCCCACCCTAGAAACGCCTGATACTCAGGCTAATTTGGTTGGTGATGCCAGTGTTCGATGAAATGCCATTTGCCATAATTTAAACATGATAATAAATTACAAAAAAATAATTATAATATTTCGGGCATCTGAATGTTATAGAACTAAACAATGCAGTCGGCATGTTTTTATTTTGTTATGAAACCTCCTCATACCTGTATATCATGCTTGCCGACGAGTTTTGTCACACAACATTCAAGATGCCATATGTACAGACAATTTCTCAATACATCCAGTCAGAACCAAATGTCCCCTCTCAACCCCAGCCCAGGGTGTCATCACACATTTTGTGTTCAGATCAGGCTCAGCAGCCCCCTATACACCCCTCTCAGAGGCCACCTTGTCGTCAAACTCTTGATGACTAAATTGCTTCTTGTTGATTCAATGGGTGAACACACATTCACATTGTTTTACTCCTGGCATTTGCAGTGTGGAGGTCAAAACTTTTCCTCCAAAAGACGTCTCAACTGCTTTAAATGTGGAGCACCAAAAGAAGTCTCAGGTCAGTTTAAAGCTTCAATAGAGTCAAACCTCTGGTTGAATACCTTCTGAATACAGATGCTTCCAATAAGGGAATACTGAACCATGGCTTTAGTCATTTGCCACATTTATAACCTACTGTAAGTGGACTGCTGTTGCATAAGCAAACACTTGTTTGAAGCAGCATGGGTTAAAAATACTGTCCTTTAGAATACAGATCTCACACAAATCAAGTCAAGTGAAATCATCTTTATTTAGGCAGGTACCTGCTTATGGGAGGTTTGACTGTAAAACCTAATTTGCTCCATAGATTATTACCATGAATTTTCCTTTGTTGCTATACATGGCTGGTTATTTTGTCATGACCATGGTTAATACAACACTTTTAACAAGACTTAAACAAAATTGAGCCATTTCAGTGTCTCTTCTGACTGGTGTTAATAGCTGACTTGTCCCCCTTAAGATACACAGAACATGTATTAAAGCAAGAGTCACCATCTGTAATTGATTTGTGAAATAAGTAAATCACAACTTGGTAGAACACACATTGTCTGAGAAGGCTTGTTTGAGATGGCCTTGGCTTTAACAATCCTTCCCAGGAGTATGTGTACCCTGACCAAGATGATTGAGCTCTACCAAGTGATGGCATGTCACTTGGAACACCAGCTTCCTCCCTTTTCCCCAGTCAATGTTGATTACACACCAGCATTTTGTAGCTCTTTCTTTAAGTGTTCCAACTTTAATGTGTCTAATATTGTAGGTTAAAATCACTGTTTAATATGATAAATGAATACATTACTTAGTCACACTTTTGTTTTCCTGTTTCTAGATATCGTAGAGGAGAAGGAGGTGTTGAATAATAATCCTTGTAAAGGTTTGTTAATTAATTTTAGTACATTGACGAAGATCCTATTATAACTGAAATATGCCTTCTTTGTTGTTTCTGGAAAAAAGTGATACCTTTGCTGTTGGCAACTTTTTGTAATTTTGCCCTTTTCCAAAATTATTGAATGTCTGATTGTTTTATGCAACATGATGACAACAAGCTTGTGGTACAATTATTGATTTACTTGTTTTGAGTGGTTTAATATTGATACATTAAGCATGTGCTTGGTTAGTTAAACTATCAGTTCCTGTTAGTTTTGCAAGTTGTCAAGGTAGATGTCTAATAAGGGTGGACATTTTTTGTTTTAGTGTTGATCCTGAAAGGGCTGGATACCATAACTCATGATGAAGGGGTAAGTAATGAAATTAGGGAAGTCTCAATAAGTCCTGAAGTAGCATTGTGGGCAGCACTCTGGGTGAGGATGGAGTGGAAGACAGAAAGGGGGTAGACAGCTATAACAGCATTTATTAGTTATGGCTAAATATCATTTAGGTTAAATTTGAGCAAAGTGGATTTGGAGGTAAGGATGACAGGTTTTCCACTGAGCCCCTCTAGGTGATAGATGCATAGGTGAGGGGCTCAGAGTTAAGTATCAGTGAAACTGGAGCCAACCTTCACTATTCCAATTGCTTTACAGTGCGATGCGTCTTACTGTGGCCACCCAACAAACATTTTTGCAAGTTAGCCAATCAGAGTACGCAAATTTGATTGACAGGCACGCCTCCAATTGGTTGTTGCGTGTTGAAACTTTCTACGGAGACTTGTCTGTCAATCAAATTTGCGTACTCTGATTGGCTAACTTGTAAAAATGTTTGTTGGGTGGTCATGGTAAGGTGCGTCACACTGCAGGTCTCAATGTGATTGTCATTGTTTTGTTTTAGATAAGAAAAGCTCTTGTGGAAATAACAGCTCTCCCAATTTATGATGTTCGTCTTATACGGGATAAAATGACAAGCACTTCTAGAGGGTTTTGTTTTGTTGAACTTGGTTCAGTCGAGGTAACAAGTTATCTTTATTTGCTTTTTTTTCTAAGAACCCTCTAAGTTTACAGGGTCATCAGCCATTGATGAAATCTTTCAAGAATGAATTACCGGTGTCACTGATTTAGAACATTTGATGATGTTTATTTAGTAAACAAGGTGATACATGCTTTAGGTGTTTCTTGTCCCTTGGCCTTTCCACCTTTTGGAAGTTGAATCTTGTTGACCTTCAGATCTTGGATTTTTCCCGATAGGTATAGAAATAATTATTATAACACTTACACAGTTACACGGGACATCTTGAATGGCGCACATTGTTCAATTCGATATTGTGGGGTGCTTGTTTTGTTTGACATTGATTTACAGTGTTACATATGAGGGAGGGGTTCAAGTCAAAAACCTGAGAAAGCTTGCTTGCTGACCTGACAGCTTGAGTAATATTAAACTTGAGAAGATTTAGAAAGAAACACCTCTTGGCCTCTCAAAAATCATAATACCTGGAACAGTAAATAATTTTCTACAATCTCTTTTCTTTCTGTGCTGGTTTGTAAACAAAAAGTTGCAATTTCAGTTGTGGACAACGTTGTGTGGTGTGTTGTTCTAATTTCATGCTCTAATTTCTATCTTCAGTTAGAGATCTACATAAGGCCATGGTACTGATCATAAATGCTCTTATTAACACAGGAAGCAAGTCAGTTGTTAGAGATTATCACCAACATGCATCCACACTTTACTATTGATGGTAGAATTGTGACTGCATCTTATGCCAAGCACGACAATCCACCAAAACAAAACAGGTAAACTAACCACCTACTAAAAATTCTTCCAACTTTTAGGAAGAATAAATAGATAACCGTTAAGCTGTCAGTATGACGTAATTCTCCTTAAGTGGTCTCCCCATACATGTACTTCATATTCTACTAATCAGAGAATTTGATTAAACATCAAAACATTCCGTGATTGATGATCATTTCCTCTCTTCTCATAACCTTTGTGCAGGGCCCACAGGAAAATTACCTTGTCAACTGAGGGGAGAGGGGGTTGACTCTAAAACTGGTTAAAACGTGTCTTAATCAGTTTAATTCAAGACTTACTCTATCAGGCTTGGATGTTTCCCCATGAGGTCCACCAGCTTTAGCTGACCACTATTATTCCTTGAAAGTACTTTTTATTTTTGGAAATGTGTTTTGCTAAATTTATATCTGTTCCACATAAAGTGGGGAGAGGGGGAGGGGCTGGAAGCCCTGTTGTGTTAGCTGAAATGGTGATATTGTGGAGAGAAAGTAGGCTTTTATCACTGTTAGGGCTTTAAGGGTTAACAGATTTACTCTCTTCTCTTGTTGTGCATGTTGTAGCTGTTTTCAGTTTCTTTTTTCTGTTGTTGGTTTGGCTATTGGACTTTGTACAAAGTTTACTGATGCTTCACTTCACTCTGACAAAGGGCTAACACTTGAAATGACATAATCCTATAATGGTGGCCAATTTACATTATCAGCTCAGTGTACAAAACCAAATTAAAAGATATTTTTATTATAAAAAACTATGAACTTGTGCATGGTGACAAGACTATTCTCTAGTTATTTTTCTTTTTAATTAAAAGTTATATTGAGATGGTAAATGACATTTTGCACACGCTTGGAAATTATGCTTTTCCTGCACAGGGGAGATGTCACCTTAAAGTGCCTATGAAACGAAAAATAATTGCTGCTTATTTGAAAGGCTTTTCAAAATAAAGAATAATGGCGTTTTCCTTTTTGGAATATCTTTTTTCGTTCTAGAGATATCAACGTTTTTGTATTATGCAAATTAGGAAAGTGATGACGTAATAAACTGTGTAACTGAAATGTTAAAATACTGAATCAAGAATATCTCTAGAAATATCGGAGCGGTGATCTTCAAACTTGGCACCAGAAATGCAGATCACAAAAGAAACAAAATGACACCTGTGGTGCCATTGCCATGGCAACTCTCTTGGGTCCAGTCCCTTTCTGACAAAAACCAAGTATCCCCATTTACAACCCTTTAGAGTGGGACAGAGGGTCCTCCTCGAAACAGACATGGTTCTAATATTGTCTTAACTCTCCTCATTAGATTGCTGGGGGTGGATGATACTTGGTTAAGACAAAAACTGGGAATTTCATTTCTAATTAAGACAGGACCAGCCATAAAACTGTTTGCATGGCAACAGCGTCACAAGTGTCATTTTGTTTCTTTTGCGGTGTACATTTCTGGTGCTAAGTTTGAAGATCACCGCTCCGATATTTCTAGAGATATTCTTGATTCAGTATTTTAACATTTCAGTTACACAGTTTATTACGTCGTCACTTTCCTAATTTGCATAACACAAAAACTTTAATATCTCTAGAACGAAAAAAGATATTCTAAAAAGGAAAACGACATTCTTCTGTATTTTGGAAAGCCTTTCAAATGAACAGCAATTATTTTTCATTTCATAGGCACTTTAAGCATTGTGGGTTTGCACCTAATTATTCCAGTAGCAAGCACCAGAATGTTAAGGATTACAACTAACCATACCAACCTTTATCACTGGTGGCAGCACAATAACATATCTCATCACAAAATCTCAATCATTTATGACGTGTGAAAATAAGGTCAAATCCCCTCTATTAAGCAGAGTACATTTTAATGAAAGTTTTTGTTTCACATTTTTATACCAAAAATGAATACTAACTTGTCAAGATGCATGATGTTTCAATGAAACCTTTGTGTGTAATTAAAAAGAAAGATTGATACCTATTTGCACTGTTTTGGGCATCAGTGCCACAGTTGCAGCAGCAGCCATTGAACAAGCTCAGTGGTCACAAACGTCTACCACGTCCCAGGCACAGCAGCCATCCAGTGTTGCAGCCAATGCCATGGCTCAAGCTCAGGCTGCAGGAGCCATGGGCACCATGGCAACAGAGACTTACACCACACAGCAACAGGGATATGATGCAACCAGTACTGCTTCGTATCAGCAGCAGGTTAGAGACCTTTGATGACCTGCATGATTTCTCTTAAAGTTACCTGCTGTGTTTGTTAAGACATGATCTGGTAAGTTGTCATAGGCAAATGCATGTGCACAACGAAACAGGTGCAGATGTGAGATGGATTCACAATGATTCATCTGAATGAAATGCAAGATAATTTTGAAACTTAAATTTGAGCATTCAATATTATTAAATTTAGTGTCAGTTAAACAGGATCTCCTTTTACCGGTAAATACCAGAGAAAGAATTGGGAAAGTAATGACCAACCTTTGATGGAACGGAAAAAAAAAAAAACAAAACAAAACATTCTTATCAAATTGGGCAATCAGTAGGTCACATATCAACCACAGTTTAGGATTTCATCCAGACTTGAAAAGTTAGCTCTTTAGCCCTACAAGTGATCAGCATCAAATTTCTCCTTGTAATATCAATGCTCTATAAAACAAAGTGGTCATGAGAATATACAACAGGATCATACAAGCTGAAATTGCTTGATATTTTTACAACTTCTCCCATCTATTTCTATAGGAAATGAGAATTTAAATTTTGATCAGATGGTTTAATGGGTTATAGCTACTTCAGGGTTATCACTAGGATTCTAAGTAGATGGATGAAAAGGTTGAAGTAGGTGGTAACAGATTATAATGAGTATAAAGCTCACAGAAGTAATATTCTGGGCCAACAGTAACTGACGCAAATTAAGTGGTCTGACAGCTGGGGGAAATCTGCCGGCTAATGGCTCCTAATGACAATCTTGCACTTTATTGCACACATCAGCTTCAGTGCAGTAGATCATAATTAGTGTGAAAAGATTTAAAAACACTTTCAATCTTTTCCTTTTTTTTTGTAGCAGCAACAACAAGTCACAGATCAGACTACAACAGGTACTGGTACATATATAAGGAGAAACAAGGATTTGTGATTTCATAGGGATCATAATAATAAAGGTTTCCAGCAAAAGGGGCATAAATCACTTTTTAACCTTAAAATCAAAGCCTCTCTAAACTTACTCAACTTTGCCATGCGCATTGTTTATGGTGTCAGAAATGAAATTCATCAATTATTTTGCAATGTAAAGACCAGGTTCTGCAATGTAGGGTATGATTTATGCCTAAACCTGAACCAAATGAAGAGATGCATGAATGATTTCTCAGCAAAAGAAACTGAACCGTGCATCAGATCCCTTTTGTTTCTGCTTCTTAAAATGATTTTTGGCAAAAGTCATCAGCTAATACTTTAAATCCTAGACTTGAAATCATAAAGTAAGTACAGAACTTCATTTTTGACACCATTTCCTGTCTGTATGGTATGCCATTGAAAGTAGGATGAGTTGAGAGAGATTTGGGATTTTAAGGCAAAATAAGGGATATTTATACACCACTTTTGTAGGAAACCCTTCAATAACATTATCATACACATCAGGCTGAAGGATTGATGCTTGGGGCTAAAATTGTTGCAACTTGTTTTCATTTGTGTTAGGAACAGAAGCTGCAACTGCTGAAGCCCAAGGTAAAAAGAATTTTATACATTTTGAGTGAGTATAAATTATTTATACTCACTCAAAGTGTATAAAAATATTCATGATGTTATTAAGGTGGTTTTCAATTTGGTGTTGAAAGTAATTTGTTCTTGTTCTTTTGTAATACAACTGTAATATTGTGTGGAGCAGAGACAGTACCACCTGTGATAGTTGGTGCATTGTTCTATTTGGAGTTTGGATGAAATCCAACGATTTTGTCTATCAAAGGAATAATTTTGCATTCTACCATTGTGCCCTTCGGTTTAGTATGCAACACTCAGCTTTCTGGCATGATCACAATTATGAGCTGTAATCATAACAACATTACAGGGATGTTATTAAAAGCTGGGACCAGAGCACCAGCACCCATATACTGTGAACACAGTACCCACCTTTGCCATATTGAAAAGGGCAAGGCAAAGAAATCCTAGGGGTACCTGCCTGTTAAGAATCCTATACCCTCCTATTTCTTCAATAAACGAAACCCCAGTATTGGATTATAATGCTATCTCAAATACTCCTTGGCAACAAAACAATATTATTATTGAATGACTTGATGGGAAAGAGGATACCGTAAGTGAAGATTTGGCTCTATAATGATTCAGCATACAAACTGGTTATCTTATCAGAAAAAACAGTTATTCAATTCAGGACATTAGCATACGGCATTGACCCAAATAAAAACTTTTTTTCTTGTGTTAAGGTGGCTCAAGACAGTTTCCAGCACTTTCCTAGACGTAGATTTTGATGGGTCATTAATGCCACTCTTTATCAGTTGATGTTACAATCATGGTATCAAAAAACTGCCCAATCATTGGTGAATACGTTGGTATCATTTTCGTGACACTATAGATTACCATAGCAACACTGTGACCTGCTAAAAACACCCTTAATTTCAGCTTTAAGCGCTTATATTTCAAAAACGGCACAGTGAAATTTTTTCTTATTATAGAATTTTAATAAGCAGGATAAGATGCAACTTTTGGCAAAGTGTAAACAAATTCTGTACATGGGGTTCAGAGCCACCTTAAATTTTCGAAAATTTAAGGTGGTTCTGAAATCCATGTACAGAATTTATTTAAACTTTGCAAAAAGTTGCATCTCATCCTGCTTATTAAAATTCTATAATCACAAATCACAGAAATCACAAAAATCATACCAACGTATTCACCAATGATTGGGCAGTTTTTTGATACCATGATTCTAGCATCAACTGATAAAGAGTTGTAATAATGACCCATCACAATCTACGTCTTGGAAAGTGCTGGAAACTGTTTTGAGCCACCTTAAAGCTGAACATAAAAATACAAATAATAAATACATCTCAGCATCTTTTGGTTTTTCTTGAGGTTTTGGTCAATGTCATTTGCTGTCAAAAATTCAGACCATGAAATATACACAGACTTGTGTTTCAAAAGCAATGTCTAGTGTGCATGCTAAAGAAAATTGAATTCTGAGGCCAAATCATGACGTTTGACCTTTTGCCATTAAGCCCTTTAATTGAGCAAATGGAAGCATGGCTTGGTTACTGTATACACTAACTAGTGGGGAAGGAAGCTTCTCTTTGAGGGAGCAAGTTATGACATTAGGATAGATTGAGGCAGTATTTAACCCCTTAAACCCTAATACTGATCAGCATCAAATTTCTTCTTGTAACATCAATGCTTTATAAAACAGAGTGGTCACGAGTATTAAGGACATGATCATGCAAGATGAATTTACTTAGTAATTTAACAATTCTCCTTACTTCTTCTGTAGGAAATGTGGAAGGGCAACAAGTGAGAATTTAAATTTTGATCTTACAGTTTAAGGGGTTAAGGTAGTTGGAGTGTATATGCTTGTGTCAGGTCTCTGTTTATATTGTCATAAAGACACTTTTTTTTCTCTCCCTGCCTCATTAGCTGGTACTACACAAGTTGCACAAGCCTCGCAGAGCACAACGCCACAACAACAGCAGCCACAGACATACAATACACCACAGTCATTTGCAAACTATGTTTATGATCCGTCAACTGGATATTACTATGATTCCACTACAGGATTATACTATGATGCAAATACTCAGGTAATTTTGAGATTTTCTCACTTGCTGTGGTCTTGTGAAAGTCTTTAATTTTCTCACCAGAAATAAATTTATGTGCCACATTACATTGACAATCATTAAAGAAGATCCTCGAAAGGCAAAACTTGGCTCTCTATGCTTTCAAGAATTAAATCCATGCAAATTTGTTTCAGCCAACGTCACCTCTGTTTGCCATGTGTCTTTGTGAGGGTGTTTGCTTGGAGTATGGCATAGTCTTACACTGTGACATGAATTGCACACATAGTAGGGATGTATACAAAAAATATGCGCAAATGATCTTACATGTATTTGTCTCTTATTCAATTTTCACAGTACTACTATAACAGCAATACTGGGCAGTTTCTGTACTGGAATGCTGAGATTCAGCAGTATGTTCCTGTGGCAGCAACTGGGTAAGTTCAGTGGTGATAATTTTTTATTTCTTTTAATCTTTTAACTCCCAGAAGTGATCAGTTTGTAACTTCTCTTCATAATATTAATACATTGTCTAGCAGCCAGGTGATGCGAATAGACAAACAATAATATTACTTATCAGCCAGAGGGTGTTATCTTGATAAAACCCCAAATTCTCTTAACTAATGTACAAGGAACTGTGTAGCAGCTAGAAAGGAGATTTTGGACTTTTTTTGCTTTCTTGAGTGTAGCAATATTTAAATAGTTATTTTTTTAAGATTAAACTTAGTGGATTTGAGAGAATTATTGACACTGGTGTACTGAAGCTTACTCATAACCCTGTCACAAATTTTAAGGTTGAAAATTTTAAAACTGTTGTTTTTATTTCAACTGCCAAATATTTTTGTGTTGATGATATTCGCTAAACTCTAGTTGAGGATGCATAATCTCATTTGATTGCAGCTGAAAAGTTTTGCAGTGTCTTTGTATAGTTCACTTAGCTTGGCACACATCTGTTTTTTTTAAAAAATTATTTCATATTTTTTCTTTTTGTCCTTTCAAAGGAGTACAACTCCATCTGGTTCAATGTCAACTGAAAATGCATCAAACACTGAAGCAACTAAAGGTACAGGCTCTGTTTTTAATAATACTCAATATAAATTTATTTACTCTCTTATTTATGTGTATATTTATTTATCTGTTCATTTATTTTTGTTAATAAGTTTGTTACTTATTGAAAGGCTAGACAATGGTAAGATTGAAATTATGAGTTGTCTCAAAACCAAGGTATTTGCAAACAGCAAAAGAAAAAGAATAATTAATGCATTCAATGTTTTGATTTGCAGAAAAACAAAAGAAAGCAAAGTCATTGCAAGCAAAAAAGGTAAAAACTGAAAAAAGAATATTGTAAATCAGTTATTAATTCGTTGGTTGTGTCATTTGTGTATGAGGTGTATTGTGAAAAATTGAAGGGAATTTGTTCCAAACTGAAGTTGTTGTTGTTGTTGTTGTTGGTGGTGGTGATGGTTTGCTTGTGTAGAATGCACAGCCGTGTGGATCTCCTTTCTGGTTGACAGCTTGTAAAATTTCTGTTATTTTCCAGATCGCAAAGGATATGGAGAGATGGGCTAAGTCTGTGAATGCTGCTAAAACCCAACTCGAGGACACCAAGAAAAGTGCTGTAGCGGCATCAAAACCTGAAGAAAGTAAACCTGTTGAGATAGATGTGTTCAAAGTGGTAAGATAACAGGCCAGGCGACCAGTTCTCAAAACCGTAAAAAACTGGTTCATTACCAGAAATTCGATTTCAAGCATGCTATGAAACTGAGAATTACATTTGGTCAGTTTGTTTAAAAAAAAACTCTCACCAATCGATGTACATGTATTACTGACTTACAAAATACTTCTAGGGCCTGTAGTTTTGAGAAACGCATTCCTGGGCCGAGTTGTTCAAATCCCTATCAGCAATAACTCTGAATTAGAACAGTTCAACCCCTGAATAGTATTTCTAAGAGAAAGTGCTGGAAACTTTAATCTTAAAACTGTGTTACTTATGTATGACTTCGTCGTAGTCTGAAGCCCTTTTAAATTGTAAATTTTTCGTTTAGAATGGTAGCGCACTTAGCTGCTCCAGCTCGTGGTTCACAGGCACTTTACTTAACTAATTATCAACATGTGTGATCTCCTAACAGTTCTCAAGTATTTCATTTGTTATATGTAGGGAGAATTTGTATAAACATTAACTTGACTGATCCCTGGTGATTATTTCCTGTATTCTCATGCCCTGTATTACTGACAAATTAGTGATGTGGTAAGGAGAAGTAGGTTGGTGATCAGTATTGGGAATTATATGGTTGAATAAGTTTTGTATCATTGGTCTGCTACAGATTTTATTCAAGAATGGTTGGGTTGTTTGCCAGTACTTCAGGAAAGTGCTATTTTGGAATGCTTTGGTGTTTTGAATGATCTTTGACACACTAACATGCGAAACCACTGTTGGCAAAAGCTGTTTTTCTTTAGTAAGACACAGTGCTTTCAATAGGACCCGGCACCCGCCGGAGCTCCGGCGGGTATTCTGTTGGAAGTCGGCGGGTATTTTACCGGGTTCAAGTCGAAAATTCAGTTGAAATTCTCTTGGGCTTCTCATATTTATACTCCAGCAAGTGCTGTTCCGAGTTGGCCGCCAACTTCAAATCTTATTGAAAGCACTGAAGACTACAAATTCAAGCGATTTTGCCGTATTTTGTGTTCCATTTCCAGCCATTTGGTGTTCCGCCAAAGCCATCAGCATCACTTAATATCGCCAAGAGTATTGCTGCTGGAATGGCATCAGATATAGGTGATGACGTAGCAACGTCCAGTCCACTGGCAGCCTTGACCATGAACAAGGAACCCAGGAAACAGGGTAACTACGTTTTGCTACGTGTCAGGAACACGGATAGTTACTGAACAAAAAGGGATGCACACCTGCTCCAATGTTTTAGCTGGGTTGAAAAAGCGAAGGGGTACCAACATTGAACGTTACATTACTTTGGGTATATAATTGCATGAAAGTAGTACGAATGGCGACGAGCTAAGACAACAGTTACAAACCCGCATCATCTCCCTTTTTTTGTTCTCCAACTCAGACGAACCACTGAGACTTAAATGGAGCTACATACATGTATGTAAGCAAGAAATGACGGTTTTCATGCTAGAAGGACCAACACGCGGCTCGTTTTGGGCTTGGGAATTAGAAACATTCCCTTTTTTGTGTGTGTGTGGTGTGTTTTTTGTCATTTCTTGTGGATTTTGTCACATATCGTTATTCAAACCGTTAACAACGTGAATTTTAATCCTTGTTAATTTTTTTCGAGAGCACACAACATATGTTGTGTTAGTTTTCTGAAAGGTGTTTTTTAATTATTTCAGAACCAGCTAGAGGCGGTATAGTTGCTGAATACGGTGAAGACGACTCTGATCCAGAGGAAGACATTAATGACAGATTTACTGACCTGAGTATCATGGCGTGCCTGTTATGTAAACGGCAATTTCCTGATAAGGAAGCCCTGGAAAGACATCAAAAACTATCCGACTTGCACAAGGTAGGGCATTTATGCACCGCACCGTAATCTTTACAGCAACTGTTGACTTGGCCTGCTTACAGGCTCTGCAGTGTTTCGTTGCGGCGTGAGTCGTTTCGTACTCTTCTCGCGGCCTCGCCGCTCGCTCGATTCGCCACGCAACAAAAACTGGGGAGCCAGCTCGCAGGCAATTGAAGATCATTTCCCAAAATAACCCAGTTGTTCAAAGAGCGGACTGCATTATACAGCGGATGAAAAAAGCTACAGATTAACCCCTGCTACTCTCGGGGAAATGCGAGATGGTTTCGTTAACTATGGGTGGACCGCTTAATACGAATTGGTCAGGAATTAGCATAAGGCTTTGAAGAAACGTCAATTTGTTCAAATACAAACACGCTTGGAGGCTTGTAACTACTGGTGCGCAAAATAAAGCCTGTTACTGTATTCACAAATCAAAATTTTCTTGACGTACTTGTCACGATAATAACATTTGTAAAAATATGACATTAATAAGCGTGTGTTGAAAGTTTTTATCGGTCGCCACTAATTGAGCCCGGACTTTTATCTTGTTATCGCCTTTTCCAAAACGCAGCCAAACCAAGTGTATTGAATTTTGGACGACCGCTAAATAGGAGTTAAGACAATCAAAAACCGACACTGCGACGACCAAAGTGGAACGCTGCCGCTTGATTAAAAGAGGTGGCCGGCCGCTTAACCCTTTGGCACCCAGAAATTTAACCCCGTTTGAAGCTGGCATTTTCTGGTCATTGCGTAGCCAAAAATATCCCACTCTTTCCAAAACGTTGTTTGCAAGTCGAGCTCAAGTCCAGCTTTTGTTTCTGAATCTGGTGTCAAATTACAGCTTTCCCCATTTTCTCCTTTTGCTCGGCGTTCACCAGGCTTGATTTCTGTGGAAAATGTTTTAGCAAGAAGCTGGACAGTGGGTCCAGATTTTCATTGGAATTTTCTGGTTAAAGTTACATGGTTTTCTGCCCTTTTCTCCGGCCTGTCTGACTGAATGGCCCTCACTTGGGAATGGTTTGAAAGATCTCGTCCCTCCTCATAAGTTGGTTGTCAAAGTTGTCTAGGACTGTTGAAAATGATTATGTCAGAAGTGGTACAATAGAACTGGTTCCACATGAGCGCGTATGTGCGCTTTCAGGAATCATCGGTTAAAAGGGGTTTTGTTACAGTGTTTTGTTTTGCCAATGATTTTGGGACTTTGATAACTAGCCGCTTTATAGAGGTTCAACAGTAGTTGTAGTACATTTTATCCGTTCTCTGAACGACGTAGGCCTGGTAGAATTTGAGACTATTTTCTTAAGTTAATGTTTTTTTTTGTTTAATTGTTTTTTGCCTAAGGTTATGTGTCAAGCATGTTTTATTCTCCCCTGCAGCAAAACTTGGAGATCCACAAAAAGATGGGAATGACAGACGAGCAGCTTGAAGCTTATGAGAGGCAAGAGCGAGAGGTGCGCCTTCACTGTGTTCTTGAAACTAAGTCAACTATTCTATTGCCATTCGACATTTTTGAGATTTTGTGCGTTGTTTTGCACAGTTGTTTTATGTGTTGTGGTTGCTTGGTAACGCAAGATCTTGCAGGAACTAGGCGCTACACATCTATTTCCGTGAGCTTCCGTGTGGTTTCGTTAAGGCTCGACAGATTTTTGATTCAGATATTTTAGATTTTTTGTTAGGCTCGTAAGTGACTCGTAGCTTGATCTTGTATCAGTTGTATCAGTCTTTTGAATCTGCGTGGGTGATATACGTCCAACAAACTAATCGAAATTGTTGCAAACATAGGTGTTACAGCAGATTTTGACCGAAATTCATGTTAGCTTTGTACTTTGTACTGTGTTGTAGACAGTAGGGAACTTCAGATTTGAGTGCAAGCACCAGGTCGAGTATGAGTACGAATTTCAAACCACTCTGAACCCTCACTCTTCCGTGTGGCTGACCAGCAGATCAGGAGATTACATTTATTTTAGACCTTATGCAGCTTATATCTCCGAGCATTTAACCATCGGATGAGATAGACCGACTCTTTCCGAACAGTGTGTGGGTTCTTTTACGTCCCATAGCATCAATTATGACCATTTGCAGATGTCCTTATAAAAGGCAGCTCTTTCTCCTCAATTATTTAAAAGATTCTGAGTGTTCGTCCGGCCGGGTTTGAACCCGCGACCTCCCACACGCTTGTCCGGTGCTTTACCACTAAGCTAACAGGTCGGCAACATGATTGATGCCACAAGTGATCATCTAAAACACCCGAACAGGATTTGAAAAGTCGTACTCGTACTTAATCTCGTACTCGTACTCAAATCTGAAGCTCCCTAATAAGTGAAAGTGAGCTGTAAAGGGTAATCGTGAAACAAAATCCCACCACCAGCAACCTTTTGTTTAAAACGCAAACCAAATAGCTGGTGATGTTTGACGTGGAGATTCAGCCGTAAAATGTTTCATGGCCACAGAATTTTAGACTCACCAGCAGTAAATAATTTTCATGGGTATGAGGTGATTCCTCTTTTCACTGTTTTCGTTTCTCAAAAAGGCAAACTCAAAGAACAAAACACCTTTTCTCTCCCTCTTCCTTTCCCCTTTCCTCCTTGTTTTATTGTTGATTTGCGTATTGTTTACATTTATATCTCACAAACTGATTTTAGGAAAACCAGGAGGGCTGTTGGCTGTCTGTGAAGGCCTTAGTGGTCGATAGGCTATAAGGCCTTATGCCCAGTTTCAGGGTAGAGTCCAAACCGCAGGGCTATCATTTTTGGCCATTGCATGACATCTTAACACACAACAACGATCTTTGTTTGTGTGTTAACAGAGTAAGTACCGTGACAGAGCAAGGGAAAGGAGAGAAAAGTATGGCCAGCCAGAAGCTCAGAAGATTAAACTACCACCTAGGCGAAAAGGCGGACCAGCAGTGTAAGAAACAGTTGGAGTAGGACCATTGATGTTGGGTAGAATGCAAGAAAACCCCAGTTGTATACTCAAACCTGACCGCAAGTGCTTAAAATCCATGGTCTTTGAGTTTCTATACTAAGAACTCTTTCTCTCCCTGCACGCGCGCATATCGTGATGTCTGTTGATGAAGTCATCAGTTCATCTACGAAAGTCACTCGGGAGTTTTCTTTATGTACCTTGTGTATGTATTGGGCAATTTGTCAGTGTGGGATTTCATAATCAATTTTTGTAAGATCCAGTGCTCCTTCCACACCATGACCAGGGTCCAAAGTTTAAGGGGTCGTACAAAGTTGTAGGGTCTAAAGTTGTAAGGGTAAGGGTTAGGGTTGTGGTTATGGTTAAATTCTTTTTTGATCAAGTTTCCAAATCAGAATATTTTTCAATCTTCCTTCCTTCCAGGCTGTGATTACCTTGAATTTAAGACAAGGAAAATTTGTAGTTGTAGACGTGCTGCCTACCCAAGGAGATCCAAAGTTTACCATTTTAAGTTGCCTCTGAGTTTCTGATCCATTTTCAAAGTTCACAGTGGTACTTAAAACAAATGTTACTTTCGTTTCCTTTTCAAAACAGGACTTACGAACAGGCTCCAGTGGAGCGCATTGGTGGAAATAATATCGGAAATCAGATGTTGAAGGTATATTAATTTCTTAACCTGTCACGCTGAATGATCGGAAGCTAACCGCGTACCTGAGATATCCATGGAGGGGTGGGTCTGGCATTGCAAAAGTGTCACGCTGGATACCAGGCTTCCCATTTGTACGAGCTGACCGGCCGGTCCGATTTGATTGTAAAGAAAAGTCGCCATTTTGAAGGATCACTTTTAAAACTTGTCCGAAATACTTACTTTTAAAATGGTATGAAATGTTAGCAAGGACTGTTGTCCCTCAAAATTACTTTTGTGAAGCTGGGACACCCCAAGCTAAGTGAAATGAAGTCATACTGAATCATCAAGTCCAGCCCTAAGGCCAGGAGGCCGTGTTACCGTGTTTGAGACCGCTGACCTTGGCTTGATTCGCAGCCGCTGTTTCGGGAAATTACCTGCGCTCACCCCTGTCGGGGAGAATATCCTGGACCCTAGTGAGCGGCGGAGATCGAGCCTTGTGCTGACCTTGCCATCAGAGAACATTCCAGCCGCTGAAAAATAGTCAAGAACACTAAGCTTGTCCCACTTGCATATATAATTACTTTTAGCTGCAAAGTCATTTGTTTGAAATGATACCTTGTTTCTTATTTGATGTTTAGAAACTTTATTTTGCACTTCCGTAGTTGATGGCTCCTTCAAAAGCAAGGAGCTAAAAATCTTTCGCATGGGTCTGGGCGCCCTAATGAAACTCTTTTATTATGACCTCGTACTAAATATTTGGTCTTCATCCTCACAATCAGGCCTTTTTACGGTGTAACTGATAGACGTTTTCGTGGAAAGAGAACGGACTGGAATAATTACGAGAAATAAGTCAGTTACCTTCTCGAGTACATTTTGGATGCAATTATTTGTGTCGTCATTTTAGGCCATGGGGTGGACCGAGGGGAGTGGTCTGGGGAAGGCTGGTCAAGGGATTGTTGATCCAATTGAGGTAGGTTCCCAGTGTTTCCTTTGTTGTTTCTTGTTATGTTGTATTCTTGTTTTTTCACGTGTAGGGGACCATTTTAACCCGGCGTGTGGCTGTGGGCGGCGGGGGTAAGTGGAGAAGAGTTATGAAGGGTAGAAATACCCCTGGTCAAATGCTGTGTAATCGCCTACGGCCGAATTTGTAATCCATTTAACTATTGGTAAAACGGGGCATTTGCACCAAGTTCTCACAGTTTTGTTGTTTTCACTTCTGTCAGGCAAAGATGCGCAGCCAAAATGCCGGTCTTGGACTAAAAGGGAGCAGTTATGGCGCTTCATCCTCTGATAGCTACAAAGATAAACTTAAGAAACTGGTGTGTTGTGCTGTTGATTTAATTTTGTGACATAAGCAGCGGTTTTCTTTTGTCAGATCGAAACCAACATGAGAGTAAATTTTACAAGGCAGTGACGCATTCTAACCTTGAATGGGTAAAATATGTAACCATTCTCATGTACGAGAAATCGTCCCACAATCTTGTTTCAGTAAGCAGTGTTTGATAAGAAGACAGCAAACTGTCGTTAAAACACATTAACCGCAGTAACATTAACCGGCCGCAGACGATATTTTTTCACTAGTGAAAAAATTTCGTCTGCGGCCTGTGATTGGTCAGACGATATTTTTTCAGTAGTGAGAAAAATCGTCCGACCAATCAGATTCATTGTAGTTATTCGCGGACCATTTTTATTTGACAATTCTGTTTAGAGTAAATCTTAGTGCTTGTATGATAAATTATTTTACAAGGCAGTGACGCATTCTAACCTTGAGTGGGTAAAGAATATGACAGCGAACTTCTTGATGCGTCTTGTCGTTTAAACACATTTTTTAAGGGGACGTTTCAAAGATAAACTTCGAAGGTTGTCATTCACAGACAAACCAAAACGCACCCTGATCGAGCAACAACGTCCCCTTCAATAGCGCAAACTAGTTACTACTCCACAAGTTGCTACTCTGCAAGTTTTAGTGGACAGTTTCTTTTTGATGAAGGAATTGCCAGTTTTTCAGTTTGGTGTACTTTGATAGTCACAACACTGATGCAACACGGAGTGCTCAAAGCATGGTTAGCGCTAATCCGGGTTAAATACCATGACAACCTGTAGGCTTTAATACAACTTAAGCAAAGGTTAGCGCTAAACATGCTTCGAGTAATTCGGGCCAGGACTACAAGCAGACTTTTCTAGGTAGTCAAGAGTGCGAGCCAGCAGTGTCATCAGCAACGCGGGAGACTGGTACATGGAGAGAAAAGTGGAAGAGAGTAGGAACCATTCCCCCTCAGATCGTTCATTCCATCTCTTGCCTTTGTCTCAGGCCCTCTTGACCTGACTATCAAGCAAAGGACTGCGAACAGTGATCCGCCAACATTACTCCGTCTGCTTCCAAACTTGCTTGGTGACTAACCCTGAACCTAACACTATGCATTACTTGTGTTTTTTTTTCTTCACAGGCGAGATCGCGGTTTAACGATTCTTAGCACCTGATGACTGCTTTGTAATCTTGATGGACGGAAATTGTACATAAAAAGGAAAACAAAAGGAAATCTGTTTTTTCCCGTTCCCAGGGCAACTCGTGTCTCATCTTTGGTTCACACATTCCTACAAACAGACAAACTGGCTTGGCAAGCGCTGGAAGGAAGAAAAAGGGATTGTCTGCGGTAGCGTCGCAGCTCCTATAAGCTCTAAGTTTCATTGGCGAGTCCATTGTTTTTGTTGTTTGTTGTTTTGTGGTGGTCTCCAAACAGGTGAGACCTTGTAAGAGCAACTAAGTCACCCATTATGTGCCGGCGCTCGTTTTGTTTTCTCGTAGGTTTTGCTCGTGCGTGCTTTCAATCCCTTTTCTCTTCAGTGCGCTTGGCTGAGTGGGTAGGTGTTTGCTCACCATCCACGTAACAGTTTGTTACGTGAGCACGGATCTCGTACCATTTGTTAAAATGTGAAAAGCTTGGGTGAAGTTCTCCCCTTTTTCTGAATTCAGTTGGTGAATCTTTTTCCTGCCCTTGTGCGTTTCGTTTGCTTGTGGAGGATTTTGTGTAAATGATGAAGATTAATAATAAACAGTGAAATAAGAGTCGTGTTTGACGTAGTATGATTATTCTATCGCCATCTCTTTCAATTTACAAGGCACACTTTCAAACAGCCCTAGTTACACTATCACCAGCGCATGCGCCGAGTAAGGTATTGGTTCGTGCGGTAAAGAACACTTTCTCTCACACTCCCCGTTGCTGGAACATTTTGAGTGTAATTTAAACGGACCAATTATTAAACATTTCGAAAGCCAACTGGATACGAATAAAGGAAGAGCAGAAACGGACACGATTGACTTCAAGTAAACGGAAGTCGACTCAGTTTACTCTGACGATCGTTTGCTTTACGGCCATGGTTGGAAGCTGAACTATTTAACCGGATAGTAGGCATCTATAGAGGTCTCCAATACTTTGACACGTTTGAATTAAAAGTAACTTGACTTAATAAGAAACCGAGCACACTTTTCTATCACAGAAGGAAAGGGTGCTTTCTTCAAAATGAAGTGGCCGGACACCGGGCAACCTACTGCACCATCCTTGTTAAGAGTTAAGGCATGGGCAACTGACTCGGACATATTGAAGTAGGCTGTTCCATAGCGGGATCGTAAGAGGGAAGAAAGAGAAAAGTAACTGCAGAATACCCGGCCACTTGAAGTTATACCCCTAAAAATTCTGGCTACGTGGATACGTAGTCATTCCTCGCCAAAGCTTTCAGAACGAGACATATATTTCACGGGGCATGTACTAAAACCCGAAACACCGAAACGAAACAGAAGTTAAGCTTAATTTGCTGGGAGTTTCTTTCGTTAAATCTCGTACAACATAAATATTCACACGCCAGATCTAGCTTTAACTTGAATGAATGCGTTTTAAACATTTTAAAATATACACAGCTCAATCTTTAACCCTATAAAATACATTTTAGGTTCACCCTTTCATCCAGCTCTTTATTAGTTTGTTCGGCCATGCTCTCGTGCTTTGTTTCAAACGCGGGAATCGGCGGTAAAAACAACTCACGTGGGCTACTTAACAATTATTCCTCGAGCCCGAATGGGCTCTGAGTCAATAGCCCATGAGGCCAAAGGCCGAATGGGCTATTGACTCAGAGGCCATGAGGGCTCGAGGAATAATTGTTTTAGTAAAATCCAACTAGTTGGTCCAAAAAATATCGAGACAAAACATCTTTCGCTAGTTTAAGCTTGACTTTAATTTTTATTTGCCGCCAAAACAAAGACGATAGAAATAGTAGTTGCGAAAGGAGTCAAATTTACGGTTACATTTGTCAACAGTTCAAATTTATTTTGTGCATTCCATATTTAGTTGACTTCTTTGTAGATTTTGCTGAGTGCTTCTGGGATATACAACATAAACAGTGTTTTATAAAGTAACTGGAAATCTAAGCAAATGTTGTATATCCTTTCTGGTTCATCCAGGTTGAAGTCCTGCCATCACCGTGGCTCTAAACACGGCATCCTTCGGAATGTCATATTCAATCGCAGATACCAAAATTTTAGTTTCCATATGCGGATTGCAGACGATCGCAAAACATAGAACATATATTCTGCGACTGAAGTCAGTGAAGTGCGTATCCAAATCGACTGTTTCAGGCGATCTGCGCCGATCGTTTGTGAGAAACCAGGTTGTATCCGATCCGAGAACCTCAGTATCGGAAACTGGAATGTAACCCCCTCCCCCACAAACCTTTAAAAATTACCAGTCAACTATACAGAAGAACACTGTATTGTATTTAAAGTAACGTTTCAAGCAGTAATTTCGATTCAATTTTAAAGAGTGTTTAACGTAACATATGTAACTGGAACGAGGGAAATATCTCTGTTTCTTATTTACAGCAAAAATCACCTATCACCCCGCGGCTGTGCCGCTGGTCGTAATAACCATTCCATTTATATTGAAAAACGGAATGACCTTATAATTTCCTGTTACGTGTCTGGAACGACTAGCAGCCCCTTTTGCCTTCTCAATCCGAAAGTAACGGGGGCCTTTACTTTCAGAATTCTACAATACTTCATAAAATTCTCTTGAGCGTTGCGGTCTGTGTTTCATTGTTTTTGGACGAGACGACAATAAGTGAGTCATTGAAATGCCTTTTTTTTTTTTACCTACGTATTATATTACTCGCCCTGATTTCCGATTGTAAGCACTATTTTGAATACTGCAGATTTATCAGTATTAATTAACTTTCACACTAACGGATGATGACAAGTTTGAGCAAAAGATGACACCTGGGTCACTCAAAAAGCGTAATACGATCGACCATTATGAAACATAGTTGTTGCCAGATACTGGGTATCTAGCCTCCCACGCAGTCGTTTTTAGGGGAGTCGTATTTCACCTCCACCCCACAAACGCCTGCTTACCCGAGAGCAACATTCCTTTCCCGCAGCTTAGCCAATCACATTTTACCTACTGATTTCTGGAAAGTGACGTCAACCGCACAACAGGAAACAACGGACTCGAGCGGTTTGCGCTGTCTGCATGCTCTATATTCGAAATTTTACATTTAAATCACTTTCAGTTGTCTGCAATCCAGGAATTCAACAAACGGAGGAGCGACATATTTTTCAATTTGCCCACAGGTTATTGGAAATCACTGACATCTAAAGCTTCAATAGCCGCTTCATCAGTACACGGCGTAGTTGTTGAGATATCAATTCAAATATTTACGCAGCAATGGGGTTTCGGCTTGTGTTAGTCTCAGCGATTTAAAGGATGGACACTCGGAAAACATAGAGAAGATCGCCTTTCCAGTTGTATTTGGAACCCCCAATGTTCGGTAGAGAGAAAAAGTGTTGACAGACCAAACACGTTTCCATTTCTCGTGATTTCATTGATATAATAGTGCTGTCAGGCCAAACACGGACTCATTTATCCTGATTTTACGCTTTTGAACTGTAGGCTTTTGAGTTTTTCTCTAACGATTATGTCTTTCCACTGAGTCTACATGAGATGTTGGATGGTTCTTTGTACATTTCCCTCAGTGTTTTCTTCAGACTATTGTAGGCATTGATGAGCGAGCTATATTGTGTGACAAAGGTCAAAAAGCCAACTTGTGACAGGAAGCACGTTTTATGACTGTGGTTCGTTCGTGATTGGCTCGCACGCCTCGCATGTCAAACAATGGGAAAGGAATGTTGCTCTCGGGTAAGCAGGCGTTTGTGGGATGGAGGTGAAATACGACTCCCCTAAAAACGACTGCGTGGGAGGCTAGGGTCAATTAGACATCTTGAATTCTCTCCAACAAATAGACGTCAGAGACGAAGCAGAAGCAGAACTTACGTTCAATTATCACACCTCAGGACTTAGTCGGCATATCATCGTTTGGATCGGCTAAGATCTTTTGATTGACGTGAATTTATTTTGTTTCATATAATATTTCATATAGATCATATAAGGGTTAATGGCACATATTTTCGCTCGGTTTCAGTTGATTTGCCATTTGGTGGGAGCATTGCCAAACGAAAGACAGAACCTAGAGTGTCCTGGCATTTAACAAAGACAGGCTGTAAGTACGTACTAGTTACTTGTTTAACTCCCTTTAGCTTTCAAGAACTCGGACTGAACCAATGCGAGTACGATATACTCTTTGTTTCTCTAAAGAGTATATTTTAAGGAAAATCGGATCAGAATTTCATTTTATGTGTCGAAAATTTGTAAATACGTTACAGTTGAATGTTTTTCGTTTTCTTTTTTTATTCACAAGGATATTTTCCGCCTAAACTCGACAGAAAAATGAGAATTTTCATCCTGGGCCGTAAAAACAATATACCCGTCAAAACAAGAGTGTAATGAAAGTGTCGCATTGAACAAAACGTAAAACTTGTTGCGTGTCTCTGGGATCACAGAGTCTTTCATAATGTGCTAAGTGACGGGAAAATGTTTTCGCTGTGACAACAGTCAGCGCAGCAAGAAAAATTTCTCAGAAGCAGAGGCTGGTTCACCGAAATTGTCTTTCGTAATTTGTGCCGTGAAAAATATTTTCCCTGACAGTTACTGATGAAGATATCCTGTGGTCTCTGTATCAATGGAATTGGAAAACGAGAAAACTGAAAGCCCCAACGAGAATGAAAACAAAGATAACAAAACCGATGTTGTCGGGTTTCATGAATTTTAAGCTTAAGCGTATTTTGCGACAAGCTTGAGTAAAAACACAAAATGTCATGAAGGCATGGTGGCGGTATTATGTGAAAACAGCCTTTTGCCTTCACAAACGGACAATCGGACGGGACGGGAAAACTCTATAAAACTTCTTTGAGGAAGGCTTCTTCCTGGGGAACTCGCTGGCTGCGGGAAGGCCGGGGTCTATTACGACGAACGATTATCCTTGAGACAGTAAATCCACACAGAACTTGGCTCCAACGTAGGGTTTAATACCAAGGATACAACCAAGGGCATAGCCCGAACATAACCAAGGGTTTAACTAGGAATTCACCCCGGATGTAACCAGGATATCACTCCGGATGTAACCAAAGAAGCATCTACAATGCACTTCTATTTATGTGAAAACCGACAATCTTAGGTGACAAAGTCACGTCATTAAAAACTCATAACTAACCGTTACCCGATACAGTTGTAAGGTAATGATTGGCCCTAACGGAATCTAGCCTTTACAACATTAATTACTTTCAAAAGTTACACAGGTGAATAACGGCTTCTAACAGGTTGAGTTACAGCTTGAATGCTTATTACAGTTATGATCTTACAGAACAGTTAACGCTTCAGTGACTAACAACAGGTTGAGTTCACGGATTATTGCACTTGCAACAAAAGATTTAATATTTTCTACGTTGGCTTTTATATTTTTATAAGCGAAAGCAAAATAAACTTAATACCAATAAATCCTCTCATCACAATTATTTCCAAGAAAACGAAAATAGAGAACTGTGTGACATACCTTAGGGAGAAATGAATTCGCTGTTGTGTAAATGTTTATAAAATCGTGAAGAAATTAGACAACACAGTACAAGCCAGCTATCAGTTTAACGTCTTTTCAATGAAGTCTTCAACGAAGTCTTTCGCCCCACGTGAGGTAATCCAAGAGAGTCTTGAATTCCGGATTCCATGCTGTGGATTCCGGATTCCATGTCTATGGATTCCGGATTCCACATCCATGGATTTCAGATTCCACAGACCAAAATTACCTGGATTCCGGATTCCATTAGCTCGATTCCGGATTCCAAAGCCGTGGATTCCAGATTTCACAGACCAAAATTACCGGGATTCCGGATTCCGGATTCCGGATTACCTGCGAAAGTCTTCAACGCTCCTTGGACAAAAGACGTTCAAATGCGAGACAACTTCAAACTCTCAAGAGAAGTTTTAAGCGCCCGGTAAACGTCGACAACTTGT
>OX419346.1:10012842-10035342 GCA_948470475.1 Galaxea fascicularis
GCCCGCACCTTCCTCCCTCTCGAGCGCAGAAAATGCTTTTGGTAACATGCATGGAATTCCGTCCACACCTGTGCTTACAACGTTCACAGCCAGAACTGAACATTAACTTGAGCCTATTTATTTATCTTTTTTCAGGTACAATGCAACATGGAACATGAATGGTTACCTAAAGAGAGTTTAGAAGGAACACTGGCAAAATTTTTTTTGCGATTCACCATTAAGTTTTAATCGAATGTAAACATAGTCAGACTGAGCAATATTTTTTAAAAAAAGGAGATTCCATTGATGGCTTCATCTTATTAGAAGGGCGGCAAATTTAAGCTGAATATGTTGTGTTTGAGCTTATGAAGGTACTAGTTATGGCATGGCCGTATAACTTGCTTAGTATTCTTAGTCCCCCTTCCAGACGGTGACAATCGGTGGGCGGAACGTTTTAAGTTCGACAAAAGAACGACAGAAGCACAGCGTCTGAATTAAACTACTGACTGATCAAATTCAGTAAGCAATTTAGTTTGACAAGTACTGCCGTTTTGCCACTCCGATCACATTTATGGAAATATAACACTTATGTGGTGATGTTTAGCCTTTTTAGGAGTTAAAGTGTTAGCAAAAGTGCTTAATTAAATTTTTGTTGGTTCAGTTCATATAATCGGTCGCCTAGATGGTTTAAGTGAGTTTCAGATGTTAACACCATTTTCGGGCCGCCATGTTGGTAGAGCTCTTGAGCTCCATACTGGGCTCTGTAAATTTGCGTAAAACATATTCACGAATATCTGAATTTTGGGAAAACGCAGAGACCTCTAACTTGGAGAAGTGTCTTCTTTACCTATGTCCTATAACATTACAATTTCTTGACTTTATCCACTAAATAGTTTTTGATTTAATTTTTCGCTGTTATCTGTATACTTTTTTTAATGATAGTTTATTTTATTGATGCAAACATGACACAACATTGCAACAAATTGCAAAAGTAGTGCACAAAAGGAGAGGTGTTACAACTGATAATATTCTCAATGATAAATAGTAGATAATGTTTACGATAACAAATATTACAAACAATGTCTCTCTAGCTTTGTACAAGTGTGTATAGCTGGTGGAAAGAGCAACATAGTCACGACAGGTCATTTGTCTATTTCAAGCTGAATGATAAATTTGGATATGAATTCAGAAGTATCTTGTTTCTTTTGTATTGTTTTGCAAGCCTAATGGTACTGTTTTGCATATAACAGAAGAAGGCGCAAATCATTTGTCTGTTTATCAGAAAGGTTGGCGTTTGGTATTGATGAATTGAGAAAGCATTTTAGCGAGGTTAGGCTGACATTAATTTTGTATAAACTAGTGAACCATTGAAGAGACTCGTCACATAATTTCAAGAAAAATTGACAATCCAGATTTGACACAGTCAGTTATTCAATTCGTTCAGTTAAGTTCTTTATAAGTGAAAAGTATTCTATGCAACAATTTAAAATAGAATTGTCTTAATTTATTATCCCGAGTGATTTTAGAATTATTGTTTTGGAATCAGTTCACCCACTCAATTGTCAGCAAACGCTGGACAATTTTTCCGCCATGATCTAATCAGAGTAGGTTGTGTTTTGATTTCCTCTACAAAAAGTCTATAAAACTGGTTGCAGAAAGTTTTTTTAAATTTATAGTGATATCTTTAAATAGTGGGAAATCGAAGTTTTCGCAAATTGAGTTCAGATCGCCAAGGTCCAAATGAACTGACGTTATATTATCGATGAATTCTTGTGGTGACAGATAAATAAGTACCTTGATTGTTCAGCAAGTCTTGCACAAAAAAAAAGCATTTTTATCCCGCCAGGCCTTCCCAAAGGCCGATTTGTTTGTATATTTATATCTCTGTTGTTCCACAAAATGAACTGATTTGCGTTTCCATGGATCTTCGTAATTGTTACGCAGTTCTTGAAAGCACTCAAGGATTTCTCGATAAAAGAAGGGGATTGTTCTGTCTAGTTTCTCGACACTGTAATTACGGTTGAGAAGGAAAAGGAGTCTGCCATCCATGTTTATTGAAGTAATAATTAGGGATTGCCACCCAGGTGTCATGAGTGTTATTTTAGAGTCTACTTGTCCAACTGACACATAGTGCTTTTATAACAGTCTTGAAACCGAGAAGGCTTAGCCCACCCTTAGGTAAGTAGTGAAATAAGAGTGGTGTTTGATGTAGTATGATTATTCTATTGCCATCTCTTTCAATTTACAAGGCACACTTTCAAACAGCCCTAGCTACACTATCACCAGCGCATGCGCCAAGTAAGGTATTGGATCGTGCGGTAAAGAACACTTTCTCTCACACTCCCCGTTGCTGGAACATTTTGAGTGCATTTTAAACGGACCGATTATTAAACATTTCGAAAGGCAACTGGATACGAATAAAGGAAGAGCAAACACGATTGACTTAAGTAAAACGGAAGTCGCCTCGCCTTGGATGGAAGCTGAACTATTTAACCGGATAGTAGGCATCTATGGAGGTCTCCAATACCTTGACACGTTTAAATTAAAAGTAACTTGACTTAATGAGAAATCAGGCACACTTTTCTATCACAGAAGGAAAGGGTGCTTTCTTCAAAATGAAGTGGCCGGACACCGGGCAACCTACTGCACCATCCTTGTTAAGAGTTAAGCCAGGAGCAATTGACTCGGACATATAGAAGTAGGCTGTTCCATAGCGGGATCGTACAGAGGGAAGAAAGAGGGGAGTAACTGCAGAATACCCGGCCACTTGAAGTTATACCCCTAAAAATGCATTCTACATGGATACGTAGTCATTCCTCGCCAACCCTTTTAAGTCGAGACATACTGATTTCATGGTCGTCTGGTGGTGGCTACGCAATAAGGAAGACTATGGCGTTATACTGCCAGCCAAAATTCGACTTTTGCTTTCAATGTTCAATTCACATTTAATCTTTGTTGTCCGCGATTCGACATGAGAGTTTGGCAAAGCAACATTGAAGTTTCGCAATGCAACTTTGGTCCTTCACAGTGCGTCATTGTTTTTATACGTAACATCTATTTCTATAGGAAATGAGAATTTAAATTTTGATCAGATGGTTTAAAGGGTTATAGCTACTTCAGGGTTATCACTAGGATTCTAAGTAGATGGATGAAAAGGTTGAAGTAGGTGGTAACAGATTATAATGAGTATAAAGCTCACAGAAGTAATATTCTGGGCCAACAGTAACTGACGCAAATTAAGTGGTCTGACAGCTGGGGGAAATCTGCCGGCTAATGGCTCCTAATGACAATCTTGCACTTTATTGCACACATCAGCTTCAGTGCAGTAGATCATAATTAGTGTGAAAAGATTTAAAAACACTTTCAATCTTTTCCTTTTTTTTTGTAGCAGCAACAACAAGTCACAGATCAGACTACAACAGGTACTGGTACATATATAAGGAGAAACAAGGATTTGTGATTTCATAGGGATCATAATAATAAAGGTTTCCAGCAAAAGGGGCATAAATCACTTTTTAACCTTAAAATCAAAGCCTCTCTAAACTTACTCAACTTTGCCATGCGCATTGTTTATGGTGTCAGAAATGAAATTCATCAATTATTTTGCAATGTAAAGACCAGGTTCTGCAATGTAGGGTATGATTTATGCCTAAACCTGAACCAAATGAAGAGATGCATGAATGACTTCTCAGCAAAAGAAACTGAACCGTGCATCAGATCCCTTTTGTTTCTGCTTCTTAAAATGATTTTTGGCAAAAGTCATCAGCTAATACTTTAAATCCTAGACTTGAAATCATAAAGTAAGTACAGAACTTCATTTTTGACACCATTTCCTGTCTGTATGGTATGCCATTGAAAGTAGGATGAGTTGAGAGAGATTTGGGATTTTAAGGCAAAATAAGGGATATTTATACACCACTTTTGTAGGAAACCCTTCAATAACATTATCATACACAACAGGCTGAAGGATTGATGCTTGGGGCTAAAATTGTTGCAACTTGTTTTCATTTGTGTTAGGAACAGAAGCTGCAACTGCTGAAGCCCAAGGTAAAAAGAATTTTATACATTTTGAGTGAGTATAAATTATTTATACTCACTCAAAGTGTATAAAAATATTCATGATGTTATTAAGGTGGTTTTCAATTTGGTGTTGAAAGTAATTTGTTCTTGTTCTTTTGTAATACAACTGTAATATTGTGTGGAGCAGAGACAGTACCACCTGTGATAGTTGGTGCATTGTTCTATTTGGAGTTTGGATGAAATCCAACGATTTTGTCTATCAAAGGAATAATTTTGCATTCTACCATTGTGCCCTTCGGTTTAGTATGCAACACTCAGCTTTCTGGCATGATCACAATTATGAGCTGTAATCATAACAACATTACAGGGATGTTATTAAAAGCTGGGACCAGAGCACCAGCACCCATATACTGTGAACACAGTACCCACCTTTGCCATATTGAAAAGGGCAAGGCAAAGAAATCCTAGGGGTACCTGCCTGTTAAGAATCCTATACCCTCCTATTTCTTCAATAAACGAAACCCCAGTATTGGATTATAATGCTATCTCAAATACTCCTTGGCAACAAAACAATATTATTATTGAATGACTTGATGGGAAAGAGGATACCGTAAGTGAAGATTTGGCTCTATAATGATTCAGCATACAAACTGGTTATCTTATCAGAAAAAACAGTTATTCAATTCAGGACATTAGCATACGGCATTGACCCAAATAAAAACTTTTTTTCTTGTGTTAAGGTGGCTCAAGACAGTTTTATCATTTTTGTGACACTATAGATTACCATAGCAACACTGTGACCTGCTAAAAACACCCTTAATTTCAGCTTTAAGCGCTTATATTTCAAAAACGGCACAGTGAAATTTTTTCTTATTATAGAATTTTAATAAGCAGGATAAGATGCAACTTTTGGCAAAGTGTAAACAAATTCTGTACATGGGGTTCAGAGCCACCTTAAATTTTCGAAAATTTAAGGTGGTTCTGAAATCCATGTACAGAATTTATTTAAACTTTGCAAAAAGTTGCATCTCATCCTGCTTATTAAAATTCTATAATCACAAATCACAGAAATCACAAAAATCATACCAACGTATTCACCAATGATTGGGCAGTTTTTTGATACCATGATTCTAGCATCAACTGATAAAGAGTTGTAATAATGACCCATCACAATCTACGTCTTGGAAAGTGCTGGAAACTGTTTTGAGCCACCTTAAAGCTGAACATAAAAATACAAATAATAAATACATCTCAGCATCTTTTGGTTTTTCTTGAGGTTTTGGTCAATGTCATTTGCTGTCAAAAATTCAGACCATGAAATATACACAGACTTGTGTTTCAAAAGCAATGTCTAGTGTGCATGCTAAAGAAAATTGAATTCTGAGGCCAAATCATGACGTTTGACCTTTTGCCATTAAGCCCTTTAATTGAGCAAATGGAAGCATGGCTTGGTTACTGTATACACTAACTAGTGGGGAAGGAAGCTTCTCTTTGAGGGAGCAAGTTATGACATTAGGATAGATTGAGGCAGTATTTAACCCCTTAAACCCTAATACTGATCAGCATCAAATTTCTTCTTGTAACATCAATGCTTTATAAAACAGAGTGGTCACGAGTATTAAGGACATGATCATGCAAGATGAATTTACTTAGTAATTTAACAATTCTCCTTACTTCTTCTGTAGGAAATGTGGAAGGGCAACAAGTGAGAATTTAAATTTTGATCTTACAGTTTAAGGGGTTAAGGTAGTTGGAGTGTATATGCTTGTGTCAGGTCTCTGTTTATATTGTCATAAAGACACTTTTTTTTCTCTCCCTGCCTCATTAGCTGGTACTACACAAGTTGCACAAGCCTCGCAGAGCACAACGCCACAACAACAGCAGCCACAGACATACAATACACCACAGTCATTTGCAAACTATGTTTATGATCCGTCAACTGGATATTACTATGATTCCACTACAGGATTATACTATGATGCAAATACTCAGGTAATTTTGAGATTTTCTCACTTGCTGTGGTCTTGTGAAAGTCTTTAATTTTCTCACCAGAAATAAATTTATGTGCCACATTACATTGACAATCATTAAAGAAGATCCTCGAAAGGCAAAACTTGGCTCTCTATGCTTTCAAGAATTAAATCCATGCAAATTTGTTTCAGCCAACGTCACCTCTGTTTGCCATTTGTCTTTGTGAGAGTGTTTGCTTGGAGTATGGCATAGTCTTACACTGTGACATGAATAGACCTTTTTAGCTTGTAGATTTTGTTTTCCCATTGTAGACCATGTGATGTTACCCTAGAGAAGTGTTTCTTTGAAATTTCGCCATATTCACGTGCATATGTACGGATAATTTATGAAAAGACAAAAAGCAAATTCCCTTGGGAAGATCACATGGTCTACATTGGGAAAACAAAATCGACAAGCTAAAAAGGTCTATTGCACACGTAGTAGGGATGTATACTAAAAATAAGCACAAATGATCTTACATGTATTTGTCTCTTATTCAATTTTCACAGTACTACTATAACAGCAATACTGGGCAGTTTCTGTACTGGAATGCTGAGATTCAGCAGTATGTTCCAGTGGCAGCAACTGGGTGAGTTCAGTGGTAATAATTTGTTATTTCTTTTAATCTTTTAACTCCTAGAAGTGATCAGTGTGTAACTTCTCTTCATAATATTAATACATTGTCTAGCAGCCAGGTGATGCGAATAGACAAACAATAATTACTTATCAGCCAGAGGGTGTTATCTTGATAAAATCCCAAATTCTCGTAACTAATGTAGAAGGAACTGTATAGCAGCTAGAAAGAAGATTTAATAATCAGATATTGGGAGTTAAAGGTTTAAACAGGCAGGTTACTCACCAAGCAGCAGATATTGCTTGTATGAAATTCCAAGATATTTGTTTTTTAAAGTTGTCTCAAGTTACTCTCTTGAGTGTAGCAATATTTAAATAATTATTTTTTTAAGATTAAACTCAATCATTTTGAGAGAATTATTGACACTGATTTACTGAAGCTTCATATGCATAACCCTGTCTCCAATTTTAAGGTTGAAAATTTATAAAACTGTTGTTTTTTTATTTCAACTGGCGAATATTTTTGCGTTGGTGATATTCTCTGAACTCTAGTTGAGGATGCATATTCTCATTTAATTGCAGCTGGAAAGTTTTGCAGTGTCTTTGTAGTTCACTACTCAGCTTGGCACACATCTGGGTTTTTTTTTTTCATATTTTTTCTTTTCATCCTTTCAAAGCAGTACAACTCCATCTGGTTCAGTGTCAACTGAAAATGCAGCAAACACTGAAGCAACAAAAGGTGCAGACTCTGTTTTGATGATTATACCTTGTTTATCTTAGTTGTTAATAAATTTTCCTTGGAAAGGCAATGTCAGCAATTTTTCTGTATGCAACAGATTTTATATTATGAGGGATAAAGTTGTCCTAATACTCGATATAAATTTATTTACTCGCTTATTTAAGTGTATATAGTAATAATAACAATAATAATATAATAACAACTTTATTTAAGTCTCAAATAGTTCTAGCTGAACACGAATGCTCTACTAATTGGGGAGACTGTAAATCAAATAAAGAGAGGGGAAAACCGGAGTACCCGGAGAAAAACCTCTCAGAGCAGAGTAGAGAACCAACAAACTCAGCCCACTTATGACGCCGAGTCCGGGAATCGAACCCGGGACACATTGGTGGAAGGCGAGCGCTCTCACCACTGCGCCAACCCTGCTCCCCTATATTTTATCTGTTCATTTATTTTTGTTAGTACGTTTGTTACTTATTGAAAGGTTAGACATTGGTAAGATTGAAATTGAGTTGTTCATTGGAAAAACAATTGTGCAAACAGCAAAAGAATAAGAATAATTTTACATTCAATGTTTTGATTTGCAGAAAAACAAAAGAAAGCAAAGTCATTGCAAGCAAAAAAGGTATAAACTGAAAAAAGAATATTGTAAATCAGTTATTAATTTGTTGATTGTGTCATTTGAGTATGAGGTGTATTGTGAAAAATTGAAGGGAATTTGTTCCAAACTGAAGTTGTTGTTGTTGTTGTTGTTGTTGGTGGTGGTGATGGTTTGCTTGTGTAGTAGAATGCACAGCCGTGTGGATCTCCTTTCTGGTTAACGGCTTGTAAAATTTCTGTTATTTTCCAGATCGCAAAGGATATGGAAAGATGGGCTAAGTCTGTGAATGCTGCTAAAACCCAACTTGAGGACACCAAGAAAAGTGCTGCAACGGCATCAAAACCTGAAGAAAGTAAACCTGTTGAGACAGATGTGTTCAAAGTGGTAAGATAACAGGCCAGGCGACCAGTTCTCAAAACCGTAAAAAACTGGTTCATTACCAGAAATTCGATTTCAAGCATGCTATGAAACTGAGAATTACATTTGGTCAGTTTGTTTAAAAAAAACTTGTACCAATCGATGTACATGTATTACTGACTTACAAAATACTTCTAGGGCCTGTAGTTTTGAGAATCGCATTCCTGGGCCGAGTTGTTCAAATCCTTATCAGCAATAACTCTGAATTAGAACAGTTCAACCCCTGAATAGTATTTCTAAGAGAAAGTGCTGGAAACTTGAATCTTAAAACTGTGTTACTTATGTACGACTTCGTCATAGTCTGAAGCCCTTTTAAATTGTAAATTTTTCGTTTAGAACGGTAGCGCACTTAGCTGCTCCAGCTCGTGGTTCACAGGCACTTTACTTAACTAATTATCAACATGTGTGATCTCCTAACAGTTCTCAAATATTTCATTTGTTATATGTAGGGAGAATTTGTATAAACATTAACTTGACTGATCCCTGGTGATCATTTCGGGTATTCTCGTGCCCTGTATTACTGACAAATTAGTGATGTGGTAAGGAGAAGTAAGTTGGTGATCAGTATTGGGAATTAAATGCTACAGATTTTATTCAAGAATGGTTGGGTGGTTTGCCAGTACTTCAGGAAAGTGCTGTTTTGGAACGCTTTGGTGTTTTGAATGATCTTTGACACACTGACATGCGAAACCACTGTTGGCAAAAACTGTTTTTCTTTAGTAAGACACAGTGCTTTCAATAGGACCCGGCACCCGCCGGAGCTCCGGTGGGTATTCTGTTGAAAGTCGGCGGGTATTTTACCGTGTTCAAGTCGAAAATTCAGTTGAAATTCTCTTGGGCTTCTCATATTTATACTCCAGCAAGTGCTGTTCCGAGTTGGCCACCAACTTCAAATCTTATTGAAAGCACTGAAGACTACAAATTCAAGCCATATTTTGTGTTCCATTTCCAGCCATTTGGTGTTCCGCCAAAGCCATCAGCATCACTGAATATCGCCAAGAGTATTGCTGCTGGAATGGCATCAGATATAGGTGATGACGTAGCAACGTCCAGTCCACTAGCAGCCTTGACCATGAACAAGGAAACCAGGAAACAGGGTAACTACGTTTTGCTACGTGTCTGGAACACGGATAGTTACTGAACAAAAAGGGATGCACACCTGCTCCAATGTTTTAGCTGGGTTGAAAAAGCGAAGGGGTACCAACATTGAACGTTACATTACTTTGGGTATATAATTGCATGAAAGTAGTACGAATGGCGACGAGCTAATGCAACAGTTACAAACCCGCATCATCTCCCTTTTTTTGTTCTCCAACTCAGACGAAACCACTGAGACTTAAATGGAGCTACATACATGTATGTAAGCAAGAAATGACGGTTTTCATGCTAGAAGGACCAACACGCGGCTCGTTTTGGGCTTGGGAATTAGTAACATTCCCTTTTTTGTGTGTGTGTGGTGTGTTTTTTGTCATTTCTTGTGGATTTTGTCACATATCGTTATTCAAACCGTTAACAACGTGAATTTTAATCCTTGTTAATTTTTTTCGACAGCACACAACATATGTTGTGTTAGTTTTCTGAAAGGTGTATTTTAATTATTTCAGAACCAGCTAGAGGCGGTATAGTTGCTGAATACGGTGAAGACGACTCTGATCCAGAGGAAGACATTAATGACAGATTTACTGACCTGAGTATCATGGCGTGCCTGTTATGTAAACGGCAATTTCCTGATAAGGAAGCCCTGGAAAGACATCAAAAACTATCCGACTTGCACAAGGTAGGGCATTTATGCACCGCACCATAATCTTTAGAGCAACTGTTGACTTGGCCTGCCTGCAGGCTCTGCAGTGTTTCGTTGCGGCGTGAGTCGTTTCGTACTCTTCTCGCGGCCTTGCCGCTCGCTCGATTCGCCACGCAACAAAAACTGGGGAGCCAGCTCGCAGGCAATTTAAGATCATTTCCCAAAATAATCCAGTTGTTCAAAGAGCGGATTGCATTATACAGCGGATGAAAAAAGCTACAGACGAACCCTTGCTACTCTTGGGGAAATGCGAGATGGTTCCGTTAACTTAATACGAGTTGGTCAGGAATTAGCATAAGGCTTTGAAGAAACGTCAATTTGTTCAAATACAAACATGCTTGGAGGATTGTAACTACTGGTGGGCAAAATAAAGCCTGTTACTGTATTCACAAATCAAAATTTTCATGAGTATTGAATTTTGGGCGACCGCTAAATAGGATTCAAGACAATCAAAAACCGACACTGCGACGACCAAAGGGTGAACGCTGCTGCTTAAAAGAGGTGGCCGGCCGCTCAACCCTTTGGCACCCAGAAATTTTGAAGATTTACCCCCTTTGAAGCTGGCATGTTCTGGTCATTGCGTAGCCAAAAATAGCCCACTCTTTCCAAAGCGTTGTTTGAAAGTCGAGCACAAGTCCAGCTTTTGTTTGAGAATCTGGTGACAAATTACAGCTTTCCCCATTTTCTCCTTTTGCTCGGCGTTCACTAGGCTTGATTTCTGTGGAAAATGTTTTAGCGAGGAGCTGGACAGTGGGTCCAGATTTTCATTGGAATTTTTTGGTTAAAGTTACATGGTTTTCTGCCCTTTTCTCCGGCCTGTTTGACTGAATGGCCCTCACTTGGGAATGGTTTGAAAGATCTCGTCCCTCCGCATAAGTTGGTTGTCAAAGGTGTCTAGGACTGTTAAAAATGATTGTCAGAAGTGGTACAATAGAACTGGTTCCACATGAGCGCGTATGTGCGCTTCCAGGAATCATGGGTTAAAAGGGGTTTTGTTACAGTGTTTTGTTTTGACAATGATTTTGGGACTTTGGTAACTAGCCGCTTTATAGAGGTTCAGCAGTAGTTGTAGTACATTTTATCCGCATGATAGCGACTTGTTCGCTGGGTAAAGATATCCGTTCTCTGAACGACGTAGGCCTCGTAGAATTTGAGATTTTGTGTTATATTTCGTAGTCTGATCCGAAAGTACATCATTCTACTTTCATAAGTTGTTTTTTTTTGTTTAATTGGTTTTTTGCCTAAGGTTATGTGTCAAGCATGTTTTATTCTACCCTGCAGCAAAACTTGGAGATCCACAAAAAGATGGGAATGACAGACGAGCAGCTTGAAGCTTATGAGAGGCAAGAGCGAGAGGTGTGTCTTCACCGTGTTCTTGAAACTTAAGTCAACTATTCTATTGCCATTCGACATTTTTGAAATTTTGTGCGTTGTTTCGCACAGTTGTTTTGTGTGTTGTGGTTGCTTGGTAACGCAAGATCTTGCTGGAACTAGGCGCTACACATCTATTTCCGTGAGCTTCCGTGTGGTTTCGTTAAGGCTCGACAGATTTTTGATTCAGATATTTTTGATTTTTTGTTAGGCTCGTAAGTGACACGTAGCTTGAACTGTATCAGTTGTATCAGTCTTTTGAATCTCGATGGGTGATATACGTCCAACAAACCAATCGAAATTGTTGCAAACATCGGTGTTACAGCCGATTTTGACCCAAATTCATGTTAGCTTTGTACTTTGTACTGTGTTGTAGACAGTAGGGAACTTCAGATTTGAGTGCAAGCACCAGGTCGAGTATGAGTACGAATTTCAAACCACTCTGAACCCTCACTCTTCCGTGTGGCTGACCAGCAGATCAGGAGATTACATTTATTTTAGACCTTATGCAGCTTATATCTCCGAGCATTTAACCATCGGATGAGATAGACCGCCACCTACTCTTTTCGAACAGTGTGTGGGTTCTTTTACGTCCCATAGCATCAATTATGACCATTTGCTGATGTCCTTTCAAAGGCAGCTCTTTCTCCTCGATTATTTAAAAGATTCTAAGTGTTCGTCCGGCCGGGTTTGAACCCGCGACCTCCCAGAAGAAGAAGAAGAAGAAGAAGAAAACTGTTCATAGTGGAACTGCACTTAGCTATGAAGCTAGTTTGCAGGCACTCCACTTAAATCCATGGGAACCGGTTGGCTATTTTACAAGGATGACCGAGGAGTTGAACCAGGTACTTACCCAGAACAACACCAGCTAGTGGCCAGAGCGGGATTTCAACCCGGGTCATCGCATTGAAATCCAGCGCCCTAACCACTCGGCCACCCTGCCACCCACACGCTTGTCCGGTACTCTACCACTGAGCTAACAGGTCGGAAACATGATTGATGCCACAAGTGATCATCTAAAACACGCGAACAAGATTTGAAAAGTCGTACTCGTACTTAATCTCGTACTCGTACTCAAATCTGAAGCTCCCTAAGAAGTGAAAGTGAGCTGTAAAGGGTAATCGTGAAACAAAATCCCACCACCAGCAACCTTTTGTTTAAAACGCAAACAAAATAGCTGGTGATGTTTGACGTGGAGATTCAGCCATAAAATGTTTCATGCCCACATAATTTTAGACTCACCAGCTGTAAATAATTTTCATGGGTATGAGGTGATTCCTGTTTTCACTGTTTTTCGTTTCTCAAAAAGGCAAACTCAAAGAACAAAACACCTTTTCTCTCCTCTTTCTTTCCCCCTTTCCTCCACGTTTTATTGTTGATTTGCGTAATGTATTCATTTATATCCCACAAGCTGATTTGTTGAAAACTAGGAGGGCTGTTGGCTGTCTGTTTAGGCCATGCAGTGGTCGATAGGCTGTAAGGTCTTGTCCCCAGTTTCAGGGTCGAGTCCAAACCGCAGGGCTATCATTTTTGGCCATTGCATGACATCTTAACACACAACAACGATCTTTGTTTGTGTGTTAACAGAGTAAGTACCGCGACAGAGCAAGGGAAAGGAGAGAAAAGTATGGCCAGCCAGAAGCTCAGAAGATTAAACTACCACCTAGGCGAAAAGGCGGACCAGCAGTGTAAGAAACAGTTGGAGTAGGACCATTGATGTTGGGTAGAATACAAGAAAACCCCAGTTGTATACTCAAACCTGACCGCAAGTGCTTAAAATCCATGGCCTTTGAGTTTCTATACTAAGAACTCTTTCTCTCCCTGCACGCGCGCATATCGTGATGTCTGTTGATGAAGTCATCAGTTCATCTAGGAAAGTCACTCGGGAGTTTTCTTTATGTACCTTGTGTATGTATTATGCAATTGTCAGTGTGGGATTTCATAATCAAATTTTGTAAGATCCAGTGCTCCTTCCACACCATGACCAGGGTCCAAAGTTTAAGGGGTCGTACAAAGTTGTAGGGTCTAAAGTTGTAAGGGTAAGGGTTAGGGTTGTAGTTATGGTTAAATTCTTTTTTGATCAAGTTTCCAAATCAGATTATTTTTTAATCTTCCTTCCTTCCAGGCTGTGATTACCTTGAATTTAAGACAAGGAAAATTTGTAGTTGTAGACGTGCTGCCTACCCAAGGAGATCCAAAGTTTACCATTTTTTAAGTTGCCTCCGAGTCTCTGATCCATTTTCAAAGTTCACAGTGGTACTTAAAACAAATGTTACTTTCGTTTCCTTTTCAATACAGAACTTACGAACAGGCTCCAGTGGAGCGCATTGGTGGAAATAATATCGGAAATCAGATGTTGAAGGTATATTAATTTCTTAACCTGTCACGCTGAATGATCGGAAGCTAACCGCGTGCCTGAGATATCCATGGAGGGGTAGGTCTGGCATTGCAAAAGTGTCACGCTGGATACCAGGAGGCTTCCCATTTGTACGAGCTGACCGGCCGGTCCGGTTTGATTGTAAAGAAAAGTCGCCATTTGAAAGGATCACTTTTAAAACTTGTCCGAAATGCTTACTGTTATCCCTCAAAATAACAAATTACTTTTGTGAAGCTGGGACACCCCAAGCTAAGTGAAATGAAGTCCTACTGAATCATCAAGTCCAACCCTAAGGCCAGGAGGCCGTGTTACTGTGTTTGAGACCGCTGACCTTGGCTCGATTCGCAGCCGCTGTTTCGGGAAATTACCCGCGCTCACCCCTGTCGGGGAGAATACCCTGGACCCGAGTGAGCGGCGGAGATCGAGCCTTGTGCTGACCTTGCCATCAGAGAACATTCCAGCCACTGAAAAATAGTCAAGGACACTAAGCTTGTCCCACTTGCACATGAAACTTTTATTATGACCTCATACTAAATATTTGGTCTTCATCCTCACAATCAGGCCTTTTTACGGTGTGACTGATAGACGTTTTCGGGGTAAGAGAACGGACTGGAATAATTACGAGAAATAAGTCAGTTACCTTCTCAAGTACATTTTGGATGCAATTATTTGTGTCGTCATTTTAGGCCATGGGCTGGACCGAGGGGAGTGGTCTGGGGAAGGCTGGTCAAGGGATTGTTGATCCAATTGAGGTAGGTTCCTAGTGTTTCCTTTGTTGTTTCTTGTTATGTTGTATTCTTGTTTTTTCACGTGTAGGGGACCATTTTAACCCGGTGTGTGGCTGTGGGCGGCGGGGGTTATGAAAGGTGGAAATACCCCTGGTCGCATGCTGTGTAATCGCCGCCGGCCGAATTTGTAATCCATTTAACGGTTGGAAAAACGGGGCATTTGCACCAAGTTCTCACAGTTTTGTTCTTTTCACTTCTGTCAGGCAAAGATGCGCAGCCAAAATGCCGGTCTTGGACTAAAAGGGAGCAGTTATGGCGCTTCATCCTCTGATAGCTACAAAGATAAACTTAAGAAACTGGTGTGTTGTGCTGTTGCTTTAATTTTGTGACATAAGCAGCGGTTTTCTTTTGTCAGATCGAAACCAACATGAGAGTAAATTTTACAAGGCAGTGACGCATTCTAACCTTGAATGGGTAAAATATGTAACCATTCTCATGTAAGAGAAATCGTCCCACAATCTTGTTTCAGTAAGCAGTGGTTGATAAGAAGACAGCAAACTGTCGTTAAAACACATCAACCGCATTAACATTAACCGGCCGCAGACGAAATTTTTTCACTAAAAGTTTCGTCAGCGGCCTGTGATTGGTCAGACGATATTTTTTCAGTAGTGAGAAAAATCGTCCGACCAATCAGATTCATTCTAGTTATTGGCGGACCATTTTTATTTGACAACTCTGTTTACAGTAAATCTTAGTACTTGTATAATAAATTATTTTACAAGGCAGTGACGCATTCTAACCTTGAATGGGTAAAGAATATGTAACCATTCTCATGTAAGAGAAATCGTCCCACAATCTTGTTTCAGTAAGCAGTAGTTGATAAGAAGACAGCGAACTTCTTGATGCGTCTTGTCGTTTAAACACATTTTTTAAGGGGACTTTTCAAAGATAAACTTCGAAGGTTGTCATTCACAGACAAACTCAAACGCACCCTGATCGAGTAAAAACGTCCCGTTCAATAGCGCAAACTACTTACTACTCCACAAGTTGCTACTCTACAAGTTTTACTGGACAAAGTTTCTTGTTGATGAAGGAATTGTCAGTTTGGTGTACTTTGATAGTCACAACACTGATGCAACACGGAGTGCTCGAAGCATGGTTAGCGCTAATTCGGGTTAAATACCATGACAACCTGTAGGGTTTATTACAACTTAAGCGAAGGTTAGCGCTAAACATGCTTCGAGTAATTCGGGCCAGGACTACAAGCAGGCTTTTCTAGGTAGTCAAGAGTGCGAGCCAGCAGTGCCATCAGCAACGCGGGAGACTGGTACATGGAGAGAAAAGTGGAAGGGAGTAGGAACCATTCCCCCTCAGCTCGTTCATTCCATCTCTTGCCTTTGTCCCAGGCCCTCTTGACCTGACTATCAAGCAAAGGACTGCGCACAGTGATCCGCCAACATTACTCCGTCTGCTTCCAAACTTGCTTGGTGACTAACCCTGAACCTAACACTATGCATTACTTGTCTTTTTTTTTTCCTTCACAGGCGAGATCGCGGTTTAACGATTCTTAGCACCTGATGACTGCTTTGTAATCTTGATGGACGGAAATTGTACATAAAAAGGAAAACAAAAGGAAATCTGTTTTTTCCCGTTCCCAGGGCAACTCGTGTCTCATCTTTGGTTCACACATTCCTACAAACAGACAAACTGGCTTGGCAAGCGTTGGAAGGAAGAAAAAAGGGATTGTCTGCGGTAGCCTCGCAGCTCCTATAAGCTCTAAGTTTCATTGGCGAGTCCATTGTTTCTGTTGTTTGTTGTTTTGTGGTGGTCTCCAATCAGGTGAGACCTTGTAAGAGCAACGAAGTCACCCATTATGTGCCGGCGCTCGGTTTGTTTTCTCGTAGGTTTTGCTCGCGCGTGCTTACGATCCCTTTTCTCTTCAGTGCGCTTGGCTGAGTGGGTAGGTGTTTGCTCACCATCCACGTAGCAGTTTGTTACGTGAGCACGGATCTCGTACCATTTGTTGAAATGTTAAAAGCTTGGGTGAAGTTCTCCCCTTTTTCTGAATTCACAGTTAGTGAATCTTTTTCCTGCCCTTATGCGTTTCGTTTGCTTGTGGAGGATTTTGTGTAAATGATGCAGATTAATAATAAACAGTGAAATAAGAGTGGTGTTTGTAGTATGATTATTCTATCGCCATCTCTTTTAATTTACAAGGCACAGTTTCAAACAGCCCTAGCTACACTATCACCAGCACATGCGCCGAGTAAGGTATTGGATCGTGCGGTAAAGAACACTTTCTCTCACACTCCCCGTTGCTGGAACATTTTGAGTGTAATTTAAACGGACCGATTATTAAACATTTCGAAAGCCAACTGGATACGAATAAAGGAAGAGCAAACACGATTGACTTAAGTAAAACGGAAGTCGCCTCGCCTTGGATGGAAGCTGAACTATTCAGCCGGATAGTAGGCATCTATGGAGGTCTCCAATACCTTGACACGTTTAAATTAAAAGTAACTTGACTTAATGAGAAATCAGGCACACTTTTCTATCACAGAAGGAAAGGGTACTTTCTTCAAAATGAAGTGGCCGGACACCGGGCAACCTACTGCACCAGCCTTGTTAAGAGTTAAGGCATGGGCAATTGACTCGGACATGTAGAAGTAGGCTGTTCCATAGCGGGATCGTAAGAGGGAAGAAAGAGGGGAGTAACTGCAGAATACCCGGCCACTTGAAGATATACCCCTAAAAATGCTGGCTACATGGATACGTAGTCATTCCTCGCCAAAGCTTTTAGAACGAGACATATATTTCATGGGGCATGTACTAAAACCCGAAACACCGAAACGAAACCACCGGAACAACCAAAACGAAACAGAAGTTAAGCTTAATTTGCTGGGAGTTTCTTTCGTTAAATCTCGTACAACATAAATATTCAGACGCCAGATCTAGCTTTAACTTGAATGAATGCGCTTTAAACATTTTAAAATATACATAGCGCAATCGTTAACCCTATAAAATACATTTTAGGCTCACCTTTTCATCCAGCTCTTTAGTTTGTTCGGCCATGCTCTCGTGCTTTGTTTCAAACGCGGGAATCGGCGGTAAAAACAACTCACGTGGGCTGCTACCGTTTATCACCTGGGAGGGGAGATAAGTTAAAATTATGGCGGCAAAAAGAACCTGGGGACGATATGTAACTCCTTTTAACTGTATTTCCGGTAATTTCGTTTCGTTTCGGTTGTTCCGGTGGTTTCGTTCCGGCGGTTTCGTTTCGGTGTTTCGGGTTTTAGTACATGCCCTTTCAAACCATAGCCATGTAGCAAATTTAACGTATGTTCTGGCGGGAAATATGAAGCTGCGAAATTTGGGCGCACTCGCCATCAATCTACGATGAAATGAAAATATGGCTGACACTTTGTAACTGGCCATGAACACTTCTATATCTTTAAAAACATAGGCACGCAATGCGTGCTTGAGCTATTTTGTGAAGGGTGGTAAAATGTTGATAAGATAGGGAGAAGTCAGAAAATGGTTGAATGGTGAGTCATTTATCTGTGGCGCTTTTGGTGTTTGCTATGGTATCGGAGAAGTACGAGCAAACTGTTTTTCATTTGATTTTTCTTTAGTTTTCTTATTTCTAAGACTGATTTTGCGTTTGATTTGTACCAATTAAATAGTGATTCATCCTACATTTTTTGAAACAAGAGTTTTATTAATTCCGCAAAAACCGATATGTAATATATTTTCTATTATTTGTTCATTTTCTCTCTCCACACTTTCGCAAACACTATTTTCGTCCAGTCTCTCAAATTCCCAAAATATACGTCCACGTGCTGAAACAGTTCCAGGACCACATGAAGAAATATTCGCAAACAAACGAACCACCAAACACACCGTAATATACAACACCAGCAAAAACAAATCAACGTTGAACAAACAGTACTGATAACGAATATAGATGTAATTGCCATAAATCATCAATTTCTGATTTTCAAGTGCGTTGTACTTTTTACTTCGGACAGCAAAAATAGCCCGACCTAAACAAACGCTCTTATTTTAGTGTTGGGCCTTTTGCTGACAACGTCTGTGTACAGTAAGCAGATAAGCGTAACACCGCGTTATATCCCGAAATAAGGGCAATATTAAACTTATCGACTCGAAAACAAGCCACCAATTAATTCCAAAATAAGCTCCTCCGAATTGAGAGCGTCATCGGTTGTACAATATTAAAAAACCCGATCAATAGACAAACAACGGATCGAAATCCGCCAATAAGAAGAAGAGAAAATTGAAGTTGAGAAAAGCAACCAATAAAAAACGGTTAAAAGTGACCAATCATTGTAACAGAAAATAAATTCAATTAGATGTTGTTGTAAACAAGTTAAATTGACCACGTGCAAATCTTGTGATTGATCAAAGGTCATGTTGGATGCACGTGACCGATCGAAGTTCGGAGTCGCATTTAACCAACAGCGCTGCCTTATTCATGTGGGAATTAACCAACGAACTTGCTATTACCAAACGTATGCACGTGATAGATCAAAGTTGAAAATCGCATTTGATAAACAGGGCTGTATGTCTTGGTGCCTGTTTACACGTGAGAGACAAAAGTAATCCATTTTACAAATGAAATTGCTCACTATCCGAAATCACCATTTTCATTGTTTAACATAAAAACGGCTTCACTTCAAGGGGAACAAATATCCAGATTAAGGATTCCCTTCCATAGCATTTTTCTTCCGTACAAATTTCACTTGTGGAAACAGCCACTTTATTAGACTAATATAGTTTTAAAATCCGTCAAACATATGTTTATTGTCGTCACACAATGCTGAGGGTCCCCAATAGGGTTCTTCAATCCCGCCGTCCCGACCGGAATTTTTCCTCAATCCCGTAATCCCGACTGTTTCTACCGGCTAATCCCGATCCCGGTCATATTTTCTTAAGTCCTTACCTCAACAAAAACGATCCTTAAAGTTCCGTTCCAGATTCCCTCACAGTAGACCCAAGCACTGACTGTTAGGTTCAATTAGCTGTATCTCTCAGCACTAAAACGATGATCTAGTTCATTTGTTTTCCATGACTAGTTTTAAACGAGTTGCGTCAGTCAATCAGTCATTTTTATGGTCTTTTATAGCTCGTTTCTTTTTCTTTTTTTCTTTCATTTTCTGTTTTGCCTCTTTTGTTCGATAACGCCTGCCTTCCGGACCACTTCGATCCCTGAAAAAAGGAGTCTCTCGGAGATGATAGCGATCACAGAAGAGTGTTAGGGGTACATATCACGACGTGCCACGGCAAATTCACTGTTCACTACACATATGGCAAGTCACCGTAAATCGCAACTCAAAAGACAGTTTACTCATTCACAACTTTCAGCCATGGCAACGATCATCTGGAAATTCCATAAAATTGAGTATAATTGTACTTAACAGATACTGAAACATATACTCTTTTCGACCCCAGTTTAACCAGTGCGCTGCATGTTCCGGCTCAAAATGTCGTAATCACCGGTACCCAAAGCGTACTATAAGAGCCTGTATGGATTTAAATTTGGAACGAAAACTATTTCTGTTTTCCTTTGAAAAGCCACGACAAAGTTCGAAACCTCTCTAAGTGGTGTCCTTTTTATGTTGCCGAAACGCTTCTGTAAGGCATTTGAGCGACTTTGACGCGTATAAAGAGCACGCGTCATTGTATTTTAGCTTTCAAAGGAAAAACAGAGACAGTTTGAATTTTAAATCCATACAAACTCTTATAGTATGCTTTGGTCAGCTATGGCTAAATTAATGCGAAATGTTTATTTGATGATTGCTATCATCTAGGAGCTTCTTCAGCAAGTCGCTGCAATTAAACTATCATTCTGCTATTAAAGCGAACAGAAATTTCCGCTCTTCCCCTTCTCGTAAAACAAAGCTACGCAGCTAACAACATCAACAACATCATTGTCGATGTTAACCGACATCGCTAGGGCGCGTAAAACTATGCAAACGATAACTTAGTTTGTCTCCCTCTCGTCGAATATCCCACGCGCACTGATCAGGCGGGATCTGCCCGTATAATCTGTATAAACGGTCAACAAAGAACAAAGGTCACAAAGACATTGTGAAGTGGATTCTCATTACAGCCAAGGATCACGAAATAGACCAAAGGTCACTATAGGGGTCGTCACAGAGCAGCGTGATAGGGTCGTGTAAAACGTTGATGTCGACTACGTCATTGCTCGGCTATTTCCGACGTTAATAAGATGAGCTAAGATGACAGCTTGATTTCCTTTGCATATTTCAGTCTCTGGAATTCCCGAATCTCGGCTTCTTTAAAGCGACATTTCCCGATTCCCGCCTGTTAAAAACGCCAAATCCCGTGTCCCGGTCATAATTACAATCCCGAATCTCGTCTCCCTTTTCCTTCAAAAAATCCTGAATCCCGGCCTCTAAATAAGCCAAATCCCGGATCCCGAAAAACCTATTGGGGACCCTCAATGCTCTTGCAGTTTTGACAAAATTAGCAAAGGAACAAAAAAACACAAGAAAAATTACAAAACTAAGCACTCGTCCACTTCGAAACGAAATATTTGCTCCCCGAGTAGGAACCGCTCAACCAAATTACCTTGATACTGAATCAATTACGACTAGCATTATTCGTTTAACGTTTTTTGCCGCTTTTCACCGCCTGCGTTATTTCCGATAATCAGAGCATTCAATCAGTTCAATGGCAAAATAGTAATATGTAATTTAAAGAACACTGCTTGATCTCAGAACGGCATTTCTTCCCCGCTAGGTCTCTCGCGGTTACACTACGGGTTGTTTGAATAACTCGACGTTTCAATTTTCAAAAACTAAATTTCATTGTTTTTAACCCTTAAAAATTCTCCTCAGAAGTGGTCGAGTGCTGCTAACATAGTTCTACTTTCATTTTCATCGGGATGACCAAATTCAAAGATGCTGAAAAATCATTGAAGGACTTTCTAGGGGGCGCAGGTTGTGCATCGCACGCAATTCAAAATAGTAAAGATACTCGAAAACGTCAGACGTCAGGCTTTTCATTACACAATAACTTAGCGCTGATTGGCTCTGTAGTAATTTTTACGTGGACTCCGGCTGATCTTTGCTAACAATGGGAAAGGAATGTGCTGCTCGTTTCAGCAGACGTTCATTGGGGAGGAAAGATTGCGTGACGAACCAAAAGAGCGTCTGCGAAGGAGACTACACACGGTTGTTATAACCAACAAGCCGCGGCCGTAAACTTCAAATACTTTCGTCCCCACCTTACTACCTTCATCATCCATCGCAACAGCACAACTCATACTTCATTCTAATCTAACTCCAGTATCTCACGCCTATTGTTATCATTCACGCATGCGTTAAATATACAAACCCTTTTCTCCGGAAAGACTACCATAATGGGGGTACCCCTTGGCGTGATAGTAATAAATACATCACGCAACATTAAATGGATGACGCGTGACATTCCACGCTGATGTTCCTTTAAGCGTAATTAACACGCATGTGTAACTTAATCTCAGTGCTGACAATCACTGACCACATGCTTTCAAAAACACCTTTAAAACAGGAAATTAGATTGGCCGCTGGCTGAAATAATGCCATCTAAGGTAACCTTTAGTTCATTGGTTCAAGGCAGAACCACCCGACCACGGAAGAATTTCTTGAGCTTCATGCTGACATAGAGCGATTTTGTTTACACAAAATAGCTCAATAACCAACCAATTTAGGTCTTTCTCTTTGGCTATGCAAAGAAAGAAAGGCTATAATAAAATATTCAAGTGATTTGAAATATGTAACATGCACAAGAAAATCTGTGCAAATGTTGTATATTCTTTCTGATTCATCCAGCCCAGATTTACGTCCTGCCATCTCTGTA
>OX419346.1:10040342-10055342 GCA_948470475.1 Galaxea fascicularis
GTCAAATGTTGACAAAGTGTTATACTGATCGTTTAAGCCAAGGGATATAACCATTCTAAACAAGATCATATTTGCAATCGAGCGTTCACCATGAAAAGGGCGTCTTCAAAAACACTTCATTACGTACCTGCTTAAATCGATCATATTTTGCTCATAAATCAAATGCGTTGCTTGCCAGAATTCGGTTTTTTGGCTAGAAAGTCTTTCTTCTGTTTCCTTTTTTTTTGCCGATTTTCTTCATTCTTCCTTCTTCCATCATATTGTGGCAAACAATTCTCGATTACTACTGCCCCAGGTAAAGCAGTGATAAGCTTTATAGTTGCTTTTGCGATATCTCGAAGTTCATTTTCGCTACTCTGAAGATTTACAAGTTCAATTCTCGCAACTCGTGTTCTTCATCTTATTAACTTTATCTGATCACTGATCCTTAAACAAAATAGACCTTTGTTGAGTTGGAAAATCGAAACGAAAAACCGACGCCATGAACATTAAACACGTAAACAATATCTGCAGAGCAAAATTCTCCGCCTTTGTACTACACCCTGAAATTTGCAAACGTTGAACCAAGAAGACTATGGAGACAAAAGCAATACTTACCAGGGGAGGGACCGGGGGAAAGTTTAATGAATAAATTAATCAGAATCGAGTGAGTGAACGAATGAGTGATCCCCTGAGTGAGTGAGCGAAATTCAGACCCACAACAAAACCTCATGGAATGACTACGTCATCCATGAGCTAAAAACGATAGCGTGAGAATCCGCGCCGATTAAACTAACCAGCGGACTAACCGCCTTCATGTAATGGTCACGAATTGGACCTTACAAAGGCGAAATATATATGTAACTCTTAACTTAACCGGTATTGTATTTGTATATGTATTTGGAATTGACAAGTTAATTGCTTTTGGATGTAACGTGCACCACGTGTTTTTAGAAGATAAGAATGTGACATGTACTTAACATAGCTATGCGAAAGATATCTTATACCCTTAAATGCCAAAGAAAGGAGAGTTGTTGTTTAGTTTTGAATGTATGTAGGGAGTGTGCGAATGTGGGAATAAAGCCGGATGTACAGTCCAAGTTTCGAGCGTTGTTGAGCGTAGATATTCCCTAACAGTCGCACTGAACAAAACGTAAAACTTGTTGCGTGTCTCTGGGATCACAGAGTCTTTGATACTGTGCTAAGTGACGGGAAAATGTTTTCGCTGTGATAACAGTCAGCGAATCATTGTGAAAATTAATTCCTCCCACTGTAAAAAAGACGTGTTTGGTCAGGCCTAGCGAAATTGATGACGTGGAAATAGTCGAGAATCTTTTCAGTTGTTGAAATTTGAGTGAGTATCAAGTCAAAAGAAGCGTTGAAATGCTAGGGTGAACAACAAAGTTCGCCATTGTGCCAACTGAAGGCCCACTTTTTTGGGGGGGGGGGGGAGGGGGACTTCGAGACATTAAAAATTACGTCAGGCGGGAACTGTTTGTTGAATGCATACTTGATAACAGAAGTTCTCAAAGAGATGATAATTGCTGCCTCTGAGCGCTAACCAGGCCTTGTGTGAGTAACTGTGAAGCTGTCGCAAATCAGTGTACTTACAGTATTGTTACATTTGTTAAATTTGTTAAATGAATGTGTGACGGATGTAACCGCGTGATAGATTTCGCAATATCAGTTTTCCATTTGTTAAAACAAGATCAGATTACTACGTGTTTTCGAAGGGAATAATGCGGACTTTGAGTTGTGAGAACCGAGAGATTAAAGGAACGTGGTTAACCAAAAGTGAATTGTCGTGGATTTCTTGGGCAAGGGAGCCATTCGCAACAAATTGGCACCTCCGACGGGACTTCTGGGCCAAACAGAAAGGTTTTAACTGTGCGAAATCAAGACGTGAGAGTGGAACATGGATGAGGCAAAAATTATGCTTTGCTGATTTCGGGAGCGCTAGACGCAAAACTTACTCAACTTCAGTTCGCAAGGAGCAGAACGGAAAAGATAATTCATAGCGGGAAAAGTGACGCAGCTGAGAGACAGATAAATGCGTTGAAGGAATTATCATCCGAAGCTGACCACTTCAAGAGAAAACTCGAAGAGTTAAAAATAACCGGCAAAGAGGATGCCGATGAAATCAAGACGTGGAGCGATGAAATCGAGGAAAGAATCGCTGAAGCCGACGACGACTTTTCACGTCTACGAGAATGGGTTGCGAAGGGAAAGATGGAAGAAAGCAAGAAGCTCCGTGAAGATGAACTGCGCTACGAACGGAAACTGTTCGAGACCAGATTACAATTTCAAACAGAATTGAAAGACGCGAAGTCGCAAGGTCAGGGAGGTGGATTATCGGGTGGTAACCAAGATGTAGCGACCAAGTTGGAAGCTAAATTACCGAAATTAGTGATAACGAAATTCAACGGAACATTCCAGGATTGGCCGCGGTTCTGGGGACAATTTTGTGAAGCTATCGACAATTCAAATATTGCCGGCGTGACTAAATTCTCGTACTTGAGGGAGCTGTTGGGGCCGAAAGTAAAAGCATCTATTGAAGGCCTTCCATTTTCATCGGAAGGATACATGCGCGCAAAAAACATTTTGAAAGATAAATATGGGAAAGTGTCTGAAATCGTGAAAGCCTACAACAAAGAAATCCTGGAGCTGCCAGTCATTTCTGGTGTGAATGTGAAAAAAATCCACGAGTTTACCGATCGCTTGACTTATTGTGTGCAGTCTCTGGAAACCATGGGAAAATTAGAGGAAGTGAACGGAAATGTGTCAATGACATTGGACAAGTTGCCGGGAATACGAGGGGATCTTGTTCGCACTGACAATGAATGGGAGAACTGGGATTTTGTGAAGCTTTGCGAAGCCCTAAATTTGTGGACACGCCGCAACCCTATTGATGTTAACTCGTCTGAGAAGCCAGATACGTCGCCCCGCCGGCGAGATAAACTTTTCAATGCCAGAGCACAAGAGCCTAAACGAACAGTGAAACAAAATGCTTGTGTTTATTGTGATGACACGTCGCATGCCGCCTGGGAGTGTCCAAAGATAACAACTCTCGATGAAAGGAAGCGATTCCTTGCTCAACGCCGCCTCTGTTTCAATTGAACACGCAGTGGTCATCCAGCGTCAAGATGTGGAAGCAAAGCCTCGTGCCAGCGATGTGGCCGTCGACATCACACCTCCATTTGTGATGGAATTGCGCCGCTACAACAAGAAGTCGCATTAACAGCCGCAAAAAGGGGAGATGGCATTTTTCCGGTCGTGAATGTGAAAGTTAATGGAATCGAGTGCCGCGCGTTAATTGATACCGGAGCCGGAAGCTCTTACGCCTCTGCGAAATTGATTGATCTTCTGAGGATAAAACCAATCGATGTCAAAGTTAAGCAAGTTGACATGCTGCTGGGAACATGAGTGAGTCGCCTTGAAACGTACAAGTCTTGTGTTGAATCAGTTTACGGAGACTTCAAAACGGATGTGAACTTGGTTAAAGTGAACAAAGGAGAACTGTTGACATTAGACAACCCAAACTATGATTCAGTGATTGCGAAATATCCGCATTTAAAGGGAGTGAAAGTGCGTGACCGTGACACCAAACCTCGACTTCCGGTACATATAATTCTCGGGGCCGGAGAATATGCAAGAGTTAAAACAGAAACCCCACCACATGTTGGAGAGGATGGCGAGCCTGTTGCGGAGCTGACTAAACTGGGTTGGTTCGTGATGTCCCCTGGACAGGAGTTTGACCAGAACACGATGATGCTTACACAAACCAGTCAGTTGGAGTACGAAGAGCTTTGCAGGCTTGACGTGTTAGGACTAGCTGACAGCCCTCCTTACGACCAACATTCAGTGTACAGTGAATTTAAGGAGCCGTTAGTGAGGAGCGAGCAGGGATGGTATGAGACTGGATTAACGTGGAAGGGAGATCGGTCAACTTTGCCGAATAACGAGAACGGGAATCAAAGATGGCAGAGTCGGTGGCGGAGCTCCGCAAGAACCTTTACGTGGATGACTTGCTATCAGGAGGAGTGACAGTACAGCAGGCGCAGTACCGCAAGGAGCATGCCATCGAAATCTTCGAAGACGCAGGTTTCACGTTACACAAGTGGCATTCCAACGTCCCGATATTGGAAGGAGAGACCGAGAACAAGGACACAGACCTCTCCTTTGCCAAGCAGCATTTCCATCAGTCATGGGAATCTAAAGCCAGCCTGTTAGGTCTTGGATGGGACAAAGAAAAAGATGAATTGAAAGTCAAGTTCCCGACTGAAGAAGTTCAACCGACGAAAAGAGGAGTTTAAAGCAAGCTCGCCAAAGTGTATGATCCCTTGGGACTGGTGTCACCTGTGGCGCTCGAAGGCAAAGTTATCTTTAGAGATGTTTGTGACAAGAAACTAGCCTGGGACGCCAAGCTCGCGAGACCACAACTCCAGAGGTGGCAGAAATGGGAGCAGTCTCTACTTACCGAAGTGTCAGTGCCAAGGTCAATTACAAGCTTTCAGGAACCGTTACAAGATGTCGAACTACACAGCTTTGGTGACGGAAGCAAACTAGGAGTGGGTGCCGCGGTTTACGCAGTAGTGAGACAACAGTCAGGAACAACTCAACGCCTAGTAGCTGCTAAAGCGCGCCTGGCAAAGGGGGGCCTCTCCATACCCCGTTTGGAACTGGTCGCTGGCAATATGGCAACCAACTTACTCACCAACGTGAGAAACGCTTTGGAGGGGCTACCAGTTTCCAACGTGTACGGCTGGCTGGACAGCACCGTTGCTTTGCATTGGATACAAGGGAACGGGGAGTTTAAGCAGTTTGTCCAGAACAGGGTTACGAAGATCAGAGCGCATTCAGATACAGTGTGGCGACATGTTAACTCCGAAGAGAATCCAGCCGACCTGGCCAGCCGCGGGGGATCAGTGAATGGGTCCACACTCTGGTGGAACGGACCTAAGTGGCTTGCTAATCGGGAGGAATGGCCACCTAATCCAGTGACTTCAGCTTGCCCAGCGACAGAGGTCGAAGCCAAAACTATACGGGAAGTACTATCATTGGCGCAGACCAAAAATTCAAATGACAGATTGGAAGAAGTGTTAGAGAAGCACGAGTTAAGGCATGCCCTGAGAGTTGCTGCATGGGTTACGAGGTTCATAACCAACTGCAAGACACCCAAGAAACTAACAGGGCCATTGAGAGCTGATGAATTAGAGAACGTGAAGTGGGGATGGATCAGACGAGTACAACAGCAAGCCACGAGGATGCCGAACTACCCTCAGATTAAGAGCAGCTTAAATCTTCAACCGAACAAGGACGGACTTCTGGAGTGCCGCGGGCGTATACAAGGAAAGTACCCCATATACCTGCCAGAAGACGCCACGCTTACCAGAAAGTTAGTGAGACGGGTGCACTGTGAGACCCTTCACGGGGGAGTAGGGCTAACAATGGCTGCGGTCAGAGAGAAGTTCTGGGTCCCGAGATTAAGGCGTCTTGTGAAGAAAGTGATGAAGAATTGCTGGGGATGTAAGCGGTTTCAGGCGACAGCAATTGCAGCACCTCCTCCAGGTCCCTTGCCAACCAATAGGACAGAAGGTAACACAGCATTCGAAGTAGCAGGCGTGGATTTCGCAGGCCCAATTCGCTATCGCAAGGGGAGCAACCGAGAAGGGAAGGCTTACATCGCCCTGTTTGCCTGCAGTTTAACACGAGGAGTCCATCTGGAGCTGTTACCGAGCCTAGAAACTGGGAAGTTCCTTCCATGCCTGAAACGGTTTATTGCAAGACGGGGCCGACCGAAGATACTGTACTCGGACAATGGAGGAACGTTCGTCAAAGCTTCTAAGTGGCTTAAAGGGGTTCAACGAGATGAGAAAATACAAGGATTCCTCGAGCAACAAGAGATCCAGTGGCACTTTAAGCTTCCTAGAGCACCATGGTGGGGAGGGCAATTTGAGCGGCTCATTGGTGTTGTCAAGCGCTCCTTTAACAAGACCATCGGGGCGACAACGTTGACTTGGGATGAGCTCCGTGAAGTCATTCTTGATGTGGAAGTCCAAATTAACCGCCGACCCGTGAGCTACGTAGAAGATGACGTTCAGCTGCCAATCCTTACCCCATCAGCGTTCCTGTTTCAACGTTCAAACTTGTTACCAGAGCAAGAACCGTGGAGAGAGAAAAATGTTGACTTGAGGAGACGTGGGAAATACCTCAGATCTTGCAAAGATCAGTTATGGCGCCGTTGGACAAGGGAGCATTTGACAGCTCTCCGCGAGAGACATAATCTAAACCACAAGCGCAAGAACTTCGAGGTAGCAGTGGGGGATGTCGTCCTTATCAAAGCGGAAGAGAAAAATCGAAACAAGTGGCCGATGGGCGTAGTACAGCAACTTTACCCAGGTCGTGACGGGGTGGTGCGAGCGGTTCAAGTTGACACGGGAAAGGGACAGCTAGAGAGGCCTATCCAACACCTGTATCCGCTGGAGTTGAGCTGTGACCGAGAGAGAATTTGTCCTTCAGTGCTAAACCCTCAAGCAGAAGCCTTTCGCCCTCGTCGACAAGCTGCAGCTGTAGCTAGAGACGGCATTACAGCTGTCGCTCTACAAGCACTGGACTCTTGAGAACTTTCATAACATTAACGTTTCACGATTACGTATTCCAGCGAGTGCTATAGTTGAAGTTGCAGTTTCATTGACACTTACCGATTTCCTTTAGGACATATACCTCAGACGGAGCTATATGGGGGAAGAGTGTCGGAAATCAGTGTACTTACAGTATTGTTACATTTGTTAAATTTGTTAAGTGAATGTGTGACGGATGTTACCGCGTGATAGATTTCGCAATATCAGTTTTCCATTTGTTAAAACAAGATCAGATTACTACGTGATTTCGAAGGGAATAATGCAGACTTGTGAGTTGTGAGAACCGAGAGATTAAAGGAACGTGGTTAACCAAAAGTGAATTGTCGTGGATTTCTTGGGCAAGGGAGCCATTCGCGACAAAGCGGCTGGTGAAGAAAAAATTGATTTTTTACAACACCACCAAAGAATAAACAGTGCGTTTATTTTCGACTGGTGGAAGGAAGGAAGGATAAGCTTATTTATACACGGTAGTTCCATCAGCTTAATTAATAGTTACTACTAACTCACTATCTACTTAATTACAATCACCAGAGAATAAAAAATAAAAATAGTAAAAAAAAAAAAAAATAATAATATAGGCTGCTTTCCTTGAAGGCCGTGTTTAAAATCTTATTTAAACTACTTAAAACTTGCTCAAAACTGTGGCGACTCAATTCATTCTTAAAATCTCTCAAAGAAGTCGCTTGTCTTAATTCCAAGGGTAAACTGTTCCACAACTGAGCTCCACTATACGAAAAACTTCTCTTTAGATAATCAGTGCGAGGTTTTGGAGGCCAGTGCGTTTTCAGTATTCCTCAAATGATATGAATTCACACTATCGCGAAAAACAAAACCCGATCTTAAATATTCAGGTGTCATGTCATGTAAGATTTTGTACAACATAATAGATTTCTTTTCTAATCTTTGATGACAGAGTTTTCGCCACCGTAGTGCCCGGAACAAATCATTCAAATTATTGTCATAATTAGCAGACATCAAAATACGGGCTGCTCGATTTTGAAGTTTTTGGAGTCTATCAGAAAGGTCTTTGTTACAGTCTCCCCACACCTCACAACAATAATCGAAGTGAGGCTGAACAAGGCTATTATAAACATTGACAACATTAAAAGGGATTTGATGTCGTATGCGCTTTATTGTGCCAATGGCAGAAGCAATCTTTTTGCTGATGTTTTCTATATGACTTTCCCAATTTAAAGTTTGATCAATGCAGACCCCAAGGGATTTTGTTGATGATACCTGCTCCACGGTCATGTTATTTATAGTTAAAGAAGGACAATCTGAAAGGTTCGATAATTTCTGTCTGGATGCAATTAGCATAAACTCGGTTTTTGTCAGGTTTAAGGAAAGCTTATTAGCTGATAACCAAGTGTACACTTTGCTTAGATCTGTTTCATAATTAAGACAATCATTTACATCCTGAACGTCGGCACTAGCAAACTGGTATCATCAGCGTACATCCTTGGTAGTGAAAATTGTAAGCAATTTGGTAAGTCATTGATATACAACAGAAAAAGTAGCGGTCCTAGGATTGTTCTTTGGGGAACGCCACATTTCAGAGATTTCGGGGTTGACTTACGACAATTAATTTGACAAATTTGAGTGCGGTTATCTAAGTAAGAGGCAAACCATTTATAACTGGACTGACGTAGCCCATAATATTGCAACTTACGTAACAAAATTTCGTGGTCACCTGTATCAAAGGCCTTTTTAAGGTCTAAAAAAAACGACAGCGTTGATGAGACCACGATCAATATTCATAGCCCAACTATCAGTTGCCTCAAGAAGTGCCGTAACCGTAGAGTGTAGAGAACGGAAGCCGGATTGATGACATGTCAGAATACTATTCTTAATTAGATAGTGGTTTACCTGTTCATAAATTATTCGCTCAAAAACTTTGGCTACGACTGGGATTACAGATATTGGTCGATAATTTGTCGGCTCATTCCGTTTCCCAGAGTTTTTGTACAATTGAGTTTTTGTACACTGGTGGCGTGACTCCATGAGGGCAAAGACTAAAAAAGCTATGAGATCTTTAGAAGTATGCAATGTATATATTATATGGCTAGCTCCGTGAGCGGGCAAAATGAACCAAATCCTGCCCTGTGATTGGCTACCCGAGTGGTCAAGATGGAGCTACCTTGGCCCGCTCGTGTCCCGCAAGAGAAATTTCTCAGAAGCAGAGGCTGGTTCACCGAAATTGTCTTTCGTAATTTGTGCCGTGAAAAATATTTTCCCTGACAGTTAAAGATTTCCTGTGGTCTCTGTATCAATGGAATTGGAAAACGAGAAAACTGAAAGCCCCAACGAGAATGAAAACAAAGATAACAAAAGTGATGTTGACGGGTTTCATGAATTTTAAGCTTAAGCGTATTTTGCGACAAGCTTGAGTAAAAACACAAAATGACATGAAGGCATGGAGACGTTATTATTTCCAAGAAAACGAAAATAGGGAACTGTGTGACATACCTTAGGGAGAAATGAATTCGCTGTTGTGGAAATGTTTATAAAATCGTGAAGAAATTAGACAACACAGTACAAGCCAGCTATCAGTTTGACTTCTTTTCAATGAAGTCTTCAACGAAGTCTTTCGCCCCATGTGAGGTAATCCAAGAGAGTCTTGAATTCCGGATTCCACGCTGTGGATTCCGGATTCCATGTCTGTGGATTCCGGATCCACATCCATGGATTCCACAGACCAAAATTACCTGGATTCCGGATTCCATTAGCTCGATTCCGGATTCCAAAGCCGTGGATTCCGGATTCCACAGACCAAAATTACCTGGATTCCGGTTCCGGATTACCTGCGAAAGTCTTTAACGCTCCTTGGACAAAAGACGTTCAAAGATGCGAGACAACTTCAAACTCTCAAGAGAAGTTTTAAGCGCCCGGTAAACGTCGACAGCTTGTTGTAGAACATGGCCGAGGAAGACAAGCTTTTCGAGTGTGCTGAATCCGACAGCCTCGGAGCCAAGCAATAATTCTTCCAAGTTCCCGAGGATCGGCGAGAGCGACGTGATGTGAAATGGATATGTCTTCTTCTACTGGTTAAACCTTCTTTAGAACTTAAGTGCTGAAAATTGAAGCCATTTTTGAGGTTCAAAAAACTGCTTCGAGGAGTTCGAGCGGTTTTTGTAAATTATGTTACATTTCATTCCATTCAGAGGTTAGACATTTACTCAGTCGTCAAAAATGTAAACCGATCAAATAATTGTATTCTGCATTCACGCAACCAGGATAAAGGTGCACGCGCCATTGATTTTTGCATGCAACTGGCTTCCTTTTCAGTAGCTGAAGATAAACTAATACAAAGAATTTTTCTGGTGTTTTATCCCATATCTCGGTCCATAAACACGCAAAAAAACTTGGCCAATATTAAGATATATATCTTGAGTGAACAACCTCGGTCAATAACCCATATTTACATTGAATATTAGAACAAAACAAATTGTTGAAAGCTATGTGCCTGAGAAGCGTCAAGAAATGCTCAAATTTAAAAGTAACAATTTATTATCTCAGCGCAATATTTTTTCATTCGAGAAAATCTGATGTTTTCTATTTTCATACACACAAACAAAACATCAGTTCAAGTGCATGCTTAAAACAACATTTTGAATCTTGCGCCAAAACCATGATAAATGTCCTAGCTAGTAGGTCAGCATCAAGTCAGTGCAGACGTCACTGCGGCAGATGTCTGGGTCATTATATACTGTAAGTTAAATTGCACATGCCAGAGCTATAGTTTGTCAGTAGTGTGACACAATTGGCTTTTAAATACAACTTCGTTTTCTATAAGTTTGTATTGGCATAAAAAAAGTGGGAAAGTCGGATACAAAATGACCCATGCAGCCTGTTTTTTTACCTTCGTTTAATTTCAGAAAATGGATTGCAGTATTCAGGACTTAACAAACTACCAGGCAGTGGCAGAACAAGTCAGAAAGGAACTATCAAATGACAAAAACAGATTTGTTCCAATGGAAGAAAGGCGAGATACTTCTGCGCTATCAGTTGATGTTCTTGCGTCGTTATGTCACGGTACGACGTGTCATAGTTAACTCCTACTAATAAGATTGAACAGAAATAAGCAGGTCCAATTCTTCATAAGTACGCCATAAACAACTACTCCTGTCTAAACTTCGCGCGTAGTATGGGAACAATGTGGAAACGATGACACTACATATAATTGAAGCTCGAACTAATAATACATGTTCTAAACGAGCAAGGGACCGGCTACAAATATTTGTTAATCGATTATTTTTTTTAAAAGTAAGAAAATTTACCGAACGTCAATGATTTTTGTTCAAACACAAAGATGCAATACACGTTTGAGAAGCTCCGATTCAGAGAGCTTTGTATGGTTTGGAGGGACTTCCTATCGACTAAATCGACTTAAGCAGAAAAGAGATTTAGTCCGTATTTTATAAGGTGCAACAGCCGCAAGGAAAGAATATAATATAATAGGCCTTTGGCAGCTGGGGTCACGTGACCAAAATTCTCCTTAAAGTTTATATGTTATGGGCAATAACTTAAAAAATGCCAGAAATGGAAAGAACATATCGAAAATACCATAATGGCCAAGTTTGAGGCCACTGGCATTAAAGAGTAAGTTTATACTTCAGTTTGAATTTTATGAATATATGATTGATCATCGCAGTTATGCTCACAACTTTTAAAAGCAGTTGTGAAATTAAAGCCTGAAAAAAATTTTAATAACATTTCAGTTCTTCAGGCTTTAATTTCACAACTGCTTAAGTTGTGAGCATAACTGCGATGATCAATCATATCTTCATATCTTTCTCCGCAGTTCAAATATATGAAATTTCATATATTCACTTGTAGTTTGAATTTTCGGAAAATTTAGAAGATATCTACGGAAAATGTTGCTGGAGAGCAACTTTTTCCATACAAATCTTCTTAGTTTTTTTAAAAATTCAAACCCTCATAAAATCTCATTCTTTAATGCCAGGGGCCTCACACGTGGCCATTTTGATATTTTCAACATGCTTTTTCCATTTCTGGTATTCTTAAAGATGCAGCCCATAATTTAATGAAAAGTAGGTCACGTGATGGCTTAGCTGCAAAGGGCCTATTTTCAATCAAACACATTTAAAGTTTATAATGCATTTTATGTTACAACCACAACGTCATCTTCAGTGATTCATTCGCGCAACTCTTAGGCAAGGAAGAAGTGCCTTTCTCTTTTTTTAAGGAAAGAAGCAAAAGAACAAAGATCCCGATTAATTTCATTTATTATTTATTCCTTAAGGAAAATACATGACGTTCTGGCGTGGCGTGTCAATCCTGAAAGATCCCTTAACTCTGACAGCTAACCAGCAGTTACTATGGGAGCTCAAACCTAGAACGGTATTTGACTTTGGCGCGTACAAGGGAGGCTCAGCTTTGTGGACAGCAGACATGTTGAAAATACTTGGGTGCAAGTCACGTGTGATATCCATCGACATCGACCTTTCTTTGTTGGACGATTTGGCTCGAGAGTCCCCGGATGTGGAGTTCATTGAGGGAGACTTGTTTCATGTGGAAAAATGCTTTCCAGCAGATTTTTTGAAGGTAACTGAGAAGGATATTTACGGTTCTTGCCTTTAAAAGACTTGAAAAAATTGATATTATTGTGCGCACGTGCATACAACGGCAATTTCAAATGGAAATTCAGAACGAGCGATTTTTCTCAGGCGCGAAGTTTAATAATATGTCAAGAAATTAATTTGAAACCGTTGTTTACGTTGTCTACACACGCATACACTGAAGCGTGTAATTCGTCAGCACCAAACCTGCGTATCTAGGATAAAAGGGACCAATGATGACCATTTGTTCAAGTTGTTGTTAAGAAATCACTTGACTTAACTTGACTTTAAATGCTTTGTCCATACAGGGTCTGCCTCATCCATGGTTCCTAATGGAAGATGCACACGTGAATATGGTAAAAGTGTTCGAGTACTTCGATGCATTCACAAGGCCCGGTGACTACATTTGTGTCGAGGACACAAATCCGTGTCTCCCTAACGAAAGCAACCAAGGTCTTGTAAAGGAGCTCGGTTATACAGAGAAAGGTCCTGCTAAGCTGAACGCTCTCAAGAAATTCTTAACAGGTCGTTCTGATAGGTATCATGTGGATCAGAGATACACCGACTTTTTCGGGTGAGAAACTGTCTGGTGCATAGGCAAGGGATTGAGGGAGGCAGAGAGGCGGGGAGGGAGACAGGGAGGGGAGGAGGGAAATTTCTAAGGGAGGGAGAAGTCTTACTTAGGGCCAAATTGTTGGACCGGAGAGAAAGAGATAAGCGTTTTCTATCTGGCTGAGCAACTTATTTCCTTTCAGTATAGTGACAGCGAAAAAGAAAAAAAAGTAGAAAAAATACTCAATAAGAGAATTTTTATCAATGTCCACTTAAATTCTCGGTTTACTTGCGAGGTTGCCCGCGCCTTCTTCCCTCTCGAGCGCAGAAAATGCTTTTGGTAACATGCATGGAATTCCGTCCACACCTGTGCTTACAACGTTCACAGCCAGAACTGAACATTAACTTGAGCCTATCTATTTATCTTTTTTCAGGTACAATGCAACATGGAACATGAATGGTTACCTAAAGAGAGTTTAGAAGGAACACTGGCAAATCTTTTTTGCGATTCACCATTAAGTTTTAATCGAAGAAGGAACACTGGCAAAAAAATTTTTGCGATTCACTATTAAAGGTCAAGTAATACGGGCAACATTTTCTTTCAACTTGTCGCGCAACATTGTTGCGTTGCAAGTTGAAAAGCGATTTTTGCCCGTATTACCGCTTTGCGTGTTCAACTTGTCACGCAACAATTTCAGTGTTGCAAGTTGTGGCAACATGTTGCGCAAAGTAGACCCCAGTTCTACTTTTTGCAACAAGCGGTAATACGGGCAAAAATCGCTTTTCAACTTGCAACGCAACAATGTTGCGCGACCAGTTGAAAGAAAATGTTGCCCGTATTACTTGACCTTAAGTCTTAATCGAATGTAAACATAGTCAGACTGAGCAATATTTTTTTAAAAAAGGAGATTTCTGTCGCTCGTCTGCAATTTCTTAAGACGATTCAACCGAAATTCTGGAAATTCCTGGAGTAAAATCAATTTGAACGAAAATTTCCGATAAGGAAATTTCCAAAATTCGGGATGTGATTGCCGGGTTTTCCTTTTTTCTAACAGCGCTTCATTACTTTGTGAAGGATTTTTTCGTTCCATTGATGGCTTCATCTTATTAGAAGGGCGGCAAATGTAAGCTGAATATGTTGTGTTTGAGCTAATGAAGGTACTAGTTATGGCATGGCCGTATAACTTGCTTAGTATTCTTAGTCCCCCTTCCAGACGGTGACAATCGGTGGGCGGAACGTTTTAAGTTCGACAAAAGAACGACAGAAGCACAGCGTCTGAATTAAACTACTGACTGATCAAATTCAGTAAGCAATTTAGTTTGACAAGTACTGCCGTTTTGCCACTCCGATCACATTTATGGAAATATAACACTTATGTGGTGATGTTTAGCCTTTTTAGGAGTTAAAGTGTTAGCAAAAGTGCTTAATTAAATTTTTGTTGGTTCAGTTCATATAATCGGTCGCCTAGATGGTTTAAGTGAGTTTCAGATGTTAACACCATTTTCGGGCCGCCATGTTGGTAGAGCTCTTGAGCTCCATACTGGGCTCTGTAAATTTGCGTAAACATATTCACGAATATCTGAATTTTGGGAAAACGCAGAGACCTCTAACTTGGAGAAGTGTCTTCTTTACCTATGTCCTATAACATTACAATTTCTTGACTTTATCCACTAAATAGTTTTTGATTTAATTTTTCGCTGTTATCTGTATACTTTTTTTAATGATAGTTTATTTTATTGATGCAAACATGACACAACATTGCAACAAATTGCAAAAGTAGTGCACAAAAGGAGAGGTGTTACAACTGATAATATTCTCAATGATAAATAGTAGATAATGTTTACGATAACAAATATTACAAACAATGTCTCTCTAGCTTTGTACAAGTGTGTATAGCTGGTGGAAAGAGCAACATAGTCACGACAGGTCATTTGTCTATTTCAAGCTGAATGATAAATTTGGATATGAATTCAGAAGTATCTTGTTTCTTTTGTATTGTTTTGCAAGCCTAATGGTACTGTTTTGCATATAACAGAAGAAGGCGCAAATCATTTGTCTGTTTATCAGAAAGGTTGGCGTTTGGTATTGATGAATTGAGAAAGCATTTTAGCGAGGTTAGGCTGACATTAATTTTGTATAAACTAGTGAACAATTGAAGAGACTCGTCACATAATTTCAAGAAAAATTGACAATCCAGATTTGACACAGTCAGTTATTCAATTCGTTCAGTTAAGTTCTTTATAAGTGA
>OX419346.1:10060342-10127842 GCA_948470475.1 Galaxea fascicularis
CCCAACATCAGTTGAAGTCCTAAATTTATTTCAGGCTTCTTTACGCAATTGTAAAAATTGCGATCACAACTGCGATGGTGATTCTTCATTTGGTAGGATACCATGTTGGCTAATACTCATAAATCACTATTCCTTTCTTAGCTACTTTTCATGAAAATTAATGCTACCTAAGAAAATCAGTACAATTATGCCATTTTTAATAAATCACAATATACCTCTGAAATCGATGCTAGAATCCTGAAAATGGCATTTTCTGTGGGAGACCCCCTAGCTTCAGGGGCCTTGTGGCCCCTCAATTGTCACAGCTGCCTACTTTTCCGGAGTTGACCGCCTACTTCTGCCTATTTCATGTACACCTCTCACATTCTTTACTTTCACGGGAACATATGAACCTACAATTGACCAGCTCCCAACGTTAGTGGCTTCATAGCTCAGTCAGCTAGAGCATTGTGCTCGCACTGGTATTGCAAGGTCACAGGTTCAAACCCCGTTGAAGTCCTGAATTTTTTTCAGGTTTCTTTATGCAATTGCATATAACTGCGTTCACAACTGTGAGGATCAGTCTTCGTTTGATTTTAGTTCTGCAGTTCATATGATTAATATTTTCATATACACATCACAAAACCTTTTTTCTCCTAACAGGAAGTATCATGTAAAATTTGGAGTCCTGGACAAAGTCAGTGGTGTGGCTTATGGCACTTATAAGGACTCTTTACTCACCACAGGGTATGAAGATTGTTGTTAAATAATCATATTGACTTTTGACCACCCTTTAGGCAATATTTGTTTATGAAACCATAGAGCATTTTTCACTCACGTGACCATGAGCCATCTTGATGTAATGAAACAAAAGAATATATTTGGCTATGCTTAAAAATAAAGTTCATCAATTTCCAGAGGGTGAACCTGGTATGCCAATATGGTTGCCATTCCTTTGTTTTGGTACACTAACATGGCTGCCGTGACATTGTGTGAAAATACTCTATTAATGTCACAATAATTTCCATGGGCTATTGGGCGATTCCAGAAAATATCCATACCTATACCACGGACGGTTTTTAGGATTTCCGAAGGGAAGGGGGGGGGTTCTTTGAACTGGACTTCTGAAGGAATGGGGGGGGGGTATTAACAATTGGAAATCTGAAGGCATGGGGGGGGGTTTCACAGGTGGGATTTCTAGAGTAGAAAGAGTAGAGTGAGTTCCTTGAAAACGCTATTGTTGTCGACTTTTGCAGTTCGTAAATAAACCACGAACGTATGATCGCGGAAGCAGAAGACAAGCATCGATTGATCAGACACGTAGAAGTGAACAGTAAAACGTTGGTTTCATATTTACCTTGATGAATTTCTTGTCAAGTCAATAAAGTCTGAAAATGTACCTTATTCACCACGTGCAATTTCTTGATACTCCCGTCTCCCACCCGATAAACGGCAAAAAAACTCGCACCTGTCCCTCGCTTCCAAGGAACGCCTGTCAGATAATTTTACATTTGGACTGCCGGACGGCAATCGACCAAAAGATTTTAACAGTCTTTTGAGCTATTTTGCTTTGTGAACGTCAAAACAACACAAGAAAACAAAGCCAAATTAAGACTTAAAAAAAAGGTTGCACAGCCTGGCCACACGCGGTAGGTTTTTCTTGTCGCTGAAGAGTAAAGCTTTTCGCCTAGCGCCGCTAGATCACAGCCTTGGGGAGGCATAAATTCATGTTCGTTTGTTCATATAAACGTTGCCAAGTCGAAAATATACTTCCAAAAAAACCCCGGAAATTCCGAAGGGAAGGGGGGGTTCACGATTATGGATATCTGAGGGCATGGGGGGTAACGCATTCTGGAATTTTTGAAGGAAAGGGGGGGTTAAAACATGGAAGCCGTCCGTGGTTGGGTATGGATATTTTCTGGAATTGCCCATTATATTAAAATATTAGTAATGAAAGACTGCAATAACATTAACAATGCCAGTATTTGGGTAAAGGGGGATGATACTCCAAAAGCGGTGTGATAGGTGACTTCCATAGTGTGACTTGAAGCATTTAAATGTATGTCCTCAGTGTTCTTGAAACACTGCACTAGATCAGACAGGTTGTAGGCCAGTACATGGACAATAAACCATTTTTTTTTTTTAACATTCTCCAAGCACTACAAGATGAATGTACAGCCAGCATAACTGTAGGCAGTTTAAACTTACTCAAGCCTCCCAATCTCCCCAGTGCTGTGAGCCAGCTCTGCCAGCACAGAGTTTAACAAAGTGGCTGCTACACTTATCTGAACATAAATACTGAGAGCTGAACCCAGGTTTATGCTTTCTATTTTTAACTCAACAACAAAACCTCAAAAGGGAGGGAAGGGTGGAAATAAATACTTTTTAACAATTACAGTACCCCTTACAGGAAGCTAAAAGAACTGATGATAGAGGGACTTTGTATTTTTTAGACCTGTTATATGTAGACAATTGATTAGGGCTAAACCAATGGTGATTAATTGTTTACAATTAAATACAAGAAAGTTGTGCAGTGCTCAATGTAACATGAATAGAGGTACTGTACCCAGTAGTTGTTCCTTTTAGTCAATAAAGAATGATAGTAAAATAATTTAAGGTACCAGATAGTTGAAACATAAATACATACATCAATGTTTCAGTGGCATTATGTTATAAAATGTTATAAAATAATATAACAGAGAAGTGACAGACCTAATATGTCATGCTCCATTAATTGCATTTTACAGTGCTGTAAGTTGTAAAACTTGATTCATTCAAGGTATTGTAAACCATACTGAAATCTTTAGTGATTTAAGCCCAGTGTGGCCATATAGTAATACACATGCAGTCAAACCAGCCTTAAGCGGACACACGTATTAGAATGAGCATGTTTATGGAGGTTTGCTCAAGGAAGGATTCTGCTTTAATACAGGAAGTTATAAAGTAATGTTGCACTTCAGTGGACAAATTGGTGAAACTTAAGTTTGTCAGTGTCAGCTCATACAGCTGTAAAAGGGTGCATCCTTAATTTTTGTGAGAGGTGTCCACAAGCAGAGATTCAACTAAGTTGTTATGTACATGGTGTTATTGGTAGTTATGGTTTTAAGTTTTTTAGTTTTAGTTTACAGCTAGTTCACAACCCTCAGTTAGAGCTTGACAAATCAATACTGACATCTTTTTTTATTATTATTATTTTATAATGAAATAAAATTATTGTCATACAATTCCTTGTTGTTTGGCTAATGTAACAAATAAAGCAAGTTTAAAATTTTACAATGCAATGAACTTAGCAACCAAAGCCAGCCATACATTAATCAACAAATTGCTGATCATGTTCACAACAAAGGAGTATGGCTTTGATAGTTAGTTAGCCAATCAAAAACAAGAACATTTCTAAAAATCAATGTTGATGGCACCGGTTGCGTTCACTGCACTGTAAGGTGAATCTGGGAGGTATCTTCTTTTCTCTTTGCAGGTGGGGTAAGCTGGACATTGTGTCAGGGTCAGGGCAGACCAGATACAGTGATCAAATAATAATGTTCGCTGCTGGATATCTTGAGGGTGCATTGACAGCCAAGTAAGATGACATTAAGCCCTGTTTTCCATTAGATATGTAGTGAATGTCCCTTTTGATTTTAATTTTCTAAAATCCAATTCACCAAGCTAACCACTTAAGAGTAGCTGATGTCATGCATCAAACAAGCAATACATACTACTTATCAACTACGAGTGAGGTCATTACAGGGAATTCTCAGCCTGAGGCATTGATGCATTGACTGAGCAATAATGAGGACTAAGATTTTATTAGACAAGGTTAATAAGTAATTTATTGTATGGCTTTTTTGTGGAAATAACAAAAAGAACTGCACAGGAAGTTGTATTTTGGCTTGTTCTTCCTCTCTAGGATAATGCATCCCATTCTCTGAATGTTCCTTGTCATTCATAATTGAAAATCAAGATATTTTTGTTTCCAATTCTTTTTCTCTCAGTGATTGCTGCATTTATAATATGTATTTTTGTTACTTATTATAAATGCAACAATCACTGAGAAAAAAAGTTTTGCTATATTTTTGTCTCTTGAGCTCCCCTGTTACAAGAATCGCTAGGAAAAGAAAAATTTTTTAAATGCCCACAGGCTTTACTAGGAAGTTGAGTCCACTCAGCAGCCAATCAAATCACTTGTAGTATGGTTGCCATAAAATGGAAGGCACATCATTTACTGCAAATTTTGTGCAATTCATTTCTTGCACCAGTGACCATACTCTGTTGCTAGATCAAGTCTGAACTAAGTTTTGTAAGCTTCTGCCAGGACATCTATCAAATTGTGAGCACAAAGGCACATTAATTTGTGATGAAAATATAGGCAGGTATCTAACAAGAATGGTCTTGTTTTGTTGTGTTAATGTACGAGTGACTTAACAAGAAGTTCATGTAAAGAGCTCTGCATTCTAGTTGGTTGCAGTAATAGTCTTCAGACTTCTGGTTTCCAGAACCAGAGTGAAGTTTAAAAATTTTCTATGATATATTAAATTACTGGTATGCACTTTTGATTTGTTTTTAGGAGGATTAATGAGAACTATGTTAACGTCCATGACATATTGTTCAGAGGGTCTCCAGGAGGTTCTGAAGAAAAAGCTAAGAAATGGTTTGATGATCAGGTGAGGATTTTCAATCAAAATCCTCCTATTCAATGATGAGTTCTGCTTGTTGTTAACACTTACAGCTAACTGCAAATTAGGCCAGTTACCCTGTAAGCTCTGAGATATCTCCTTAACTTTCTTTATTTTCCTATAGCACTAGCTATGAGAATGCATTTAACCACATCAGGCTTAAAAGCCATAGCTATTCAAGTGATTTTTTTGCTTTTGATGATGATGAGTCCGTAGCAGGCGCTGAAAATCACAGGTGTGGACACCCTTGTACAAGTGATATAAGCTGGCGACAGCTAAAAACTTGCAGAAAAAAAAGTCACAAGAAATTCAATGAGTTGAGGGTCTTTTTTGCAAAATCACAAGCTCTGTAACTCATGTACCTGTTACAGGTTAAATTTGATATCAGGTTATTTTATTTTAGCTAGCTAGGTCAAAATGAAATTCTTTTGTCCTCTCATGAATAATTATGGTTAGAAGACAAAGGAATTTTATTTTGACCTACTGGTAGGTCAAATTAAAAAATAACGTGATATCAAATTTACCCTGTAACACACCCACCACTGTGCACTGGCAATGCAAGAATTTTCAAATTTTCAAAAAAAATCACACCACCATTGCAAGCAAAAAAATTGCTTGTGTAGCCACAGCTTAATGATCTTTGGTGATCAGTCAATTCCTTCATGGTTTGCACGGACCTGGAATACTCTTTGAAAAAATGCTAGGTCCTTGAAAACTCCTTGAATTTGTGGGTGCAGTGCTTGAATTTTCAGAAAAAGTCCTTGAATACTTGAGACTACAGCAAAATAAGTTCATTTTCACATCAAAAGATTGAAAAGATTGTATTACAATCTAACATCAGCCAAGAAACACTTTTAAAGTCCCAAAAAAGGCAAAGCTTTTATATGTTTATTATTCAAAACATCTAAGTAACCGCACATTCAATAGGGTTTCCCAAGTGTATAGTGAAGCCCCCCTCTAAGCAAACAAAACCCTGAGGGAAACATAGCGTGATACATGGCTGAAAGCATGAAATTTATTCAACCATTGCGCTCTTCATTTCATTATGAAATCAATTCAAAAGGTCAAAGAGGAAACTACATATATAATCGGCAGTGGCAACTTAATTTCCAGTTCAAAGGTTGGGTGACTGCCTTCAAAAGTGAAAGGGAAAAGGTCTTATGCAAATGCTGTGAAAGGATGGACTCCTTGAATTTTGTGACAAAGTCCTGGCAAAGTCCTGGAAAAGTCCTCGAACAAAAGTTCTTTTAACCTGTATGAACCATGGGATGGACTCCTTGAATTTTGTCATGAAGTCCTTGAATAAAAGTTGTTTTAACCTGTATGAACTATGTCCTCTATTGCTCGTAATTTGGTTATTTGATCAAGTAGAAAGATTGTAAGGAGAAGTTACATGGTAGTCCCTGATAGGGCTTAGGGATTAATGATGATTTTAAATGATCAGGAGGACTGGATGAGGAGTAAAATTGCATCCAACAGCAGTTCACTGTGGAAACAGATGGGTAACATTGTTGCTCAATATGATGGTATGTTCTGCAAATGTGGTAACTTAACTGTAACAATATAATCATTAACTTTATTTGAGCTACACTGTATTTTGCAATACAGTGTAGTTAGAGATGATTATTTTGCCACCAAGTAAAGAAGCTTTGACTAGAGTTTAACTGGTCAATACACAATATATGAATACCTAGCATAATAATATACATGAAAAAAATTACTCAATTCTGATTGGCTGAGAGCAGTGCTGTTTAAGTGTAACACCGGTGTAAAAAGTGTAATTCAGTGCAAATTACACATCTAAATTCTGGATATTGATTGGCTGAAAGACAATAGAAAATTTTCTAAGCCAATGATATAATGTAAAATGATGACAAACATTTTGTGCAGAAACTTCTTGAGTTTTCTTGAGTGAGAATGCTTGCTTCCTGTCTGCAATAAGATCTTCCACTCGAATTTTTTCATATATATTATTAATAAGTAATCATATGGTTTTTCTCGTTCAATTTTGAATTAATTTGCATGAGTGAGTTTTTCAAAAAGCTGAAATTGCACTTGCTGAAGCAGCTTGCGCAATTTCAGCTTTTTGAGAAACTCACTCACGCAAATTAATTCAAAATTGAACGAGAAAAACCATACGACAACCTATACTAATTAACATAAATTTTGCAGTTAACTATTAGTGCTAAACAGGGTGTTTCAAAAGTTCATTCCGATTTGTTTTCTTCTAACGTTTCAGTATTTATTTAACCTACCTCTTTAAAAATTAGGTATATTATTTTTTGCTTATTTTTCATTTGATCATTGAAATTATTAGTAACCAGAATGCCCGCCTTTATTTTTAATGACATTTTCTAAGCGCCTAGGCATGGAATGTGCGAGATCCTTTAGCGTGTCAAGAGTCACATTTTTCCATGCAAAGCGTAGTCGCCTTTTAAGCTGTTTCATCGTTTTTGGGAGCTGGATCTTTGTACGTTGTCTCATCAATGATACTCCAGATGTTCTCAATGGGATTGAGATCAGGAGAGTTCACTGGCCAGCCATCCTTGGCTACAAAGTTTGGCAAATTCTTTTGACACCATGACTGAGTTGCCTTTGAAGTGTGAGCCGGTGCTCCATCCTGAATGAATGTCATCTCTTTCTTTGAGCTAAACAACTTCCTCTCTATCGGGCCCCCTGTCGCATGCCGCCTTGATGTTAATGGTTTCACTTCTTTCTCAAGGATTTGATTGATGTAGTACTCAGAAGTTAAGGTTTGGCCTGTGGGTAGCATGTGTAACTTTGTGACCCACGACCTGTCATGCCACCCCACACCATCACCTTCGCACTTTGCTTCACTTGGAAAGCTGGAGGAACATCACATTCCTGCGAGCCCCATACGATATCGTTTTTTGGATTAGGGTAATGGAAAAGATATTTAGGACACTCATCTGTAAATAAAGAATTGTCCCAATCTTCTGCTGTCAGGTTCGTGTATTTCTTGGCGAATCTCAAACAGGCTTTCCTTTGCTTTTCGCTCAACAAAGGTATTTCCTTTTGCTTGAAAGCCTTCCATCCTTTTCCTAGTCATGTATCTCCACACCGTTATGTTCGAAACTTCGATATTTTTCTGCTGAAGACTCTTTGCAATCTTCCTTGTTGAATTGTTCCGTTTGTACTTTGCTTTCTCAATTGATTTTCGAACACAATTGGTCAAAACAGATGGTCGTCCACTCCTTGGTTTGTCTTCGAAGCACTCTCTTTTCGACCACTTTGTTCACCCAACATTCCGTCTTGTTAAAAAATTTAGCGATTTCTTTGACTGAATGACCAGATGATCGTAATATTGCTGCTTGAGCTCTAGCAAAAACAATGTCTGCCTTCATTTTCGTGACAGAGAAGGCAGAAAGTTCAGGAAAAAAATCACAGAATAACAAAAAGTCGGGAAAGAAACGACATAGGTACACAAGGGGAGGGAAAAATGGCGGGAAAACGCGTGTGTGCACATTTGGCGCGAAAAAAGAAACAAAGGCATCTAATCAACGACTAAAATTGCTATTGCCAGCTATTTTAATAAATTCACTACCTCAATTTGTTAAAAAAGTTCTAAGAAACAATTGATTTGTTTAAAAATTTAGCAACTTTAAATCGGGGACTGGGACTGGCATGAATGTAGCTTAGACGTGTCTGTGAGAGCTCCGCTCGTTTTTCTACCTGAAGTTTTGGATATAACTCGCCTATGGGTGATTTTCATTCGCTCGGAAAGCGGAAATCGAAACCAAGGAACAGCTCTAGTTCTTCGGAGTCTAAGTCGCCTTTAGATAAACGACAACGTGAAACAGATAACCTTGAGAGTGAAAGCGAGCAGAGAGAAGTGTTTGAGGAGAAGACACGTGGCGAAGACGAAGTTAACCCTGTAGCGTTAAATATCGATATGGATATGGATGTCACGTCAAAATTAGACCAAATATTGGCCAAGCTTGCTAAATTGGATGCTATTGAAGCTTCCCTGAATGAATTTCGCCAAAAGATGATCAAAGTTGAGAGCGAGGTTAGTAGACTGAAGGAAGGAGCGGGAGAGGCGAAGAAAAGATTAGACGAGATGGATGATGGCCTGCAGTGGCTTAATACTGAAGTTAACGACATTCAAGGTAAGATTAAGGATCTAGAACGTTCAAAGGAGGACTTGCACACGAAACAATTATATGCGGAGTCGTATAGTCGCAGAGAAAATTTGAAGTTCTTTGGAATTGAAGAGAGAGAAACAAAAGCAGATTCAGAAGACGGTGAGAAAGTGAACACGCGTGATGTTCTTATTGATTTCTTGGAAAATGACCTAGGTATGGATAAACCGGCCGAGAAAATAGATCTGCAAAGAGTTCATCGCCTTGGAAAACCTGTGGCAGGAAAGATAAGACCTATAATTGCGAGATTCTTACGATATCCCGACAGAGAGAAAGTTTTGAGGGCGTCTTTCGGCCTTAATCGTGCGTCAGAGATAAAAGTTCTGGAGGACTTTCCGAAGGAAATAATTGAACGAAGAAGAAAACAAATGCCCAAATTGAAGGAGGCGAAAAAGAAAGGACTAAAAGTTGCTTTTAGCAAAGCTGAACCTGATAAGTTGTTTATAAACGGAAAAGTTGCTCCTATGTAAATATTGTTATTAGTCTCTTTTCGCCGTTTGTTATTTTTCAGTGCTCATTAGGAACGTTTTTCTTTACGCTTTGAAACAATTCACACCTAGTAGGCTTTGTACCCTTCTTTTCAAAGGAAAATTGGGTCGGTAAATGAGATGGAGCTCCCCTGAGACCGTTTTTGACAACTATTTCAAGCAGGTAACCATGCCGTTCAAGTTAGTTTCTTGGGCTGGGTGCGTGCTGGGGCAGTTCCCTGTAGATTTTTCTTTGTTAACTTTGGATGTCAGTGTCTTGGTTTGTTTTTTACGTCTAGATGGTTTAGCGACATATTTTTTTCAAGTTTTGGCTCAAACATTTAAAGAGGCGCTTTACAATTATATGTTTTCTTCACTCAGCTATGGATCGCTCCCCGGTTGATAACGTTACTTTTAAAATTATTTCTTTAAATGCTCGAGGGATTCGGGATTTTACTAAAAGAAAAGCAGTATTTAATTGGTTACATAAGCAAAATGCTGATGTTGCCTTTCTTCAGGAAACGTATAGCACTCCGGATATTGTTGAAAGTTGGCGATTTCAGTGGCCCGGGAAAATGTACTTTTCTCACGGTACCAATCACAGTAGAGGTGTTCTGATTTTAATAAATGACAAATTACAATTTGAAATGAAAAACACTCAGTCTGATTCTGATGGTCGTTACGTTCTTATAGATGCTCTGATTCAAGACTCTCCGTTTTTATTACTAAACATTTACGCCCCAAACATAACATCAGAGCAATGTTCCTTCTTTTCAAGAATCTTGTCAACTTTAGACGAAACGGATGGGACGTTTAGTAGTCAGTTGATCATCGGAGGTGACTTTAACGCTCATTTAGATGAAGAATTGGACAATTATGGTGGACGTGTTGGAAAAAAAGACTCGGTTAAAAATATTATGGAGATTAAACTGGCATACGATCTCGTTGATATTTGGCGAATTAGGAACCCTAACAAAAGAAAGTTTACGTGGAGACAAAAGAAACCTCTTATTCAGCGACGCCTAGATTATTGGTTAATTAGTGATGGACTTCAGGACTTTATTGAAGATTCGGATATAATACCTTCTATTAAATCTGACCACTCGGCCATCACTTTGCAAATTAATAGCTTTGAGGACAAAGTCCGGGGCCCATCACATTGGATCTTCAACTCTAGCCTTTTAAATGATTACAACTACCTTAATCTTATTGCCTCTAGTTACCAAGATTGGTTAACAGAATTTCAAGAGGTGAGCGACAAAAGACTCCTCTGGGACTTGATTAAATATAAAATCAGACAATGTACTATTTCTTTTTGTAAAACAAAGGCAAGAGACAGAAGGAATAAACTTACTGATCTTGAAAATAAACTTAAAGAAAGTGAGGAACTTTGTGCTTGTAATCCTACTGAACAGAATATACTGCAGCTTGAAGAACTTAAAAGTGAATATGATTCTGAGTATGACTACATTACTCGTGGAAACATTATACGGTCCAAAGCTAATTGGTATGAAAAAGGAGAAAAATTAACAAATACTTTTTGGGTCTTGAAAAATCCAGAAATAAGAAAAACTGCATTCGAAAGTTGTTTGACAAACAAGGACGTCAGTAGTGACAAACTGCAAAGCTATTATGGCTGAATTAAAAGAATTCTATCAAGATCTATACGCTAATAGGGATTCAGATTTCGATGAAGATGTTTTCCATTCCTTTCAGACTCAGAACGTTAGCAAGTTATCGGATAACCTAAGCCAACAGTGTGATGGATTGCTGACTTACACTGAATGTTATAAAGCTCTAGAGAAATTTGAAAATAACAAATCGCCGGGAAATGATGGCCTTACGGCTGAGTTCTACAAAGCGTTTTGGCCAATTTTAGGCATTCTTCTGGTAGACTCTTTAAATGCTGCATATTTAAATGGCAAACTGTCAAATTCACAGCGGCAGGCTATTATTCGGTTAATTGAAAAGAAAGACAAGGATAGAAGATATGTGGATAATTGGAGACCGATATCGTTGCTAAATGTGGACTATAAAATCGGATCCAAAGCTCTAGCAATAAGGCTCGAAAAGACTCTCCCATTTATCATTCATGAAAACCAATGCGCATATGTCAAGGGGAGAACGATCTTTGATGCAGTGAGGTCAATAAATGATGTAATGGAGTACACCAAACTACAGAATATTCCGGGTCTTATGACAACATTTGACTTTAAGAAAGCTTTTGATTCTTTAAGCTGGAATGATTTGTTTCATACACTAAAAGTTTTTAATTTTGGCGACTCCTTTTTGCACTGGATTAGAGTACTTTACTCGGACATCTCAAGCTGTATTATGAATAATGGCTTCGCATCTGATATTTTTGAGGTCAATAGAGGAGTTCGCCAGGGAGATCCTTTGTCACCATACCTATTTATTATTGCCCTTGAAATTGTCAATATAAGTATTCGTGAAAATAATGACATTAAAGGAATCAAAGTTGGTAAATGTGAAGTTAAACTTAGCGTCTTTGCTGACGATCTGACAACTTTTGTTAGTGATACACAGTCCTTTTTCTTGCTGCAAGGTCTCTTAGATAGATTTGGTAGAATTTCTGGACTAAGGTTGAACGAAGAGAAAACTGAAGCGTATTGGCTTGGTAGCCTTCATGAGTCGCCAGAGTATATAGGCGTTGACAAAGTAAACAAACCAATGAAAATTTTAGGCATTTTCTTTACGTATAACTGGCAAAAGTATCAGGAGCTCAACTTTGAAAATATTATTAGGTCCATTCAAAAATCTATCAATGCATGGCGGTGGAGAAACTTAACACTCATTGGTAGAATTCAAATTATTAAGACCTTCGCAATCCCCAAATTTATGTTCCGGGCATCGTTAATCCCTTTAACAAAAGAGATTGTGAAGCAGGTGAATAATGTTCTTTTCAATTTTATTTGGAATTCGTGGAAAGATAAAATAAAGCGCCTCACACTTATAAGTGACTATAAAGATGGTGGATTACGTATGCCACATATTGAAACACTTATCAAGGCTCAAAGAATCATGTGCATGAAGAAATATCTCGAAGGTTATAATAGTACCTGGAAATTGTTTCTTGATAACTATCTTGCTGACTTTGGGGGCGCTTTCTTAACTAAATGTAATTACGATGTACGTTTTTTGCCGAGGACTCTTCCTAAATTTTACAAGGAATGCTTAACTGAATGGGCGCTTTATAAGATATCACCAGTTACCACTTTACCTGATGTGCTAAATGAAATCATATGGAATAACAAGTTCTTATGTATAGATGGAAAACCTTTGTTTAGGAACAAACTTCTAAGGAAAGGATTTCTTACTGTAAGTGATATTTTGACTGATTCTGGTAGAATGAAATCATGTAGGACATTACAAAATCAAAACGTAACCGGTGGGGAGTATTTTGTCCTTATGAGTGTCTTTGACTCTATTCCATCGGAGTGGAAGACCCTTTTAAAGGACATGCCAAGCACTTTGCCCGAGGCCCACGAATCGCAGGACTCAATATTTCCGTCTTGTTCCAGAAACTTATATTGGCAACTAATTAAGAAAATTGAGAAGCCCCTGATTTCAATATCTAAATACGAACTTTTATTTCCATTACATGACTTATCTTGGAAAGACATTTATCTTCTCCCTAGACGTGCTTCACTAGACTCAAAGATAAGAGAATTTCAGTATAAGGTTTTAAATAGAATCCTTTATGTAAATAAAGCCCTCCACAAAATGGGAATAGCCAGTTCACCTTTGTGTACTTTTTGTCAAATATCAGAGGAATCCCTCGAGCATCTATTTATACATTGTCCAATTTCAAGTGCTTTTTGGCTTTCTGTAGTTGAATGGTTGAAAAATTACTTTTCTACAATCCAGTGTTTGACAGATGTGAGTATAATGTTTGGGCTCTTTGGAAAAGAAACGCAACTGATTAACCATATTATATTACTAGGCAAACAAGTTATTTTTCAATGTAGACTTCTTAAAGTGAATCCTTCCCTTTCACTTCTAAAAACAAAAATAAAAATTGCTTGTCAAGTGGAGCGTGTCATAGCTGAGCAAAATGATATTGTAGATAGTCATAATGAGAAATGGAAAGCGATCCTCCATCATATTCAAGACCTCTAAACGTATCGTGTATATCATTATTGTTATTATTGTTATTATTATTATTATTATTATTATTGTGTGTGTAATTATTATATTGTAATATTATATATGTAATAAAATGATGTATTAGCTTAAAAAAAAAACCGTATGTGCGTATATGTTAGTACTAGTGTAAACTTTATTATTTATTTATTTATTTATTTTTTTTTGCAATAGTACGTAAGCCTCCTGTAAGTAATGTAAGTAAGTAACATGTGGTATGTAGGTATGGTATGCTAGTATCGTGATGTAAGTTGTAATATGTCGTAATGTAAGTATCATGCAGATATTATGTAAGTTACATATTGAATAAATATAAATAAAAAAAAAAAAAAAAAAAAAAAAACTTTAAATCGGAATGAACTTTTGAAACACCCTGTATAATAATTTCAGGATTACAATCACTGCAAATTGAGCAGTTTTCGTAAGACTGTGGCAACACAATGCTGTGATGATTGTTCTTAACAGTTACAGGGAGTTGAACCGATAATTTTTCTACTTTTCCTTATTTTTTTCTGTGTGAATGGTCAGGTCTAATTGCTGGTTACACAGATCACCCAGGCACTAAGCAGGTATGATGATGCACTTGATCAAATAATATTATGGAATGCTAATTAATTAATAAATTATGAATCAATTGAGTGTTGAAAGTAAATTGGATTTGCTTTGGTTTTGCATTACTCCACTCTTTGATTAGCCAGCAAAATTTGTGACCCTTATTAACCAATAAAATACCTGGCTAGCAGAAGTTTCTTTCTGGCAATTCTTTTAGCATGTATTAATTGTTCGTGTCTCTTGTATTTTGCGTGGTCGGCTTGTTTACTTCCCCGAGAGAAACCTCTGCCATGAGCCGCTTACATTTCCTGTTGAGCATGCAGTAGATCGTAATTTTGTTACTATAGAGATTATGACGTAAATCTCACCTGAGACAATGCCTGGTTTACCCGCCTTCTTTGGCAGCCATCTTTCAACTTCACGCCGGCTCACCTTGCACAGTAAATCAGTAAGAAGTAGATGCACATGAGTTGACAAACTCATTTAAACCAGTTTTTAACCTGTTTGTCACATGATCTACCTCCAAGAATTTGTAGGTATCTAAAGCGCATGCTCAACGGGAAATGTAAGCGGCTCGTGGCAGAGGTTTCTCTCGGGGAAGTAAACAAGCCGACTACGAAAAATAAATGCCTTAGCGCTTTGCTTTGCTTAGCCAATCAGAGCGCGCGTTATATCGTATACAAACACTAGCCATATAATATTATTTATTCCCACCAGTATAATAATTTGTTAATGTTGACTGAATGACCAAAACTAGGTCATTTCTAAAAATTTTTAATCAAGGTTTTGGACAAGTTTGCCTTTCAACTCTTGAATGGCATCGGTGATTACTTGACTTTGAGTGCTGTACTCAACCCTCATACACTACCAGACTGGTCCAAGATGACAGAAAATGAGATTTTAGCTCAGGTGAGCCAAACCATTTGTAAAACTAGTTATTAACACATATGGATTTACATGTAGTCACTTTGATTCTCCATCTACATTTCCCTGCAGTTGGATTTTCAATGGAGCTAGCAATTTCAAGGTCTACGCTACCTAATTTGAAGATTATATTGATATTGATACTACAAAGATGATGATAATAATAATAATAATAATAATAATAATAATAATAATTCATTTATATAGCATCTTTCCCCATATATATAATTGCCCTCTCCTCAAGAAGGGGTTTTCAGGAATAATTAAGAATGTTAGATAGTATCGGGTAGTTCATATAGAAGATGTACACAACCTGGTTAACAATCCTAACTTACAGGAGGTTAACCTCCTGGCTAGTAACATCAACAAATGCGAAGAAAATAATATTGTACCAAGAAACAACTCCATCCATCTTCAGCTATAGTCAGAGCAGGAGTGTTCAGCAAAGCTGCCTAAAGTTATACAGGCTGTAGCATGTAAATTATTCTCTGGCACCTGATTTGTCACCATGGTAGAGGAATACGGAGTCAAAGTAAAATTAAGCAGCCTAAACATAATTATTTTTGCTGTCAGATTGATTAAATTATCCCCTTTAAAACACGAGCTTTTACTGACTCTATTTTAATTTACGTATACAAGGTGGGACGAATGGGACATTGTTCAGCTCTAATTAAAGTTCTTCCAGGATACGAAAACATTTTTGCAGGACATTCCAGGTAATTCAATGTACGCTGAATGTATTGGTTCAAATATGGGCATCGCAGTATCACAGGGTTACAAGTTCAAACTCCATTGTAGTCGTGAGATTTTTCAAGCATCTTTATGCAATGGCATAAATTGTGTGTAGAACTGCTAAAATCATTCTTCATTTCATTTCATTTCATTTCTTTTCTGTAGTTCATATATGTTAAGAAGGATTTTTAAATGTTAAAAGATCATTATTGGCTTTTAGCTTTATTGTTGTTTTTTAGTTATCTTTATAGCCATTTTAAGACTTTATTCTTTGATCGGCTTTTTACACAGTGCCATGTGATTTTCATGCAGAGTTTCTAGCCAGTTAGAAACAGGGTGGCACAAACTAAAAAATAAGATTTTTGGTCAAGAGGTTTTGGTTGTTGTTGTAAGTTTTAAATCAATGTATAATTTTTTTATTTGTATTTTTTACCATTGCTGTTTTCTTCCTGAGCACTCTGCCAAACAGTATGTGATTATTTCATATATGTCATTCTCACTCATCTCTTTCATGGGAACATCTGAACCACTTCCACAAGAAGACTAAACACTCCAGCATTGTGTATTACTGGTAACACGCTTCATTGAAGGGAGAAATGATGTTACGATATCTGGCGAAAGAGGTTGTGGAAAGTGGTTGAAAGCAACTAAAACTAAAATAAAAGCAAAGAAAAGAATGTTACAAAATGAACTGAAACAAGACAGAAAACTAGACCAAAGCAACACTTACATTTGTTAGGAGCTGAGATAAAACTGCACTGGAGTAGTGATGAACTGTAGAATGAAATCTGGTTGCTGTAGGGGCGAAACTACAAATGTGAAACTGCTTGGAAATAAAACCAAAAATGATTACACAACCTTTCAATACACAACTGATACACTAATTTAAAATACATTCTGCACACACATTGAACAAGCGTGCACAATCCCAAAGGGTGTTAAGTACAAAATACTAATAAGCTGGCATTTAGTTATTTACACTATGAACCCACATCAATAATAGTTACTGGCAAGCTCCCAACGTCAGTGGCTTCATAGCTTGGTTAGAGCATCACACAGGTATCACAAAGTGATAGGTTTGAACCTCGTTCTGAATTTTTTGTGTCAGGCTTCTTTACATAATTGGATAAATTGCACTCACAATCAAGGGTCATTCTTCATTTCATTTCCACAGTTCATATATGATTTATTTCATACAAATCATTCTCACTCATAAATAAATACTGTTTGTTGCTTTTATTTTAGCTGGTTTGTGTACAGTGCAATAATGAGGATCTACAAATATTACTCTTTCAATCTGGGAGACCCAAGCCAAGGTCTGTTGGTAATCATTTAAAACAAATAACCTACCAAACGAGAGTGTAAAAAATTCTTGGCACTTGCACAGTGTGATTAAAATCCAAGGAACAGAAGACTTGCTGTTACAGTGCTTAGCACATCAGGCTTTCTCCTTGGGGTCAGCAGAATCAGTTGGCCCAGACTCATGGTTATAGATATATGTGGTGCATGAGGTCTCTCTCCTAATTAAAAGAATGATTTATTTCATAGTCTCTTAGTTGGTAGGGCAAACCAAGAAGCACTAAACTTGCTGAATACTCCTCAACTCAGGCTGAGAAGTATGCAAACAACAAAGAAAAGAAGACAGATGCAAGCCATGTTAATTTTATTGACAGAAAAAAATGAAGTTTGTAGTACTTCTCAAAGCTGACTTGTTACTGTTCAAAGCAAATCTTAGCAAATGAAAGTGTGCCTATATTTTACAACACTAGTGCTAATAAGCAATCATATTTTGGAGTTCAGTTGCAAACATCGTTTGTGATCTTGGACGTAGTGTGTTCTTTGACATCATATTGTTTCCTGGTAATTACAAAAATCTGCTTCATATTCTTAGACCAGTTATTTCCTGCAATACTGTTTGTTTGTTTGGTATTTAATTGAGAATGCTTGGGAATGAATTAGTTTAAGCTTGAAGACAAGTCTGATTGTAGATTCCTTCCTTGACCAGCTGCTAAGCAGATGTCTTTTTCAAGTTATGCTGGCCTTCTGGAGTCCCTGGATGACTTTTATATAATGGACAGGTATGACAACCTCTGGTCTTGTTACAGGGTACCCAGGCCATACAACCACAGGGCATGAAATTATGATTGATACATACAGTTTCCAATGCACCTTTGGAAGTTTTCTATTTTGGCAACTCACATTCAGAATCTAGTCAAGTGTCTGTGAAACTTACATTAACCTACGAAATCGGCATGATCACTTTCTCAATTATCTCCATTTCACTATGTCAACAAACTGCCCTTTATGGTGGACAAGAAACTGTAAACTGTTTTCCGCAAGGTAGGAGTTTATGAATCACACTGTGTGGCAAACAATGTATAAAATAGGTTTGTGCAACCTCAATTAAAACTTTTATCATGTCTAAAATGAGTCTTTTGCTCCATTAGTGGCCTGATCATGCTACAGACAACAAATAATGTTTTCAACAATTCTCTACTGAAGTATGTCACACCGAATGCTCTTCTAGCCTGGCACAGAGTTCGTCTTGCTAATGTGATGGCTCACAGTGGGGAAGAATGGGCAGACATTTATGCCCTGTATAACTCAGGTGTGACAAGTTTGCTTGTTTTAAAAGGTTGGCCTCATCATGGAGAATGGCTGCCAGCTTCCTATTTGAGCCATCAAGGCAATAGTTCCAGTTGAAAAAACTGTCAAGTTATCTGGAACGTTTTGGGAAGAGCTGTTCTCATTGAACCTTATAGGTTCAAGTTATTTCCATGAACTTGCAACAAAAAGTATTTTACCTTGCTACAACTAGACAGCCACCTTCATGTTTCTATTTGGTGGTGGCCACCCTTTAAACCTCTCTCTTGTCAGCTCTGTTGGTAAGAGCACTGGATTACTGCAGAGCAGAGTCAACTGATGCAAACTCTAAACTAATTACCATGATTATTACACATTGACCTCCCTATCTCTTTTCTGATTAACTGAAGGCATACAGTGAATTTTCAAAATTAGCAGCTGTGACAGCATCTAGCTGCAATAATCATGTGAAGAACACTCAATGTCATTGGTAATTATGTAACCACAGTGCATCCAAAGGGTGGTGTTCCAAATTTCAAGTGACAGGGATGATTGAAGGATTTTTTGGGGGTTGATATTTTTTATTCCTGGATATTTTTGGGTAGGAAAATTTGGCAAGTATTTTTTTTGTGTGGCTTGATAATTTTAAGAAGGGATTTTTTGGGGTATTCAAAACAAACTGAAGATTTGTGGCAGTGGCCTGGGTGTAGTGCCCATGTATCCTGGCCGCATAGTTCTGTGAATAAAGTACAATCCTTTCTGGAAATTTTTTTAGGCTTGAAGATTTGGCATGGAATTTTTTGGGGTTTATATTTGATTCGGGTATTTTTTGGGGTTTTAATTTTTGTCCCAATTCAATCATCCCAATCACTTGAAATCCAGAGACCCTCCCCTCCCCCTGGGTGGTGCATGCTTTCTAAGGATCATCATGTCACCTTCACATGCCTTATGTGGCTTGTTGACAGAACCTTGGAGCCAGCTGTCTAGTTGCTTAACATATATATTCAGTGATGGACTTATTCACAGAAACATTGGTAAAAGTTGTTCATTTAGCTAATTACTGTATTTTAAACTTTCAGCAATTTCTTTGCATCCTTGAGGCCACTTCTGAATTTATTGTGAATCAGGGCCAAGTTGCTTGAAGCATGGTTAGCACTAAACATTTGTTAAGGTGTCTTAAAACCAAGAGGTTGTCATTGTATTTAAGGCAGTTTAGCGCCAACCATGATTTGACCAACTCGGCCCTGATTTACAAATTTACCTTCTAGTGGGTCACTAGGTTAAACTTGATACACATGTGAAGCCCTTAGCAGTAGCCTTGTCTTTTATTAGGTGGTTCAACAAATAACCAATCACAGGGATACAACCCTGACCAAAAACGTTGGGACACTTTGCAGAAAAAGTTAATTGCAAGGCCATTCCCTCCCCCTCCCCCACATTCAATGTTGATTTGTTGTCATATTTACTTTTGCAACGATGCCAGTCGCTATGAACATTGTTAGGGGTACGGGGGTGGTTATGAAAACAGAATCAAACAGCAAACCATGTTTACCGGGCTTGTAATTTTAATACACTTTACATATGTGCATCTGAGGCTGGTGATTCCTTTAGTGTCCCAGATAATTTTGGCCAGGATTGTAGTTTAAGCGATAGTTGAACTTCTCACTAATTCTGGATGCAGGTAGTTTGGGGATATTCGTGGTATAGGTTGTACCTCAGGTTTTCTTCGATGTTTATTCATATACTTAATATGTGTTTTCAGGTACTTACAACAATCAATACATGCTCTTGGATCTGAAGCGGGTGGAGTTGAACAAAAGTTTACTCAGGGGAGCCCTGTGGGTAGTGGAACAGATACCAGGGTATATGTTTACTGACTGACTGCATGGTAGGGTTAGATGAGTGGAATAAAAGCAATTTGGTTGTTATAGAGCTTCGCCTTGTAGATTTTTGTTTTGTGTGACATCTTGAATCGTTCTGGTATAAAAGTTATGGCCGCAATATGCAAAAACTGGAGAAAGCAGAGCGGGTGTCAGGAGATAAAACAAACGAAGATTTGACAATTTTGCTTTCCACATTGTTCCTTTAGCCGAGGCTGAAGCCAGTACCACTGATAAAAGAACACATCATAATATTTATGGGCATCCAAGTAACTCAGCTGTCTCATAGTAACTGAAGATCATTGATAAGGAGTGTGAATGACTTGAAGGTGACATGATTGACAAACACCAAGTACAATGTAAATAAGGTGACGAATGACGTTACTTCTGCCCTTACTTAGGTTCGTGATGGGCGGAGATCAAACTGAGATCCTCAGAGAGGGATACTGGCCATCATATAATGTTCCCTTCTATGAAGAGGTATGTAAAATAGGCATCATCTCAGGTTTAAATTGCAAGTACAGGCAGTTATTTGAACAATTCTATATTGACGCGCTGATATTTCTAGGAAATTTGCAATTTCAAATGTAATATAAGCCAAAATTTCGTAGTTAAGCTTAATTTATCTTGGTTATTAGAAAGGTAAAGTGAAATCTAGTTGATTGATACAGTGATAAATTGCTTTGGAAAAATCAAAAGATATTAAAAATAATTAGACATGTCCATGGGACGGTTAAGAGTTGCGTTATTCAGACTGGTTGTCCGACTGATCTGTGTACAGCTTTATCATCTAGTAAACTGCTACCACAGTACATCATTTTGCTAATGATTAGTTCCGAGTGAATTGTGGGTAGATCCAGCCCTTTGTAGGGGTAAACGGTCAAAATTAGAATTTCAAATTGCATCTTTAAATGGCCGTTTATTTGCCCCCACAAAGGACTGGATCTACCCACAATTCTTTCAGAAGTGATCATCAGCTAAATGGTGTATTGTTACATTTGTAATGTCAGAAGTGCAATAGACGTAAAACAGTCAAGTCACTTAAGGTATAACCATCATTTTTTATGTATGTGTACTAGATTTACAATCGAAGTGGTTATCCCGAGTTTGTGAAAGAACATGGGTTAATGTATTCATATCAGCTGGCCCCCAGAGCAAAGATATTCCGCCGAGATCAAGGAAAGGTACTACTTCAATAATAGCTCTGTAAGCAACCATTTACTTACAGCCCCTGAGAGGATATGTAATGTCATGTCATGTCATGTCTATTTATGTACCACACATACCACAGTCTCATGGGGTTCACTATCTTCTGTGGGTGATATCAGATGTCAGCATGTTAAGGCACCACTGGCAGCTGCTATCAGTTCATAGTTGATATCCCCCTCCCACCCGCGCACCCACCCAGCCCAATACGTGATGAAATCAGAGATAAAGCCCGCCGCACACTTGAGGAAAGAGCTGAGCAAAATTCCTCGCGAGGCAGTTAGCTCAGCCGTTTCCTCACGTGTGCGGCAAATTTGCGGTGAGAAATTCGCCTCGCGAGGCGATGAGGAAAATATCAAACATGTTTGATATTTTTTTATCTCCTCGCGAGGCGAATTTCTCACCGCAAATTTGCCGCACACGTGAGGAAACGGCTGAGCTAACTACCTCGCGAGAAATTTTGCTCAGCTCTTTCCTCAAGTGTGCGGCGGGCTTGAGATCATTAGGAACTACGTCCCCTACTCTTTCCGAACAGTGTATCGGTTCTGTAACAACCCGCAGATTGTTAGGAACAAGTATTGTAGACGGTACCTACGGTTCATCGTCCTTATCCGAGAAGAGTGGAAAGTCGAACCGTATAATATGTCATGAAAGAAAAAAAGTCTTAACGTTTGCGTCATCATCATTATTGACATAACCTTCAACTTCACCTTCACCTTCATCGTCGTGGTCTTCGTCGTCAATCATCATAGAATTTCTTTGCGTGTTATTAACATCATCATCATCACCTTCATCATCATCATCACCGTTACCACTTTAATCATCATTATCACCATTGCCATCATCACCATCATCATTATCATCATCATCATCACCACCATCGCCTTCATCATCATCACCATCATCATTAACATTATCAATTCATTTATCATAATGGATAAAAGCTGTCCACATCACGTGTTACTGCATAATGGTGGAGAGCTCATTTCTCACTGATTATTATCGCTAAATCACTGCACTTACTGAGCTTCAAAATAATTTTTGCGAGACTATTTCGTACTTGCTTTTCAATTAGTGGATGTTTTAAGTGAGGAAGGTCCCACGGCGTTTCTCCGGTTTCCTTCAAATTGCTTCTCTTACGCGAATCCCAGTGGACCAGCTGTCACGCCCTTCTTCCATATTTTAGGCAATGTTGTTTGGGGAAAACGAAAAAGGACCACACTTAATACGATGTTTATCAAGCCTGAAGCCTAGCTGCCTAAAATCAGGGAACATTTCGCAAAATTGAGCGTGATAGTTGTTTTAGTTTTCAATACATTGATAACAAAGCGCAGTTGAATGAGATATTGGAGAAAAGCTAGAAAAGCCGCTATTTTTCTCCAGGACACACAAAATTACGTATATCGCAGCTTATCTGTTGAGTGCGCACGGTGATTATCGAACTTGGGCATTGTCACAAGATATATTTTAAATTACAATCCAAACTCCCAATGCAGCAATCAAACGCCTACGCGGGGAAGATGAAAACTCTCACATTGAACAGTTTGTGATCTGACAGTCCATGTCTTTACGCGATACAGATTTGTTACTGACGCCTTATACAACTTACGAAAGTTGCATATTTTTGTTAGGTTGTTGATATTGAGTCAATGAAGTATATCCTCCGATTCAACGGTATGTACTTTGTTGCTTCATATTCTTACAAAGATCTTTTTGGATCATATGCGGGACACCCTTGGGACACCTTTGGGACCGAATATAGTTGTCTGCTAATGGAAGGTTGTGTCAGTGATGTGTTTCGTTGGAAAGTGTGCCTTTTTATTACTGTTTATCAACAGTATGTACATTGCAACCCCCCCCCCCTGAATACTGCGCATAACGTTCGTATATAAAAGCGCGTGAAAACGTTTGCGTTGCACGAACAATACAACAGTACAGTGGAAGCTCGATATAAGGAAGTACTAAGGGACTGTTAGAATGGGTTCGTTACAAGGGACGCTTGTTATAAACCCTATCCCCATTACAATGAATTTGTGGGAACATGACCATAAACCTCGCATCAGGGTTTGGTCAACACGAGTAGCCTCTAAGAGCATAAGATGGAGTAGTGTAGATTAAATGGAGTTGAACTTTTATGTTAGCTCGACTTTCAAAAGGTTTTCCTATTTGAAGGCGGCGTCCTCACCTTGCAGAGATTCAAAAGGGTCAGTCTTCTCCTTACGACCATAGGTTTCCGCTTACAAATGGTTGTAATGATATAGTTTCAGTAACTACCGAAATCGCAGTTTGGCTTCTACTTTAGGGAGTTGTTCCCATACAGGTGGTGTCCCCTGATAAGAGGTGTCCTCCTATGGAATGTGTTCCCATATAGGAGGTCTCGCCTTATCGAATTTGTTCTCGTACAGGAGGTTTCTCTCTACCAGACGTGTTCCCATATCGGAGGTATCGTCCTATGGAATGTGTTCCCATACAGGAGGTGTTGCTGTATAGGACGTGTTCTAATGCAGGAGGTGTCGCTCTATAGGGCGTGTTACCATACAGGGGGTGTCGCTCTATAGGATGTGTTCCCACACAGGGGGTGTCGCTCTATACGACGTGTCACCTGACAAGAGGTATCGCCCAATAAGAGGTATCTTCTGACAGGAGGTGTTGCCCTACGGGATGTGTTCCCATACAGGAGGTGTCGCTCTATGGGATGTGTTTCCATACAGGAGGCGAGGCTCTATGGGACGTGTTCCCATACAGGAAGTGTTGCCCTATGGGATATGTTCCCATACAGGAGGTGTCGCCCTATAGGATGTGTTCTCATACAGGTGACGCTCTACAGAACGTGTTTCCATACAGGAAGTGTCGCCCTATGGGATGTGTTTTCGTACAGGACGTGTCACGCTATAGGACGTGTCCCCTGACAAGAAGTGTTCCCATACAGGAGGTGTCGCTCTTTATCAGGTGCCGCCAAATAGATGTCCCTTGAATGGAGGTGTCGCCCTATGAAATATGTTTCCATACAAGAGGTGTGGCCTGACAGGTGCCGCCCACTTATAGAAAGTGCCCAGTTCTGAAGATGTCCGTATTCGGAGTTACGATCATACTTACGGTACTTTGCTTGTATTTTATTTACCTAACGTTTTTCGTTGCAGATTACCCTCATGATCCCTACTCTGACAACAACCCGTACAACTCCATTTGTTCGCGAGGTGATCTATTGATCCCGTCTGACAGAAGCCCAGATGGCTGTTATGACACTAAGGTAAGGTTACATGAGCGGTGTACTGGAAAACGGGTGGAAACACCAGGCACGGTTTCTTGATTTAGCAGCGTCCGTCGTAATGAGTGACTGTATTGAAATTCGGAATAGAATTAGAAGTACATCAGGTGATCCGTGTACTTCTCGCTGTTCTTGATAAAGCAGGGTCATTTGAGGCTTCTGAGTGGCCTGGGGCGGCCGCAGGATACGATTGTTGAGAATCCAGTTGTTACAACCATTTTGTCAACAGCGGATACTAATTTAGCCAGTACATGATACGTTCTCCACTATTCCGTATACATTCATGAATCTGGAGTTACTTGTGTGTTTACCAGTCTATCATCAATTGCCATCTTTTCTTTGTCATTTCACATTTTGTCAGCCAAGTTCCACTTTTGATATTTGTCACGTCTGATCAACATTTCTATGTCCGATGAATTGGACTTGATACTCTCTTAGACACTCGCCACGATACAAACGATAAATCGTTACCTTTTTCTCGTGACAGTGGCCATTCTCAAAACTCGCTGTGACCTTTCTCAAACAGATGTTATTACGATGCAGTTAAGTTCAATTAAGGCCCGGTTCAGTCGCCGTACTTCAGCCGAGCCGAATCGAATTGAACGAATTAAGTTCATGTGAAGTATGGCGTCTGAATTAATTGGGAACGGCTGATTTAATATAGTTCGGCTGAGCCAATTAATCCCGCCTGGCTCAGCCAGGAAGAACGGCTGTAGACCGACTTTGATTCAGACGCCGCACTTCACATGAGCCGAATCAAATGCATAATTATGTTAATGTATTTTTCATGCTGTTTTTACATGAGAGCATTCGCAAAGGCATCTCGTGATCAGTATTTGGAAACAGAGGGACAAATAATGTTTTCATGTGACCAGAATTTTTGAACCGCAGAATGAAACCAACGGTCCGTGAAGGGGGCTGAAAAAAAGCTCTTGTTCACGGACGTCTGAGATGGATAGTAGCATTTTTAGCCGAAGAAAGGCTCTTGTTTGCAGATCTCGGCGTCCGCCATGTTTACAATTGTATGCTAAACCGTTGACCGGCAAGAACGTCATGGTAAGCCAAATATGTAAATCTGTATTCCTCTATTGTCCTGATCTATTGTCCTGTAAATGTACTTTATTGTCTTCTTTTATATGTGCTCTAAATGTGGGCTAGCATGAAGTTTTTACCCGTTGACCGAATCTTAATTTTCTTCAGTGAATTAATTTCGGCTGAATAAAGTTCGACGTCTGAATCAATTCAGCCGGGATTAATTAATTTAAGTCGGCCTAATCGTTGAATTCGATTCGGCTCGGCTGAAGTACCGCGTCTTAACCGGCCTTAGGCTCCTTCCTGCCGTGCTATTTAGTAAAGACAGATGCATTGTTTTTTCTAGGTTACAGATTATTCAAGGGCAAAGTCGCTAATGGCAGAAGCTATCAGTGGCCCAACCTATCAGGTAAGTGAAACAAAGCTTAGTTAAGGCTAGGTACTACTTTTTCTGTTGCGGGAATGCTTCAGCGTCCACTGACTGTCACAAACCCTTTATAAGTTTCTCCTCCATCATCTTTTTTTAATGTCACACCAACGGGACCTTCATTTTCTGGTGCCATATCCATGCGTTGTCCGCTTCAGTGCCCTGAACAAAATTTTTTGGAAAGTTCAAGGTGAAGCGAGTTTAGGACAGAAGGGGATGCCAATACATTTGTCGAAGGAGCAGCAGGAGACACAATGAAGCCTGACATTATATTTCGCTTCTGCAAGCATTTTGAGCTTGAGTGCCACAACAACGTTTCCCTGTCCTCAAAATATGCAGGAATGTCTTGTGATTAAACCTTGGACATTATCTGTGCCTCAAGCTTCACTTTTGAAAACCGCTCACATATTGTAATTAATCTTGTTCCCGGACATTGCTTATCTTCGTGGTAGAGAAAACTCACCGTAAGTATGAACCATGCCATGCACATAAAATAGAACATACTTTAATATTGTTGGTACAATTAACACTTTATGACTGGTCCCGAGGTTCCCGAGAATCTCAATGTTGTCGAGGGAAACATGAGATTCGAGGGAAACAAAATTCACTGTTCCACAAGGGACCAGTCATTAAGTGATTTGTTATATAGCAAAACAAATGGATCAAACCGGTGGAAAAAAAAAAAAAGCAAAAGCTAATTTTGAAAAACGCACTGAGATCTACCGAGATTCCAGTGAACAACATCAGCCCACCTTCAACTGCACGCTCTGATCACGTGCATCAGCGGGTAACAGTGAACTGTTTCCCGTTTGACGTCAAAGTTTTCGCAATGTCGCCCGCTCGTGGCTTTTGACGTTAAACAGTTTCATTGTTAGATGTCATGTGACCATGAACTAGTCATTGAATTGGCGCACTGTAGTGGGAAAACCGCCAGTTATAACAATGTCAAATAAATAATGGTTAGCGAAGAGAGGCGTCTTTCGTGCGTCTGTCCATCTGTAATCGGTATCCGAAGCTCCCATTTCCCTTGTTAAATGACACAGTTTTGGTTTCTTAAACGTCAGCCCGGTAGCTGAGAAAAGGCAAAAAACGACACTTATTGGTATTGGTATGGTGTTTTATCTTTACTTCGGACTGACCACATGATAATCCTTATAAGAAACCCACCTTTTTCCTTCAAAATGGGAGAGGCGGGAAGAGATTCATTTGAAGAACGTGACTGGCCGATACTAGGGTCGTTCCCCGCCACCTGTTACTTACAAGGGAAAATACCGTTGGAACGAGGTGAATTAGGCGCGTTCTCGTTTGACTGCTATCCTGCCATTATAGGGCTTACCTGTGTTTTGCTGGAGCAATTACTCTTTCCCATACAAGCACGTTGGATTGGTAAGCAGCACACTAAACCATTTGTTGTTATTGCAATGTTTAGGGATAATTGTTTAACCCACTGAACCTTTTCAGTTAAATGAGGTATCACGTTGTCAACCAGTTGAATCTTAATGTTGCGGTTGAAAATCCCTGGGGGAGTACTCAACAGATGCTTGGGTAGGGAAATGCGGCCCGCTTAAGATACAAATATCTGATTTCCGTATTCCGTTTGAGACAGAATTCGGATGATTTTTCAGACCCTATCTAAGACAACAAATAAACAAAGACAACATTTTGCGGTTACCACTGATCTTTTCTTGTAGTGTAATAAGCTGTAATCATAAAAGTCAAGGGAAGCCCGCGGCTTGTGGTCCGTTATCTGTTTAACCGCCTGCGGTGTTAGTTGCTCAGGAGCACGAAGATCTCATGAAGAGAGTTTCTTAAAAGTTGCGCTTAGAGAGTTGGATGTAACTGCGCGCTGTGATTGGTCAATTTTGCGAGCCGTATTTTACAGCACGGCCCGCTATATTTCAGGAAAGCTTCCTTTCCCGCGCTCGATCAATCTCGTTTTCTTATTCCTTAATGTAAGTTTTTTCCCGTTGATTTATGGCCGAAGTGCAAAGCGCGCGCGCCACAACTCGACGGGAAAAAACTCGGTTAGTAAGAGGTGTAAAAGCAGTTCCGCGCTAACACGTACGTATTTGCGTCGATACACTATAAAATTCATGACAGCCGTTTAATACACTTCACAGGGTGCGGCAGGTAATTATTTCTTTCCTTTTTCTGCAGCCGGACTGCTACAACTTTGACTTTGTGGCCATGAAACCGAAGTTTTGAGCAGGGTGACAAGTCAACCTGAGGACAACTGTTTGTCCAGAATCAACTTACTAACAGCGTGATTTGTTAAATTATCCTAAATAGTAACTGTATGTAGTTTTTTTAGAGCATAATACTTTTAAGGATTTTGTTTTAATACCGACACAGCTATGTCCTGTGTGGCTTCCACCGCTGCAATGCGTAGAATGTTCAAGACGACAAAAAAGGCGACGAAAGTTTTCAAGAACGGGCAAAACTTTCGTAGTCTTTTCCCCCACCCCCTTCCCCTGACCGTCTGACCGCCCCTGGGTCTCCGAGGATGGCAGATTATGTGAGTGAAGCTCGTTCGCTCTCCAAGCCATAGCTGTACCAATCTCTTTCAGTTTCTATTTTCATTTTCTCAAAGATCATAAAAAAGGGGTGTTTTCATTTCATTCTGAGGGATCTCAAAACACCGGCTTAAGCAAGTGGTACAAGTTACGTCACACGATCGCTAAGCGTTGGTTTCTCTATTGATTCTCAGATGATTGCATAGAAGAGAAAATTCTACAGTCCCTGCGTTCACGATAGTAAAATTACTCTGTGGCTTGCCATTGTTGACGAGATTCGTTTCCATATGACTAAAGAATGTTTTCACTCCTTTGCCATCATTTCCAAACCACTCTCTGTAAAACTGTCGCCAATAGCCTTTCAGTGTAAACCAACAATTTTAGGCGTTGTGTTAGCGACTTTCTGATATCCTGCTAGAAATACACACTAAAAGGCTCTCGTTTTTTATATTTTTATAGGTCATCTTTTTTTATGAAAAAAAAAACTTACTATTTTAGATTGTCAATTCGTCAAGTTAATAGTCTAGAAATTTAGATCCAAAATAGTTTATTTCAAAATTTGTGAATAGCATGTTTGAAAATAAAATCGTATTGTTTTGGCTGATATGAACGTTATTGCGTATTCTCTAGCCCGAGGACAAAACAACAACGCTGTGAAGCATTTACGAAATGAAAAAATGATTTCTTTTGTCTACACAACGAAACATGACTTGCATGAAACAAGAAACTGTTTTATTCCGGGTTTCTTAGACGGGCTCTCGGTAACCTGTCTCTGGTCCGTCGGTCTGGTCTCGGCCAGCAGTCGGATGGGGGAACAAAACTAACAAAACATTTCCGATTCCAATCAGACGCACCCATTAAAACCTTCCACCGATTTTATTTGCGGTTGTGAGCTTAAGGAACCAGCCGGCAAAATATGCATGGTCAGATTTTAATAGCATGAAAATGAGGAAATATTAGGGACCTCTAGATTTGACTACGAGTATGAGATCGAGTATGAGTACAACTTTTCAAATCCTGTTCGCGTGCTTTATATGATCACTAGTGACAGAGATTGTAGAAACAAGGTTGGTGTCACTAGTGATCATATAAAGCACGCGAACAGGATTTGAAAAGTTGTACTCGTACTCGATCTCGTACTCGTACTCAAATCTAAAGGTCCCTCAGTTACAGCCGGTACACGGTTAAGTATAGTACAACGTTTCCTCGATGCTAGTCATCGATCCAAACTAAACAAGCGAACTCTCGGTAACCATGGATCATTCTCATCCGTGAGAGAATTTAAAATGCCAACTCGCCTAAACAAACTTCTACACGGGTTTCCAGTTAGTCGTGGCGAGACACTCAAGCAAGCCCTGGTCACTTCTGGAAAGCAGCAATACCTTCTTTTCAATCTCTAGTATGTATTTCACATGGGTAGGCAAGCAGCTGCCAAAATTGAAACTTTCCCGAGCTTGGTTGCTTCCTTCATTGAGAACTAAACAACCTACCAATCCAGTGTAGTCTGAAATGTCAGGTGTCTCCTCCCCCTAACCCACGGGGGCGCCCGTTGGTTAAATCTAGGGCCGTGTCTAGGTTCTCTGTAAAGCAGGGGCCCGCTTGTGCCGAAGGCACGAGTCTTGTAGGGGGATCTAAGGGTATCCCCCGGAGAATTTTCAAATTTGGTGGCCCTTCGAGAAATCAACTTCGAACAAGTGTGAAAAGACAGGTGTTTTCAACATTATTTCCGTGGTCCTCTTAATTTGAAACACTAAACACACTAAACATTCCACAAGAATAGTGCATGATGTTTAGCTAACAGGCTGTTTCGTCTATCTCGTTTGTGAAAGTTGTCTCCAGTTTCACATTTGTTCATAAATATCCTTTGGCGGCGACGAAAATGGCAAACAACTGCAAGTTACTGAAATTAAATTGACCGGAAATTCACCGAGGACCATTTTAATCCCAGCGCATAAAAAAGGGAGGGAGAATGAAGGCACCAAGGCGACGATCATTGGCGATCGTTTACTGGTCCAGACGTTTACGTTCAACAAAACTCCTATGAAGTGGAGGTCGGACGTAGATGGCAGTCATCCGGTGAAAGATATTTTATCTCCTCCTATGTCAGGAGAAACAAGACAAGGTGAAATATGTATGAACTTTAAATACAGATTTATCTTCGCATCTCCTTCCCTTATTTCTTTTTCCTTTTTTTTTTCTCACGATGCCTCGAGCTAGTGCCTAATCCTTCATATTGATCTAGGCTAGGAAATTAAGTATCGATCAAAATTCCCTTGAACTCTAAAGTTTGTTAAAATTTTTGTTGTGTTTTTGTCAGTCTCGCAAAAGGCTCAGTACGCATCCTAATTGCATGCGGCTGTTGTCTTCTTTGTTGTTCGTTCTTCAAATTTCGTTGTCTACCGTTAAAACTGTTCTCAGTAGGTGTAATACTGTAGTGTAAACGCGCCTTATGGCACCCGAAATGCGCCCAGAAGGTTTCGGGAGGTTCGAGAAACGCGCGCCAGGTCAGAGGGTCAGAGGTCGCATTCTTGGTACTGACCAAAAGTAAAGCGGGCTCTGGGGACGAGATTGCGCAGACAAAATGTTGAGCTATTGGTATTTCTCGTTGTTCGATCCCTCAAAACCCAAGACATTTATCCATTTTATTCAGCATTTATTGTTTGACGTATAAGGAAGTTTCTCATCTCCCCTCCTTAGAGTAAGTTTTCCCTTTTTATCCCAGCAAATTATGCATAGTAAGTTTAACGGGCATATAATTAGTTTACTATATCATGCCCTTCTCCACACCTTCCCTTATTGTAACATATCTTATTCATTGTGATAATGCAGAGTAACTAAAAATGAAATGAAATGAGGTTGATTATCTTATTTAATTAAGATCAGGATATTTTGTTCTTCACCGTTCGTTTATTAGATATTTGGTAAGTGAAGCACTACGAGTAGCGATAATAACACATATGTTTACTATGGCGCCGGCTACGAAGAATTTATGTTACATTGGCTTTGTGGAAAAAGCGATCAAGGCAGTGCCATCGTTTAGCTTGGTTTTACAAGCGGATTTGCAGTGCAATGGGACCTATTTGGTTTCTCTCATCCCACGTCTCGCTCTTACTTCGACATTCGACATAGGTAGCCCAAGCTCGATATATATTACGCGAGAGTAGAAATATAAGGATTTGAATGGAGAAAACGGTTTTTCTTTGTCTCTGGTACGCTTTCTGAGTCGATTAAGAGCGATTTAGGTGGTTTCTGGTTCCTCTTCTTTCCCCTCTATATATCCTTTATATCCTTTCATTACGTCCAGTAGCGGTTTAAACTTTGTTAATATTGGGCTCCGAAAATACATCACATTTATAGACTTGCTGCATGGTTGATAACGTTCCGACCACTACTGGTTCTACCTGTACATCTAAATAAAATTTTTGAACAATGCACGTCAGAGCAGGCCCTTAGCGGGGACCCCGGAATTTTTGGAAGTTGAAAAACAATTTTACCACAAGATACCACGACGGTGACGGTAGTATCTAAAAAAGTGCCACGAATGTGCAGAGTTGATGATTTACGTCGTAAACCTATTGCTTGATGTATTGCTTGATGTTTTCCTTGCCGTCGTAGTCACCGTGCCACCTTAAACTGCCTAGTGTCTACGACGTACGACGGGGGAGGGGGAAGGTACTTTCGCTTGGCCAATTTGCTGAGTCCCCCCCCCCCAGGCCCTAAATAGGGGACTTAAACAACGGCGACGGCAACGAAGACGTCATTCCAAAATATAACTTCTCGTTTCTTAAACGTTTTCGGGATTACTCCAATTTGTTTAACATGAGAAATGCTGGCGGACTGTCCGGAGTCTAAATTACTGTGAACGATGTTTTAACAAGCTTTAAAAAGCAAAGAAAAGGAAAGAAACTTGCCGTGGTGTGGCCACGTTCTAGAGAAAACTTAAAATTTGGTCATTTCACGTTGTTATTTGCAGAGGACGGCAAAGAAATGTTCCAAAATATAAACGCACATGCAGAGTGATTTGTTTTTGCTCATTAAGCCTATTGTTTTTGTAGCGCTCTCGGTGCCGTTGCCATCGTCGTTGTTTAAAGTGCCCATGAAATGAAAAATAATTGCTGCTTATTTGAAAGGCTTTTCAAAATAAAGAATAATGGCGTTTTTCTTTTTGGAATATCTATTTTCGTTCTAGAGATATCAACGGTTTTGTATTATGCAAATTAGGAAAGTGATGACGTCATAAACCGTGTAACTGAAATGGTAAAATACTGAATCAAGAATATCTCTAGAAATAGACCTATCGGAGCGGTGATCTTCAAACTTGGCACCAGAAATGCAGATCACAAAAGAAACAAAATGACACCTGTGGTGTCATTGCCATGGCAACTCTCTTGGCTCCAGTCTCTTTCTGACAAAAACCAAGTATCCCCATTTACAACCCTTTTAAGTGGGACAGAGGGTCCTGCTCGAAACAGACATGGTTCTTAACTCTCCTCATTAGATTGCTGAGGTGGATGATACTTGGTTAAGACAAAAACTGGGAATTTCATTTCTAATTAAGACAGGACCAGCCGCAAAACTGTTGGCATAGTAACAGCGCCACAGGCCAGGTGTCATTTTGTTTCTTTTGCGGTGTACATTTCTGTTGCCAAGTTTGAAGATCACTGCTCCGATATTTCGGCATGTACTAAAACCAGGTACACCGGAACAGCCCGGAACAGCCCGGAACAGCCGAAAAATCCCGAAACACCGAATTTGACGGTGTTGTTTTGTTTTCCCATTACAGACCACGTGATATTCTCAGGGAAAAAAATATATTCATATTTACGCGACTAATTGAAAGTTTCTCAAGACCATGATCACCTAGGGGGAGCTGGAATGGTGGAATGGCACTCGTCTCCCACCAATGTGACCCAGGTTCGCTCCCCTGACCCGCCGTCATATCAAGGTAGAGTTTGTTTTTCTCCGGGTTCTCCGCTTTTCCTCCCTCCACAAAAACCAACACTTCTAAATTCTGATTCGATCTCATACACGTACACTTTATAACGAGCTCTAGGCTCTTTTTTTTTTCTTTAATTTTTGACAGGGTCCGTAATGGGAAAACAAAACAACACCGTCAAATTCGGTGTTTCGGGATTTTTCGGCTGTTCCGGTGTTCCTGGTTTTAGTACATGCCCGATATTCCTAGAGGTATTCTTGATTCACAGTTTGACGTCATCACTTTCCTTATTTGCATAATACAAAAACTTTAATATCTCTAGAACGAAAAAAGATATTCCAAAAAGGAAAACGACATTCTTCTGTATTTTGGAAAGCCTTTCAAATGAACAGCAATTATTTTTCATTTCATAGGCACTTTAAGTTCCCTATTAGCGGTCTTCGCAGGAAAACACGACGAAACTCGCACAAGGAATCGGACGAGTAATATCACATCAAGACCGCTTGGCATAGTACGTTTCTCGTATCCTTCCCCCCCCCCCCCCCCCAAAAAAAAAAAAAAAAAAAAAAAACAATACACGCAGGTATCATGAATCTCAAAAATGCGGATTTAGATCTGATGTATCATTTCCGAGTATAGATATGATTCGTTTTCGGATTTTCCCAAAAGTATTGTAGTATTTACTTCATCTATTTATGTATTACAGGGCTCGAAATTGGACTCAATGGTCGCCAATGCGATCAGAAATTTAGCGCCTGCGACCAGTTCTGGAACTTGTGGCCAAAATTTTGATTTGGGGACCAATTTTTTTGCCGCCAGCTGGTGAATGGATGTAAAAGTTAATTTCGAGCCCTAAATTATCGTCTGCTTTGTCAAGTATAGCTAAGTCCTTTTCTTTCTGTCAAGGAGTTCTTTCTGAAGAATTTTAAAAATAAATTAAAAGAGAAATAACTAAGCAATGATGTAACACTGCCAGCGTGTGTGATGTTTACGCAAGACAAAACACAAGACAACAAATCATTCAACCGACGCAATTTCTTTATTTTAAAACAAAACACGAGTTTACATACGATTTACAATGTAAAACTACTACTGTTCGCGAACAGGGCTCAGAATGAACTGTGATCACGAAATCAACACCTTCACCATACGTACCTACTCATGCCACCGTATAAACAGAGAACCCTGAAAAAGCATCTCAATATCGCGCAAGAACAATCCTATCTTAACACACAAAATGTTACAATTTCTTAACTACTTTAAGGAAATAAGTTTCAAGGGCGGCCTGAAGCAAACCCAGTATTAGATATTCCTCCCGACTAACCGGTAAATGGTTTAATATAATATCCGAGTCTAAGTTCTAACTCCCTCATGGCCGTATTAGAGACAAACGGCCCGTGCAAACGCTCGCACTCTGTTCGTTGCGTCTGAACTCCGTGTTGTGTTGCAACATGGTGTTCGAACGCACCGACAGGTTGGAACTTTTTTTCCGAAGTGTTTGGACGGGTCTTAGCATCAGATTCTCAAAACAGACAATAGAATTTAAGACAATGGTGCTTCCTCCTTCATGAGAGCTCAGCCTAACTATAGTTGATAGCGTTACACACGGCTCCAGTATAAAGAGGGAACCACTTGTTCCTACTACTACATTGGACAAAACAATCTGCTAGTTCTAACGAAGCTAAGAATACCACAATGCGGTATTAACTAGTATAAATATTCAATACAACACAGATTGCGAGCATTCGTTAGCACAAAATGAATTCGATTACTAAACAAACTAACCCGATTTTCATAAGCATTCAGTCATTTATGCTGATGACCCCCGCTGTTAAAGACTGGTTCGTACGTTGGACACAAATGCAAGCGCAAGGTAAGATTCGAAGCGCAGTCCAAGTCTTTATTCAAGATGGCGAACGAGACTAACGTATATGCCTTCCGTTTCCCCGTTTCACAGGTGTGGAGTGCAAGTGGAAGAAAATGAAGAATTGTCAATTTCTTGCGTTGGCGCTTGCATTTCCATTTGTGTTACGGTAGTTCACACATATATTTCCTTGCGTTTGCTTTGCGTCGCACGTGTGAACCAGGCTTTAGTGTTGCAGATAAATTTTACAGTTTCTTGTAACCCAAGCCTTAAATAATTTAGTATATTGACCAACACGTGACGAGGGCGAAATCATGTGCAAGTTTAGAAATCCCTTCTAGCAAAACACCTAACAGGAATGTACACATTGACTGTAAGCCCAGGTTCCATGGTACAACGGGAGATTGGAGATTAATTTTTCCAAAGAAACTGGTAAGATTTGGCCGGGTTTCTGTAAATAGCGTAATAATTGAAAAGAAACGTAACATCTCTGTACATGCAACACTGGTGACACAACAAAAACGTTTGATTCTAAAACACGCTTAACATTAACAACGCACATCAAAACAACACAAGAAAACTTACTAAAACTAAAAATTATTTATAATTAGGGTCGCGCTTCATTTTGATCAGCAAAATTAATGCAACTACGCAATTTACGATAAAAAGTGCAGAAAGGGAACTAATTATTATTTAGCTTTTAACAGATTTCTTTCATCACCAAAAACAAATACATGGAGGCAAAAAGAAGAATTTGTATGTCGATGACATGTTTAAAGAAACGTAACGTTGACAGTGCCAAAGTTACGCAAAGTGGAATCGACAGAAACTGTTTCGGCTAGATCAGAGCTTTCTTTCATATTGTTATGATACCACCAGACCAAGACCGTCTTTGCGAATTTTCCACGTTCGTCCACAGCGAGAAACTAATCGACTGGAGATCACTGATCCATTAACCGGGCTGACTTCAGAGCCAGTGTTAACTTGTGATACGTTTCGACAACTCCATTCAAAGCTTCTATTATCTAGCCCAAAGATTTCAAAGGTTGCAAAGGTTAGATTATATTACTCCACTAGAAATTGAGAGAGGATTTTGGTGAGCTCCACTGAATCACACTGGTCTTACGTATGAAAGCCAATATCGTGGTAACGGGCTATGTTGTGCGTCCAGGTCAGAGTTTAGTTAAAGTCATCATCGAGGGCTTCTTTACCGGCCTCGAGGTGCACTGACTCAAAGTATTCGTCATCATCGTCATCAAATGTCACTTTCTCCTAGGGAAAAACCAACACTAAATATAACGCACAAAATATCCTTTGAATATCATTAGCCTTACTCAGAACTGGCCAGCCGGACCGGTCATTTGAAAATGAAATGTCCTTTTTCAAGAGTTTTCGCTACAAACCATTCCTGTCAAGTTCATCATGTCAACCTGACACTTACGCTTCAGGCTTTATGTTCTTTCACACTTTGTAACTCATTCAAATATTTTTGTCACTTAATCTTAATTAATTATGTATGTTTGCCTAGTCGTTATAAAGTCAACGGTTTTTCATATATTGAGTAACTGGCAATGATGTTGGCAACATCGAAACATCTCGTAATCGCCTTAAAAAACCCATCACTGCTTTATTTATACTCCTAAAAAATAAACTGATCTGGATAAACAGTTCTGATTAATACTGGAATTCTCTATACAGATGGACTGGTCTGGCCAGCCAGTTCGGGTCACGTGGCCCCAAGCCGTTCGTTTCCGAGACGTTACCAAAACGACACAACTATGGCGTGAGCCTGGGAAGAAAATCGTACAAGGGTTGGACAAGGTCTAGTGTAGGCCATAAAATACTTGTACAGCACATACAGCAATTAATCTACCCAAATTAATTTGTACTTGACAGCCCATTTCCTGGCAGTGCAATTGCATACCGAAAACCACTACCATGCCCAGGAATAAGCCGAAACTCTCCCCCATAAAAACTACGTTTATAAAGAGAAAGAATGCCGTCAAATTGCAAAGTGGCCTTGTTCTGTGGCTGCTTTAGGGTGTCCTACTTGAAGCGAGTGCTGAACAGCTGTACTTGTTATGAGCCAAGTCAACCGTGATCCCTGAAACTCTCAGTCAGTAGAAATGAAACCCAGAATATCGTACCATGCTTGCATTTTTCCCCTGTTACAACAAATTACTTGTTGTTGCGTTCTCATTGTTCGATTGTGTTATTCAGTCTATTAAAATGATAATTTCTGGGCACTTCTGGCATTACCTTCTTTCTGCCACCACTGGCCATGTCCTTGATTTTCTTGAGAATCTTCTTACCGCGATCCTTTCCAACCTTGAAATGAACCTAAGTACAATGGTAAATTAGATAAAAAAAAGTCACAAACAGCCCACGAGAAAGGTATTAGGAGGGAACCCGAGGGTAACAAACACGCGCGAAAAAGGGAAAACGCGTGTGAGGGAAAAGCGCCCCCCCCCCCCCGATTCCCCTCTCCATTCTCATTAATAGCACCTGCACGTATGCTGTGTAGCCAATCTGAAAGCGAGCATACACGCAATCTCCAAAAATCATCTGATACCCACGCTATTTCCACATTACCAAGGGTTCAAGTAGAGATGTAGGGTGCGTTACCCTCCTGCAAGGAGTACCCTGTGGAAATTTAAATTTCTCACTTTCATTTACACGGAGTAGAATCAACCCAGTTTGGGAGGAGGGGGCCTTGTTGCTGCAACCAGTTGCAAAATTGTTTAGACATTCGCAGTCAAAAACACCTTTTTTTTGTCTAAAACACTGCTGCTAAGAAACCTGTGAAATACAACACACAGATAAACTGTCGTCAAACACAAGCAGGGCATTTCCTCTTCACTTCAACGAAGGTCAAGTAGTTGTGTTACCTCTTCTTCATCTTCTTCTTCATCATCATCCACAACACACCTCTCCACTTGTGGCAGTTCACCTGGTTTATCACTACTGTTGTGAACCAGACGATGGTACTTGTAGGTCAACCTGATAAGGACCAAAGTTCAAATATCAGCACGACACGGCCTCAATTTTTGTTTTTTTGATAGTGCTGTCGTAAATGCAGAAGGGTCGGTAAGGAAGGCGAGCTAACAGAGAGAAATTGCATTCACAGAATTGCTATACGCATCACTTTTCATTTCTCGTTTCTCATTTACCGTCTTGGCGTCCACCCAACCTTTAGATGTATGTGCAGACAGACCACAGCACCGTGAACTAAGCAACCTACTCTTTCCGAAATGCAAACAGAGTTTGCGTTCGTTTACGACTCCGTGTTTTCTCTTCTGGAGGTAAAGGAGAGAAGGCCAAAGGCTTCTCGTCACTACCGAAAGACAGGATCACCAGAACTGAAGTAGATGTTGAGTACACAGCCAGAATGAGCTCACTTTAGTCGAACCTCCCTTTGCGACCACCTCCCATAAGCGACCACTTTTCCAAAGTACCAAAAGTTCTCAAATGAAATCAATATAGAGGAAACCTCTCATAAGTGACCGCAACCACTTTTAGAGATGACTGTTTGAAATTTTCTATTGTTTTTAACCTCCCGCAGGAGACACCTTGACACATAATCTGCTGTATCTCTCCCGGATAGAAATCCGGCGGAAAATGTGTCGAGGCGACAAATAAATGAATAAAGCACTGAAACAACCATGCGCAAATTAACCATGCATGATCACACTGTTGCAACTATATTAGAAACAGGAGTGGAGTGAGTTATACTGCTACATTGACAATTGACATACTTTCTGTTCTTGTACCACAGACCAAACATCGTGCAGATCATTAGAACAATGAGAGCAGCTATCACAGCGATTCCAATCTATAAAATAAAAACAGCTGAGTCATCATGTGATCTTTTTAGGACAAATTGTGTTCGGTTCATTAACTTTCACCATCAAACAAAAGGATAGGAAAGATGGTGATCCCTTGTACGGAAGTTAATCCAAAGTGCAACAAAGGGAAGGGAATAGAAAGAAAATTGAACGGGTAAGATCTGAACAGATGAGCGTTTCCAGCTCTTTACCCAGAGCTTCCCATACTTAGTTTAGTAGGCTGTCACGCACACCGTGAAAGGTTTATACAAGTGAAGTTGAATTGCTTTCTTTAAAGTTGCTCCGCATCATATACAACGAACTTAAAGGCTTAATCCCGACCCATCGGGAAGGTATGCGATGTAGACTACGAGCAGTCCCTTTGTTTTCTTATAGTCCGTCGAGAGCGGAGCGAAAAAAACAGGCCGCGCGAAAGTTGGTGTCTGGGCGCCCAGACACCAGCTTTCGCGCGGCCTGTTTTTTTCGCTCCGCTCTCGACGGACTATAAGAAAACAAAGGGACTGCTCGTAGTCTATATGCGATGAGGAACCTAAACCCAGCCAGTCTCTTACGTTATAGAAGATGTACCACCGTACGGTGGAGGGGAACTCAATTTGTTCTTAATAGCGAAATATGGCTGTCCAAATGAGGAATTTTTACATTAAGGAAGCAGAAATTAAATTGAGCCTACCTTAAAGTCCTTCATGGCTGAACCAACTGATTGTTCCATAAGACTACACTCACTAGTAACTGGATCAGGCTTTTTCACTCCATCACGGCACAGTCTGTTTGACAAACAAAGAGAGGGGACTCACACCATGTAACCAACAACACTGGTTATTTTTATGTTTTAGACGTAAAACCAAGTACCCTCTAGTACCATTACATACTAGATAACCAAATGCCCCAGCAACACAGTACTTTCAATAAGATTTGAAGTTGGTGGCTGACTCGGAACAGCACCCGCTGCAGTAATATGAGAAGTCCAGGAGAATTTCAACTCAATTTTCGACTTGAACGTAGTAAGGGGCGAACCATTTGACTTTTGAGGGGAAGGAAGGGGGGGGGGGGGGGGGGAAGAGGGGTTTGGAAGATTTTGGGAAAAAAAAATTTCTGCAGCCTCCCAAGCAAAGAAAAAAATCCATACATGGCCAGGTCTGAGAAAAAAAATCATGCATGCGTTCTGCAGCCAAAAAAAAAATTGTTACAAATCACAGAGCGCCCATCCCTACCTGTGGTCTACCGAAAAAAAAAAATCCTGCAGAGGAAAAAATTATCTGCCTTGTTAGTCAGTTAGGAAAAAAAGTTCTTTCCACTGATAAATCTTTCAACCCAGCAGTTCCAGCGGGTGCCGGGTCCTATTTAAAGCACTGCAACAGCAAACCAAAGATATCAAGGTCCTGGTTCTTTGCGGTTTCCCATTGAACCTTATGGCATTATTGACTGGCAGCATTAAGTTCATATCACCAGCAATTAAAACTTGGGAAGCGAGTACAACACACCAGCGCTTGAAGAGGTTGTCCGCTATATTGTACTTCCGCAAATGGAAGACTGGCAAGTTTTCATGTCATGGTAAATACTTACTTTGGCTCGTTCCAAACGTAAGTTACAGTCTTCTTTCCACTCTGGAAAGAAGGAAAACGTACAGCTCCATTAGTTCAATGTCTCAAGTGAGCATGCTTACTGCAATGGTACTTACACCTCATCCCTTCCTCCCTGGCCCCTGGGGTGACTAACAAGGAAGCAATACGCTACACAATCCACCCACCCTCTCCAATCCACACTATCTGCAGAGTGAATACAGTGGTCATCTGAAGATGCTACTCCAATACGTCTCTCCCCACCTCCCCCCCCCCCCCCCCCCACATTGTCCAGTGCTGACAATGTCACTGTCTGAAGATGCTTTCACTACTCCCGCTCAAAACTGCTTGGTGCTGACACTATAACCTGCCTAATTACAGAATTGTCTACAGAACCTTCAAACAACCAACAGTTGACATGCTACAGCAATAGTCCTATATTCCTGGTGACAGACCCGTGCTTGAAATTCAGAAAAAATGTTTTATTATAATCCTACTTCGAATGTTGCTTAAAATGGAAACTGAACAAAACCCAGTACACCACTGCAACTCAAACTGCATTGCACAGCAAAGTGCACAGAAAATGAGGTCCATTCTTTGAAAAGGTAAACAGTGTTCCAGATAACTTTCAGAATCAGAGGGTAACAGACGAGTTTTAACGGGTCAGTAAAACATGGCTCTCTCCAAATTTTCTTACTCAACAACTCAGTGTCTTTGGTCAGGGAGCCAGCCCTCTCAGGTTTTGACCCAAGAAGCTGCTCAATGAAGATGACATGACATACCACACAAGATGACTTCACTTCAGTGTAATCAGACTGTAAACACACAGGACAAGCAAACTTTGTGCGCAACAAGATCTCAAACCTAACAAAAACAATGGTTGAGATTAAAAAGAAAAGCAATAATTAATATTGTTTTGCATGGCCCAACAACTGTCGATCATTTTCAGCTTCACAGTGTTTGCTCAGTTTGTATTAAAATTTAAATCCAATTAAACTACTGTATTTGCTTGTTTAAAATAAATACTGGTGAAGCTTGTCAAATGCATCTCTGTTGGTTTACGGTGTAAACTGTGTGCCAACAAACTGGGAACTGGATCTTCTCCTTGGCTCTTAAGTATACAAAACACAATGTTGTGAAATCTATGTTGTGAAATATAAGCACCACGTGTAAAAGGGAAAATCCATAGTTTAATAATTCCCTACAAAACATCAGGAAAGGTCTTGCCTAACTGCACGGTACCTCACTGAATATTTAACAAGGGTTTTGGAATTGACACCATTCTACTTTTGTGGCACTATTCTGTCTCTTCAGGCCATTTAAACTAAGTAACCATTAAATTTCAACAACAAATCTAAACTTAGATAGCCATTTAACAAGACCCCTGTTGTGTGAACTACATGGAAAAGATATTCATACACTGCAGCGAAATCACTTACCGACAACCATCACAGGTTCCATCAGGACACTTCCTAGGCAAATCCAGAACGGCCTGGAGACAACAACCATAAAAATAAAAAAAATACACTATTGTTAGGTTGGCTTGTATGCTACCACCAGAAAAAACTGCTACCTGCACTACTAGAGTCATGTACAATATTCATACCATACATGAAAATTTCTCTTCTCATGGAGGTGACAACTTTGATAGCGAGGTAATACACACTCAAGAGTGCATGTTACCGCAGTTGCGTAACTGTTTCAATACTTGTTTGTTTTTCCTTTTGTTTCATTACGTAACCTTTTTCATGTCTATGTACGCTCACACCTCTTTTGTTCGTCTTAGTTTTAAAAGCCAATCTTTTTTGTGCAAGCTTTTTATTTTCGTCTCGTTGCTTATAGTGTATGTCAGATTGTTTAGTTTGCTTTCGCTGCTGCTAGTTTTTCCTGTGCCGTACGTAGAGTCACCGATAACGGATAAGGTACGTTTGTATTTGGCCTTATGTTTCCTGTATTGTTGCAAGTTTTCTGTCGTCCTATTCTTAATATATTTTTTGTAATTTTCCTTTAAGAACCGTTCTGGGACGGAGGTTTGTACCGTACGGGACGAGTTTTAAGGTGACAAAATAAACTGTAGAGTGCTGAGTTCGTATACAGCGGCTACAGTGCATGTAACCACGTATGTAAAAATTTTCAAGTCATAAAGGCTTTTTGTACTACAGGAATCCACAAGAAAAACTTGCAATAAGGAGACACGCTAATTATTATAAGTAAGCTAATAATAATAATTATTATTATAATGTATGTGTGTGGTTCCAAAACATATCCATACTCCCATCCCCACCATGGAAGGGTATTTGGTTTGCACTCCCCCCCTGGAAATTCCAATTTCGTTCCATAATTCTCTTTAAAACTTTTGCTTTTGCCACCCACCTCTCCCTTCCAAGAAATTTCCACTGACCCTCTGTGGGGTGGGTATGGATAATATTATGTTTGATGATACACCAAACTGTTCCTCGATCAGTCCTATGGACATTACTTACTGCAAGACCACATCATCATTAGTTTGACTAATGAATCTCAGTATTAGCCACTTGACCACCAGATATGTCCAGCTTTAAAACTGTCAATCATTACTATTATTAATTTATTTGTAGTATAACAATAGCACGGGCAAACAGATTACCTTCTCAGCTGTTATATCACACAGTACTGTAGTCCAAACTGAACGACCAGTCTCACAAGCTCGAGTAGGGCTAGCAAACACGATTGAGGAAAAGTTATTATTATGCAACCTTCAGAGACAACCTTACAAATCCCAGCTTGCTAAAAAAGAGGTGCAAGTTGACTGAGGTGTTCTTAAATCTGTGGTGTTATCTCCTGTAGAACACCTAGTAGTAATTATTTCAACAATAATCTGATCTTTGATAGATACCTGGTTGAAACAAAGCAATTCCAATTTATGCATTTCTTCAAATACAAATAAACCAATGCCACTTGTGATTTTGACTTTCTAATAACCCCCGCAGATGCAAGATATTTAAGTATGGAAAACAAAGGATAGGATAGGACAACTAAAAACTTTACTTTTCTTGCAAGCAAACATTGAGCATGCAATTTGTCTGATGTGAAAATGCCAGGTTGTTAATAATTACACTGTAAAACAGCAGCAATGCTTTACCGGCTACTGTGGAACTTGAACAGGAAAAATGTTGAGAGATTTGTAACTGGACCTATAAGAGAACAAGAAATTGGAAACGACAAATTAACAGAACAACTTATCAAGCCACACAACACATAACAGTTCATTCATGACAAAGAGTACACGTACTTCTGTGTGCAAATCTATACCATAAAAATAATGTCATGATCTGTTACACTATTTTCATGGCTTACTCAGCTAGATAATAATTGATTGAAATAACATTGGCAATGAATTTCTACATGCTTAAACAGGTTCTATAATTTTAGTATCCAGAAAGAAGTCCAAATCCCTTTGTTAAAGTGCTACTATGGTCAAATTTTTAACCCCATGATTTTTTAGGTTTATCACATAGAATTCCAAGAAAGATTCTAAATGCCATCTACCATTTTCAAATATCTGTATTGGTTCAGGAGATATTTGAGTTTGAAAAATGTATAACATAATTATGCAAATGAGAGGACTGATGATGTCATACACCTAACCCAGTACTACATCAAGTATACAAATAGAGCTATCTCGGTCAGCAGAGCAATAATAAATACCAAGGAGGTCTGGAACCCAGTATGTTGTCATGGTAACAAAATTGGTAAGCTCATATGGTAGAATCTTACTGCAAAAAATCAAGCATGTCTGATACAAATTGGCGGAGATATCTTTTTTTTATCCAATTTGATTAAAATTTGGTTGAGTTTATGATGTCATCACTTGGCTAATTTGCATATTTCAAAAAATTGAATATCTCTTGAACAAAAAGAGATTATTTCAAAATAGTAAACAGCATTCTTCTTGTACGGACTACTTGTTTGTACTTCAAAATGGCTCAGATAGGGAAGCTGCAAATTTCGTCATAGAAGCACTTTAAAAAAGAGAAGCCTCTTACCTCCTGCTTCAGTAAACACAGAAGTTTCATTGGTGGAGTTATCATGAATATCCTCATAAACACCAACAAGATTTTCAGCAAGACTGAAAGACAAAAAGAAATGGAGTCAATCACTGGTGGTGGTGTCGCCACCGTTAATCACTGTCAATCACAGTGGTGTCAATCACTGGTGGTGGTGTTGCCACCGTTAATCACTGTCAATCACAGTGGTGTCAATCACTGGTGGTGGTGTCGCCACCGTTAATCACTGTCAATCACAGTGGTGTCAATCACTGATGCTGGTGTCACCACTGTCAATCACTGTCATCACTGTTAATATTTATTTAATCTTTTATGTTTGACATGAAAAGCCATGTTATTTAGAGAAGTTATCTCAATCAAGGCAACCCTAACTAACTTTGTGTTAGCATTAGTATTACCCTCTCTAAATATTGTCTATACATTTAATTTTAGTCCTTTCTATGAAAATTATCGCTGATGATGTAAGACTGGGGATATACAGAACACAGTGACATGCACTGGATTTGCAATCCCTGCAATTCAGAACTGCAGTATCATGAACCTAAGCTGATGTCACTTTCATGCTCAAGACAATGAATTTTCTTATGTCTCGTAACTTACAAATCCCCTTTCATCCAAAACATCCTGCACCATGATCTTACATTTTGTCAAACTGTCTACCCTTCCCTACAGCACTCCTGTCCTGAACACATCTCAAAACTGATAATTTACTAGTATTTGTCAATCAATATTTTTCTTGTTTCATGCTGTCGAATGGCAAAGAATATCAAACAACTAATGATGCCCTCCTTCTTTTCCCACTGGCTAGGCAGGCTAGATTTTGAGACCAAAGGCCTACTAAGACTACAAATTAATTGCGTAGAATATAAATATACATGTTGAGCTTCTTGTAACAGCACAGAAATACACAAGTCTGTATCAGGCCTTTTAACCATAGTGCTTTTGGTGTTTTTTCAACTCAAAGTTCAATTTTAACCAATGGGTTTGGCGGTATTCTTCTATATCTTTTCAACTTGACCCACATCTGTTCAGGGTAGACTTGCACTTCACACTAACCTCAGAGTCTGAGTGGTGATAACGTAAGGATCAGGAACAACGGTCATGCGGCAAACTGGTGAGGTGAGATTGAAGACTTCCTGGAAATAGATACAACCCTTAGGTTAATGTCATAAAGAGATACTAGTCTCCAAAGCATGACATGGTTTGCCAATTGGAGAACAGTATATCATTCATTATAAAATGTTGGAAGAGTTATGCGCGCTGTGATTGGTCGAATCGAGTCCATTATATCCCAACAAAGCACGCGCTCTACGTCACGCATGTGCACTGTTGAGTTATAATGCACGCTGCCTATGTCACAAGCTCGTGCGAAAGCAAATAGGTATGAAAGCTCACTTAAATCTCCAGGACATTTTATAAAAAAAATAAATAACTTGTTCCTCGTACATTGTTGAGTTATATAAGCACTTGGGAATTTTTAAGAACACTCGAGAAGTGCCAGAAGCACTCACCTTCAGCTTGTGCTTCTCTAGGCACTTCTCTTGTGTTCTTAAAAATTACTGCCTGCTTATATAACTCAACAATGCACTTGGCGCATTTTTTATTACTTTAGAGTTTATTCACTTGTAAGGGCATACTCAGTAAAGAAAACTCTGAGGTCTTCTAACCTGAGACAAAATTATGACCTTGGAATTACAGGCACTAATCAGATACTACAACACCTGGTAAAAAGAGAATCAAGGGAACTAGTTTCATGTGATGGCTCAGTTGGTAGAGTGCCAGACCAACACTTGGGCCCCCTCAAGTGAAAATGAGGAGAAAGTGCTGCCTTTGTAATAACACCTGCAAATGGTTAAACTTTCTAGTCTTCTTGGATACAGACGATTAACTGTTGGTCCCATCTCACAACCCTTGTTTATGATAACTTTGTGGTATGTTAAAGAACCCACACACTGATTGAAAAGAGAAGGGAGCATAGTTCCTGGTGTTGTGGTTTGACCTTTGGGTTGGCACTTCATATAGGGTTAACCTCATTGCAACTTTCACCCTTGCACAGAACTGTCCAAGTAAAATTACTATGAACTATGAACTCAGGTTTCCATTTTTTTTTCCTTTTGCTAGCAAACTTGTGTCCCTGGTGGAAACCCATCTTTCAGATCCTAGCACTATGTATGAAGCAAGTCAAATGAAACTACAACCCTGGAAAAAATTCCTTGGGACAGTCACCCAAAACTTGCAATTACCAATGATTTGCGCATTACTTCGAAAAGCACTGCTATATTTTAAAACTCTGTTATAGTTCCCCACCCCCCCTTCCCCCACCCAATACAATGTTGAAAGTCAGAAGATGGCAGGTACACGTTTTCAACATTGTAGATGGGGTGGGGGGAGGGGCTGGGCACATGTAGGTGAATCTTGTGCAACATTTTGTTTTGTGTGTTAGTAAAGGGCCACAAGTGCACATTTGTCCCTGTTCAAATTGAACGGGTGGTAGTAGCTAATTTGTGCCAAATAAGTAATAAATTATAATTATATAATTACATAATTATACGAATTCTGTCCATGATTTGTAGTTTAATGACCTGAGCTCCCATGAGTATCCTGTAGGTCAGAGGTAGAACATCCAAACTAGTGATCAGAAGGTCACAGGTTCAACTCCTGTTTGGAGAAACTCTGGCTCTCTTTCACTGGTACTACCAGTACATATGCCTGTGTCACTGACTGAAATTCACCATGAACAGATCCTTACTCACCGATCTCCCAGACGAAAGGCTGACATTGCTGTGACAGACTGCCATTTTGTAAGGATGACCGCACAGGCTCATATTGAACAGGTGATAGTAGCGGAAACCACGACTAGTGAAAGATGGAGCACTAGCAACACTGTGGGCTCTGATGAGTATAAAAACAAAACAAAGTGTCATAGTACTATCTTCCAATTTTATGCAGAGCTCTGACTCAGTAATTTAGAGAGTAGATGGCCAGATGCATGCAGTCGCCATTGATTGTGCATCTTTGATGTCATCAGGTAGAGAGTTCCAAGCCTTGCTCCACAGTAAGATCTTTGGCTAGCAGTTGTCTGGCAGAATTTGAATCATAACACAACCAAGTTAAAGAAAGTGAATTGCAGTACCTACCCATTCAGATCTGAGAGATCAACATTACGGCCATGCTTCTTGGAGAAAAATGTGCAATCAGAATGACAAATAGTGGATCCCTCGTCACTGATGCAAAACAAAATACTCAAAATTAAAAAAGGAATGTTCTTCATCACACACCATAAAATAAAGGCAAACAAAGTTGCAGTCACTTGTGAAACAATAATAATAATACTGTTTGTTCAAGTTCCACTGAATTGCATGACTGTTGGGTTAAGTGATTTACATTGACAGGTTGCTCGATCTGTATCTGAAAGGAATGGCTTCAAAAGGCCCAAACTGAACTTGGAAGTGTAAGTACAACTTCATCATCATGGCATGACAATGGTGTTACCACTGACATAACTTATCAAGTTTCCAACTTAATGAAACATCCAGTGTTCACACTAAGCTTTAGAAAAAAATAATGAACAATTTTAGGGGTTCAGGCTCTGTGTTTGCCAAACCAACCAAAGTTTTACGTGTATATATGTACAAAAAATTTTTTTGTGCGTAAGTGCAAACACTGAAAACATTCTGTGAATATTTGTGATTGCTCAAAGCTTCTAAAATTACCTTTTCAGTCCTGGGCCACACTGAATACAAGAATCATGGCCATAAGGATTGCTGGTGTTCAAGTAAGTGTCTACAGACATAAAAAACAATTTAATATACATGTAACCAGGAAACTGTAGCATTTCATTGCCAGTATTAAACTTGATTTAGCACTTGAAAAAACTTCAACCAGCTCCAATTTTACATTCATTCAGTATGAGAAAACACACAAATTCTTTTAAATTTATTGTTTGACCTCATTTGTTCAAAAAGATATTAGTGCCCTATGCGTGGCTTTCAGCTTACCTAAAGCTAATAAATATTAAATCCAAATATCCCTTAGATACTGTATTTGACGGCATGCTTACTAATAAGCTATACCATCACACTCTAGAAAGGTTGTATGAAATGCGTAAATAAAAAAATTATGGATCTTTTATCAAGGTTTATCATTTGCTACAATGCTAACATTTTTTGCAAATTTATACAGGTGCTCTTTACAATGCGAAGTTAAAAAAACTCCACTTATCTGAGGCATACATAAACTCACATCCCATCATTTGTTCTAATCTAAGCTAATTGAGCCCATGAACAAATGGATAAATAGCCTGTTTTGTCTGCAGATGGACACCCAAAAATTAATATTACAATGAGAGGAGAGCCATTCCTAGTCAATGGTTCATTAAACAGCCAACCTCATTACTAAGTGCTCCTTGTGTCCATTATAATAATTATATTGCCTGATATCAATTCACACAAAATACATTTTTAACAATGGTCTCTTTAAATTAACACAACAGTTAACACAATTGATAATTGACTCACTTATAGGACAAGGGAAACACTTGTGCTGTTCTCTGTCGACATAATTTCCCTCAGGACAGCTGATACAACTGCAAAGAAAAAACACCAAGCAAACAATGATTAGTGATAATGTATATCTGAATTTAAAGTATCCTCCTAATAGAGAGGATGAATGAGAGCACAGACATGATTCCAATCTTCTTTTCAAGAACAGCCAAACCCAATGTAAATGAGAACTTAACAATTTTATTTCAGAAGGGGATGTAACAATTTTCTTCAAATTATTACAACACATTGAAATTTTAAATAGGGTTAAATGCAATTTCACTTAGTTAACGACTAGGAGCAAGTTGCTCTGTTGTGGTGTGGCGTGGCGTTGCATGGCGTTAGCATTAGTGTGTTACTAGTATTTTTGGGGTGTTGCCTGCAGCGTTGTTTTTTAGCGTGTGCGTGTGTTATTTGCATGTTGGGCTTCTCCGTGGCGTCTTCTGGCTGTTCGAGCGGTCAGCTGTTCTTTTGCACATTATGCGTGCGCCTTCACATGTCCTTGTGCTTTTGTTTAGCTCAGCGTTCGGTGTGTTGGCGCTCGCAGGCTTTCGAGTATTTCCCCTCCCTCCTCTCCCTATTGGGGATTGTTCTTCCATTGAACTTATTGCTCAGAGTGATGGGTGCTTGAGTTGGGGTCTGGTGTGTTGAGCGGGGCACGTGGCTGGGTTGCGGGTAGGCCAGGCTTATGGGGTGTTCCACCAACCGGGGGTTGGGTCATTGGTACCAGTCCCCAGATCCTTGAGAACCCAACCTCCATTTGTGACACAGGCGTTAATTATTTATTTTGGACATTTCAGCTCAGTGTTTAAAAACTATTGCGTCTTACGTCAAAAGCTAAAAAATTCAGTTTGTGAATTTCCAGAATTCAACAGTTTAAAGTGCGCCTAACCCCAAACAAAATATTAGTCTTGGAAATTTACGAAAAACCAAGGATCATTTATTCCTGATTTGATGTCATGTTTACTAAGACTTACTGCAATGTTTGTGACATCAAATCTAGAATAGACCCACACCCCTTGTTAGCTTGGTCATGTGACAAACAAGGGCTAGATTTAATAACTTTTACAGCCTATAAAAAGTCAAGATTAAATGGTAGACAGAAAAACACCAAATGTGTTTTGAACAGGTACAAAGATTTATGTGAATGAAGAAAATATTTTGTGGTTAAGAGCTCTATCAAAACTTCTAATATTCTCTTCCCTAAATTGAATGAGAGTCACATCACAATCAGCCACTTTTTGCTTGCAATATTATTAGCCTGACAATGGCACAACATGTTTTTTAGAGCAGTTTAGGAGAGCTTAAAGAGACCAAACTCAAACAAAACAAATGAACTGGAATAAAGGTCTTATTTGCTCCAGGGCACTGTTGAGATAAGCAAAAACAAATTCCCAGCATCATTTATTCATTGATCTGGTGCTAAGCATAGTCCTTGCGAAAAACTACAGTAGCAATCCAATGACATTTTGTCACTCTTTCATACATCCATGCAAAGGTTAGTCAAGAAATCAACAAGCAAAGTTACTTGAGGCATTCTTGCTAAGGGCCTAAAAAGTGCCTCAACAGATATTTGGCCAGTGATCACCATACGAAATCACGCTTTTCTCTGGATTCTCTTGGACCATTTTTTCTTTCTTTATTTCTCTCAGGCTCAGTGTATATATCATGTATATGTCTATCTACTTTTTTTGTTATTTCTTGTGAGCCTATTGTATGTAGAATTGGGTTTAAGTAGCCCACCTAGAATAGCTATGCTAGCTGTGGGCTAGAAAGGCCTTTGTTAATTTTATTGTTAAAATTAAAGTTAATGTTGTTAAAAAATTTAATTGTTAAAAAAAAAAAAACAGTCAATGTTGTTGCTGTTGGATTCATGAAACATACCCTTTTTCTGAAGATGACACCGGACACCCGCGGCAGTGATCAGCACCTCCACTGATGGTGTTGTTGATGGTTATGGAGTAGATCTTCACCCTGGGACAATAAAGAACAGAACATGGAGAAATACTCATTTTCAACAAAGGCAGTGAACTTACACCACCTGAGCTAAGGCCCGGTTCAGATGTCATACTTTTCATGAGCCAAACTAAATTCGAATTTGGACTGACCCAAATTAACAAAAGTACTCCTATCACTTCAGACGTCAAACTCAATTAGCCGTTCCACAGCTGTTTCTAATACAGTTGTGTCACGAAGCCAAGAGCAGATTTCTTGTTTCCACTTAAAACACTTTGTCTGTAGTATAACTTCAGAGAAGATTCTCCAGGTCATACTATCGAGCCTTATATATAATAGTTGATTGCATCATACCTATTTCTAAAACACTATTAGTAGTAAGAACATTCTAGACACTCATGATGAGATATTCTTAAAATAACTGAACAGAATGTTCTGGAATAAGGAAAAGTTTCCAGAACAGCTTATGAAATAGTGATGCAGCAGTTCAATGTTCTAAATAATTGTTCTCTCGTTTTCTGGAAACTTTGTTGCAGTTGCAAGAAAACTAATCACTATTGTCAGTGGTTTTGAAATATATATACCAAATAATAATTTATGCATCAAGTTCAACACATGAAAAGTTCAGCATCTGAATGAAGGTCATTCCAATGTCGAAATTCCCGGGCAAGCCAGGCAAAAAGAACGCTTGAGCCGTTTCAAATTGAAATAGATGTTCCTAATTGGTTCAGACGCCAAACGTTTCATATACTTACTTCTATGATTTAGGTTGGGCTCATGAAAAGTACGGCATGTGAGTCTGTCCCAACTTATTTTTTTGTTGTGTACAGTGTATGCCATTGTGCAAAGGAGAACATAGAAAGGCATGTCATTTCTCAATATTTACATGGTGTACATAAGGCTGACTTATTAGAGGGCATGCAAATCAGTCAGTTTGCAAACAGAATACACCATACACCAGTGGCTTTACGGTGTAATCCTGGACAAACCTCTTAGAGTCTACATACTGCTCTCCAGTATGTGCAGCTTATATAACAATACAGTCAATTACCTCCATTAACTTACTCATGCTTAGTGCACCTTGTTGTGTTTTAATTTTTGGTTTGTGTTTCATTAACATGTATTTCGATTGTTACCTATTGTTATCCTACAATAAACATCTTTTTGAAGTAAAAATGTTGTACCCCCCCCCCAAAAAAAAATGTCATGTTAGACCTACTTCCAATAATAACCACCTCTCCACTTTCCTCCGTCCTCAAGGTGGCCATTGTGAAGAGGTTCTGCTGTATGAGTAAAGGACCTTTTCCTCCTCCCTCCCCCCCCCCCCCCCCCCTATAGACTGTTGAATTATGGAAGCCACGATAGGAAGGGAAATATTCAAGAGGCACAAACAACATTGAATTGGAAGGAAGGGTGCTTTCCAAACTCAAGTTGAATTTTGTTGGCATGAAGAAACGCTTTAAGTTCATTTGCCAATTATTGTAGTTTTTTTAAATTCTTGCTTATGTGTTCAATTTTCAGTACATGTCACTTAAACAACCAGCACTGTCACAGGGTGCAGTGCTTAACCTAACTTTTCTAACTGGGCCTTGGATTAGTAAGGTTTAAACTTTAACAGACAATAAAACCACCTGAAAGCAAAGCTATGATGTCTGAATAGTAACTGACAGTTAAGTATGGAGTGATATGCAAAAGTAGCTATGGAATGACAGTTTATAAATGGGAACAGATCCTACATTTTTAAATTAACTAGACGCCTGGAGGCATTAACATGGGATGCGTAATTTGCTGCTAATTTTATATATTTTATATGCGGCTAGCCAAACACAAAATGGTTCGAGTCACAGTCGACTGGAATGCAAATTATTCACAGTTGAAAACACAAAACTTAATTTCAATTTTTTTTTTAACGGAACAGAACAAATCAATCTCTTTTCAATCATTTATACTTATGGTCAACCTATGTCACAGCGCTGTGAGAATGAAATCTTTACTTAAAATGTTTTCTCCGACAAATGAGCATGGATAGAACGAGGAACTGCGGCTGATCAGCTAGCCGCACTGTTTGGTGATTTCACCATCACATGGTACCTCAAAAGTACAGGAACGAACTCATGAAAAAAGTCAACAGCACCAGGTAACAGAGGCAGTCACCCATCCAAGTAGTAACCCCAGTCAATAGGGCTTAACTTCAGTGACAAGCACATAGCACGTGGCTAATTACCACATGCCTCTATGATGATGACGAAACTCGACCCAGTTGCCCAGTTGGGTATTAAGGAAAGAAAAAAACCAACATGACAGCCTGCCTGCGATGATGAGTAAGTTGTTCACAGTTTAAAGAAAGCTTACAATACATTGTTTTTTTCTCTCTTTCTTTCTTTACACTGATTAACAGATTGCTTTTCCTTTGTAAATCTTGCTCCACCACCAAACAACCCATAACTAGTGATTCTCAAATTTTACTCAATAAACTCAAACACAATCTGCAGTTCCAGAAAATACCCATGGCTACCTCCCCCATGGAAGGTCTATGGAAATTCCAACGGGGAGGGGGGTGGCAAAAGTAAAAGTGTTCAAAGAAAAGTATGGAGCTAAATTGGAATTTCCAGAAGGGTGGGGGTGCAAAACCACAAACCTTCCATGGGGGGTCATGGGTGTTTTCTGTAACCACACAATTTTTCCTCTTGGATGTCACTGAATTCATGTGACACACTACTGTCACCTGAATTAAATCCACAGTGAAAGAAAGAACATCAATGAATGGATGACAAACACGCAGTGCATACCGGTCATTGCCATGAGATACTGATGCATCATTGCCAAAAGAGTACACCTTGTGCTTTTGGAATGTCCAGATGAACTCGGTACTCCTCGGGGATGAGATAACATAACTGAAAAACCAACATCACAATGATCAGAAATCTTGTTTTGGTACCTTTTGACATTAATTAACAAGTAAGTCTAAAACTGTGCCTGATGGCAATATAGCAAAGAACCTATGAAGAATTGCATCCTGAAGCACTGCAAAGTTGTCCTCCATGTTGCATTATTTTACTGTTTTGTATGGAGTTCTGAAATCACAGTGCTATAGACACATTCTTGACTCAAATGGCTATGCCCATTTCTAAGTTGTAGGTGAGAGGCTGATTCACTTCCTGTTATTTGCATATTTGATACAACTTTTCTGTTCTGTACATGTGCATGTCTGAGATATTGGCACTACAATGCTACTCTAAAATCTGACAGCATATTTACAGCCCTAGAGTTTTCATGGTTGCCATATTTTGTCAGTGTTGAGGGGACCTGGGAACCATATCTGTTTGCACGTGGCACAGTGTCAGGGGATGCATGACGTTGAAACAAAGAACACCCCTATGTTTCAATCAACAACTAGGGTTAATGAACTGGAAAATATCACAGAAATCAAAAGGTTTCATCCGAAGCTGGCAACCCGCCTACTTTTCAGAATTTGTAAATCACTCAAATGGTTAAAAAAATTCATCAGGTCACCACCTACTTTGGTTAGCTCAGATGCCTACTTTAAAAATAAGTATTCAAACCCCTGGAAATCCCTATGTGACAAGGCCAAGAACCTTTATGAAGTTGAAAAATTAGAGCCTACAGCAGAGAAGCCAAGACCAATGCCTTAATTTTGCTTGAAGTTCAAATGGAAAAATTTAGGAAAAATGTCCATTCTCATTTGTCAGATGTCCCTAATTTTTTTTTGGGCAGCAGGACGTGTCTCACTCAGAACACTATCTTTCTAGAATGAACACTGCTCCTTGACAATTTACTATGTTGAATGCCAGTTTGTTACTACGTAATGGTATTTATATTTTATAACATTACAATATAATATGCTCTCTCCTTTAACTTCAATCAATCATATGACCTACTAAACTTGTCATTCTTTACAAACATTTGATCTAATTACCTGTACTTCTGTTTTCCATTAGCTCCAGTCCATGTTTCAATCAAAGTGGCTCCTTTGTATATTGGCCTCTGAATCCATCATCAAAATAAAACCACAATCAAAAGCAAGTTCAATGATATTTTAAGGAGGCTTGAATGGGTTTTTTGTTGCTGTAGTGTTTGTGAAATGATGAAAGATTACAAAGAAAAATATTTGATGGTGTGGGCAAACTATGTATCCCCTTGCAACACTATTGTTGTGCTATATTTTAAGTATACTTGTGACATCATATCAGTTACTACGGCAACACGCTACAATAAGTCCACAAAAACATCCTCTAAATTTCAGTTTTTTGTAAATTATCTGAACTAATTTGGCGACATACCATTTATAATTCTTTGTTGGAAAGCTCCTTAAATTCTTCAACTCTTAGAGCAGCATGACAAAATTTAATTTTGATTAAAAACAAAGTGTTTTACGGCTTATAGAAAATTCTCCCTGCATGCAAAAAATCTAGATAAGTCACCAAGCAAAAAACTGCTCTAACCAGTTTCTTTGATTACATAACGACTTGACTGACATGGGAACATTAAATGTGAATGATACACACCTCCTTGAATTTAAAAGAACAATCTCCATCACAGATCATTTCAAAAACAAAGGTCACCAATCCATACTGGCCAGGTTTGGGTGGGTTCAGTCCCTCAGGACTGCCAAATCCTTTGACATGAAGTTGCAATGTCATGTACACGTCATCTGCTTGGTTGATACCACTGTCAAGGTAGATTCCATGGGGCTGCCAACCCTGTTTTGAAGTGCACCCACGGTCTGAAGATTAGCATAAAAAAAAAAGAAAAACAATAACTTGTCAAAACGACATAATAACTTAAATTTTTAATGCATAAAATTTTTCATGCCTTTAAGAAACATGCAGTGATGTGCAAGAAAAAACACTGTTTAAACAGTTTCAGCATTTGACTAACAGTCCTTCAACCTTATGTTGGGCAAGTGTTAAATGAAGGACATTCAAATCATGCTAACATCCACTCTGGAATATCTCTGCCAACAAGAATTGCCATTATCAGAAAAATTTGGGGAATAAAGATCCAAGCCTGGTATATGTGCACATGCTTATGTTCAACAAAACTGAAATGAAGGTGTTGTTTAAATAGCTCCAACAAAATCCAACATTTCTGAAAACAAGGAAATGTTGAAGCAATATAATGTTGAATGAAAGATTAAACCAAACTTGTCAAATTGTTGAAAGGGTGTTGAAACAAATTTAAATTCAGTGTAAATTTGTTTCAACACCCTTTCAACAATTTGACAAGTCTGATGGTAACAAGTTCTATGATGGTAGCAGTAACAAATGGTGTGACAAATGTTGAAGCAAATGTTGAACCCCACTCTCAGCTGGAAGAGTGGGAGTTCAATTTCTGTATATTTTATGGGGGAGGGGATGCTTGCTAATAACATCTGTGAATTGAGACCAAAACTTACAAAACACCACAACCACTCACCTGACATTGAGAAACATGATGCTTCTAAACCATCTGGTATGCTGTGCCACCATTGGAAGTGATAACCATAAACAGGTTCAGTGGACACAGCACATTCCTTGCAGTCTAGCAAACCAAACACAACACAATCATTCTTTAATACTCTTCTTTTCCCATTTAATAATAAACAGGGGCTCAGGGCTTTCAATACGTTTTGTAGCAGGTGTACCATATTTACTCGTGTATAAGTCGACCTCATGTATAAGTCGACTCCCCATTTTTAAGGTCAAAAATCGGATTTCTCATCATGTTGGGTTAAAGAAATGAAATTCACACCAATAGAAATTTCCCAAAATGTCAATCTCTTCTGCCTGAGAATGTATTGAACACATGGTGAATTAAGAAAAGCAGAGGTTTAATCATACACTGTGAAGTTTATCAAGATCACGATTTAAGCACACGCGAGCTCTTCGATTTACTAGAGAAGCATTTTACGATATTTGGGAATAGATCGCATTGCATTTAGCTAACCTTGATCTCGATGTTGAGTTTAAAAGGAGATTTAGGTAAGAAGACCAAAGGAATGCCGAAGAGCTTCGAAAGATCGCTCGATCAAAACACCGCCATCTTGGAAAATACGAATTTGAGGAGTACTGGAAACTAAGATAACTCCACATGCTTTCTGAAGTTTGCGCGCGCCAGGTCACTAAGCTACAGTAATCGTTCGATGAAAACGAAAGTTCAGCGCTGTAAACAGCAGCGAAACTCTAGGAAAAATGTCTGCTCCACCGATCAAAAGACACAATAGAAATCATCTCCAGTAGGTTTGCGTTTAAACCATTAAACATTTATTATTTCACACTTTTTTGTGGACGAAGAATGCGCCGAAAACTGACGGAAATTTGACACAATTAGAACTGGTTTTCCTAATGCACTTCAGGCAGTTGTTATGCTAATTTCTCAGACTGCTTGGTCAGGTCTTTGTGTATGACTCGTGTATAAGTCGATGGCGATTTTTTGGGCTGATTTTTTGGTTGTAAAAGGTCGACTTATACACGAGTAAATACGGTATGCCCCTTAGATAGAATGTGGCTGTGGAAATCAAAGCAGTCATTTTTAGGGTTATATTTTAAGTATTTGCTGAGCAAGTAATTGCTGACTTGATGACTTACAATTGCCAGTGCTCCAGTGGTAGCCACCTTCTTTTGAAAGCCTTGGCAGCTACTTGGCCACATTGCCCAACAAATACTTGAAATATATAACTCAAAAAAATTAATGGCCCCTTTGATTGCCACAGCCATGTACTATCACAGGGTCATACACCTGCTGCAAATCATATTGAAAGCCGTGTTAATGACGGATCCATGTAACAAACCTGCTTTGCCATCACTGAACTGATTCTCAGGACAGAACACACATTCTGTTCCTCCTGTTCCATTGAGGTGCATCCCTGGGTTACACGGTGGGCAGTCCTGTTTCGCTCCTGAAGGAGGCAGTGCTTTTGCACCCTCAACGCCATCTCGGCAAATCTTTGGTTCTATCCACATGTATTTCACTTGGGTCTTGAAGAATGTTAGGAGAAAAAGATTTAAAGTGTGCCACATCTAAAGTGTGTTGTCCTGTGTGGCATAATGCCCTCCCTATTGAACTATCAGATAGCATCGAGCGAGGACAGAAGCGGGCCCTGCGTATCATCTTACCTGCACTGCACTACCAAGAGGCCTTAGCTACTACTGAGTGTGTATCACTTCACACAAGAAGAATGGAGTTGTGTAGCAAATTATTTACAATGATAAATGAGCCCAAGTCCCGTCTTTGCCATCTTGTTTCACCGACTCGGTTGCAGGCGCACGGCCGCTCCCTTCGCAACAAAGACAGACCGTCCCTTATAAGTTGCAAAACTGAATGCTTTAAACGAATTTTTTTTTTCTGGCGATGTGCCTTTATGCTCACGGCATGTAATTTAGGAACTCTTGGAAATTCAATGTATAACTTGATATATATTTCTAATTTCTAGGTTTTTTATCTAATTGTATGTTATGCTCTTATTATTGTAAGGCCCAGTCCATTTTGAACATGATGTAGGTAGTTTAATCCTAGTAAAATAATTTCGCAATTCACTTATACCTAAGCGCGACGATTTTATTAATAAACCAGAATTATTATTATCATAAATTTCTCCTACATGAAGATTCAATTTCAATGATCTCTGGCAGAATGAACACGTTGCACTGACACAATCAGAAAATCAGTCATAACTGAGATTTTTGTTGTCACACAAGTTTGCTTTTTAATTACATTGTGTGCATAAAGTTAACAAGCATACACAAATTTTAGACTCAAAAATAGTGGGAGTTAAACTTTTTTAAATTGGAACACACATTTCAAACATTTTGATGTCTTAATTGCATGATTGTCCTCTTTTCTTACACATGGCCAACAATAGTAAAAATAGTAATAATGATAATAATTCAGAGGGGGGGAATTGAAAATATATAACATCTGTTCAAACTGCTTTGAAAACATTGCTTTCACACCTTACGATCGCTGTCACAAGCTGTTCGAATTTCATAGTAGTCTTGCTCTGTGCAAGGCTTCCTCAATGTACAGTTCCTTGCTCCACGTCCTAAAGAACACAGTTAGCAAAATGCTGCTGTAGTAACCAACTTTTATTCCATAGGGTATAGAAAACATCTGACAAAATAATTTCATCCCAATACCCAAACCTAAATAATGATAATTATTGGGTGCATCTATTTTGTGATTAATGTCTTAATAACAATACAACTGTGAACTGCCATTTACGTTTAAATCTCATCATGCACTTGATTTTTGCAGTTAAAGTTCTTGATAGGTATTGAGCACAAAATCTACAACAAATGCTAGGAATTGACGTACAAATCATATTAAATGGCACCTTTTTAATGCAAATAGCGTGAAATATATGGGTGAGAAAAAGAGATCTGTGGAGCTGTAAGAAACTGCAGTTAAATGTTTGTTTATGTACATTGCATTCAGTGTACAGCATAGAAATTTAAAACAACAACTTAACCATTTTATGTTTTGGCAAGAAAGAATAAAATAATGTCTCTTTGTGATGATATAATTATAGTTTACTAAATTACTGAATTATTTCCCCTCAGATAAAAATTACATACATGTATTACAACTCTCTTTGTTTTACAACACTTTACTTTCTTGTCCATGTTACCTGCATATTCAGTGACTTCATTACACTTTGAGCACTCCGTAGCACCAGGACCAGAAAATGTATTAACAGAGCACATCTTACAACTAAAACAAAATCAACAGCATGTTATTAAAAGCAAGGTGCAACCAAACAGTTAAATTTCATTTTGTGCTCCCCCCGTCCACTTCAGCCATGAGACCCATCTTGCGCTTTTTATAGCAATTATTCATCGTATATTTATGTTCAATTTTCTAAGAACTTACCTTCCTTGTCCTTCCTCGTCATTGTAAAACCCTGGGTCACATGGAGTGCACTCTGATGTGTACGACACACCTGATAAAACAAGGAATAGTAATATTTATTGCATCACTTTAGAGCAGTGGGTTCAAGAATGGTGATAATTTGAAGAGGTGCACTTATTCCAGGATTTCAGGTGACTGGACAAATTCATTAGCAGAAATGTTCACCATAAAATTGAGATTACATAGGAGCTTTGTACCAGACCTTGTATTTCAATGCTCTTAATGTGCACTGGTTCTCTAGTACTGCTTTCACCACTTCCACCATATGTGATTGCTGTTGCTTGCCAAATGATAACATTCCTTCCAGCTTTCAAATTAATCTGTTCAAAAGCAACACAAATTATGCTCACCATGTAGCTTACAGCAAGTTATTAGGGGAACAAGTGTGTATCTAGGGGTGGCTACCATAGCCCAATTCCAAACTCCATTGTAATCCTCTCTTGACCTCACCCATTAACACTAGGTAATGTTGTCATAAGAATATTATAGTTTTATTTGGATACAGCTGAGCACTCACTTTCATAACAGAGTAAGCATGTAGCCTTGATTTCATAAAGAGGCTCAAAATAACTTGGAAATGGCCTACTTACTTTGGACTGTTTGGTAATGGAGCTTAAGCCCACACCTGGGAAATAATTATAGTCAAATAAATATCACTCAAACCTTAGTTTTCCGCCACTCATTGGCGGAAGTACTTGGTGGGAATGTTTCCTCTTTACCCAAGCTGGAAACTTTACACTGCTCATTTTTTACCTACAAGTAAAAAAAAGCAGGTAATTTGAAAAAGCAAACAATGTTCCACTTGAAAGTCTTGGTTGGCTCAAGGATTATAAAACATACATGTATATCAAATTTCACTTTCCTTATAAAAAGTTACAAAAGACCTGTAAAAAAAGGCCTCTCAACCAAACAGGGAATTTAAGTGTTGGAAATTAGCAGTTGAATGCCCACCCATGCAAGTGAATTTGTCAGGTGAGTACAAATAATTGTCATCTTCAGGAAACAAAATAAATGTTCTGCAAAGTGCTACTTTTTTAGTTTCCATTTTGACTTTAAAGTTTAATTATCAACTTTCAGGTTCCACTTTTGTGCAAGAAAATCTCAAACAAACCAGATGCTGACTTGAAATTCTGACTTTGTTAAAGACAGTTAAGTGTTCTATTTCATGATGATTACATGATTAAAAAAACTTCTACAGATGACACTGCTGGACACAGGTCACTGAGCTGCTGGAATAAAACACAATGGAACCTGGCCAGGCCTGAGGGCACACAACACAGCAATAATGACAAAAGAACTTACAAAGACACGAAACACAGTGTAGACATCATCTGTGTAGTAGTAATCGAAGGACACATAACCATCCTTTTGGAGCTATCAAGAAAAATTTTAAAATGCCAACATCATTCTACTATCAGGATGAACTTTGAAATCATTAATTCATTTCTGTTACACAACCATGATACAGCTGTATGTGTCGAATCCAACCCATAAAATTTACAGTGAATAAAAAGGACAGGAATGGTCCTGCCGCAAGCAAGGCTAGGATATTCACTAATTAAATGTTTGAGGCAAATACATCAACAGTAACAATCTTTTTTAAGAAAAGACTGAGGCTACACATGAGCTAAATTCCACCTAAAAAGAAGGGTTCATGCCAAAGTGGCATCTCGTGTGGTTTCTTCAAACACTAACAAGTTGAACTAAATTGTCTTCCTCTGAAAAAAAAAAAATGCCAGTGGTGCACTAAAAGGACAGATGAATTTTCTGTTTAAGAGCTTGATGATGCCACTGTTATACAAATAAACTAATTTGTAGAAAGAAATGAAATAAAGGGCTAAAAAGAAGGGTTACTAATGTTGACTTAAGGCTGACATTTGTTTTGTTGCCAAACTGTGTCCAAACTCTAGGAAAAATGATGACAGGTTATCTTAATTAACTGTGGTAGGTACACCTAACACCATCTTTTTCCTTTGTGTTTGGTCACAGCTTGCTTAGAAAATTAAAATCAACCAAAGAGAAGATATACAGTAAGTTGGTTATGCTGACAGTCCTTCAAATGTAAATCACTGTAAATCAATGTTATACCGTGACGGCATACGACAACTCTGAGGTGCACTCGTCTCCTGGTGATGATATGCTGTCTCCGTGTGGTGCCCAACCAGTCCTGATAATAAACACCAACACCAAATAATTTTGAGTATAAACACATCAAATTAATAATACAAAATGTAAGCACTGTCAGTATCATTTCTTAAACCAGTAACTTTGATGAATATAATACTAAAAAACCATTAGAAACACCCAATTAGTATTGATCCTTCCAAAAATACTTACTTTGAGCAATTGCCACTTTTTTCTTCCTGGAAATATTCACTGTCATATCCATACCCTTGATAATGTGCATCAGAGGTACGACTTTCAAATCCAGTAGGTAATGTATCCCAGTTATTAAACCGCACGCCACCACCAACACTGTAGGTTCCTTTTGAGCAAACCTTGCACTCCAGTGTTTTACTTGTAACATCAACATAGTGGCCAGGCTCACATGTGTACGCTATGTATAGAAGGAAATTATACCAGAGCTGTCATTAATGGCAGAAAGCTGAGAACTTTCAAATAATTCCCTCAAAATTGTAATTGACAACATACATGTACCGGTGTTCATCAAATGGTTTTAACTAAGCATAATAGAGGATGCATGACCATAACGATCAACAGATTGCATGGTCATTCTAAGTCAGAAATTGAGAGGAATTTACCCCTTCTCTGTCTTACAAATCCACTACATCAGAATTAGTTAGGCCTTATAAAGTTCATTTGATTTTTCTGTTCTTTTTTGTTTCAAAAGAACTGATTTCTGTTCGGTCTCTGCTCTCTGAGATTTCATGATGGAATTTCCTTGATATGAGATTTTTTTCCTTTGGTTTCTTCCTGTTGAAAAGATTCAAAATTGATGGGAGGTAAAAAGAAGTGGTCTCACAGGAATTTGTTGCTAAGAGATGTAGATTGGAGTAATTCAATTTTGAGTACATCAACCAGATCCCAAAGCTGAGGACACGAGTTGGAATCCCAATGATGTCAGACTGTCCTCCCTTCCTTCTTTATCTATTTTCTGCATCATTTAAATGGTGAGGAGAGCTATGGGGAGAATTCTTACTACCAGAAGTAGCTCATCACCATGACAACAGCTGTTTAAAATGGGTATTACTAGAAGCAGCTTGTCGTCATCATGGCACCTGCTTAATAAGTTACCATCTGGGCCAAAAGACCTGAAATAATACTAGGCTAACTGAACCAAAGCCAAATTACACAAATTGCACTGTATAATCTCTATTTTTTATCACAACTGTCAAAAATAGGCAGTCAAGGACTGCGTGTGGTTACTGCTTGATTAAAAGCTTTTTCTTATTCTCATGAAAGAGATGAGAAGCGTTAAGGAAGCAGTGGGTGAAACTCTTTCTTTTTGCCTTAGTGACTTAGTCATGCAAGTCACGCAAGCTGTTTGCAGTTTGCAAGCCAGCGTTAAATATCTGATCAGAGATTTTATTCAGCAGAATTTTCATTCAGTTACTATAACTCATATCTGTTTTTTTTTTCATGCTTTTTTAATGCAAAGAACAACTACCAGTTGAAGAAAATCGTAGTAACCTACGCATCCTAAATCACACCAAATTCCAGCTTTTAGTTGACTTTATATTCGAATTGTCTAGGGGACTGATCTTTCAATCCGTTTGAAATAAAAATTCCTTGGTGCAAATTACCGTCATAGTTGTTTTCTTTGTTCTACTCTTTATTTTGGGTTATTGTAATCTGCGCAACAAAACGAAATGAAAGTGGCTCTGTAATTTATTAATTGCGAAGTGAACTAACTAGTGGCTCTGTATTCTGCAGTTTAGCAAGAGGGAGCTCTGTATTTTGCGACATGAAAATCTGTAATTTGCAAAACGAAAATTCTTAGGTACCTTGCAAAAATCTCCACTTGCAGGGGGCTGAATCGGTTTCATGATAAAAACAAAACTTCAACTGTTTAATGTTGTCTAGCAAGTATTAACAGTTGAATCTCAAATGAAACTTCTTTCCGTTTCATTCCACGTAAACAAAGTAGCCATAGAATCCAAGACTGATTAAGCTGCAATATCAAATACTGAAATTACATTCTTGGACATGAGAAAGAACAGGGGAAAGAATATTCTTGTTGGCCTCGAAACGTTGCTGGAACTGCCATTCGAGAACGCTACTTGCTTACATTGTTTGTTATCATCATAAGAGATCATGAAAATTCGCCAGCTCAAAAACTCAGAAATTATTATCTAGGACTCTACTAAACGTAGAAAGCCTGTTCAAAATCATGCTTGAGGCTAAAAATGACCAGTTCACCAAACAAAAACTCTAAAACTCTTTCGCACACGCAAACTAAACTTGTGGCTGAAAAAAGCTTATCAGCGCACTCATCGCACAACAAAAATAATCCCACTAAGAATATTCAAAAAACGAGGCAGAGCCAGTAAATTCTCGTACATTATGAACAACTAAGTCTCTTAGTGTTTATCATAGTTGCATTTCCTGTGGTCTCTCAAAAATTACGAACATCTACGTCGCTCAGTGATTGGTTTCAAAGTTTATTTTTCTTGCGATGCCTGTGGTGTCTCACAAGGTAGAATTTCTTGGGTATCCTGTACATAGTTACGCATTTATGAACACAACCCGATGACTATATGGCTTCACCTCCTCGAGGCAGTAGCCTTTGTACAAGTCCCATGTGTGCTGAACAGTTCAATAGCAGTCACGTTCTGGGTGTCAAAACTTAATTTTAACAAATAATTGTGCACATTACTCAACACGGCCAATTTTATTGAGAGTTTAAATTGATACGCCTGGCTTTATAGTTCAGACGTGTTCCTTCCGCCATTCCAAACTAAATTCAGGTACTAAACTAAGCCTTCGTCTCCAAGACTAGTGAGGTTGGTTTTCTTAACAAGTTAAAAAAAACTTTCCACGAGGGATTCCCAAGGCCCCGTTTAAACATTATCTTAAGGTTTACATTACTTGTAACGCGCACAACTTGTCTTTACAAATCAACATTTGAATCTTGTTATTAAAGATATATAACCTACATGACGCGCTGAGTTTTTAAAGAATGTTGGACAATTAATCGCTGTGAAATCCTAAACTGTAACTGTGAGGGACAACAGTATTCGAGAAATTTTCCAGCCACGTCTAAAGTTTGTCAACCGCCCATAAAACCCTCTACGACGGAAAACTAATTCATGCAAAATTATTCCGAATTGGCGGGTATTTCCTTGGGAGAGTTTCAAAAACAGCTACGCTACTGGCGGTAAAAAACACGACCTTTCCGACTAGATTGATCACGATTGCAAGTTAAATCTAGAGATCTTCCCTCACATTCCTCTCTAAAGAAAACCCGCTGTAATTGTGGTGGGGAAAATTCCAAGTCCGTGTTGAGTAGCTGCGTGAACAATAACACTGACAAACTAAATGTAAGCTTTTTTGTTTCTTTCCATGTGATAGCGTTAACTGGGTTTCGACTCTTTCCGCTTTGTAAAATGATCCATAGTATTTGCATAGCATTTCCTTCTCAATCTAAATAAGGTCAGAAAATCCAAACATACACGTAAAATCCACACCAAAGAACTGCTTTCGAAGATCAATATCCAGATGCAAATTAGGCTAGGTTGTTCCGAAGAATGACCTCACAACACTCGTGAGTCTTAAAACATGCGATAGAAAAAGAAACCTAATAACAACGCCTTCGTTTTCCAAGTAAAAAAAAAACTAAATCATACTTTAACTGCAAGGAGGTACTTACTGCAATCCTTTTCGCGCACGGGAACTTCGCTTGTTTCGCAGGCGTCCGGATCTTTGGGAACAGCGACCCGCCATCTGCCTTCCGCCGAATCGCATTCGGTGAATTCGTAAGTTACTTTGTCCTAAAACAAGAAATAAAATAAAGGTTGATGCGCAAAACAAAAAGCCAGGGAAACCACTCGAACTTGTTGCGATCGAAAACCCAAAAACCGCAGTGTTCATCGTCCGGCGAAGGCAAAGCACGAAATTAAATTCTGCCGACAAAATTTAAGCTCACATCAGTACACTTGTCGAGGGAAAACGAAGGCACAACAAACATGAAAAACAGAACTGGAACAAGAACCAAGCATCTATGGTCCATTTCTGCCAAAGAATAACGCAAAGTTCACGGTTAGAACAATCTTCTCTCCAATACGAACCGCGTTAGGCAAATTACAAATAAAATGTGTCTACGGAGTCACTTCTCACATGCAAATGAGGCTGATAAATTCCTTGAATCCAGTCCACCTCAGCGCAGTGAGTTACCGAGACAACCGCCTGAGGCGTGAATCTTTTAAAATTCGATTACGATGCTGATAAATCTTACCACGCAATTCTTCTAAAAAATTTAATGATAAAGACCATGAAAAGCGGGTTTTGTGGAAACTATACAGGAAAGACTTCCAAACCATACACGCTAGTTATGCTGGGCTTTCAAATGTTTTCTTCGGAAATAGATATATTAATTCGAAGCAAAGTAAAGTTAATTGTTCTTCCATGGAATATCCCACATATGTTTTCTTTGTGTGTGCACGAGTGCAATCTATGAGAAAACTCGGGAAAACATTTCGGGCCCGAGAAGTATTTTTCAACTCGGTTTTCTAGCAATAGCGATGTTTATGTTTACAAACTTTGACGTCAAATTTCTTTTGATATTCAGATTTGCCAGCCACCGAACAAAATCAACAACCAATAAACCTCTGATTGGCGCGAAAACAATGGTGATCCCGATGTTTTTCTCAATTTTATAGCGCGCTTTGTTAAAAGAGGGTTAAAAACATTAGAAATCGAATTTCTGGAGTGAACTTAGTGTACGTAAAATAGTTTTTCGGCCCCCAAACGTTTTCGGAAATTTCGAGAAACGTGCGCCAAGTCTGATTCATGGGTATTCTGGGTGGAATACACAACGACTTTCCTGCATTACTGGCCTCACTTTCCGTGGCATGGTATAAAATATATCCTTAATTAATAAATTAATCAACAAATCAACTTTTATTGAATCCTCGAAGAAGAGACATGTTCACTTATCGAGTCTCGTACTGTAATTTTGGCTTCAACCCGGCTATCGCACAAATACAAGGCTTAAAAGATACGACACGTGTCATTAGGTTCATTGAACGCACAAGGATGCCTAGTAACACTTTTCTTGACTCAGCTTGTTTCAATGTATGTCACTACAAAAATGTATGTCATTGTAA
>OX419346.1:10135342-10147842 GCA_948470475.1 Galaxea fascicularis
CGACCTCATTACGAACTCCGGTTTTCTCGACTATCCAACCGCCTGCGAGCAGGCTACTTCAAATGCAAGTTGCAATGTCATAAAATACCCTGATTTGGCCCATGCTGTTCAAAATTTCATGTCATGAACAGAGGCGTGCTGTAGCCTGCTTTGTTGGATAAGTGGGTGGATAAATTTAAGTCCATAGTCAATAAAAACACTAATGGCATTTGCATTAAACATATTGTCTGGTTTAATATGTGTGCAACCCCCATAACCTTAAATGGGAGGGTATGTAGCACTAAGGCCTCCTGAGTCTCTGCTGTCTGACTCAGGGTCTCCCTCATCATCACTGTCTCCAGTACTTTGTTCACTTAAGCAATCAACCTCACATGAGGAAATGTAAACAGATTCAACAGTTCTATTGTCATTTATTTTTCATTTTCATCTCAAGAAAGCATGATGCAGTCAAGGTTCCATAAACGTGTCTTTAACTGGAGAAGTCCAGATTTTATTGCATGCTTTGAAAATCATAATAGCCTTTTGTAGAACTCCATTCTGTCTGGCTGATTTCGTCTTCCTCTGCTCAATAGTCAAAAATGGAAAACACAGAACAGTCTATAGCAATGTTCCTTGTTCCACACTGATGATGACCTTCAGTTGAACAATTGCATTGGTACAGTCAATATGAGGTACAATGGGAGGTGCTGTTGTGTCAGCTTCTGGCAAAATAATGAACATAAAATGTAGCTACAGTAATACTAAAATCATTACTTGATCACCATTTTGTTGACAACAACACTTCGGTCCATTGAGTAATTTTCAACAAGAGTTACTTGAAATTTACTAGTTATATTTATGCCCAAAAACCTGCAATAAAAAAAATAACCTTATTTACTTCCATGCGCAGTATCCGAGAAAAAAAACCATATCTGGCACCCAAGCCAGTTTATACATTTACACCCCCTGTACATTTAATAGATAAACTGAGTTTTTATTTTTGAAATTTTGTTCACCTGGAATTTAAGTGTGTCATAGCCAGGTCAACAAATTTAATATGGGGTTACAGCCTTACTAATTTCAGGAATAATGAGTTTGCCCAATACATGCCCACAATTATTAAGGGAGGAGCAAATTATGTATGTACCTGCTTACAGCCAAAATCCAGCAAGTCAGAATCCTCTGATATCACAAAATCAGTGAAGCCTTCCAAGTTCAGGAACTACACACTGAATTTTCTTCTCCCTGCAAGCCTACAGCTGTAATTAAGAAAAAAATAACCTCAGCAACAATGGAAAAATACCAATGCAAATACATTACATCAAAACAGAATGATGAAATACATTTTTCTGGCATGCATTTACTCAAATTCAAGGCAATGCCATGAATTATGCTTCAATATGTATAAACTTAGCTTAAGTTTAATTATAGAAGTAATGACAATAACCTTTCAAATAATTAATGCATGTGTAAGATATTAAACTTACTCAAAAAAGGCAACATTGAGTCTGTCAGTTCTTTAGAGAGTTACCCCAATACAACTAAAACTTATGCATACCTCAAACACCTTCAGGGCCATTTCATTTGTTACATCCACTGCTTTAAAAACAGACAAAATCCTTGCCTTGTCTTTCGCTCCTTGTCTCCAAAGGGCCAACCCTTGACTGGCAGACTCGTCACGATTCCTTTTGATTAGAAAATATAGCGACTGAGACTCGATTACTCAAGCTTTGCACGAGTTTTCGATTAAAAAACACAGCATTGCTTTGCTTTCGAATTATTCTCACCTTTTCCTTGTGGAATCTACTTCTCTTTTTGTGTTCCACGAAAATCCATCAAACACCATGATAGCGCGTATCTTGTTGGTCAGCAATAAGTCGATATAGTTCATTCATAACTCCACATAAGAAGAAAGTGCCGATCGAAATTAAGTGCGATTTGCCCGAGTTGTTCCATGCAGTAAATACTCTCATTGTGCATCCAGCAGTAAGCATTTATAGCTGCTACTTTCCCCGCGAACGATTTAATGTGTACATCTTCGGAGATTTCTTTGAGTATGGGAAGCAATCCTCATATTTTGACTATCTTCACCCCCGACGGAGTTGTTTACCGTCCGGCGATCAGGCGAAAATGAGAGCCGCCGGAAATTTCTCCCGGCATGCTTTGAGAGTCGTGTCCAACACCGCCTGAGAAAGGCTGGTTTTCGGGCAGGCGGTTTTTCTCTCGCCTCTCCCGCCCCCCTCCCCTCGCTCGCTTTGTCGACCCTCAACCCGGCCCAGACCTAGCCGCGCGAATCCAAGATGGCGACCTCATTACGAACTCCGGTTTTCTCGACTATCCAACCACCTGCGAGCAGGCTAGGATCTTCCTACCTCCATGTAAACAGCCCCTGAGTAACAAGCAGTCTTGAACGTTTTTCAGAGTCATTTTTTGTTTTCGAAATTGTTGTGGAAGCGCTACCTTGACTCAAATTTGGCGCCCAGTCATGCGAAATCCCATAATTTTATTTTCCTTAAACTCGAACTCGGTGTCATCGCTAACATGGAAATCTGAGAAAACGACTTCGAGTACGAGTACAGCTTGAAGTCGTTCTCGTACTCGTTGTTGATACCAATATTACGGACCTTTAGCAAAGACGACGAGAACGTGAACGTCGACGACCGGAAGTCAAGAAATCTACATTAGGTGGTACTGCGCATGCCTGCATGTCTACAACTCGTCGTCCACATGTCGTTCAGGGCCAAGTTGCTCGAAGCATGGTTAGCGGCTAACTATTGGTTAAGTTGGATTACTGCGGTTTTCAATAACATGCGAACTCTGAGGTTCAAAAGTCGCCTTTTTCGCTGCCGTCAATCATAATTAACGAACCTTGAAATTCAGAAACACACAAAACGGATCGAAATCCACCAATCACCAATCACAAACGATGACCTTTTGAACTCGTTGAAGTAAAACTCCTGTTTCCTATGAGGTCCGCTAAGATGATTGACGGCAGCGAAAAGCGCAAATGTCAGTTAGCTTTTGAACTTCAGAGTTCGCATGTTATTGAAAACCGCAGTAAAAATTTCGGGGCATTTCACGTCGTGCGGTGAACGTGAGTATTTTCTGTAATGTTTTCACATGTTTTGTTACTTTCCTCGGACAGTATGTGGATTTCTTAAGACGTTTGGCTTCTTGAAAGATTTTAGAAGAACCAAGACTTGTTTCTGCGAGTTGCAATGAAAATAAACTCAGTTTTCTATCGCTTTGCAGATCTTCCCTTACGGTCTTGGATCCTTACCACGAAAAGATGGAACAAGGCAAGTCTTCTCTTGAACGTGAACAAGACAGGTTCTTTGCATTTTTTCTGGGCTTTCGATGCTTAGAATTGCAGTTTCTGTTGTATTCTAAATGTTTCTACATTTGAAAACAAAAACATGCGGTAAACTAAAAGATCACAATCACTCAATTATTGTTTACTATCTTATCGCTGTCGGCTAAACTTCAGAATACCCGGCCACTTATTTGCATGTGAATAGTGTGTATTGTTATCTGTCTCGTCCTGATGCCTTTTTCGCATGAGGACCTAACTTTTGTAAAGCAATTTTGTAATAAAATTTAGTTGGGGTTTGATGCTGGTATAAATAGTTCTCACACTTAAGGCTGGTTTTCACTAGCGACGGAGTCGGAGTCGGAGTCGTAATCATAAGCATAGAGCTTATGATCTAGTGAAAATCAAACCGTCGGAGTCGAAAGCAGAAGGCTATTCTGCTTATGACTCCGTCGCTTATGATCTAGTGAAAACTAGATTGTCGGAGTCGCAAGCACTATTTTGGTAATCGGAGAGCGCGAGAACAAGCTTTGTGATTGGTTTATTCTACCGCTTCTGCTTCCGACTCCGACAATCTGGTTTTCACTAGATCATAAGCGGAACGTAAGCCACGGAGTCGTAAGCGGAGTCGGAAGAAAATGGAAACGTTCTGATTCTTCTGACTCCGATTCCGTCGCGCTTATGACTCCGCTTACGACTCCGATTTTTGATTTTCACTAGGTCATAAGCGCTCTTACGACTCCGCTTACGACTCCGACTCCGACTCCGTCGCTAGTGAAAACCAGCCTTTACTGGTTAGCTTCTTTCGTAAACAACGTAATTTTCTCGCTCGATCCAGTTTCGCTTGGTAATCTTTCCCGACATTTGTACGCAAAGAAGGCTTGATAATTTTGCTGGAATCTGCGTAAACCACTGCTTTAAAAGAAATCATTTTCGAAAGAGTTAGTGATTATTCTCAACTTTGTTTCAGTCTTCGTTCACCACGTCTTAACCCGCTAAAGCTTTTATTTTTCCCGCAGTGAACGAAGGTCTCGACCCAGTGCCCTAACTGATATAGACGTCGACGTTCACGTTCTCGTCCTCTTTGCGAAAGGTCCATATTGTCTAATAGACCATTTTACAGTTGTGGCTGAGTTACCTGGCCTGTGAATGGAAGCGAGGCCGAGGGTGACCTTGTTTTGATACAAACCTTTCTGTTTTTCTTATGTAAATGAAGACTAGTTAGCATTACAACAACATGATTTACATGATAAAAGCAGTGAGGTCTCTATCAAAACAAGGTCACCGGCAACCTCGCTGCCATTCATATGCCAGGTCACTGAGCGAACAACTGTAAAATGGCCTATTACATTAACATTTGTCCGACAGGGGCAATGTATAGTAGTTGAAGCCATTACAACAGTAAAAACATAGTTTCATGACTCATTTGGATCGATGTAGCTTCTTCAAATCATCCTTGTTGTTGACAAGTATCACAGGACTATCCTGGGTTTTTTTCAGGTAGATTTTACCATTTGAAGTCCAGATGTAAAGAAATTTCAAGTATTTCTTGAATTTCACACACTCATTGAAGAGTTCTTTCTTTCTCTCCGTTATATAAAATATGCTGCGACCCTGGGAAACCAAGAGTGACAAGATTGCGTGTTGTGCAGTCCTTGAAGTGTTTCCGACCCTTTAAAAGGGAGTTTAAGATTTTACGACGCCGACGGCAACGAAAACGTCATTTCAAAATACAACTTCTCGTTTGTGTAACTCTTTCGCGATTATTCTAGCCTGCAGTGCAGGCGGTTTTTGGCGGGGGCGAGTGGATATTCCCATCGGTTGTTCAGGCCGCCATCTTGAATTAGGAAAACAGTGGAGAGTTGGGGCGAGGTAAAAAGTTTCCCAAGCCAGTGGGAGGGAGAAAGAAAAATTGGGGAGGGGGGAGGGTTATTTTTCCTTCCCCGCCCTCCACCCCCTCCGACATTCTCGTATCGCTTTCTCGCCCCAATTCTCCCAGTCTGCAACGAAACCAAAATGGCGACTAAACACTCGAAAGATAAAAACCGCCTGCACTGCAGGCTACGATTATTCCAATTTGTTTAACATGAAAAATGCTGGCGAGCTTGCCAGGGTCTAAATTACTATGAACGATGTTAAAGCAAAGAAAGAGAAAGAAAAAACATTTTGGTACATTTCTTTGCCGTCCTCTGCAAAACAACAGCGTGAAATGACCAATTTTCGGGTTTTCTCGAGAACGTGAGTGTATGGTGGCAAATAAGGTTCAAAACCAGTCACGACAGTCACGCAACGCACATAAAATCGAAAAGCAAATCTCCGTATTATAATCTAAAACGAGTATGTCTCGAACAACAACACATTTTTTCATCCATACGATTGCATAAAGAAGGTATGTTTTGAAAAACAGAGTCCGTTGCTGTTCTAAACCTTGCTAGTTTTTCACTTTTCGATCGACCGGAGATAAATTGTGGCTTTTGCCTATGACATTTTGTGACCATAGAGCAATTCAGGTGATAACAATTGAAAAGAATTTAATATATATATGTATTTTTAAATTTCGAGGGGTCTGAGTTTTCGAGCGAATTGTGTGATGATTGCGTGACAAGAGTCTCCGCGCTCTATGGATACAAAACGGACTTTTGAATAATTCTTACAGCGACTCTGAATAACACTTGTCACAGCCACTCTGTCTTTCTATTTCTTCGGTAAAAGCGTGGCCACCAAATGTAATCAGAATTAATGCCGGCTACTCTTCTAAACATCGATCGTCGGTTTTTCACTGTTTTTAAATCGACGAGGCAGCGATAAACTAGCCTGCGATCGGCTGTCACTCGCCGGAAATACGCTAGCGATATACCAGCGAAGATAAAAATCTCTACTTTCTGGCTGTTGCTTGTGATCATCGTTCATAAAGGACCATCAAGGTAATGAGAACTGATACGAGTTTAATCTCTCTTTTAAATCTCAATATGTCTGAGTTTTCGGGTCTGAAAAAAGGTCTGGAAACTGATTTGAGAAACAGTGTCGGCTGCTGTTTTGAACCTTATTTGTCTTACACTCTTTGATCGACGCGCTGACGATCAACCGGAACATTGCGTGCCCATAGGAGAGCAATTAATTTTTTAAGTTTTCGGGGTCTGAGGTCTGAGTTTTCGTGACACCCTGTTTCTTGTTAGTGTTTTCTATAAATTATCTCAATTCGCCAATTTCTGCCTTCAAGGGAGCGAGATTTTCATCGAAAGTTGTCCTCAGTTCCTCCACCGTAATAGAATTTGAAGTCATAATAAAACATAAAACATAAAACAAGCAACACAAGGAAAGAAGAAATGAAGAAATAGTTGTTAGTTAATGTATACTTCGAAAACTTCGAAGAAACGTGGCCATCTTGTTGACCAACCACTGACCAAATTCCATACGGAATCTGGCGTTTCTGAGAATAGGCGGAAGTGCTCCTTTGGCTGTTTGTTTCCCTGAATTGTTCTCACTCGAGTACTTTGATGCAAACAAGCCAAGACAAGACTGCTTACCTATCCAAAACAAATGTCAAACAGCCAAGTCCGTTCATCCGAGTAATTTGATGCAGACAAGCCAAGAAATACTACCGGATGATATCAGGCCTCACACAGATATCACACGGAAATTAATTGCGTAAGATTTCTTAGAAACAGCCAAGCACAGGTCCTTATATAATAATAACCTCACAACCGATTGCTCATTTTTCAGAAACCGCTAAACGTCAAACAAATTGCTGGAGTATTTCCAAGGGCTCTTGTCGACAGTGTCTGAAAAGGTCTCTGGAAAAATATCACATAGGCAGAGATTGCCCTGACGAATGATCGCTTATTCATAACAATGGCATCTTCCGCATCGTCCTCCTCCTCCTCATCTATTGGTGCAACCAGTTTCTCCGTGTATGATGCAACAGAAGAAAAAACGAATGGCACAAGACTGGCTCGATTACTCATCGACGGCGGAACAGACGTTCTAAGAAAGTTTCTTCATTCTATGTACCCTCCCGACAACCTGGATACAGTGCTGAAAAACAATCGACCAAGGCTTCTAGATCTCAAGTCGAGACGTGTGATTTTCGCTGACCAGTGGGACAACTTGTTTCCCGTTACAGGTAATCCACCAGACTCAAGCAAGTTTGATATTACGCTATTGCATTTGTTAATTCAAGAGCTATGTCATTTGCATCCTCCGGTGACGGGATGGCACAAAATGCCTGCTGAGGATGACGACAGCGTAGAAGCGAACATCACCAGAATCAAATGCTTCAGGAATGTGCTGTGTCACAGTCCCTCCACAGGCATTCCCAGCGACGAATTCGAAATTAGTTGGAAGAAAATATCTTCATCTTTAGAGGCAATTGAGATTGAAGTCTACCGAAAAAAGATTCATGATCTCAAGAACGATCCTATCGGCCATGACACTCGCCAAGCGGTGGACGAACAAGTCGAACAGTGGCGGAAACTGGAACAAGAAGAAAAGGATCAGCTCACCAACGAACTTTGCAGCTATCTTCCAGACAAACTATCCGAAGAACGAATGTTTGGTCGTTGCAAAGAGGTGGAAAACGTGAAAGAAAAAATCCAAAGTGGATCATTTTCCGTTGTGTTGATAACTGGAGGACCAGGATTTGGGAAAACAACTGTAGCGAACGCTGTGGCTCACGAATTAGCAAAGCCAGAAAACGGCAAAACGGTGTTATTTAGCAGTCTTCTGGCCAAAATATCATTCAACGAAGTAACCGCTGAAATGCTTCTCTCCTGTGGCAAGACGCCCACACATCTGCCAGAAAATCCGGACCAGTGGCTTAAGGACTGGTGCAGTCAGATCCAAAACGAAGTCACTTTTGTCCTTGACAATGCAGATGGTGTGCTCGAGTCCGAGTCTGATCGAAATTTGTTTTTAAGCACTTTAAGCGATATGAGAAAATTATCGAAGCAGAAAGTGACATTTGTGATTACTTCAAGGAAGACGTTCAAATGTGATAACTTGTTATCCACAGATGTGAGGATAGAACCTCTATCAACTGAAGAGGCAAAAAAAGTCCTTGTCTCTCGTATCAACCAGGAAGAGATCCGACCTGAACTTGCCAAGACAGATCAGATAGTCGAACTTTGTGGGCGTGTGCCTTTGGCGCTATCCATTGTCGGCTCACTTCTGTCAGACTACACTGAAGAGACGCTCATCAAACACCTTGAGCAGGAACCCATGAAAATTCTGGAAGACGATGCAAAATCATTCCAAGCGGCGATTGAGGGTTCGTTTGACCTTCTGTCTAAGGCTGAGAAAGATGCCTTACATCTTCTGTCCATATTTCCAGGGGCATTTGACTGTGATGCTGCAGAAGACGTTTTAAGGGAGTCCTCGGTACCAGGAACACTACCTATTTCGACCCTGCGCTCCTTGAAAAACAGATCTCTCATTGAACAGGTACGTTTTCGGAGATACCAGTTGCACCCTCTTATTCGCGTCTTCGCGAAGACTAGTGATCAAAGGGATGCTTATCAGTTAATGCTGGATGGAGAGAAACTGGCATGTGCACACTTCATGTCTCGCCTTAGTAACAATGCAACATTGTACTGGGGAAAAGACACATGCAAACAATCCATTGAGTCCTTCAGTGAGGACAGGCATAACTTTGAGCATTTCCTCCACGTCTACGCTAAAGGATTGGAAGACAAGGATAAGAAAATCGAGGACACTTGCCACAAGTTTCTTGAAGATTTTCCTCAAAAGTGCATGTATTTAGAAAAGTGCATTCATCCGAAGTTGTATATCCAGGTCCTACAAAGGCTGTTGACGTCCTTGACGCCAGAAATCCAGCTAGTGCACCATGTGGAAACGTTATGTCTTCTTGGCCATGAAATGAGAAAAGTAGGAAGAAAAGACAAATACAGTGATTATATGAAAAGGGCCAACGACCTCTATTTAAAGAATAGCACTGCATTTCAAAGAAAGCCGTTGTCGCTGGTGATCTATCTTGAGAGTCAGGCCCGTTTTCTTTCAGAGGCTGGTAATTTTCGTGAACCCAAAGCAATCTACGACTCCGCATTGACAATATGCAATATGGAACTTGCTGAACACCCCGAAACTGCTGCCGTTTTGTTATTTGCTGGAAGAAATGCGAAACGCCGCAAGAAAAACCATGAGGCAAGCGAAAATCTCAAGAAAGCGTATGGCCTGTTTCAGAAACAACTTGGCGATCATTTCATGACTGCTCAGTGCCTAAAAGACATCGCGGACTTTATTTTTTTTACTGCGAAACTCAGTGACGAGTTGGATGAAGCCTTGAAACACTACAAAATGGCAATGGAGATGATGGAAAAACTAGGAACGCAAGACCAAAAGGAAAGCATCCTGACTCTTAAAAACTATGGGAGTTGCCACAACCGTAAAGGCAACTTTGAAGAATCAAAACGTCTGCTTCAAAGAGCTGAGCGAGTTGCCGAGAGAGAGCTACCGGAAGATCATACTTGGAAAGTAATGATAAAAACAGATCTTGGCTTGTTTTATCATGACGTAGTCAAACAACAAGAGATGGCAGCATCGACCAAAGATCAACTACTCAAGGAGATGGAGGCATCGATGAAGGAGGGACTCGAGATGCATTATCGAATCAGTGAAGGCCGTCGCACTATTGAGAAACTGGGCAATAAACGTTTGATACGCCAAGTTCTAAATGACTATCCCGAACGGTTTCCAGAAGACCAATTCCCTCGTCAATAAGCTGAGATGTCGGTGTTTCGCGGTTATAAGCCATGACGAAAAAACTTCTTGAAAATAGGTTGGCAAGGTGGAACATTATCCTCTTTCAATGAGACTGTTAGCATACAGTTTTGCATGTTTTGATATTCTTACCAATTTCCACGATTTGGTTTATTTCATACTAGCAAGGGTTTTGTATTTGAGTGCTTTGATAATTTTGTGTTGAATGTTTTGATACTTAAGTTTAAAACTAAAGTTTAATGAGGTAACCGTGCCAAAAGTTCCAGGAACGTGATCCTTAGGTAGGAAACATATCAACAGGTGATGTACCAGGCTGTTCCTAAGCAACGTGTTCCACTCCAAATAGTTGTACAGAGGTAAACTTGTGTTGGCACAGTTTGGAAATCCCTCACGAGAAGTTTCGTGCGTGGCAAGGTCTGCCCATTTGTTGGCTTACTGCTGGCCATAATAGCTGGCCAACGCGTAATTAGCCTGTCGCAGGCTCCACAGTTGTAACGCAATAGTGTTTTAGCGTGACTCATCCGGGGAGATGTCATTACCATATTTGGTCATGTTCAAACACGAGAAACATGTAATTTTGAGGGTTTCGGTTCGTTGGTTATTAGAGAGAGATTTAGCATCGCGTTTACGGCAAACGGCAGGTAGCCTGCGAGGGCAGACGTATTTCCGGTTGTCGCTTCTCTCCGCCCGAATCGGGCGGAGAGAAGCGACAACCGGAAATACGTCTGCCCTCGCAGGCTAAACGGCAGGCTGCTGCTTGTCATAAACCAAGAAAACTCTCTTATTCTAGCTTATTTCTCTGTTTTTAGAAGTTACTCTATAGCTGTAGCGAAGAGGCAAAATATAAGCTGAAACCAAATAAATTTCACGAGTTTTTGGTAAACGGCAAATTTCAGCCTGACGTTTGCCGTTTGCCGTAAACGCGATGCTAAATCTCTCTATTGCCTAGTGTTGTACAAGTACCTATGCCTGGTTTCCATATGATCGTTACGATCGCTGAGACCGCCGAAAAACGTGTTCAGCGATCGCAGCGATCATATGGAAACGCCTTGGTCTGCTACTGAAGCGATCGTAGCGACTGCGATCGCTGCAATCACTGAGATAGAAAATTTTCTATCTCGGCGATCGTGGCGATCGCAACCATCAAACTTTCCCAAATGGCCTTTATTTCGGCGGACATGCAAATTATTTCGATCGCTGAATTTTGGTTTTTGTAGCGATCACTGGTCTCTCGTTATTCTGCGATCGTAGCGACTGCAACGATCGCGGCGGTCGTAGCGATCATATGGAAACCAGGCATTAGATGTAACATGTCGTTGGTTGGAGGTGAAACACATAACTAGAGAATAATTCCGGCAGTGTTTACGGATTTTTTGGAACAACACGGAATTCCCAAAATTTGTTCTCTTAACCCGAATAATGACTTAGGTTTTTATGGAACCACGAGTTACACGTTATGCTAGCACCACGACCTGGTCATCTCTTCTCGTGTCAATGATGCTGTAATTAAGTACGTTAATTGAGTTACTGGTTTTTAAGAATTATCCTGGCCTATTTGCCAGCAAGAACTGTGGAACTGCTTAAGTACGCCTCACAGCGAACCATGAACACTTTGATTAATTGACGCGCTGTATTAATTAGCTTTTCACCGTTTGTAATCCGTTTCCGAAATGAGATCACGTTCCGACAAGCGACACGTTTTAACTGATAGCAGCTCTCGCACGCTACAAGTCAACTGTTAATGTTTTAGGGACCGGTCATTATTTAGCGGGGAAAGGGGAGGGCTACTATATTTGGGGGAAGGGTCACTATTTTTTAGCCTCACTTTGGGGAGGACCCTTTTTAAAAAAAAATGCCTTTTAGGGGAGGTCACAGTTTTTTTAATGGAGTAAAGGGGGAGAGTCAGAGTTTTTTGGACCATTTAGAAGGGAGGGCCACAACTTCTTGGCCAAATGTTTTTCTTAGTTTAGTACCCCCACTCACCCCCCGCTAAATAATGACCGGTCCCTAACGTTAGAGGTCAACACACGAAGCCCAATACGCGCAGTGATTTGTACTGAAACACCCCTCGGTTGGTTTTACATTTGTTGTAGCTTAGGTTAATCATCAAATCTGGAGTGAAACATGGCACGTTAAGTGCGAACTGGAAACGGCGCTAATCCTTCAAAGGATACCTAAAGGTTGCCGCCTTTTGAATACAACCTGCTTTTGAACAATCACCGCGTGGCAAGTGGCTTCGCGTGCTCTATTGGTAGCGTGGTTTTAGTACAGAATTCAGGAGTTGTAGCTGACGGCAAAGCATTTAAGGTCCATCATAAAAATCCGAGTTCCTCGCGTTCTCGCAACAGCAGTCAAAGTTATGACTTCCCTCTTTCTTCTCCACGGAGTTATAGGAGATTCGAGGCCATAAACTATTTGACAAACGCAAGAACCTGCGTCACTCACTTAAATACAATTATCAGTTAGTAACCAATGG
>OX419346.1:10150342-10182842 GCA_948470475.1 Galaxea fascicularis
TTTAAATCGTCGATGTATAGGAGGTCTGTTACCTTTAAGCTGATGGGCTTAGATAGTTTATAGCCCTCACTGGCGCTGATCTTCATGCGATGGAGTTTAAACAAAATGTGAAAAGCCTGGGACATAGAGCGTCACCCTGGGGTAGGCCTTTGAGAAACCTAATTGGCTCAGATGTCTCCGTCCTTACTTTGTAGTCGCCACCACCCTTGTGTTCCAACTCTTACTTAACTTCTCTGCCGTCCTTGACAACTAAACAGAGAATCTATGCAGGATCATCATCTCCTCCAACCATGGTCCGACTGAGTCGTACGCGTTCTTGACGTCGATCCACTGCCTCGTGTCGAATTCTGTTGAATTTACGGCTAAATGCTCTCCGACAAAATTGACAAAAATGCATCATTCTCTCGCCGTCGTAACTCGATGGAGGTTTAATAAGAAATGAGCAAAAAAACATTCGTCCATTTAATTTATAAGGCTGACTCACTCTTTTCGAGTGTCTAGGAACGCTAAACAACTGACGTGGAGGGAGCGCGTGTCTGCAACGACTGACTCTCCGCGGGACACACAAAACAGACTAATTAAGCAAAACCTTGTAACCTCCTTGTGCGTCCCGACGCAGACGAACTATCTGGATAATTCGTCGATGAACACGAATCATCCAGATAGTTCGTCTGGACGGATAATCCGTCTGTTTGCCCGTATTTATACGCAGTTGAATTATCAGACGAACTATCGTTCTTTGCCCAAGTTCGTCCCAGACGGATGATCTGTCTCTAGTATAAATCGGGCCAATGATTTTACTCTGAGCTATTAAAGAGCAGCTCAGAGCAACACAGAGCAACTCTGAGCTATTAAAGAGCAGCTCAGAGCAACACAGAGTTAACGATGGGCACCTTTGCGCATTGTGAGCGAACCAGACTGCAAACTGTGGTTGAGGTCCCACGTTCAGTTATGGCCTGGGTATTGCAATAAAGCGTTTGAAATTGCTTGAAAGAAATGCGGTTGACTTTTATTCATTTGAAATTCACTGCATTTTAAGTCTCCGTATTGTGTGTTTAATTTTCGAGTCCGTGTAATTCATCATCATTAGTCGTGCGCTTCAATTGATCGTTTGAAACAACGTAAACTGACTCTTGTATACGCATAGGATGGTTGCTATTGCCATATAATTGATGTGAGACGGATCTAAAGAAACAATCACCTGCACCGGTTCACCTAATCTTGACTGCATGAAATAGAAGAGGTCAACTGCAATGTTGACCTGTGATTTTGCATAAAAGGTCTAATTATTAGTTCATGATGATCACTGTTGCATTGAGTAGGTCCTGGATTCTTCTCAACATCTTTACTTAGTTTGAAATTCACATAATTGGTCATATGACTCACACAATTGCAAGAAAACAATGATAAATATCGACGTGCTTTACATTTTAGTTTCATTATCTTATGATAATGCATGCTAAAGAAAGACAACAAATAAGCTTTCTTGGGTATAGCCATTTTATTTAAGTTAACTATCTTTGGATCGCGTTTGCTATTACATTTTTATCGTGCATCATAACGTTTTCTCACCTTATTAACATAGCGATGGGGCTTTGAAGACTTCTACAAATTTCTTCAACATGCTATTCTTCTTGTTGAGACCTCTTAGAAATAGCAGTGGGATTCTGCTATAAGTGTTCGCTTTGATTCTCGATAAATTCGAGAGGTTAAGGATAAGGTTCACTCAACTTGAGTGTAGATATTAACTTTGATAACTTCAGTTAGTCGCTCTTATTCTCAATAAGTTTCTCGATGGAAGGTTCACTTCAATAATCGCTCGTAAAATTGTCTCTCCAAATATTCACTCTTAAATTTTCGTTCATAAACTTGTGCATCGTAAAGGCTGGGGAACGTCTCGTTCCCCAAAAAGCTATAGTCTTTCTGTTGACTGTCCTCCATGCCTCGTGTTTTTCAAAATGGCGGATAAGAAGTAATGAGCCAGCGATATCTCAAGTCAGCGATATATCCCTCACAATGTAACGTTAAAAAAACGACAGAAATGGACTGCATTTTATGACCGGTGCCAGCCTTCGGCAGGGCCCCGGTAATTAGCCTGCTATTGAACCGAACAGCACGGCCGAATGTAGACACTCTCCCTAGCAAGAAGTTCGCTTCCCTATCTAAAGTGGAAACGCTTTGAGAAATGTCCACCTGGTCGATTTCCTCCTCCGCACTGCTGCAAGTCTCATACCCGTGTTGAACCTCTCCCGTAAGATCAACACTTTCTCCAGGCATAATTTCTCTCTGGTAAAGAAAACTGGGCAAAGTTTCAGCTCTAGCCATTGTCGTTTCCTGTCTAACGGTTCTCTGGCGAACTGCGGCTCCAAAGGTTTGTGCCCATTCCTTCATGAATTGAAACCGGAGACAGCTATACGCACAAAGGGTTCATTTTCGCCAGCTTCCGGTTTTGCGTTAGTCAACTTATGATGAAGTCACGCTGGAATTTAAATCCCATATCCCGCTCTGTTTCCCTTGCCAATCTCGCATCCCAACCCTATAAAAACACGAATTCCCGCTCCCACTAGCAACTAAAATTCCCGCTTCCCACCCCTTTTTTCAGCTCAAATCCCGATTATCACCGTGAAAAAAAGCCAAATCCCGCATCCCGCCAAAGCTATTGGGGACCCTCATCACAGAACGGTCAGCGAGCCAGAGAGACAACTTCACTCGTAAGTAACTCTGCACAGGGATTCGAAAAGCTAACGTTTCGATCGGTTAGCCCTTCGTCAGAGCGAATCCAAGCTCTTAGAATCGCTGTATATGGTGGTCAATTACTCCGTTGATAAAACCAACCGACGCAGACCCACAGTTTCTTTGGAAAGTACGCTCTCTATATATTCGACGAAGGGTTAGTTCTCGAAACGTCAGCTTTTAGAATCCCTGTACGGCGGTCACTTTGCATTATCAACTCCGGTCCGTTGATAAAATCATTTTTTTTGTGTACAACTACCCCACCGACGCAGCACCACAGTTTCTTTACTGAAACTACCCCTTTCAGTATATATCATCATAAGCAAGACATTAACTTAGGAGTGCTACCTGACAAGTTATATATACCCCGTTAAAGTCCTGGATTTTTTTCAGGCTTCTTTACGCAATTGCATATAATTGCGTGCATAACTGCGAGGATCAGTCCGGCTTCATTTGAAGTTATATACTGTTTCTATGGTAACCTATTATAACAGAAAGCTTATCATAATTATAATCTTTCTTTCTCTATAACTATGGTTAGATCAGCCACATAACGTTGTCAACAAGTAAAGTGTTGTAGTAAACGTCCACCGACGCTAAAGGTCTGGAAAGCGCGGGAAACTGATCGATATCGGTCAGCCACCTCACGGACAGGCCATCCAGGAAAAGTTATGGAGGGTGGAGGCGGGGAGAGAGCGATGGATTTGTTTTGTTTTGTTTTTTTTTTTTCGCCCATTGCTTATGCAAGATATTTTTCTACAGGTGCTCGACTTTTGTTTCATTTGCCTTCTTCTTTGTACGATTTTTAAAATCCTTTTCCCTTGCATGATTTTGTTTTAGTTTCCTGCTCCCCCCCCCCCCCCCACCAACGAGCCGTATTTTAAACCCCATGCTATAAAACTTTAGGCTCTCCAACACAGCCTGGCCTATTAGCAACCAAAAGTTGTACCAAGTGGATGTTTGCGGGCCTCTTTTAGAATGACTAAAAGTCTTAACTGGCTTGGCTTCGTAATTAAAACGTTTTATCCAGTACCTCCCATTTGGTAAGCGCGCTGCCAATAGATCGTTTTCACTGTCACGTCATGAAAAAATAAAATGGAAGCCCTTCAATGAAAAAAGCCAAGAACGTGAAAACGTTGTAGAAGACCAATAAATAAACAACCTCTCCAGGTCTCACGTCTGTGTGATACATCGTTTCTGAATTATTTGTCGAAGCGTGCCAAGCAACTTTTTAGAGTTTTCTATGAAATCGCCATCAGTTGGTGGGCCACTTTGGTCAACCAATATGGCAGCCGGAAATCAACAAAAACATCTGGAGTTCTCTTTGCCATGAAAGCGCTTACTTTTCAATCCATGGTATTTTCAAAACGAAAGACGTTACGAAACTGGTAACTTCTAAAAATATTTATTTCTAGGTCATCTTCAACGTCGTATAGATAAAAATTCAGAAAACCTAGCGATTTTGATTATAGAATTTCATGACGTCAGTGTGAAAACCATCATTAGGTCTATTATACTGGATGTTCCCAACTGTATGGTCTGCTCAATTTTAAAGTTCGATGCAACATTTGCTCTTTGACAATGAGGAGAAGTACGTTTTTCAGTGTTAAATTCAATGGGACAGCGGTGACATTTAATTTCGCTTAGACGAGGAAAACCTATTATTCTCCATATTTTGGCCAATTTTCGCCAATTTTTGCACCTGTTATATATCGATTCTATCCTTCATTTATATTATCACTGCCATATGTATCTGATTATTATTATTATTATTAATGGTGCCGCAATTTTGCCGTTGAAGAACAGTAAGCAAGCAACGAGGACGGCAACAGAAACGAGAACGGCACAAAACAATAGGCTTTATGAGCCAAAACAATACTCTGCACGTGCGTTTTACATTTTAGTACATTTCTTTGCCGTCCTCTGCAAAAGAAGAACGTGAAATGACCACATTTTAGGTTTTCTCGAGAACGTGAGCGCATGACGGCAAGGTTTTCTTTCTTTTTCTTTGTTTTTACACCGTTCACAGTAATTTAGACCCTGTACAGCTCGCCAGCATTTTTCATGTTAAAAAATTGAAAAAATCACGAAAAAGTTACGAAAACGAGAAGTCATATTTTGAAATGACGCTCTCGTTGCCGTCGCCGTCGTCGTTGCTTAAGCTTTCTATTATCTCATTAGCACATACGCCCAAAAGTATATATCAACCCTTTCACTCCCTGCAGGAGTGATTAATGAGTAATTTCTCCTTGCAATATGATTACATTGTAAAGTACACAGGTGATGAGAATAAAGAAGAAATCAGCTACCAGGGTATTATTCTAATTAACACCAAATTCTCAGAACTAACATTGTAAGCAATGTATTGCAGACACCATGGAGAATTAGTGTTGACATGGTGGGAGTGAAATGGTGGAATTGATAATAAATTGTGCTGTATAACACTGGGCAGGTGCTTGACTTGCTGTTATTGGACTGGTTTTAGCTGGTTAGACTGTTGCTATGGAAACCAAGAAAGTTGTCACAACTTTTTAACCCAGGATTTGGCATGTGTGAAATGTCTTCCATATAAAAATTTGAGTAATCGAATACGGCCTTATCTTCTCGAATTGTTGAATGATTCCCACCTGAATTACGATCTAACATAAAGTTTCCGTAGTTTAGAATGCATTAGATGCTTCATACTTCGCCGGTACCTTAAAACGATGTATTTGTCCCTTCTAAATGACAGGAAGTACGTTTTTCGGTGTTACAAACGACTGCTGTGAAATTTTCGACCAAAACTATTATTTTTGTCTTATTTTGGTCAACTTTCGCCGTCATACTTCGTAATCCCACCTGTCACCGATTCCTTTCTCCATATATGTTGTAACTCTACCTTCAAGATTATTTCTAAACTCATTGTTAAACTCTTTTTTTATTACTGTATATATATTTTCTTTTTAGTAGGTCGAAATGTATAATTGTATATATTTTTCTTATTTAATTTTAATAACTCAAAAGCATGTTCTTTTTAGAATAAAGATTATTGTAAAGCGCAATTGAGCCCACGGAAATGGCGCTGTATAAATTCTAGTATTATGATTATGATTATGATTATGATTATTATTATTATTATTATTATTATTAATATTATTATTAGCACACGCGCACCACAAAGGGTGTTTACACGTTTGAGCTTCTCTTGTCGCATTTATTTTTGGCTAAAATTCTTTCCTTAACTGTTGTTCTCCGCCTAAACTCGGTTGAATAGGAAATTTTGAGTCTGACATTTTCCCTTTTTTTAAGTTTTGTATGCAAACAATTAATAACCTTGCCAAATCCAGATGCCTGCGTCTTAATAGTTTAATATGGCCACACAATTTTTCCAATCCAAACAAATAGGACAAGTCTGTACTAATTACCAGCTTATTTCGCTGGCTGACAGCTTTTGGTAAAAATTTGCACGTCACCCACTCTTCATTTTTACTGATGACATACATCTCTCCTGGTTTGTTTTGACCAACCGTTTAGTGGCGATTTCGCGATCTACAGCCGGTCACAAGTCAAGTATGGCGGGCTATTTCTTCCCCGTTGACTTGCTTCTCTTTTGCATTCTTTGGTGTGCGTGGCTAGAACGCAAAGCAGATGCCCAGGAAAGTGAGAACACATTTTCTGTTACCGTTAGTCAATCAGTTAGTCAGTTAGTCAGTAGATCTGCACGGAAAGTCGTTTACTATTCGCTTTTTGAATACGTTCGAGTCAACTGGAATCTTACAGTGATTTGCCTTTTCCAAGCTGCGTCCATAACGAAAACATTTATGAAGTGTTAAAGTTATATTTTCTGTGGAAAATACTCAGTTTCCTACGTCTTTCTTTTTCTCAACGAGAGGAGTCTAAAGATTTCGAATGTAATCGTTATCTGGCCTTATGTTGCTTCTAAAACAAGGTTAAACTACGTTTTCCGGTACTACGAAGAGCTGGGAAAACATTTCGCTCGCTCATGAAACAAAACTTCATTTTCTTCTCGCAATTCTGTCCAGCGTTTTTCGCAGGGTTTAGCCTTCTCAACCGGCATTTTCTGTATACATACGAAGTCATGCAAAGCGTTTTTTACTGTTCTAATTTTTTCGTTGTTTCAGGAACATTTAAAGGAAAATTTAGGTAAATTCTTAGAGAATTCTTGGTGTTAAAACGAGGTAGGCAAACGAGACGTGCTAATTTTTTAGTGCGATTTAATCAAGGTTTTGAGGCGCTTGAGTTCTCCGAGGCAATTAAAACGTCTGGTTCACCTGCTGGGAAGGTGGTGGCCCCAAACCCCTTTTATGTTAGAAAACGTCCCGCACAACAAAAAAACTCCGCTAGTATACCCGGAACATATGGTTAAGCTGAAGCTAACCCAGCCTGTTCTACTCAAATTTAGTGTTCAACCAAAAAAAAAAAAAAAGCCAAAGAAATTGTACGGGTATTGAGCCTTACTCCCGCCTTGAATTCCGAACTGGCACTTAGAGTGTTTCCTGACTCAAGTCGAAAATAAAGAAACATGCAAAAAAACAAAAAAAGAAACAACAACAACATCAACGGTACTTTTCTAGTGTTACGAGCTACTGCTGTTCGCTTATCCCAAAATAATTTTAAAAAATAATTTTAATAAAAACAGGTGGAGCCCATCCTGAAAAAAACTGTTATTTTTGTCTTATTTTAGTCACCTTTGATCACCATTCTTTGCACTTGCAGCCGTTATTAATTGATGATTCTATTGCCAGTTAATACATTCTATATCAATGATCAGTCCGACTTATCAGTTACCGTCTCACTTCTTCAGTCAATAATATCTTATCGTGCCAAAACGTTTGCTTGTACGCTTGAACGTTTTCGTTCTCGTTTAATTTTTTACCAAATTTAAATGATACAGAAAGAGGCACTGCACTTAAATGTCGTTTTATTTGTTAAACTCGCGATAGAATGGATGTGTTAGAGTACTATTTGAAAACTTTCGAGCCAATAGTAGGTGCTCGTTTTCGGTAAATTACTGACATATCTCTGTTATTACTGCAAGACAAGTTTATCTCTTGGTTTTGTTTTGACCAAGCACTCAGCAAATAATTTTGGGATCTACCAGAAATTAAAAAAAAATAATAATAATAATTTTAATTTAAACCTGGACTCGCAGTTTCTTCTCCAGGTTCGATTTGCTATTTTTGTGTATTCTTTGGGACTCGATCTCGGCTGCAACACAAAGCAAACGCCCAGGAAAGCGAGAAAATAATATCCAGGCACATTGTAGTTCCATCAAAGAAACTTCGTAAACAAAAGTCGTCATTAGAGCCGCAAAGTATTCAATTTTTTGTTTCGCTTTTCGGCTTACGCTAGCGTTGACGAACTGAAATTTGACAGTGATATTAATTTCCCAGGATATAAACATTTGAAATAGTTTCAGTGTTGTTTCTATTGCAAAGACCTGTCTCTTGTAACTTTAGGGTTTTTTGTTTTCAAGAAGAGCCCCACACTGATTCAAGGCTGATATTTGCTTGCTGAATTTAGGACTGTCTGGCCTTACTTTGTCCTTTTTATGAGGTGTTCCCTTCCTAAAACAAAACTTCGTTTTGCAATGCTGCTAAGAACTGAGTAAATTTTCGCTCTTCCTTGAAACAAAACTTTAGTTTCTTATCACTGCCGACAGTTCTGTCCAATATTTTGCGTCGGGTTTGGCCTCCTCAATCACCATTTTCTGTATATGCCAATACGAATTTTTTTCTAACTGAAAATTTTGGTTGTTTCATGGACTTTTAAAGGAAGAAAATCGGGAGAGGTTGATTGGTGTTACGAAGAATCAGGCAGGCAAAACTGGCGCTTAGTTTCTCATTGCGATTTAATCCAAATTTTTGTACTGCTTGATTTCTTTGGAACACGTATTCCATCCAAGCAATTGAAACGTCTGGTTCACCTGTTTGCTTAGAATAACTTTTTGTAGGAACTGAGCAGGCGGTAGGCCCCAAACTCTTTATGAGAGAAAACGGCGCAAACAACAAAACAAACTCCGCTGTATACCTTGTAAGCCCTATTCAGACGCCGTACTTTTTATGAGCCGAACTACAAATTCGAATTTTGACCGACCCAAATTAGGGAGCTTAAGCAACGACGGTGGCGAACGCAACAAAGACATAATTTCAAAATATAACTTCTCGTTTTTGCAACTCTTTCGCGGTTATTCAAATTTGTTTAACATGAAAAATGCTGGCGAGCTGTCCAGAAACAAAATTACTATGAACGGTGCAAAGAAAAAGAAAGAAAAACTTGCGTCATGTGCTTACGTTCTCTAGAAAACCTAAAATTTGGTCATTTCCCGTTCTTGTTTTGAGGAAGACGGCAAGGAAATGTTCAAACCTGTAAAACGCATGTGCAGAGCGATTGTTTTTGCTCATTAAGCCTGTTGTTTCGTAACGTCCTCGTTGCCGTTGCCGTCCTCGTTGCTTAACCTCCCTATTGCTGGATTGCATGTGGAGTCATGGCGGCCGGCCGGATCAAGAACAATAGTCTGTCTCTCCGCTGGGAACTAAACTTTATTTTTCTGCAAATTCTACAAAACAAAATTGTATTGTTTTGACCACCAACATGGCCGCCTTGTCACGTGAGGGAAATATTCATTTTCTCGGTATTGAACTGGATTTAGCATGAAATGTATCCCCCGCAAGAGCCTCCACTCCATGCTAGATCCAGTTCAATACCGAGAATACGAATATGGCCTATTAGCCGTTCCACAGTAGTTCCTAATACAGTTGCAGGAAAACCAATCAATATTGTCACTTGTTTTCGAAATATGTACACAATAATAATTTTTATGCTCTCCGATTCTTTTAGTTGGCTATTTCCATGTTAACGCGCAGTATTGGCTGAGCTCGGTTTGCTGGGTACTGTATGCAGTGAAAAAAGACAGCTACCGGGTTGGCAATAATTTGGCCGCGCTCATGACGTGGCCGTTTATTTTCTTATCGTTTTTACTAACAAGACGAGAAGCTTGAATGTAATCAAATAATCAGTTCCCAGCAAAGGTGAGGGATTACCCGCCACGGCCGAAACGAGGATGAGGACGGGCAACCCCACCCGAAGCCAATACGAAGCCGGGGTTCGAAGGGGAGATGTTCAGCCCCTGCGTGAACGTCTCTCCTGCGACCTCTGAGAACAAAGTACAGCAAGCGTTGGTCGAAGTGTTGTTTGGGAACGGAATCAATGTTTAGCCCCTGCGTAAACATCTGCTATGGATTAATTTACGGTTAAATATCGAAGATAAGGACTATGTAATAAAGATAAAAGAGACAAGAGTTGGTTAGCCCCTGCGTAAGCATCTCCTTATCCTTATAAAGCATAAGAAATGTTGCAAGTGGTGTGAGGGGTCAAGAGAGGGACGGGCTGTTCACCGTTGGAGTTCTTATATATCGTAAAAAGGCGCTGGATTTCCATCTGCCGAACAGACGAATTTGAGCGTCTGACATGCCCTTGGCGGCCGCCCAAGAGGCGGCTCCAATTCTGAAACTATGTGTTTTATAAATTGTAGTGTCTAAACCAGAAAAAGAAAGGGCCTGATGAAGGCACTGGGTAAAATATGACCTAGAAATGGCCGTGTTGTCGGACCAGCAGAACAGCGGGCCCACTGACTGAGAGGCCTTTGCAAGCGCTTCACGTCGTTAAGTACCGTAAACCCGAATGTCCCGGATAACCGGAAATCCCTCTGCCGTGAGCTGGGATTAAGCTATGCAAATCAAGCAGCATAAATTCATTTATCGTGGCGATAAATTTCCTATGGATTAATTTCGGCACATGAAACGTTCGGCGTCTCTGATCGAAGCCGCTCCAAAATCGAACGAATTCCCAACCAAGCCAGGCGGGAAGAACCCAGACGCCGTACTTTTCGTATACTTAATTCAACGCATTAAGTTCGGCTCATGAAAGTACGACGTCTCAATCGGGCCTAAGCTAACTCAGCGTGTTCTACTCGGATTCGGTGTCCGACCGAAAATTAAGACAAACAAAGTGATCGGGGATTGAACCTTGATTCCCGTCCCGAATTCTGAACTGGCATTAAGAGCGTTTCCTGGCTTACGGTCGTATTTAAACAAGCACGCAGAAAAAAATATGGTACTCAGTTATAGTTTTACGAGATCCTGCAGCATGCTTATCTAAAATAATTAAAATATATATACATATATATATTTTTGCCTTCATTTAGAAAACATTGTCATAATTAAGTGAAGTACGATCGTCCGGGTGAGTGTAGTCCTGAGAAGGACTGTTTGTGGTGACATTGACTGACGTTTCGACAACCTGAGCGGAAGTCATCATCAGAGTCAAGTGATTTGTGTAACGTCAGTGGATGGTATAAGTACTCTGGTCGTTGATGTGATTGGTCAACGAAGTCGTGATGTGATTGGTCGACTGTCAGTTAAGCCTAGTTGTCATTGGCTGTGAAGACTGTACACAGTGATTGGTGCGTTTCGATCCGTCTTTTGTTAGTCTAATGTGTGTACGTGTATTGTTAGTAAAATTAGTCGGTCTCTTGTTTGTCTGTTGTAAACAGTGATAGGTGCGTTTCGATCCGTCTTTTGTTAGACTAATGTCTGTACGCGTGTCGTTGTCGGTCAGTCTGTGGTTTGTCCGTTGTTTATGTCGTCGACAAGTCGTTTGTAAGGTGCGGGAAGTTGTAAGCAACGGTTTAGTGGTGTCTGTTCTAAGTTAGTAAACCAGCTTTCCAGTACGATCCGTTGGTAGTAATTAGTACTGTATGTAACGCATTCGGCAGAGTCCCAGTCGATTCTGTGGTTTGTCTGTAAATGGTGTTCAGCAATGTTATTGTTGAGGTCACCATTTCTCGTCGCTCGTTTGTGTTCAGTCAGTCTTACGTTCAAGTTTCTGCCGGTCTCACCGATATAGGTGGCCTGGCAGTCGCAGCATTTGATCTTGTAAACTGCTCCTTGTCTGTTCTTTGGTTCGTCTTTGTCCTTAACGTTCGTCAGTAGTTGCCGTAAAGTGGTGATGGGTTTGTGAGCAACACGGATGTTGTAGGGCTGTAGGATGCGTGCAATGGTTTCAGATGTGCCTTTGATGTAAGGTATCGTAGCTGTGGTGACAGGTGTCGCGTTCGTGTTCGCAACGTTAGGTTCTGCACGGTAGGTGTTGCGTCTAACGAAGTCGCGGTTGTAGTTGTTTTTACTGAAAACGTTGTCTAAGTACTCACGTTCGTCTGTTAAACTGTCGTGTGAGTCGCAAACTAGTTGCGCTCGTCTCGTTAGGGTACGTATTGTCGTTGCTTTGCGTGAAGTAGGGTTGTAAGAGCATTCGTCAAGTAGTCGGTCAGTATGTGTAGGTTTCCTGTAAACTGTAGTTCGTAGTTGTTTGTTGTCAAGGGTAACCAAGCAGTCTAGAAAAGGTATCTTACCATTCTCCTCGATCTCCTTGGTGAACTGGATGTGGTTGTTCTGTTCTGTTCTTGGTCACCACTCTTCGCCGTATTTGCCGAAATTTCGATTATAATAATTTGGGCTCCCATATCGTTATTTACCGACTCACTTAATTCAGCCAATAAACTTATCGAGTCTTTTCGTATGCTTGAAAGTACCCTAACTCCAGAGGCCCATTGCAAAACTAAATATCCTTGAACATTTGCCTGTAATCTCCGCGAAGATAGGCGGGAAAATTTTACAGGCAAATGTATGGAAAATTAAAAACCCGTTTCTTCGCTTTCTAGCTCAGCTGTACCCCTCAACTTTAAAAGAAGTAATGTTTAGCCCTCTAAATTGCCTTCACCATTCAAAGTTTCTACAGATACTCAATTTTACAAAGTTATTTCACATCGCAATCCCATACAAACACTTCATTATGAGCGCTGTTTGCCCCATTTTCAAAATGACGGATTTTACCGCGACAAGATCTATTGGCTCACGGCAATCGTGGTTTCCCATCCGACATGAAACAACAACTCTGATTGGCTTAGGAAAAGCGTGGTCTCCCAGGTGACAGCACAGAACGGAAATGAGGTTCAGTATTCGCGCGATCAGAGGTTATTAATTTTGTTTTTACGCGGCTTGGCCGTGTAATTTCCCTGCTTCGAACGAAAAAAATAACCTCTGGCACCCAGGGTAGCTTGGGAGCCTTTCTACTCGTGTTTATTTGTTACGATACCACACTTAATGTTGTTTTATCTCTTAAGCTAAGCCAGGCAGATCTATTCGAGTAATTTACGTGAAATTTTTATAATGCGGCGTGAAGATCGAGAAATGGGTTGACGACTTTTTGTCATACCTTGTGGCGGAAAGTTTTAGTTTGCTATTTTCGCCTCAAACCAATTGTAGGGCACAGGATTGTAATATCTTTTATTTCAACGGAAACATACTGCAACCTAGTTCCATCCTTTCTAAATACCGCCTGTCCGTAAAACTACGGATGGTCCCAAAGCATGCCGGGGGCCGTACACAAATCACGCAACGCATGCGCATGCGACATTACATCCCTCCTTTCCTTAGACACTACTAGCTAGCAGGTAAACAAAACTGAACGTTAAGCTAACATAGTTTTCAATGTTCTGAAGTCTTAAGCTACTAAACATAACTGCCCGTGAAAAACGCATACAGGCCAGAGTGTTCTTTGAAAGGTTCATAACGTGAACTACCACAACACGGGCTAACAGTTCAGATCTCTTCAATTAATCTCCTCGGCGGGCGGACAGTTCGCTTTGGTCTGGAAATACTAAGTTGAGGCGGATGTGGCGCAATTTCCTCTTTTCTTTCGGTTGTCGGGGACGTTTCTTTCTTGTGGGTAGGATGTTCTCACAGCTGTCATCATGAGTGTCGCACTCTTGGTTCAGCGTCTGTGGAATGCTGCGGAACATGGAGACATTTCTGGTCACCTTGGACCCATCACTTCGTTGGGCGGTGATCATGGTACCTTTCCTTTCCGTAACTACAAGAGGAGTTGGGTTAAATGGTGTCTACAGTACAGTCGTTTAACCGAAGTTGTTTCACTAGAACAGTGTCTCCTGTATCGATAGGGTTTGCTTCAGCGTGTAGGCGTTTGTCTGCATAGCGTTTCATGATGTCTTTCGCCTCCGCATCGCGTTTACGTACATTTCTGTCGTCAGGATGAGTAAATGATTCAGCATCTGGCATCTTCGTACGCGGATCGCGACCAAACAGAAGACGGTATGGAGTAAACCCTGTGGTGGTATGAGGAGTACAGCGGTATGCTCGCAGAAACTGATGCATGGCGTAGATCCAGCTCTGCCCTTGGATCTTGGCCGACTTGATTGCTTTCATCAAGGGTTTGTTGAAGTTTTCAACTTGCCTGTTAGCCTTCGGCCAGAGGGGAGTTATCTTGCGATGTTTGATGCCGCAGGTCTTAAGAAAACCTTTCCAAGCTTGGCTGTTGAAAGGCGGGCCGTTGTCGGTTTTGACACTGTCAGGATATCCATAGGTACAGAACACTTTGTCCACGACTTGAATAACCGGTTCAGCAGCAGTGGAGCGTACAACCTCTACAATAGGAAAACGGGAATACTCGTCTGTAATGACCATCAAGTACTAACCAGACGGAAGAGGACCACAGAAGTCTATGCTGAGGTTGATCCACGGACCACGTGGAAGGTTCGACATGTTGAGTGGTTCTGCGTGTTGTCTGGTAGTGTTAGCTTGGCACGGTACGCAGCGTCTTCCGGCGTCTTCAACGGCAGTGTCGATGCCTGGGAACCAAACTTTGCTCCTAATCAACGCTTTGGTCTTGCTTATGCCTTAATGACCTTCGTGGGCCAACTGTACGGCTCTGGCTTGTAGTGACGTAGGCACTACGATTCGCGTGTTCCTGAGCAGCAAGTTTCCGTGACGGTTTACAGTGAGCTCATCTCTGACGTTCTGAAACTGGCGTAGGGCAGCCTGGTCAACGTCGGTCATACTTGTCAACATCTTGCCAGCGTATGGTGCTACATAGTTCGATAACGGTTTGAAGTAGCTTGTCTTTCGAGGTGGCGGCTTGTACTTCCTCGAGTGTGATTGCATTAGGTACAGAGGCCTGTGAAATGAAGTCCACGTATTCCTGTGCGATCTTCTCCTCTCGACTCGATCGGACGTTCTTGGTCACGGGGTGTCTTGACATGTAATCTGCAGGGTTGTCTTTGCCTGGACGGAATTCAATTGTTAGGTCATAGGGCTGGAGCCTGAGTGACCATCGAGCAATTCGCAACGGAGGGTGTGGCTTGCTCCAAATGTGCACCAACGGCTTATGATCAGTAACTACCGTGAATGAGGCACCACGTACATAGATATTGAAGTGCTCACAGGTCCATACGATTGCGAGAGCTTCACGCTCTGTTTGTGAGTATCGAGACTCAACGTCACTTAGCGCACGACTACCATACGCTATGGGCTGGTCGTCTTGAACAAGGATGCCTGCGATGCCAACGGGACTCGCGTCTACGATGATCTTGGTTTCTTTGTGCAGTGAGAAATAAGGCATTGCTGTAGCTGCAGAGAGCGCGGCCTTGACGCTGTTAAACGCGTCAGTCTGCGGTTGCCCCCATTTCCAAGTTGCGTCACGGCGTGTGAACTTGCGAAGGGGTTCAGTGATGGTGGCGAAGTTCCGGATAAAACGGGCGCTGTACTGGGCCATGCCAAGAAAGGAACGCAGCTCAGTCGGATTTCGAGGTTCAGCCGCGTCTTGAAGCGCTTTTAAGTCCATCAGCAGAAAATATGTACCCAAAGAACTCGATGCTTGGCTTGTTGAACTCGCACTTCGTCGGATTGACGGTAAGGCCGGACTCGTGAAGTCTGCGGAGCGTTTGGTCGAGTGCGGCATCGTGCTCGCTCTGGTTGCTGCCATAAACCACGATATCGTCACTGACATTACGTGCTCCGGGAATATCGGCTATCAGCGTCTGGATGGTGTGTTGGAAAATCTCTGCGGCGGAGTTGATTCCAAAACTGAGCCTCTTATACTGGTACAATCCCACGTGCGTGAAGAATGTGGTGATGTGTCTGCATGACGGATGAAGTTCTAGCTGGTGGTACCCGGATTTTAAGTCGAGCTTGCTGAAGACAGTCGCGCCATTGAGGTCTGCTGTGAGCTCATCGATAGTTGGGGCGATGTGTCTCGTTCTTAAGATGGCACGATTCGCGTCTCGCATGTCAACACACAGGCGTATTTCGTTTGGACTCTTGGGTTTGGGTGGGGTAACAATTCTGGATACCCATTCGGTCGGGCCGGAGACTTTCTCGATGATACCTTCTTGTTCTAACTTCTGTATTTCGGCTGCCACCTTGGTGCGCATGTGAAATGGTGTTCGATCATGTTTGCGCGCGACCGGCGAAACAGCTTTGTCAATATGAAGTGTTACTTGAGGGTTTTTGAGACAGCCAATTCCGTCTCTTATGCCTGGGTACTTTGCGTAGAGTTTAGTTGATTCCAACTGAGGTGTATTGGAAAGGTGGTTCACACCAATAGAAAGTACACCTAGCCTCTCGGCTGTCTCTTTGCCCAAAAGTGGAGCCGAGTTACCAGGAACAACGAGAAAATCGGCCTGAATAGGTTCGCGGCCTTCAACCTGGATGGGCCCGGACACAAGCTGATGACACGGGATTGGTGAAGAGCCATACGGATGGATGAGACGGCCACAATCGTTAAAGGGCGTGCAAATTTGTTAAAGCTGCTTAGCAATGACAGTGTCTATGGTGTTACAAGAAGCGCCTGAGTCAATAACAATGTCAACCCCTACACCGTTAATCAAGACTGGAATGTTACAACAACCATCAAGTGCATACGCGTACTCGTCAGTGTAATCATCATCATCAGCACTTGCGTTAGTGTCACGCAGCGCTTCTTCGGCAACCTCGCCTACATAACACACGTTAGATTTTCTTCCGGGGAAACGTCGGGAATCACGAGAATCAAAGGAAGATCCATGCTGTTTTCTATCGGCGGTGAATTTAGAACGGCAGACGGACGCAAAATGACCGACCTTGTGACATTTGTGACATGTTACGTTACGAGAGCATCGGCATTCATGACTGGCGTGACCTTTAATGCCGCATCGGGAGCACTGGGTCGAGGAGGTTTGCGATTTCTTTGGACGGGAAAAACTTTCATTGTTGTGCTGATTTCTACCTTTAGACTGTCCTGAACCCGTCTGCTTGACTGAGTAAACACTAGTGTAATTGTTATCACTTGAAATCTGACGTGACTGGCTCTCTGACGCTTCCATTGCTTGCCCTAATTCCAGCGTACGGGCGAGAGTTAAATCTGCTACAGCGAGGAGTTTCGTACGTAATTTCTGAGAAATACAATTGTCGATGATCTGATCACGGATAAAATCGTCAATGCTTTCGGCTGGAAAGTCACATAGAGCTGCTAACAGGCGAAGTCGGGTCGTAAACTAGCTTACGGACTCACCTTCCCTCTGTTTCTCTTTACGGAACGTGTGGCGGTTGTACGAAGTGTTCTTTCTTGGGCTGAAATAGTCATCTAGTTTTTCTTTAGCAGTCTTGTAGTCATCCCCAGTTTCTGTGAGTGTAAAGAAAATGTCCTGCACTTCAGTTCTGGCTGTGTGAAGAAACAGATGACGTTTCTGTTTGTCGTCCTTGCATCCAGGGGCGATGGAAAATAGCTCGAAGCTTCGGATCCACTTCTCCCATCGTTGAGCAACCGAATTTTGATCGCCATGCGGTTCAAATGCGGCTAGCGGCTGTACGGCGGCTATCGGAATGGCCATTCGGCCGTCGGAAAGAATCCTCGTCGCCAATGTAATATCTTTTATTTCAACAGAAACATCTGTATCTTTATCTGTAGAAACTAGTCAGTGGGACTGATGCCCCCCTCCCCGGCATCACCCCAAACTCACCATCTCTGCATGAAAATGTCCAAAACAGCAGACAAAGTCCACCTACATACCTCGCAAATCGATTAGTAAGCCAACCCAACCTGACCAGTATATTCGAGTTATTTACGCGAAATTTAACTTTTTTTAATTCGGCGTGAAGTGCGGTAGTATTTTTTGGACATTTTCTTGACAAATTTTAAATTTAAAAGTATTACAGATTTTGTGGAAGGCACGTGCTCTTCCTCGAGCTAATTTTTTGCCATCAATGTAAAAAAAAAAATACGGATGCCAAAACGAAGCCCTATTTTTCTTTTCTTGTTTTCTTCAGTTTACGGCCACTTCAACTGGAAGGTATTGGTCATATTGAACGCAGGCTGATCTACACGAATTATTCAACCAAAATTTAACTTTTTTCAATAAAAAGTTTGACTCCCAGCCATTTTTTTCACAGATTTTAATATTTGACACGCAGGTGCGTTTGACTTTCGGCTAATTCAATAAAATTTAAACTTTAAAACCATTACCGACTGGATACCGACAAAAAAAGGAAAAAGAGGTTTTAAGTTTCTGTCCTGTTGTTTTCAGTTTGACATTTCATTCTTTAAATTAAAGACGTAGCTTGACACACATATTCTCGACGAAAAACGGGGATTGCCCATATCTTCGGATTTCCCGCCAAAATGCACCCGAGAATACAGCACAGCGTTATTTCGAGTGTGACATTTCACACTGGCTAACGTGGAGCAGCGTACAGACAGACGGATGGACAGTGACGCCAAAACCTAATTAACTTTCTCGCATTTGAAATGTTGCCATATTTTTAAAAGACTTCAGATTAAGCGTTTATTTTTCAGTCAAATAGAAGAGTGTTTAGTGCCAAGTACACAAGAATGCCTCTATTAGTACTTGAAACACAAATGTAAGAGTTACTCCGGCGATACTTAACATCAAGAACTCGAGAAAGTAGAAAACAGTGATGAATCGAATCACATGATTACGGCCAATTCGGAACGCGTTCAGAAGAGTCCTAAAGGTGTATAAGGAACATTATCCCGGTTCGAGAATCAAAATCAGTGGCACTCTTCCATGTCAATGAGGAACTATTCGGCTATTTAACTGCTACAGAATCTTTTAAGTAAATAAAGTTTGTATCTGTACCTCGATTACTCTGTGAAGTAGACACACCATAATATTTGTTACAAGCACCATTGTTTCCTTCTCCTCACTTGTGTTATATCTTACATCATACCGAGATAATAACCGCGGCTATGCGTTGCGATTGATTTCTTTCAGAAGCGATATCTTACATACGGTTTTAAAATCTTGAGATTATTTTTCATTGAAAACTGAAATGTTTTTTCCTTCGTCTCCCTTACCAGTGATCACTAATAAAACATTTATCATTGACTCTGTCTAATTTAAACCAATCAGTTAAAAATGGTTTGAATAAAGTTTACTGAGAATGTTTTTGTTCTTTTTAGGGGGCTGTCGTGCCATAAAATTTCTTCCTCCAAACACTGACCATTATTTAAAGAATCATGTGATTAAAACATTTCTTACTGGAACTAGATTCAGAGAATGCGAGCATCAATGCCTCATGACGGACGAATGTGTTTCCGTCAACATCCAGATTGGACCAACAATTGATGACAAAGTAACATGCGAGCTGAGTAATTCTGATCACATCCAACATCCAGACGATCTCATAGCAAGACCTGGCTGGACGTATTTGGCCACAGAGGTAGGAAAAAAAATACACATTTTCTATCTTCTGCTTGCATTCATATTTTCGTAACTTGTCTGTCTTCAATACCATCAAGCACCACTCGATAATACAATAGTGGTATCAAAAGCCCAGTTAATTGCCAACACGCTATCATTATTATTTATTTGTTTGCAAAACGATGGGCTAACTCAGCAACCGAATGAACAGTTTTTAGCTTTAGGACATCATACCTCAAAACAGGCTCTGCATTCCCCATACCAGACCAATCATCATGTGGTAGTGCAGCATAATTATTTAGATGTGACATATAGCAAGGCTTAAAGAAACTTTGGGACGGGTTTCAGCCCATATATAGTTAACGAAGTTGGATAACAAGGAAGATCTCGAATTACAATCGTATTAAACGCCCTTGTTTTGCTCGCTACATCTTGTGTTAAGGAAGATAATGTCTTGAACTTTGATAGGGCGTTTGTTTAATAATATTTAAAAATCTTTACATAGGCGGCTTGAGTTTAACAGCGGAGCTTTTAAAGACCCTGGCAGCCTAAGACAGACAGGGCCTATTTTCTAGTCCGCTCTCATCATGCATCTTCACGGAAAGGAAATTGTGAAGTCTAGAGTGGAATTACACATCTGAGATGGCGCTTATTTAGTCGCCTTGTCTATAAAATAAGAAGAGTAACTCAATGAGCATTCATTTGCAGAGAAGTTAATTAATAACAAGCAATTAATTTTACAAAAAATGAAGTTACTTCGTTTAGAATCTAATGTAATGTATCTCAAGACTGTCCTACATAATATTTACGAACAGATAGAGGTGATATACTAACCGGACTTTTTATTCTTATTTATTTATTTATTTATTTGTTTATTTATATTATTTTATTTTTTTGTTTGGTCAGAACTTTTGCTCCATCCTCAAACCTTGCCTGAACAACGCCAAATGCCTTTATGGATATACACACAAGAAATACCTTTGTGTTTGCGCATCCGGATTTACAGGCGAAAACTGCGAAAACGGTAATACGCATTTGGCATGCAGGGACAATATACACGAGGCTTTGCAACTTTTATTTATTTTTGTCTTTAAACTAAAATTTGGAGCAAGGTTAATTAACTTTTTATAAGCGAACTGGTCCCAGAGCTCTTACAGACTGAAATAGTTAATTTAATTAATTCCTCAAAGCTAAGGCAAAGTATAGTCAGCTCATTGCAATTCAGTACTTGATACAAACTGGACTCCAAGACTTCAAAAAGAACGGCTCAGTTTTATTTTCAAATTTCAACCCTTTTCCGCCCTAGTTCACAGTCTCTGGCTCAGGGCAATTACTACCAGTTCACTTAACCGATAGCTGCGGTGCAGTTTTGGACAAAACTGAACCGTTAACTTGGATTTTCATGCATCAGTGCTCGTTCCGTATAATACCCAAAATCTCCGAAATGGACGCTAAACATTCAAAGTTGTGTAATGTTTGTTTATGACAATGGTTAACGCGAAAGGGGTAAATTCACACGAACGATAAGATTATGTAACTTGGGCAGTTTTATATCAAGTTCATACTCGGATAATATCATTTTCGATCGGCGCTTGTATTCTTTCATCTCCAGATGTGGATGAATGTAGCAGTGGTCTGCACAACTGCAGCAAGAATGCGTCTTGCATTAATACAGTTGGAAACTTCAGTTGCATCTGTAATGCCGGTTTTACCGGCGACGGTCGCGTATGTTCAGGTAAAAATTGCAGTCTTGTTAACTTTCTTGCTGCTTTGTGCAGGTACAAAACAGGAATAACATAGCAGTACAACCTGATCCCATCCTCTTCCAACCGTTTTTGTACTCTTTAACCCTCAGATGTTGATGAATGTAGCAGTGGTTGGCACAACTGCAGCAAGAATGCGTCTTGCATTAACACAGTTGGAAACTTCAGTTGCATCTGTAATGCCGGTTTTACTGGCGACGGTCGCATATGTTCAGGTATAAATTGCAATTTTCTCGGTGCTTTGTCCAGGTACAGTACAATAAAGGTGTTACATAGCTGTACAACCTGATTCCATCTTCTTCCAACCTTTTTTTGTATTTAAACATATTAACCATTGTTTGCCTCAAAAGCACCTAGGCTTACCAAGGGCGCTCACAATAATACAAATTTAAACCAGGCTCACACACAAAACAGAGAGACACTAACACAACACATAGTTACAACGAAATTTACATAACTAGAGATGAACAAGCAGGCAGTGGCCATCGAAAAGCGATTTGTACTAATAAGAAATTACATGGCTAGAGATATATTAATCTAACAGTCAAACAGTGACCATCGAAAAGCGATTAGTACTAATTATAAAACGCTGGACTTCACGAAATAAATATCATAATTTACAGTTTTGACGGCGTGCAACAAAAAAAATTAATTTTCCTAGCATCGCGGCTCGATGACCATGTTTCACCGAGAATACTAGCAGCAGAGGTAAGGAGGACATGACACTGACCAAATGAAAGAAACAAGTTAATTAAATGATTAACTCCAGTGGGAGATACAACAACAACAGGTATGGGGTAGAGGAAAGGGACAGAAGACAGGCCCTTCCATTTATTGAAAACAAACTGCCCAAGCAGAACCAGCACACTACAGAATAAACAGTAATAACTATGACGAGGGGGGGAGGGGAGGGAAAGCCAGCTAAATCGAGCACATGTAAGAGTTCTAGCAGCGTTCTGACAGTTCTAAAGCGCAGACTCCAATAAACTAGTATCCAGGCTTCCCTCCTCCCCAGAGTTAAATGTAAATAAAATGGATATTATTACTACTTAACTCCAATGGGAGATACAACAACAACAGGTATGGGGTAGAGGAAAGGGACAGAAGACAGGCCCTTCCATTTATTGAAAACAAACTGCCCAAGGGAGGAACGACCTACCCCATACCAAGAGAATAGCATAAATATAAATATATAAAACAAGCCATCAAACAAAGGAGGCTAGTTGGCGAATAGCATGCATTCTATACTTAATGGGTATGTGAATATAAGACTTAAAGGAATCAGATCGCCAGTCTCCTAGTCTCTTAATAAACTCCTCAGGAATGTTAGCTTGAAAGGCTAGGGTGGCACCCCCTGAGCGAAGGCTGTGACCACTGATGCGGGATGGGTCTAAACCTGCTGTAGAAGCCACCGATTTAAGAAGACTGTTGAACTTGGCATATGTGAATGGTATTAGACCACTACTTGAGGGTGCTGGAATGACGAAGGCTGGACCAGACAGGGTGGCTGGTACAAGCTTGAAGGCGTGCTGTAGTGCAGAGTAGGGGCACAGTGGGTGGCCTGGGATGAGAGGTAGTGGAACAGTAAGGAGACGTTGGCTAAACTGGATGGTTTTAGACCAGCGGTTGATGAAAATGGCCCATCCTGGGTAGAACACAATGTCACTTCGCCTAAGATGCTTTAAAGGGTTGAACTTCGCAACCCCCTTCAATAACATATTAGCTTTGCGAAGAAGACCAAAGAAGCCTGTTAAGCAGACAGCCCAGAAGGTGGCATGGACTGGGTCTGCCAAGTTCAAATGCGATTTGATAACCAAGAGCATTGCGGGGGTTATGGGTTGTTTCTGTGAGACTGTGCAGCCTTTGCAGCGACGTATACCACGCAAGGTTGTTGCCAAGTGGAAGTTATTCTTGGTAGGGTCTTCCAGGCCATGTTCCAAATGAAGAATACGGACAATGTTAAGGTAAGCAGGAATAGAGGAAGCAGACAACGAGCGTGCCAAGAAAGCTGCATAGCGGCTAAGTGTGATGGTAGAAGCTGGAAGTGGCTGGTACCCATAGTATACACAAAAGGTAAGATAGGCTCGCAGTTGACTTTTGTAAGTGGCCTTGGTGGAAGTTGCATAGGCTTGTTTTCGAAACTTAAGAACCTCCATGTCCAATCTCGACTGATCGTCTGGATCTGAGGAAGGCAAGCGACAAAGGTGACATGTGAGACAACAAATCTTCAGAAGAGGAAGATGACCGTGAGAGCCATGCATGAAGTGCGTGTTGGTGGCAGGTTTCATCAAGTCTAGAGATACTGTCGGCAATAATGTTGGCTGAACCAGGAATGTGCTCAACAGTTAGTTGGATAGCATAATACTCTGACAACCAGAAGAGCTCTCGGAGCCAATCCATCATGATAGGACAGGGGGTGGTTCCTTTGTTTACAATTGCTGCAGCAACTTCACTATCTGACTTGCCTACAACCCTTTGTCCTGACCAGAATGGAGCCCACCGTTCGGTTGCCTGGAGAACCATGAAGGTTTCTTTGTAGTTGATATGCAGGGGGCAGAAATCTGGAAAATCTAGTGCCCAGTTCACGTAGAGCCAGTCATTATGCCAACAACAACCACCACCTACAGGGGAAGCATCAGTATAGGCTAGTGCAGATGTCAAAGGAAGCTCATCTGGGAAAAGGGATGTGCAGTTGAAAACAGGAAGAAGGGATGCCCACCACTGAAGGTCTGCTCTTGCTTGGGTATTGAGGTAAACATGATGGTGACGATGTTTTGCAGAGTTCATGACAATTATCAACCGCCGCAAAAAGGTCCGGCCCCCTCTGACGACCCGAGCAGCCCAGCTTAGTTTCCCAACAAGGCGCTGAAGGTGATGTTTCTGGCACTTGCGTTTGGTTAAGGTTAAGTTCAAAATGTCTAATAGCTCAGAGACGCGGGACCTGGATAGCTGTAGAACACGATTTACTGTATCCATTTCGACTCCTAGAAAGCACAGTGATTGACTGGGTTGAACAACCTTTGACCAGTTTATTGTGAAACCAAGTGATTGAAGTAAACTGATGAGAGTGTCCACAGCAATTTGACACTGCTGCTGGCTGGGTTCAATGATGAGAAAATCATCTAAGTAAGCAAGCACTGTGAAACCACGTCGGGCCATCATTCTACAAACAGATTGGGTGAGGCGGTGAAAAATCATAGGGGAGGTTCGAGCACCAAATGGAAGTCGTTTATCAAACAGAAATGTCATGCTGCTAGTACCTTGAAAAAGCCAAGACATGCCAGTGACGTTCCAGCTGCTGGGGTGAGTCTCAACACTTCGGTAAGCATGTTTTAAATCGACCTTGGCCAACCAAAAACCTGGTTTGGCTTTGCATGCTGCCTCATCAACTGTAGTATATTTGTAGTGGTCAAGGTCCATGTAAGAGTTTGCACTCAATGCAAGTGGTCGACTGCAGTCCATAATCAGTCTTAACTCTGAAGAGTCCCGTTTGGGTACAGCTCCAATAGCATTAACAATAATGGGGGGTGTGTCTGATGATCCAAAATGGCCTAATAAGAGGCCTTTACATAGTTGCTCTTCAATCTGCTCTTTGGCCCCTGGCCTGAGCGCCGATCTGTTGTTTTTTGTGAAAGCTGGCAAAACAGTAGCATCACGCTGAATCAAGTCAAACCCTTCTCGTACGCCATTGAGAATAAAGTCTCTGTCCAAATCATTAGCTAGTTCCTTTGCCCATATTACAGGCTGCATTGGGCTGCTGCGCATGAAAACATGAGAGCCCTGCTGATTGGTTGAAGTAAGTAACACACTCTGCTGTTTCTAAACTAACGTACGGGTATTTCCCTGCTATAGGTGATGCAGTCGAGCTATCCCCTGCAAGTGGCTCCACTAAAGAATCGAGAAATAGCTCTGCAGGCGAGTGTGTGTTCATGCTTGGGGGTAGTGAGTAGTTGTGTGCTTCCATTGGGGGTGATCTCCCAGACACTGTGGCTTTATACAAACATGGTCATATTTGCAAGCAGTACCATAGCTGCAGCCTTGTCGACGTTGAAAGTCATAGCACACCTGCTTGCCTGTGGTCGGGTTGATAGTTGGCGTTGATCTACCTGGGAGGCGGTTTGCTTGTTTGGTTGGGCCAGGCTGGTTGGCGTCAGGCTTGTGGAGGGATTGCTGGTAGATGAACTGACTCTCTGTACCCCATTTACAAGCAGTGGCAAATTGCATTCGTCGATAAAGGTTATCGTAGTGGACGACACGGGCTATCGGGTAAATCTTGGCCAGCTCTGAGACTTTGGTGCTATATGATATGTAATTCATAATGTCTGACATAGTTGACAAGGCACCTTCTTTAACTAGTGTGTGCATGATCCTGAAGTTTGCTGCTGACCATTGTGGGAAAGTGATGTTGTTGAGCTGGGGCTTTATCTCATGGCTAGTCTTTAATATGATTTGAGTGCCACCTGAAGAGCCAAGCACGGTCTCCCGGTCCTCTTCCAGAACCACTGGGAGGGAACTGACAAAATCTGGGATTAGCAGGGGGCGCTTACCTCTGGGGGTGGTGCTGGGTTCCAGTAGTTTTTGCGCTGGATCCGCCAATTCGTCAGACAGACCAAGAAGGATTGGGTCCCCCAGTGACTCTTCTAAGGCTTTAAGCTCCTCCTGCACCGCTGTGTCAGATTGCAACGTAGTTAGAGTGGGCACGGTCGCTCTTTGGGTCGTACATTGGCCGTGATTCTGTGTATTACCGTTCGCCGGGTTTGGGGCGGCCATCTTGGATTGACTTTTGTGTGCCATCGCGGACTGAACCCGAGCAAGCTCAATTTTGGCTCGTGTCGGTTCAAGTTCTAACTTCAAGTTCTCATTCTGAAGCTTGCTAATACTGGCGGAAGACTGCTTTTCTTCTCCTGGTGTAAAGTTCGGGGTTTGAAGTTTGTCGGCACTTGCAGACTGTTTACCTGCTTCGGGTGTCAAGCTTTCAAGAAGCGACTCTACTCGGTTCAATTCATGTCTGATCGTACGTGACTGAAGGCTCTCTGTCGGATCTATTTCGTAATCCTGCAAATGCTGGGGAGGTTTCTTCTCCCTCGTACTTCTTCTAAGCTCCATAGTTCAGAAAGGAGAAAGCCAGCTAAATCGAGCACATGTAAGAGTTCTAGCAGCGTTCTGACAGTTCTAAAGCGCAGACTCCAATAAACTAGTATCCAGGCTTCCCTCCTCCCCAGAGTTAAATGTAAATAAAATGGATATTATTACTACGTAAAATGAATATGAAATCCCTCACTGCATGACTTAATAATCTTATTGCCAACCCTATCAAAGCCACATGCCTTAGAGATATCATCACCCTTCATCAGTTCAAGCACTTGCTCTTCTGTAGCAATAATACTGGATAAAAATTGTTGTGTCTGATAGGGCTGGATAACAGGAGGAATGGCATTAGCACCTGGAAGTTCTGTTTGTGACTCAAAATCTTCGTTAAATATGCAGGTTTTTTTCCTTGGAATAAAAAATGTGCACTTCGTTTTCAACAATGGTTGGAATAAATGAGGATTTTTCTCGACCACATACCCTATCAACGATTGACCACCACTTCTTACAGTTGATATCAGTATTACTCAGATCCTTATTGGCTTTTTCATAAAGGGACTTTTTAGCAAATCGTATGAGAGAGGTTAATTACAATGTTACGTTGAGCCCGATAGCGTTCCCACATGACTGGAGATGGCCGTTTGTTATGAATGCGAAGCAGGTGGTGCCGCCTCATAATTGCAAGGTGCACTCTGCTATCCATCCAAGCTTTATCGCTTGGACGTATTGTAACCGTTTTCAGTGGAATATACTTCTCAATAATTGAGCGGAAATGGCTATACCAACTTGAATAGGTTTCATCGATGTCATTAGTGTTTTCACACAGAGAAATCCACGGCAGTCCAACTGCGATGATAGTTCCCAATTCAAATCTGTGATATTAACGTTATTAAAATTCCACACATGCCTTTTGTACGACCGACTTCTGTAAGTGAAAAGATTCGTACTTCCGAAGATAACAGAGTGATCGCAATTGTATGGGGGACTTAAAGTCCCAGAATCAAATAAAACGCTCCGGACAGTTTGTGATAGCCAAATCTAGTATTGTCGAACTGTAAAAGGTGACACGTGTTGGCTCTGCTATGAACTGCACCAAATTATTGCTTTCTAAAAAATAATTTAATTTTTCACCAACATCACTATTCTCTGATGGATTTGCAACGTCGTAATGATCATTAAAGTCTCCCAGCATAACAATAATGTATTGTTTGGGAAGTTGACAAATTTTAACAAGAACCAGTTGAAAGTACTCAAAGAAATAATCAAGGGAAACACTGTCATTATCAGGCGGCCTGTAAAAAACCCCACCGAGAATATCAAGGTGTTTGATGCGGAATTCAATCCAAATAAATTCCACGGCCGCAAGTTCCAATCAATCAATCAATCAATCAATCAATCAATCAATCACTGAACAACTTTATTTGAGTGTCTAATCTTCATATATATATTATAACACTCGATTCATCTATTTATAGCTATTGTTTTTATATACCACAGCAACCGCACGTTCGCTTTTTACCATAACAACTGTTTTTAAATATCGTAGCAACCATAGATTAGCTTTTATAGCCAGTTCTTGTAACGGTCATTCGTTAATATTGCCTGATGAGTGTGGTCATTCTTTGACCACACGAAACAGCGTTGTCGCAATAAAGCGATGAATTGAAGTCTTTCTACCATTGATCATTATATATATATATATATATATTGTCTAGAAGAGGGAGGGGAGAAAAAAGGATTTTCCTACCATCCACCATAATTATCTTTATATTGCCGACTTTAATGTCTTTTCGTGTGTTTTATGGTTTATAACAACTATTTTTTCCTGTCTAGACTGTAACAGTACTTCGCGCCGCTTCGAAAAATATCAAGATCTGCCGACCAAGAAACTTGTGGCAGTTGAACAGTTCATCATCGACGAAAGTGTGTTTCTTGCTTTCGCTGAGTTGAAAACGGAATCTTCCATCTACAAACTGAACAATTTAACCGGAAAATTTGCACTTCATCAGACCTTACCTATCAAATGTGCATATGACTTTGATTATTTTACGATAGCTGATAAACATTACCTGGGCGTTACTCTCCACAATGATGCTAAAGTTGCTATTTATCAGTGGAATGGAACACAGTTTGTCAATTTTCAAAACGTTTCATTAAGATCAGCAACCAAACTACACTTCTTTACAATATTTCCAGAAAGGTTTCTCGCCGTTACAAGTAAGAACAGCTCAACCTCCATCTACAAATGGAAGGATGAACGGTTTGAAAAGTTTCAGGATATCGCATCATCCGAGAAGGCTTTTGGTGTTACGATGTTTGTAATAAACAATGAAACTTTCATTGCCATTGCAAACCGGTGGAGCAGCAAGCATGGGAATGCTGTGCCATCATCTGTATACAAGTGGTCAGCGAACAGCTTTGTGAAAACCCAGTCTCTCCAGACCTATGGAGTATTTGATGTAAAATCTTTCAGCATCAGTGGTGATACATTCCTCGCCTTTGCCAACAATCACAATGGAAATAGCTCCTTTATTGACTCCTTCATTTACAAATGGAATGGCACCATCTTCACGCTGTTTCAGTCCATTCCCACTCGTACAACATTCTCCTGGTACGCATTTGTGATGTGCGGTGAAACCTACCTTGGTGTGGCCAATTATGACGGCAAGATAGTCTTGTATCGGTTTTCTGGATCACAGTTCATCAAATATCAAGAGATTGCTACTCACCGTGCAAGCGATCTGACGTCATTTGAGTACAAAGGTCAACCTTACTTAGTTGTTGCCATTCGCAACAAAGGGAACAGTGCAGTGTATGAATGGGTATAAAATACGCTGAAACTTAAGTATCCGGTTGAGCCTGAATGGTAGACCTTTCCACAGGAATTGAAGTAAACACTGAAATAATGATAATAATACGTTTTTCGTTTTGTAGCCATAGAAACAGACTGATAAGAGGCTTACTTAGCACTGAAGATGTCACTATAGAAAAGAATACTTATTCAGGGTGCAAGAAGATCTGTGTCACTTCAGGGTTTTCTTTTGTTTACTACACATAATTTATCATAATAAATAAAATATATTACGATGCTTAAGAAGAGGGAAGGAGTGAAGAAGGGTACGATTATAAATATTTATTTATTATTTACATGCCCTTTTAAATAACAATGGATAATTTGTTAGGATAAAAAAAGATAAACTTGCTATGAATAGAAAATATGAGAAACAGAAAGAAAGGAAATTTTTACCTGGGCGCGTGGCAGTAATCAATACTGAGCAACATAATACTGGAAGAGAGCTCTGACTTTTAAATAGTTGTTTTGTAGGTTTCTGGAGAATAGAAATAGGAATATCATTCCAAAAATAACATCCAATAATTGTTGGTCAATCTTTCCTAATATTGATTCTGAAAAAGGGCTAGGAGTCAGATGCTGAAGTAATGCAATTCGACTGGAGTAACTGTATAGCTCAGATACATGGGTTAGCGTAATATCTGACAGCTTTGTATCTATAATATGATCATAAAAGAGTTCATATAAATTTTAACTATGTTAGGAAGGTTGATGAGACCAAAGTTTACATAATGAGGAGTGATGTGACAAAGTGGGACATGATTATAACTACTTTGTTTCGTAACTTTACCAGTTCTACACAGTTGTACTCTACACTTCAGGTGTAGCAACATTAACGTATTCTGTATTGCTCTGTTGGGCAATTTTTGTCCCATTCTTTATATGTTACGAATAAATTCCATTCCGAAGTGCGTTTGTACTCTGATAACGCACAGATGACAAAAACGTACATTATCTATGAGCCGCATGCCTACTAGTGCTCCAAGCAGTGTTACTTTTTTAGTTTTTGTTCAATTAGCTGAGGCCATTTCCCTTTACCAATGAACGGGAATTTCCGGACGAAACCATTTTTTTTTCTCTGTGATTTGTCCCGGGGAAAGAATTTATCGCCAGTTGAAATGACTACTTTACAAAGATTTATCTGAGCAGAAAACTGTGTGGCCAACCCTCGTTGGAAATCTTAAGCAAGTTAAGTAAGGATTCTAAATAAACACCACTGTTTCAGCAGTTTTTCCATTTCCTGTTAAAGAAAATGATGTAATTAAGTTTTAGTTAAGCACGTTGGGTACTGTTTTCAGTAGGGTAGCGTTTCTCGGAACATCGTTTGCTAGTTTGATGTAATGAGTTATATTATAATCGTTAGTCAACTTAGTCACTTTAAACCAAGAGAGGACGACCTTCATCCTCTCTCGCTTTAAACTGAATTCCAATCTTCACTGTATATTTTATTATTAATTGCGCCGGTGTAATATGAATTAGCTATAAGTGTTCCACTATCCTGTATTTCTGGACATCAGTGATATTTCAAAGGTATGGGGTAATTCATGAAAAGTGCCGTGAAGAGTTTTCAGCACTTCTTGATTTTACTGGTAATATTATCAGATTTAATGATCATAAATTTTATTAGTGCATGGGCTCGCTTGTTCGCCAGCCGATTTTTTGAAGTAGCAGACACTTGTCATGAACTTTAAGTTTGCATGTGTAAGTTGTGATTTAAGCTGTTAAATATTTAAAAATAAGGGATTCTACCTTGTAAATAGTAGTACTGTATGCTCCAGGCAGTGTGCTTTTGTTTCGCGTTTCATGACTGCTGAACCATTACCCCGTTTAGGATATATGGGCATCACGCGGATAAAACTTATTTGTTCTCCGGCTGTAGTTTTGTGCTGGGGAAAAAGGATAAGGACGCTTCAGGTAACTACTTCGCAAAGACTTCTCTGAGTAAAATATGACTCAAAAACTAAGTGGGCAACTGAACTGAGTTAATTTTCAAGGAAACTCATCCTAAATGAAGGTTTGTCAAGTTATCAAGCGATGCCCTAACGCTTTGGTGTTTGGTTTCAGCACGGTATTTCCATCTCATGTTTACTTATTAATAGCAACTGTTAGAGAACTTTATACTTCAGTTAAGCATGTTGGGTACTATTTCAATTAATGGCAACGTTTCTCAAAACATCAGATCGTAGCTTGTCTCTTTATTATGAGTTACTAACCGTTATACAACTTACACTGAATGCCATTATTATCAGTGTATATTTGAAAGCTATATAGAGAAATTCATTAGGGTAATGAAAAGTGCCGTGAACAGTATTCAGCTCTTCTTGATTTTAATATCAATGTTTGTATTCATTTAGTGCGCTCGGTTTTTTCGATTTCGGGCTCTTTACCAGTCTGGGCGCAAATATGTATTTCAGACACGCAGTAGACAGAAAGCACTTTATTTATAGAACAAGTTGTATTCCTTAGACTAGTGGACCAAGAACCCGGGGGGGGGGTACTCCCTTATTTGGGCTATACGGGGACGTGCCGCTGGATAGGGTATGGTTTTTTGGCCTCGCTGTCCTAAACAGGGTATGCAATTTGACTTGCCTCTGTCCTAAACAGGTTAAAACCTGTCCTAAACAGGGTATGGTATTAGTCTCTTTCTTTTCTTAGCTTGCCACCCGGGGCCTGAGAGAAGTTGAAAGAACATGCGATCGAGCGGCAGACAACCGACGCGTTTCTTTTCCTGATTTGCATAATATCAACTGGAAACCGACGGTTAACCGGAGATTACAATGCCATCAATCAACATCAGACCATTTTTTGGACAAGAATGCCATTGTTGTAGGTATCTTAATTTAAAACATTTTTCCACGTATCAGTATTATAACAAGCGCACATTGACAGAACAGATCGTACTAGTTGGTCTAGTTTCTTTGTCATGGGTAACGCGATGAAAGAAAGATGTCACTGTGTCGCAATGCTTTTTTTTTAGAATAATTACAATGTGAATCACAAGTAAAGAAAAACAGTTCTTTTTGTTTTATTACGCAGTAATTGAAGAGAAATAATTCCTCTTCGATTGCTCTTAAAAAAACACTTTGCTACGCTAACTAATTTAGACGGAGCTGAATGCTTGGTGGCTTTTTGTTTCGTTCAAGTGAAGAGACGAAACAACTCGGTTTTAGAGGCATCGAGCATGATTTCTCTGATTTAAATGGTTTATTAAACAGTTTAAATTCATATAAAACCAGAGAGTGTGCATTTTGTAACTTGTCCTAAACAGGGTCGTGAAATGGAGGCTGTTGTCCTACACAGGGTAGGGTATTAAAGGTATTTTTGTCCTAAACAGGGTCAGGATTTCAAACCTCCAGCGGCACCCCTATACCCAAACATGGGTCAAGTTCTTTGGAAATCGACAGTAGGAACAAGCTTTCCTTGTAAAAGTAAAGGGGGAGGGGGAGCTGGGATAGGTTCTTATTCGAAAGGAGCGTCTATGCGTGGGTGGGCGCTAGGTTATCATGGGGA
>OX419346.1:10185342-10205342 GCA_948470475.1 Galaxea fascicularis
TTATAAATATGCATCACTGTCATACTCAGGGGACCCTGTTCCAAAAACGAATAAAGTTTGAGTCACAAAATGCATGTATAATTAATGCGTGGGGCTTGTGTGGAAATCTTACCCAAATTTGGAAAATACGTGGTCGGAGTTTACAAATTTTCAAACATTGTTCAGGTGACACTGAATCCCTTCCCATGCGATGTTTTTTTTAACTTTTTAAAAAGCATTTTTAATCAACCCTTTCACTCTCAGGAGTGATCAATAAGTAATTTCTCCGTGCAATAGAGTACTAAAGTGATGACGCCATAAAAATGAAATTTCTGAAATTATGGGATTTGTTAGGATATTCTGAAAGAACAATGTCCAAGAAGCCTACTTGCCAAAAATGAGCATTTGGGGGCAAATTGTCTCTGAGATCGTAGCCCAGTTATGCTTACAAAATTCCATACAAACCCTTCTAAATTTTTTTTGGGTCGACCCAAAATCACAAAATATTATTTTTGTCCTATTTTAGACATCGCTTCCTTCCTCCATTGATGCTGTCTCTCTAGCTTCAAGATTATTGTTTACGTTAGTCTGTCTGCAAACTTACTTCGTTAGCACATACGCACCAGAAATTGAAGTTCCCTTGTCGCATTTATTTTTAGTCTTAAATTCGGTGCTTATCTGTTGTTCTTACCTCACTTCATTAAACTCGACAGACGTTTCCCCTTTTTTATGGTTGGTTTTCAAACAATTATAATTAGCCTGGCCAAATCTAGATGCCTGCATATTAACAGTTAAATTTAGCCACAAATCCTTTCCGATTTCAACCAATAGGACAAGCACAGCACGGACGTGTCTGCTCTTCACTCATAACTGATGACATACATCTATCTTGGTTTGTCTTGACATTGCGTTCAGTGACGATTTCTACAGCCGGTCACAACTCAAGTAGCTTCAAGTATGGCGGACTGTTCCTTCCCCGTTTTCTTCTTGTTCGCCTTTTGTATTCTTTCGTGTGCGTGGCTAGAACGCATAGCAGATGCCCAGCAAGGTGAGAAAATAGCATTGACACATGTTTTAGTCCGTTAGATAAACTTTGACATAAGATCTACACTGATACTCTTTCAGCCTTTTTGAATAAGTCAGAGTCAACTGGAAGATGCAGTAATGTATCTTTAGCTTTTCCAAGCTGCGTCCATGACGAAAAGTGTTGAACTGATATTTCCTGTGGAAAGTACTGTTTTCTATGCCTTTCTTTTTATCAACGAGCAGAGTCCAAAAAATTACGAATTTAATATATCGGGCCCGGCTTATTTGCTCCTAAAACAAGATTAAACTACGTTTTTCGATCGGTGCAGCTAAGAATTGTGAAAACATTTGTCTCTCGCTACCTCATGAAACAAACTACACGAACTACATGTACTAGAATAACTACAAGCACTACAGAATTACAGTATCTACAGGTACTACAAGGACTACACGAATTACAGGTAGTAAAGTACTACTAGGCAAACTACAGTTATTAGAGCAGCTAACTAAAACAGTATTGGTGACGCTTTGAGGGTGCTATATTCGTGACGATTATCACGGACCTTTTACTGGCTTTCAGCACGTTATCTGACCGATTTCGTGCGATCACACAGGCTTCATCAACTTTTTACAGCACAAATCTCTTTCAAATTACCTGGTACTGTGAAATGCCGAAAAAAAAAAAACATCCTCAACCGTAGAGTTCACTCTGTGATTTTTCGGTTAAAAGTAGTAATTCCATTTTCCATTGCTCCTGTGTTATGATATGGTTGTTCTCCACCTTTCCATTCGCTAGTTGACATGAACATAAGCTTTAGCTCGAAATCCCCATAGTTTTCTAGCTAACTCCGAAAGAACAAGAACTTCTTTTAAGTATTTTATCACCGTGACCACAATGATATCGCCTTGTGCTTTGTCAAAAGGTACTGCACTTTCAGTGGTGCCTTTCAAATGTTTCCAAGACCACTGTCTTCTCCACTTCTTCAAACTGAATTTTAAAACTTTCAACTTAAAAAAAAATAAAAATTTAAATTAAATTAAGGATGCGTTGATACCAGCAATACTGAGGGCGGAGCGGAAAATATCGATACCAAGTATCGATGCCTTAGATACTGCACGTGACCTGCCCACGCTCGTCGCTAGTTACAGGATGTTGTATGTTCTCCGTTGTGTTATTGAGCAGAACAACGTTCTCGTTAACAACATTTGGTGCACGCCAGCTGCCAGCCACCTAAGACACCACGCACCTAGTCATAAGTGGGAGGTACGCCTGCTGAGCGTGAGGCTCAGGACAAGAGGCTTGAATATGTTATCTTATTTTGAAATTTTTACGCGTTTTAACACTTAACAATAAACAATAAACACATAACACTTAACACTATGCCCCATCTAGACCCTCCGTTTAATGTACTTATCTAGCACCGAATTTCTCCAAAATGTAGTGCCACAAACTAGTTTGGAACGCGTTCCTAGAATGCCCGGAAAAAAGTCAGCTAGATACCGAGTTTGAAGTCGATATCGGTACAATCGAAGACGTTTGTACTAAATTGTAAGCTGCTTTTATTTTACAGTATTGGTGTGGGACTTTAAAGAACCCACACACTGATCGGAAACAGTAGGGGGTGTAGTCCCCGGTGTGATGGTCTATAACTTATTCTGTTCTGGGGGCACCTGTGTTGATCCTACTATTTTATTTATTCTAATAAGATTGTAAACTGCGTGGCTGCAATTTGCGGCTAAACAAGCAGTCTGTGTCGCATGTGATTGAATGCACCGGAGGAGGATTATAAGAAAGTGTTATACTCCGCCATAGTCCTGTGCATGTTGATGATTATTTTGGAGATATCCTTCTAGCTTTCACCTATTTTCATTGTATTTTAAACGCTATCGCTCAACATCATTCTTCGGTCAAACTTGCGGGGTACCATAAACTACGCTAAATTGTTTTTCCTCAGCGGCTCTTGCCTCTCTCCATTCTTAAGGTCGCTTAGGCTTACAGAAGCGATACCGAGCTTCTAGAGATTACCCACTTGGTCTTAACCCATCTTGACTCTGTTTAATTTGAACTACTCAGTTACAGTGCGACGCGCCTTACCGTGGCCACCCAACAAACAAACATAACTGTCATGGCGGCCAGACCGACCTGGGCGAGCTCACTACAAATTGTAGTACTCCTGCTTGGAACAGCAGTTTTAATTCAAGAGAGTATAAGTGGCGACGTTTTAGGGTCTTACCAAGCTTCAAGCGTCTCAAAGACGTTTATTGCACCTGAATTCGTCTCATATTTGACAAATCACAGAAGATTTAAATTTCGTGCTAAACGATTTACTTCACGGAGGGTTCCACACACGGTCAAAGGAATAAGCAGCTTCAATCTGGAAAGGGATGTGCTTCTGTGCGGGGATGTGGCCATAAATCCTGGCCCGAAAGGGAAGACGTTGAAGTTGAAATACCCATGCAGTGAATGCCACAAAGCAGTTAGAAACAACCAAAACGCCATCTTGTGTGCCATATGTGGAAACTGGTCACACGCTAAATGCCTCAACATGTCTCGGACTATTTTCCAGTACTACTTAGACCAGCCTGATATTGAATGGACTTGTCCAGCCTGTGCTCTACCGCCACTGACGGACTCCTTCTTTGAAGAAGTTTCCGAAGGAGATGCACTAATTCCAGCCGAGGATTATCAAGGGGAAACAACTCAAAATACGGCCTTCGAGCAGTTTCTTTACAGAGATGTCACAGAAATCACTTCTGAAAATGATGAGCTAGAACTCTTCAGGAAACATCACAATAAGGATTTCTTAATCGCCCACTTGAACATAAACAGCATCCAAAATAAATTTGAAGAACTGACCGAAGTAATCAAGAAAATCAACGCCCACATAATGTTCGTTAGTGAGACCAAGATCGACGCGAGCTATCCCAACGCTCAGTTCAAAGTTCCAAACTACTCCCTCTACCGAAATGATAGAAAAAAGGGCGGCGGTGGAATTATGGCTTTAATATCTCAATCGCTAGTCAGGACACAGCTTAAACCTGATAAGTCCTTTAAGACACTGGAAATTATTGCCTTCGAAATCAAAACAGACACGGACAATATGGTAATTGTTGGTATCTATCGTCCCCCGAGAGCCCTGTGTGGTGAATATCAAACACTGCTGGAAAGCGAACTCAGTTATGTCTGTAACTGGGCAAGCTTGAACAGAAATTTTGTTGTAGTTACTGGCGACCTAAATCTGAACAGACTTCGCCCTGACAAACCTGAAGGAAAACTGCTTCTCGATTTGGAAGTTGAACAAGGTTTTGAATGTCTAATTACTAAGCCAACAAGAATAGAAAAGCGTGGAATAATTATAACAGAGAGTTTAATAGATGTTTTGCTCACTAATATACCGGACAGATTCCAGCTATCTGGCAATTACCATCCTTGCTTAAGTGATCACGACCTTGTTTACGGTGTCCTGAAGCAGAAAATAAATCACAACAAACCAAAGGTCATCACATTTAGGAGCTATAAGAACTTTGACCCTGAACATTATAAACAGCTTTTGTCCTTTGCCCCATGGCACGTTGGACAATTGTTTGATGACGTCGACGATCAAGTCTACGTGTGGAGTGCACTTATGAACAACATATTGGACGAAGTGGCACCTGTGAAAAAAATGCGTGTGCGTGATAAAGACGTACCCTACATGACGTCTCATTGGAAAAGTGCGATTAGAGCTAAACGCAAAGCAAATGACAAGTACTTGAAAAACAAAACGCCAGAAAATTGGGAATTACGACGTAAAGCCAGGAATGAGGCCACCAAACAAAGAAGAATCGCCATCAAACAGTACTGGTATAATAAGTCAAACGATCTGAAAAACAATCCCAAGGCGTTTTTCCAAACCTTCAAGCCATTTTTGGGTTCTAAGAGCTGTACTGAAAGAAACGACATCCACTTAAAAATAAACGGCAGTATGATAACGGATCAACAACAAGTGGCTGAGGAATTGGTTGAGCATTTTGCTACCTTGGCGGATGGCATTGGCGGTACAGCGATTGAAAAAAAGTCAATAGAGGACTTTAGAGACCATCCTTGTGTTCAGAGGATACAATATGAAAATAGGAATTCCACTCAGACCATTGAAATCGAATTGGTTACACAGGGACAAGTCCTTGCAGCTCTCGATTCGCTGAACATAAACAAAGCCACCGGCACTGATGGAATTCCTTCAAAGGCTTTAAAAACAGGTGCTGATGAATTATCCGCTCCACTAACCACCTTGTTCAATTCTTGTATTAACAAGAATGCATGGCCTAGTGAATGGAAGTATGGATATTGGGCCCCAGTATACAAAAAGGATGACAGAAATGCAAAGGAAAACTACCGACCCATAACTCTCTTACCATGTGTAAGTAAAGTTCTTGAGAAGTTGGTTGGAGCGCAGATCAACTCTGGCTTTGGTAATCGCATTTACCAAAATTCATCCGCTTATCGCAAAGCTCACAGCTGCGAAACAACATTGATCAATTTAGTAGAAGATTGGAGACTAGCGAGGGATCGAAGACAGGTTGTGAGCATACTTTCAACTGACATGTCAAAGGCATTTGACTCGTTACACCCACCACTACTTCTGAATAAGCTTGAAGCGTACGGTTTTCAGGAAAGTGCTATTCAACTTTTAAACAGCTATTTAAATGAACGGAAATATCAAGTAAAGATCGGCCGTCATGTTAGTTCGAGCCGATTGGTGAGTCGTGGCTGTCCTCAGGGTTCCGCGCTTGGCCCGTTGTTATGGAATGTTTTCCAGAACGACCTACCCTACTGCCTGACGGCGAACTTGTCTATGTATGCAGATGACCATCAAATTTACCACGCAGGAGCAGACCAGGCAGCTGTTACCTCCCAGTTAAAGGATAGTGCCAACTTAGCAACAACGTGGTATGATTCTAACTTATTGGCGGGAAACCTCAAAAAGTACCAAGTTTTGAACTTGGGCTTCACTCAAAATGACAGTAATATTCGCGTCAATGATGTCGTAATTGAAACTAAAGATAATATCATACTTCTAGGAGTAGTGTTAGATTCTAAGCTAAATTTCTCTGAGCATATAATCTCTATTTGTAAAAAAGCCAGCCAGAGAATTGGTGTTCTAATGAGACTACGTAATCTAATTCCTATGAAATCTAAGTTAATATTATTCAAAAGTGCGATATTACCATTTCTCACGTACTGTCACCTAGTGTGGCATTTTTGCAAAGCGAGTGACACTCGAAAGCTTGAAAGACTACAAGAAAGAGGACTTAGGGCGGTTTTCAAGGATAATAATTCTAGTTACGAACAATTATTGGAGAAGGCGGATCTGCCCACACTACTAAATAGTCGCTTACAGGATCTGTGCATCCTTATGTATAAAGTAAAGCATAAACTGTGCCCTGCATATATAAGTAACATCTTTAAAGAACCAAATAGTAATTACAATTTGAGGCAAGCCGATTTCTCTATACCCAGGTATGAGACTGTCACCTACGGCAAGCACTCTATTAGATATCTAGGGCCTAGGCTATGGATAAAACTACCCAAGAGTATCAGGGACGTCACAACCCTAATGTCGTTTAAAAGCAAGATACGCCAACTCAATATAAGTGAACTTTTAGATGATGGCTGCGCAAGCTGTAGCCTTTGTTCATTTTGACTTCTTTTTACTACAAATCTCTTAATTACATAACTATAGATATTTTACCTACTGTTTTATATAGTTTTTAGTTTGTATATTAGTGTCCCCAAATTAGTAAGGGATTCTTTTATCCCTAGCTAGACGGTTTTGACACCTTAATAAAGTTTTCTATCTATCTATCTATCTCTATCTAAGTTAGCCAATCAAGGTATGCGAATTTGACTGATAGACACGCTTCCGTAGAAAGCTTCAACACGCAACAACCAAATCAAATTTACGTACCCTGATTGGCTGATTTGTTCTTTTTAGGAGGCTGTCGCACCATCGAATTTATTCCACCAAAGGCTGGCCATTATCTAAAGAATCACGTAGTTTCAAGTCTTACCATTGGAACTAGTTTCAGAGAATGCGAACATCACTGCCTAATGACGAGCGAATATGTCTCCGTCAACATTAGACCAACAATTGATCACAAAGTAATATGCGAGCTAAGTAATTCAGATGACATCCAACATCCAGAGGATCTTATAGCAAGGCCAGGCTGGATATATGGAGTCACAGAGGTAGGAAAAAGCACATGTTTTCTGCAGTTGATACCTTCTAAACTTACTTGTCTTCATTACCTTCGAGCATCAATCGATAGCAGAGTACAATAGTGGTACATACAAAAGATATCGCAGTTATCTTTATTTGGCGCTGAAAATAGGCAAGCTCAGTCATGAACAGTTAAATATACCCCTAATTTTAGCTTTTAAGTGATCAAACCTCAAAATGCTTTTGCTTTGCTTCCTACATCTTGTGTCTTCAACCTTGACCGTTGAGGCTTTTGTTTAATACTAGCCTGTTCCAGGCGTTCAGATAGTACCAGCATTTTTTTATTTTATTTTTTTTTGTGCTTGCTCAGTCTCGTTCGCCAGCCTCTACTATCTGAGAGGCTGTAAAAGGCTAGTTTCAAGATACCATTTAGAAATCTATAGAGTGTTTTCACGTGACTTCATGGCGGCCATGTTGGTGTCCCAACTGAAACCTCTGGGAATTGCATTCTATTTTCATACAAATAGTTTCTTTTGTTTCAGTAAACCAACAAGGCTGATAGTCACGTGAGTGAAAACACTCCATACATTGGCTTGACTCTAACAGCCGCATCTAGAGACCCATACACCTACATTCTAGTCCACTACTATGCACCTTCACTGAGAAAAGTTTGGACTGAGTGGAATTGTATATCTCAGATGCCGCCTTGTTAGGCAATTGAATAAGCATTCATTTTCATCACAGGCGAGTTACAAGCAATTTACAAAGAATGTAGTTACTTTGTTTGAGATCTAGTGTAATATATCTCCAACATAATATTCCAAGAACTGATAGAGGTGACGCATTTACTGGCTTTTTCATTCTTAATTTTCTTTTTTGTTCAGAATGTTTGCTCCATTCTCAAACCTTGTCAGAACAACGCCAAATGCCTATACGGATATACTGACAAGAAATACCTTTGTGTCAGTGCGTATTCGGCTTTACAGGCGAAAACTGCGAAAACGGTAAGACGCACTTTTCTAAGTTAATTGCCTGGCAAAGCATACATGGGGCTTCGTCATTTCTATTTGTCTGTTGTTAGGCTAAAATTAGCAGGAAGATTAAGATTAATTTTTCATAAGCGAACTGGTCTTAGAACTCTAACATAAAATGTTTGAGACGCACTATGATAGGTCGAATTGAGTACATCAATAAATCACCGGTAAAGCGCGCACATTAACTGTTCAAGTGGTCGAAAAACGCGCCAAGTTCATTTTTATAAGCACGCTGGAATTTGGAACAACACGAAAGTGGCTACGGCCCGTGATTCTCGCACTTTTCGAATGTTCTCACAAATTGGCACGTGCTTATATTATTGACTTAACAATTTACGGCGAAGAAGCTTTTTATGTTTCTTAATAAATGTCCCGGAGATTTGAAATTCCCAATGTAATTAAATTGTATTTTTTATTTACTGTTTTACGTACAATTACTTTTTTCAGAATATGTGCTAAGATTGGCACTCGCATATGCTTGTGACATACGCTGCGTATGATTATAACTCATAAAGAAGACTCGAGAAGTATGAGAAGCACTTTATCACTTACGTTCGTAAAAGTTCATGCATGCTTATATAACTCAAGAATGCACTCCTCGCGTTTTTTTTAATTACTTTCATTTATTAACATTCAGTTAAGGATTGCATTTCACAATGTGCATTACTAAGGCTAAGCTCTGCAGTTTGCTGGGAAGAGAACTAAACGGACGCAAATCTTTGCCCTAATTTGGCCATTCAGTTAAGTGGCCGTTCAAAGGTGAGGGCAAAGCCCTTTACGTGACACTACGCCTGTACAAATGTAACACTGCAAATGCTACAAAAATTGGAGGGGTAAAGAATCGAAGGTGGGAAAAAACTTGCCCTGCGCCGACGCTGCTAGGAAAGAGGCCTTCAACCCGATGCTCATTTGCTTAATTCTAAATCTATTCAAGTTCCGGATGTGACACCATCCGGGACACTAATCACGGGGCAGGTGGCATAAAATTATGTATCTCCTTTGGTAATAAATATCCTTCTTGAAAGTTGAGGCAAAGCACAATCAGTTGAAATACTATTCCGTACAAGATCAATCGGACCATCTGTGGCTATGGGCACCTAATTAACAGTTTCACTGCACCGCAGTCCAGGGAGCATTATTGGTTTTGTCGCAGGTGTATCGAGGTGGAGCTGAAAGGTATGTGGCTGTACAATCCGAACCCATCACTTCATCCTAATGGGCATGTCAATTTTTGCCTAGTTTGTCTTTCAGTGTCTTTCAGTAGAAGGTTTTCGGCAGCTTAAAAAGGAACTTCTTGACTGAAGTCGGTGCCCAGGGTGGAGCAAAGACTTGCTCTTCTATTTGAGAAGGGTCTGAAAGTGACTGTGGCTGTGTAAAACGACGTGTTGAAACAAAGCTCTTTGGAGTAAACGTTGCCATGGTTACCTTTCCGAAAGTAGTGGAGATTGTAATGCGCTGTTTTGCGCGCTATTGTTGTGGGAGGTGGAGTTTTGCATATTAGAGAGATTTAGCATCGCGTTTACGGCCAACGGCAAACGGCAAACGGCAGGCTGCTGCTTGTCATAAAACCAAGAAAATTCTTTTATTCTAGCTTATTTCTCTGTTTTTAGTAGTTGCTCTATAGCTGTGGCTAACAGGCAAAATATAAGCTGAAAACAAATAAATTTCACGAGTTTTTGGTAAACGGCAAATTACAGCCTGACGTTTGCCGTTTGCCGTAAACGCGATGCTAAATCTCTCTAATATTATTTCTCGCGGGAGTTTCAAAATCAGTCAACCATTCTCCCTAACAGCCTCCGAAAGGCAAATTTGGGAGTCGAGCAGTACGTTTAGAAAACCGCATTTCGTTAGTACTTGTAGGTGTCTTAAACGAGCGAAAATTTGCAGGAGCTTTCCTGCCACACGTTACTAACCTTTCCATATGCTGGGCGTTAACGTCACCGATCAGTTCGTCGGAATATTCCGCTTTAAGAACAGCTTCCATACCAAAACTCTTCTAAAATATTCTATTTTCAGAGCAAATTTGATAATAGAGACCTTAAAAAACATTTTTTTTTTGTTCAGAATTATTAATTGCTCCCTCCTCCACAAATTCAAAATGCTGGTACTTGGCCAGGGGAAAAACATACGCGCTGGTGGCCGCTTGTTGGCCGTATTCACGCGCACCTTTCTCTAATCAATTTCGAATTTTGGCGCCGGCGTGCGTAAAAAGTACCCAGATGTGTCGCAGCATTCTGGGCGACGACGTCGCCCTGGTGTTGTAGCTGTGTTGTCAGCGCGAGAAAACGGAACTTTTAAGAAGTCGCTGAGGTCGCAACAAGTACTTTGCCCTTGCCACATAGAAGTTTAACGTAGCTGTACAACCTGATCCCATCATTTTCCAACCGTGTTTGTGTTCTTTAATCTCTACCCAGATGCGGATGAATGTAGCAGTGGTCTGCACAACTGCAGCAAGAGTGCATCCTGCATTAACACAGTTGGGAATTTCAGTTGCCTGTGCAATCCCGGTTTCACCGGTGACGGTCGCATATGTTCGGTATAAATTGAAGTTTTATTAACTTTCTCGCTGCTTTGTGCAGGTGCAAAACAGGAGTAACATAGCAATACAACCTGATCCCATCTTCTTCCAACCCGCATTTTTGTACTTTTTAATCCTCAGATGTTGATGAATGTAGCAGTGGTTGGCACAACTGCAGCAAGAATGCGTCTTGCATTAACACAGTTGGAAACTTCAGTTGCATCTGTAATCCCGGTTTTACCGGCGACGGTGACATGTGTTCAGGTATAGCTTGCTGTTGTATTAGTTTTGTCGCTGCTAAAAGGTGTATAGCTGTACAATTATAGATAAAATTGAAAATGCATAGTTTTTTACTGTTGTTGTTGTTGTTGTTTTTTTGTTTTTGTTTTTTTGTGCCCGTTTCTGTAATGGCCTTTGAGTAGAAACGGGACCACAGGTGACCTTGTTCTGATACAAATCTCCGTGTGTTTCTATTGTAAATGTGGACCAGTTAGCGAACGAACAACCGCTTCACACATGAAAGGCAGTGACCTCTGTATCAAACCAAGGTCACCTTTTACTCGAAGACCAGGTCATTGAATACACAACGGTTTTACAGCAATAGCCCACGTATAACAACCTGAATTTTTCAATTTAACCTAAATAGGTTCTTATATAAATGGTACTTATATCGTAGAGCAATGCCTATAGGCAGTTCATTGCATGAACAATATATGTCCTTAACAAAACATGACAAAGAAACTCACGTTGATGCCAAATTCACTACAACTTCAAGCAATGAAGAGAAATGAAAAAAAAAACAAATTAAAACTCTATGGCTCTAGCCCTTGAGGTTTGATCAATAGACGTACAATATGGTACTTAAGCTTGAAAGCAAAAAAAAAAAGTCAAGTTACGTTTAAATAGATGATGATCTTAATTCAGCGGTTTCTAGCTGCATACTTTTACAGCAACCCCACTGATAAGCATCTAACTTAAAATTTTAGCCTTAATAGGTTCTTATGTGGAGGGGGCTTAAAATGACAATTTTAGCCTTACAGATTCTTAAAAGCCAGGTTCTTATACGTGGGCTATTACTGTATTAAACAACCGCACGCAGAAAACTAACAAAAAAATTAACAAGTGAAAAGAAAGCGAACGAAACACATAACAACGCGCTCTTAAGTACAGTTTTACAATATTAATTGCGTTGTTGTTGTTGTTGTTTTTTGCATGGCGAGTAGTTCTTTAGTAGATATCGTTTTTTCATTCGATCTTTAATGGACTGGTGTCCTTTCGCAGAAAGGTTGCTTAACATTAGACAAAGAAACACATCTACCGCAATATGTATAAGAAAAGGCCATACCGCCCAACAAGCTAAACTTCAATCATGTCCAATATATCTTAATCCAATGACAGTCCCTAAAAAGGAAATACTATTTTCATGGTATTTAGTTGTCGTACTGTATACTAATCAAGCACTATATAGGCTTGGTTGTATTGACTCTTGATGAGTCCTCAATTGCACCAATTAACCAAAAAGCTACATTCACAAAATTTCAATTAGAGCCAGCTTTATAGGCAACGGGCTATCAGAGAGCCTGATTTCACCATTAAACAACATTCCTAGTTGATGTTGTCAAACCGTAGTCATTGAAAATTTCAGCCTTTTCACTAGGACTAAGACAAGTCCAAACAAATTAAAAATGAAAAAGAAGAGGGAGGAGAGAGAAAAAAGGAACTCCCTACCATCCACCATAATTATCTTTATATTGCCGACTTTAATGTCTTTTCGTGTGTTTTATGGTTTATAACAACTATTTTTTCCTGTAACTGTAACAGTACTTCGCGCCGCTTCGAAGTATATCAAGATCTGCCGACCAATCGTCCTCGGGCAGTTGAACAGTTCATCATTGACGAAAATGTGATTCTTGCTTTCGCTGACTCGAAAACGAATTCTTGCATCTACATGTACAAACTGAACAATTTAACCGGAAAATTTGCACTTCATCAGACCTTAACCATCGGACCTGCATCTGACTTTGACTATTTTATGATAGCTGATAAACATTACCTGGGCGTTACTCTCCACTTTGATGCTAAAGTTGCTATTTATCAGTGGAATGGAACACAGTTTGCCAATTTTCAAAACGTTTCATTCAGATCAGCAACCAAACTACACTTCTTTACAATATTGCCAGATATGTTTCTCGCCGTTACAAGTTACAACCACTTAACCTCCATCTACAAATGGAAGTGTAAATGCGTGACTTTAAGATTGCGTTACAGTTGGCCATTGTGCCATTTGATTCCTTTGGATAGTCTTTCTCTCCCGCTGATTTTTAGTTGTTGTATCGTACGCCCTTTTACTTTTCGTTGTTCATCGTTTCACGTCGTTCGTCCGAAGTTTATTTCTTAGTTGTTTGGTTTTCAAGCCACCGGCGTATAGGGACCGATATGTAAGTTGTATTTGTTTGTTTTCACTGTTGTAGCTTGCCCTATCTATGCAAAGTAGCGTTTCTTTGTTATGAACTTATGCTTTTGTGTGTGTTATGTAGTCATCGCCCTCGTATCATCGAGCGGTTATTTCTAGTTACAGTTTTCCTTTATTTCGTTTTGGGCAAGCTCTTTCGTCTTTGCTTCGTGTTTATATTTTGTATATATTTTGAGTTTGCCGTGGCACTTAGTTCATTTATTAGTTCCTTTTATTGTTAGATTCATTTACGCTGTTATGTCGCCACGTGTTTAATTGAATACAATTGTTTATAAGTCCCCATTTTTAATTCGCTTACAGTTTACGAGATTGATTAAAGCTTAATGTCTCCATAACGTATCCCCTGGTTTTGGCTTGGTATTTTCTCCGGTCGCGATTTTCTTGGCGCTTCATTCGGCCTTGACATCCGCTTGCCGCTACAGGAAGGATGAACGGTTTGAAAAGTTTCACGATATCGCATCATCCGATTACGTTTATGGTGTTGCGATGTTTGTAATAAACAATGAAACTTTCATTGCCTTTGCAAATCGTAAGAGCAGCAAGCATGAATATGCTGTGCCATCATCTGTATACAAATGGTCAGCGAACAGCTTCGTGAAAACCCAGTCTCTCCAGACCTATGGAGCAGTTGATGTAAAATCTTTCAGCATCAGTGGTGATACATTCCTCGCCTTTGCCAACAATCACAATGGAAGTAACTCCTCTATATATATATATATATATATATATATATATATATATATATATATATATATATATATATATATATATACATATATATATATATATATATATATTGACTCCTTCATTTACAAATGGAATGGCATCATTTTCACGCTGTTTCAATCCATTCCCACTCGTAGAGCACGGTCGTGGCACGCATTTGTGATGTGCGGTCAAACCTACCTTGGTGTGGCCAATTACTACTACAAGTCAATGTCGATCGTGTATCGGTTTTCTGGATCACAGTTCGCCAAATATCAAGAGATTGTCACTCGCGGCGCAACCGATCTGACGTCATTTAAGTACAAAGGTCAACTTTACTTAGTTGTTACCCTTCGCTATGGGAACAGTAGACTGTACAAATGGGTATAAAATACGATGAAACTTAAGTACCCGGTTGAGCCTGAATGGTAGACCTTTCCACAGGATTTGAAGGAAACACTGAAATAATGATAATAATAAGTTTTTCGTTTTGTAGCCATAGAAACAGACTGATAAGAGGCTTACGTAGCACTGAAGATGTCACTATAGAAAACAATACTTATTCAGGGTGCAAGAAGATCTGTGTCACTTCAGGGTTTTCTTTTGTTTGCTTCACATAATTTATCATGATAAATGAAATATATTAAGAGGGAAGGAGTGAAGAAGGGTGCGATGATAAATAATCATATATTATTTACATGCCCTTTGAAAACTTTGTGGCCAACCCTGGTTGGAAATCTTAAGCCAGTTTTTAAGGATTCTAAATAAACACTTGTCAGTTATTCAACGTTTTGTCGTCGCGCTGTTTCAGCCGTTTTTCCATTTCCTGTTAAAGAAAATGACCGTCATAATTAAGCTTTAGTCAAGCACGTTGGGTACTGTTTCAGTAGGGTAGCGTTTGTCGGAACATCGTTTGGTAGTTTGATGTGATGAGTTATATTATAATCGTTAGTCAACTTAGTCACTTTAAACCAAGAGAGGATGACCTTCATCCTCTCTCGCTTTAAACTGAATTCCAATCTTCACTGTATATTTTATAACTAATTGCGCTGGTGTAATATGAAGTAGCTATAAGGGTTCCAGTATCCTGTATTTCTAGACATAAGTGATATTTTAAAGGTATAGGTGGTAGTCACGTTACGTCATCGCCGCCATGCTGGTGGACGGTAAACAATAGATCTCTCATTAGCTCGCTTTGTTCGTCCACCTGTATTTGTTCGTTTCACAATTGTTACCTCTGTCTCTGGGGCATGTAGCAGCGCTCGTAAGGTCTCACGAGATTGCCTTGCAATTCATTTCAATTCATGAAAAGTGCCGTGAGTTTACAGCACTTGCTGATTTTACTGGTAACATTATCAGATTTCATAAACTTTATTAGTGCATGGGCTGGCTTGTTCGCCAGCATTTTTTGAGGTAGCAGACACTTGCCATGAACTTTACGTTTGCATGTGTAAGTTGTGATTAAAGCTATAATTTAAAAATAAGGGATTTTACCTTGTAAATAGTAGTACAGTATGCTCCAAGCAGTCTGCTTTTGTTTCGCGTTTCATGCCTGCTGAACCATTACCGCGTTTAGGATATATGGGCATCGCGCGGATAAAACCTATTTGTTCTCGGGCTGTAGTCAGTTCAAGTTGTGCTAGGGAAAAAGGATGGGGACACTTAAAGTAACTACTTTGCAAAGACTTCTCTGAGTAAAGTATTACTCAAAATCTTAGTTGGCAAATTGAGTTAATTTTCAAGGAAACTCATTCTAAATGAAGGCTTGTCAAGCTATCAACCGATTAGCCTGCAGTGCAGGCGTTTTCATCGGGCGCGCGCGAATGGTTTTAATCGCGAAAGCGCCATGTTGAAACTCCCGAAGAGAGGAGGAAAAGGGGCGAGTCAAGGAGAGGGGGGAAGGGGCGGGGAGAAAGATAATGGTGTGTATTTTGACTATCAGAGGGGCAGAAAGGGCAGGATGAGGAGGCAACTTTTTTCATTTTGTATAATATACTGTTGGTGGCTAAAATGTTGTGTATAATTTTGTACTGGAACATTGCTAATCTAACTTCTTTTGTGGCTGTGAATGGCAGACGATAAATTTTATTTAGGTCCTCTTTTGCGATGCCATAAGATAAGAGTTTTTTTTCTGAAGTGGGAGGAGGAAGATTTTCCAAGGTTAACAATTTTTTGTATAACATCTTGCAAGTTATAGTACGGATTGGCGGCAGAGGTATAGTAGAATCACCAGAATTAACGTGAAGGAGCTTCTTCCAACCTTGTGGGATCGCGGATATAAGACCATGACATTGTAAAAAGTTGCAATTTAGCTTATATTTATTGCGCAAGTAAAGGAAAGGCAGGAAGCAATTTTCATGCTCATCAAAGAGGTCTGAAATTTGCTTTATTCCTGCTCGGTGCCAATGAGGCAGATATACCATTTTTTTGTCAATCGTAATGACAGAATTTATTGTTCCAGATTATCTGAGACAGTATCTCGGTCTTGCTGTGCGGTGTCGTAGACACGATTTTTTGCCAATGGTGAATAATTTGTTTGTAAAATTCAGGAAGAGGGCCATTAAGATCAAGAAGGTTGTAGCTATAGTTACATTGAAAGAGCTCAGTGCCGCCAGCAGTAGAGAGAGACGATTTTGGGATATACTTCCACGGTGCTTCTGAATCGGAGCACAACCGTTTTACACAAGTTAGTTTCAAAGCCTTATCGAAAAGAACAAAATCCTTCATGCCGAGACCGCCATCTTATTTTTTTTCTTCTTGATGAGGGTTGTCTTTTTTATTTTGGCGGGTTTTTGCTTCCAGATAAAATCGAACACTATTTTATTTACCTCTGTTGTGAAGTTTTTTGGGGTCGCTATAACACTGGAGATGAATACAAGTTTGGAAAGGGCTAATGTTTTAACAATATTTATTCCACCGTATGTAGATAAATCTCTTCGGGACCAGACACTTAAGGTTTTCTGTAAGGACCCTAATTTTTCGAAGAAATCTTTCTTATGAGACAGTTCAATGTCATAAGTTAAATGCACCCCGAACGCGTAAACAGGATCATCGCTAATTTGGAGGTTGCAAATTGCGTCTTTCCTATGGCGCATGGAGCCAAGCCATAACATTTCTGATTTTGCCTGATTTATTTTTAAACCAGAGCACTTTTCAAACAGTGAAAGTAAGTCAAATAAGTTCGAAACTGACTGGACATCGGCAAGAAGGGCAGTTGTGTCGTCGGCATATTGCGTGAGTTTGATTTCGCTGGATATGTATGCCCTTGATGTCTTTTGACCGTCTTATACTTTGGGCAAGAAGCTCCATAGCAATAACAAAAAGTATCCCTGAAAGGGGACACCCCAGAAGGACACCGCGTTCTAAGTAGAAGTGTTTAGAGGCAACCATGGCCATTGTTAATGACGCAACTAGAGATGTCCTTATAGAACACGCTGATCCATTGCGGGAGATTAGGTCCAAAGTTGAAAGATTCAAGACATTGTTGGATAAAGTCCCATTCAATTGAATCAAAAGCTTTTTCAAAATCTAGGAAAACAGCTATACCTGGTATATTTTTTATTTTAGTGAAGTCCATTGTGTCTGTTATTAGCCTGATACTTTCTCCAATGAATCTACCCTTCACGTAGCCGGACTGGCAAGGATGTATTATGCCTGGCAAGATCTTTCCCAAGCGAAGAGCAATGGTTTTAGTCGCAATTTTGTAGTCAACATTAAGTAGCGATACTGGTCTCCAATTTGTTAAATATTCCACGTTTTTATTCTTTTTTGGGATTAGAGAAATAATACCTTGTCGTTGAGAGATAGAAAGTGATCCGTGTTGAAATGCATAATTAAAACTTTCCACCATGAATTTACCGACAGCGTTCCAAAAATAGCGATAGAACTCCGATGTGAGGCCATCTGTACCTGGCGTTTTATTGTTTTCCATCGTCATAAGCGCTTGTTTACATTCATCAATAGACATAATACCTTCGCAAATTTTTGCCGTTTCTTCTGATAATACATTTTCCGTAATAAAGAATTTGATAAATTCCGAGCCGTTTGGATTCGTGTTTTTTTTATGTATGTACCTGTTTAAAAAAGCGCTCTTCCTCTTCAAGAATCTCTTTCTAAAAGTTGCCAAAACTACTGAACGAATGATTTGGCATGTGCTAGGTGCCCTCCATATGAAAATTTGAGTAATCTAACACGGCCTCATTTTCAAATTGTTCAAACAAAAAATACTTACGATGCATTTGTTCCTTCTAAATTAGAGGGATTAGGTTTTTCGGTGATAAAACGACTGCAGTGACCAGAAAATATTACTTTTCACTTAACCCAAAAAATATTACTTTTGTCTTATTTTAGACAATGATTCCCTCCCCCATTGATGTTGTCACCCTAGGTTCAAGATTTAATGACTAATGTGTATTTACATTTTCATAACTCTGTCTGCAAACTTATGTCTGATCAGATTCACATTCGCGGCACCTCGATCTTCCCGTGTCGCATTTATTTTTCGACTAAACTCGCTACTGATCCATGGTGCTTTACTTCGTTTCATTAAACTCGGTACAATAGGTGACTTTGAGTATGATTTTTTAAGTTGCATACCTACATACACACACATACAGGATCTTTATTTAGCAACAAAATGGGTTTATGCATCTTGGGAACAATGAATCTATTCAGCCTGCTGGTCAGGTGATTGTAACATGATCTTGCAATCGCAACTTTACTCCCTTACTTAAAGCCGTGAAGAACTATACTCATCCTCTTTTGCTCGAAGCAGTCAAGTTCTGTAATCAACATTAATGACTTTTATTATAACTATAATGTTTATGCGTTCTAGCGCCACTTGGCACTAATTGGGGACAGTTTATTTATATTATTATTAGCTTTGCCAACTCCAGATGCATGCATCTTAATAGTTAAATTTAAGCACAGAATCTTTCCAATTCCAACCAATTGACAAGTCTGTGTACATTAGCCAGCTCGTCTCGTTGGACGACAGCTATTGCTACGTCATGAAAAATTGCTCACGGCCCACTCTTCATTATAACTGAAGGCATATATCTGTCTTGGGTTGTTCAGCTGCGTTCGGTGGTGATTTGTACAGCCGAGTCACATCTCAAGTATGCCGTGCTGCGGTTCCTTCAGCCAGGTCTTCTACTTGCTTGTCTTTTGTACTCTTTGGTGTGCGTGGCTGGAACGCAAAGCAAATGCCCGGCAAGGTGAGCATGAGAACATATCTTTGACACATATTTTGTTACCGTTACTTAAACGTCATGTACAAAATCGACAGTAGATCTACACTAAAAGTCGTTTAACCTATTCCCTTTTGAATACGTTAGTGTCTACTGGAATTTTTTTTACAGTGATCTACCTTTTCCAAGCCAGCTGAGTCCATAACGAATTTAAGAAGTGTTAAAGTTATATTTCCTGCCTCATGTCTTTGCTTTTTCTCAACGAGAAGAGTCCACAGATTCCGAATGTAATCGGAGTAATTTGGCCTTATGTTGCTTCTAAAACAAGATTACATTGCGTTTTCTGGTGCTGCATGCTAAGAGCTGGGAAAACATTTCGCTCGCTCGTGAAACAAAAATTCAGTTTCTTTTGACAGTTCTTTCCAAAGCTTTGCGTTGGGTTTGCATGCTTTCTCAACCGCCATTTTCTGTACATACGAAGTCAATGCGTTTTGTCTACTAACGTTTTCGTTGTTTGAGAAACTTTTACCGAAAAATTTAGGTTAACGTTTAGAGGATGATCGGTGTTGAGAAGAATTAGGTTAGCGAGATGTGTTAGTTTCTTATTTCGATCTGATCAAAGTTTTTGGGCACTTGAGTTCTCCGAGGCAATTGAAGCTGACCAGGTGGTGGCCCCAAACTCCCTTTATGTTAGAAAACAGCCCGAGCAACAAAACAAATTCCACTTGTATACCTGGCACTAGTTTGGTTAGGCTGAAGGTAACCCAACCCGTTCTAATCTAATTCAGTGTTCAACCAAAAATTTAGCCAGAGGAAGTGTACAGGTATTGATTAAAACTTACTTCGGTTCTGAATTCCAAAAAAGCACTATGATTG
>OX419346.1:10217842-10220342 GCA_948470475.1 Galaxea fascicularis
TTTTTTGACGTTTTCTTGACAAATTTTAAATTTATTAGTATTACAGATTTTGTGGAAGGCAAGTGCACTTCCTCGAGCTGAATTTCTGCCATCTACGTAAAACAAATACCGATGCCAAAAGGGAACCCTATCAGTTTGTTTTCTTGTTTTCTTCCGTCAGATTGACGCATATATTCCCACCGAAAAACGCGGATTACCCATATCTTCGGATTAACCTCCAAAATGCACCTGAGAATAGAGCACAGCATTATTTGGAGTGTGACATTTGACACTGGCTAACGGGGAGCAGCGCACAGACGGACGGATGGACAGTGACGTCAAAACCTAATTAACTTTCTCGCATTTGAAATGTTGCCATATTTTCTTATCCATACTGCTTTGCAAGCGTGCCTTTGGCGCGTGGAACTTTGCTGAGAATCTTCTTTCCGCAGACAATGGGAGAATGATTACATGTCACTCACTCATTATCGGTTGATGTGAAAAAAAAAAAAATCAAACAAACAAACAAATTGAAAAACGGCCAAAAAATCTTGAGGAACAGCTAACTTCGCTCTTATTTCTAAATCTCATCCAACAATACAGTTGTAATTAACAAACACCTTTCTCGTTGGTGCCTGTGCGGTGCAAAATACTCTGTGGATCACTTTCAGAATACAAAGTAAATTTAAAAAAAACAGAAAAGTAATTAAAATTTGGGTAATTGTAGTCCAATTTCAGTTTCGCATAAACAGCCACGATTTGTGCCGAAAAAAGACCAATAAAAGATTTCAGATTAAGCGTTTATTTTTCAGTCAAATAGAATGGTATTTCTAACGTTTGAGCTTGCGTATTAGGTAGAAATAAATCATTTTGTCGGCACGTGATACGACAAGGCCTGGACCTTAGGCCCGAGCATCAAGGGTAATGATGCAGTGCAATATAAGAGGGAGAATAGCACGTGATATCCAGCTAGGCTTTCGGAACCAACCGTTGACCTTTGGCTGATGCCAAGTTTCTTTTTCATTTTAAAATTTATTTTGTTTTAACTGTAAAGCCTCGTAGGATGGGCTGCTGGCAGGTTTTTTCTGGCCTCCGTATAACCGTAGTTGTATCTTTGTAAGCGTTTGCCAAGCCCTTTTATTTCGACTTGTTAGAGTTGAGATGGCAATGCCCTATACCCTATATAGAGTGTGTAACGTTTTACTTTATACGAGGATTGTATACGAATGTGTGTATCCTCAGGGGTACGCCTCGGGTTGGTTCTCGACAGGAATCCCAAAATAAACTTCTTTGGTTTTACACTACGGTGTTCTTTGTTGTGAAGTGGAGGCAAAATAGAGTGTTTAGTGGCAAAAAGTACACAAGAATGCCTCTATCAGTACTTGAAACACAAATATAAGCGTTACTCCGGCGATACTTAACATTAAGAAATCAAGAAAGAAGAAAACAATGATGAATCGAATCACATGATTACGGCCAATGGAACGCGTTCAGAAGAGGCCTAAAGGTTCGAGAATCAAATTCAGTTGCACTCTTCAAAGTCAATTAAAAACTGTTCAGCCATTTAACTGCTACAGAATTTTTTAAGTAAATAAAGTTTGTATCTGTACCACGATTACTCTGTGAAGTAGACTCACTATGATATTTGAGCTCATTGTTACAAGCACAATTGTTTCCTTCTCCTCAGTTGTGTTACATCTGACAGCATACCGAGACACAACCGGTTATGCGTTACTATTGATTTTTTTCAGAAGAGATATCTTACATACGGTTTTAAAATCTTGAGATTATTTTTCAGTGAAAACTGACAAGTGAGAACTTCCTCTACTGCGAAAATGTTTTCCTTCGTCTCCCTTACCAGTGATCGCTAATAAAACATTTATCATTGACTCTGTCTAATTTAAACCACTCGGCTAAGAAAGGTTTGAATGAAGTTTACTGAGAATGTTGTTGTTCTTTTTAGGGGGCTGTCGCGCCATGAAATTTCTTCCTCTAAACACTGGCCATTATTTAAAGAATCATGTAGTTAAAACACTCCTTACTGGAATTAGATTCAGAGAATGCGAGCATCAATGCCTCATGACGGACGAATGTGTTTCCATCAACATCCAGATTGGACCAACAATTGATGACAAAGTAACATGCGAGCTGAGTAATTCTGATCATTTTCATCATCCAGATGATCTTATAGCAAGACCTGGTTGGACGTATTTGGCCACAGAGGTAGGAAAAAATACATATTTTCTATCTTCTGCTTGCATTGATATCTTCGTAACTCGTCTGTCTTAACTCATTACCATCAAGCACCACTCGATAGTACAATAGTGGTATCAAAAGCCCAGTTATTTGCCAACACGCTAGATCATTGCTATTTATTTGTTTCCAAAACGATGGGCTAGCTCAGCAACCGAATGAACAGTTAAATATACCCCTAATTTTAGCTTTAGGTCATCATACCTCAAAACAGGCTCTGCATTCCCCATACCAGACCAATCATCATGTGGTAGTGCAGCATAATTAT
>OX419346.1:10232842-10267842 GCA_948470475.1 Galaxea fascicularis
TCTTGCATTAACACAGTTGGAAACTTCAGTTGCATCTGTAATCCCGGTTTTACCGGAAACGGTGACATGTGTTCAGGTATAGCTTGCTATTGTATTAGTTTTGTCGGTGCTGAAAGGTGTATACCTGTACCATCATAGATAAAATTAAAAATGCATAGCTTTTTATTGTTTTTTTTTCTGTGGACACTACAAGGGCGTTTTCGGCAGCTGAAAAAGGATCTGACTGAAGACGATACCCAGAGTGGAACAAGTTAAAACGTTTTAGTATGGGATAAGTTTAGATGGGGCCCTACTGGTGTTGCACTGTAAGACAACGGCATGGTGGTTGAGAAAAACTCTAGTTCCACCCCCGCCCTCAACCCTTCGATCACGGATTAAAAAGCCGATACAAAGTTTCTGTAATGGCTTTTGAGTAGAAACGGGACCGCAGGTGACCTTGTTCTGATACAAATTTCCGTGTTTTTCTATTGTAAATGTGGACCAGTTAGCGAACGAACAACCGCTAAACACATGAAAGGCAGAGAGGTCTGTATCAAACCAAAGTCACCTTCAGCCTCGCTTTTACTCAAAGACCAGGTCATTGAATACACAAAGGTTTAATGGCCTACAGTAATAGCCCAGGTATAAGAACCTGAATTTTTCAATTTAGCCTAAATAGGTTCTTATATAAATGGTACTTAAAGCAAATTTAGGCTACCAAGGTTCTTAAAATAGGTTATTATATTTTCATATGAATATACTATTATACATTATAAATATCATCTCATAGTACAGTACAAATCATTAATTTGCACCATAGAGCAATGCCTAAAAGCAGTTCATTGCAGGTACAGTATATGTCCTTAACGAAGCATGACAAAGAAACTCATGTTGATACCAAATTCATTACCAGTTAAAGCAATGAGGAGAAATGAAAAAAAAATAAAGTAAAAATGTTATTACTCTGGCCCTGAAGTTTGATAAATAAACATACAACATAGTACTTAAGCTTGAAAGCAAACAAAAAAGTCAAGTTACGTTTAAATAGATGATGATTTCAATTCAGCGGTTTCTACCTAAACACTTTTACAGCAACCCCACTGATAAGAACCTAACTTAAAAAATTTAGCCTTAATAGGTTCTTATGTGGAAGAGGCTTAAATTAACAAATGGTAAACAGTTCAGCGTGTACTATCAAGTTATAGTTGCACGCGGGAGGTTGCTAAGCACGAGAGAAGCGTAAGAGTCGATTGGTGAATACGTTGGTATTATTTTCGGACATTATAGGTTACCATAGCAACACTCTGACCTGCTAAAATCACCCTTAATTTCAGCTTTAAGCCCTTATATTTCAAAAACGGCAAGGTGAAATTTTTTCTTCTTATAGAATTTTGATAAGCAAGATGAGATTCAACTTTTCGCATAGTTTAAATAAATTCCGCACGTGGAGTTCAGAGCCACCTTAAATTTTCGAAAAATTGAGGTGGCTTTGAACCCCATGTACAGAATTTGTTTAAACTTTGCCAAAAGTTGCATCTTATCCTGCTTATCAAAATTCTATAATAAGAAAAAACATCATCTTGCCGTTTTTGAAATATAAGCGCTTAAAGCTGAAATTAAGGGTGTTTTTAGCAGGTCACAGTGTTGCTATGGCAATGTATAGTGTCACGAAAATAATACCAACGTATTTACCAATGATTGGGCAGTTTTTTGATACCATGATTGTAACATCAACTGATAAAGAGTGGCATTAATGACCCATTAAAATCTACGTCTAGGAAAGTGCTGGGAACTGTTTTGAGCCACCTTAAATTTGTCCAGAGGAAGGAGGGAATGACGAGAGCATTTCATGAGCGCGCGCTATGGCGTGAGCGAATCATTCTATTCACTAATACTCCTTAAAAAGAGCGTGAAAGTACTTTTTTGTCTTGTTGTTTGTAAAACCTCTTTTGTTATCCGGCCTGAGTGAATTTTGTGCACCTGTTCTCAATATAAAGAAGGATTTTCCCTAAATTATATTGTAAAAGAAAAAATCAAATAACACTCGCGTAATTATTGACGCGTACTCCTTTGAGCGCGCGCTTGCTTTCGTCACAAGCGTACACCCATAGGCAAATAGTAGATGCTAAATTGACCAATCAGAGCGTGCGCTTTACGTTGGTTGTGTTATAAATGAAGATTTTAGCCCAACAGATTCTTAAAACCTAGGTTCTTATACGTGGGCTATTACTGTGTTAAACAACTGCACGCAGAAAACTAACAAAAAAAAAAAACAAGTGAAAAGAAAATATGAATAAACGAACGAAACACATAACGACGCGCTCTATAGTACAGTTTTACAACATTAATTGCGTTGTTTGTTTGTTTGTTTTTTTTTTGCATGGCGAGTAGTTCTTTAGTAGATTATCTTTTTTTTATTCGATCTTCAATGGACTGGTGTCCTTTCGCAGAAAGGTTGCTTAACATTAGACAAAGAAACACATCTACCGCGATATGTATAAGAAAAGGCCCTGCCGCCCAGCAAGCTAAGCTTTAATCATGTCCGATGTATCTTAATCCAAATGACAGTCCCTAAAAAGGAAATACTATTTTCATAGTATTTAGTTGTCCTACTGTATACTAGTCAAGCACTCTATAAGCTTGGTTGTATTGAATCTTGATGAGTCCTCAATTGCACCAATTAACCAAAAAGCTACATTCACAAAATTTCAAGTAGAGCCATCTTTATAGGCAACGGGCTATCAGAGAGCCTGATTTCACCATTAGACAACATTCCTAGTTGATGTTGTCAAAACGTAGTCATTGCAAATTTCAGCCTTTTCACTAGGACTAAGACAATTGAAAGGCATAGTGAATTTATGGGGTCTGAAACAAACGCCAAACAAATTAAAAATGAAAAAGGAGAGGGGAGAGAGAAAAAAGGAACTCCCATCCACCATAATTATCATTATATTGCCGACTTTAAAGTATTTCCGTGTGTTTCATGGTTTATAACAACTATTTTTTCCTGTCTAGACTGTAACAGTACTTTGCGCCGCTTCGAAGTATATCAAGATCTGCCGACCAAATATCCTGTGGCAGTTCAACAGTTCATCATTGACGAAAGTGTGTTTCTTGCTTTCGGAAGCTTCGCCAAAATCTATATGGAATCTTTCATCTACAAGCTGAACAATTTAACCGAAAAATTTGCACTTCATCAGACCTTACCCATCAGAGGTGCATATGACTTTGACTATTTTATCATAGCTGATAAACTTTACCTGGGCGTTACTCTCCGCAATGATGCTAAAGTTGCTATTTATCAGTGGAATGGGACACAGTTTGTCAATTTTCAAAACGTTTCATTAAGATTACCATCCAATCTACACTTCTTTACAATATTGCCAGATATGTTTCTCGCCGATACAAGTTACAACCACTTAACCTCCATCTACAAATGGAAGGGTGAACGGTTTGAAAAGTTTCAGGATATCGCATCATCCGATCGCGCTCATGGTGTTACGATGTTTGTAATAAACAATGAAACTTTCATTGCCATTGCAAACACTTGGAGCAGCAAGCATGAATATGCTGTGCCATCATCTGTATGCAAGTGGTCAGCGAACAGCTTTGTGAAAACCCAGTCTCTCCAGACCTATGGTGCACGTGATGTAAAATCTTTAAGCATCAGTGGTGATACATTCCTCGCCTTTGCCAACCATCGCAATAGAAATAGCTCCTTTATTGACTCCTTCATTTACAAATGGAATGGCACCATGTTCACGCTGTTTCAGTCCATTCCCACTCGTTATGCCGTTTCCTTGCATGCATTTGTGATGTGCGGTCAAACCTACCTTGGTGTGGCCAATCATGACGACAAGACAGTCGTGTATCGGTTTTCTGGATCACAGTTCACCAAATATCAAGAGATTACTACACGCAAGGCAATGGATCTGACGTCATTTGAGTACAAAGGTCAAACTTACTTCGTTGCGGCAACTTACGTGGGGAACAGTATAGTGTATAAATGGGTATAAAATACGCTAAAACTAAAGGACCCGGTTGAGCCTGAATGGTACACATTTCCACAGCAATTGAAGGAAAAACTGAAATAATGGTAAAGTTTTATTGTTTTGGTTTTGTAGCCATAGAAAGAGACTGATAAGAGGCTTACGTAGCACTGAAGATGTCACTATCGAAAACAATACTTATTCAGCGTGCAAGAAGATCCACGTCACTTCAGCGTTTTCTTTTGTTTACTCCACATAATTTATCATAATAAATAAAATATATTACGATGCTTAAGAAGAGGGAAGGAGTGGAGAAGGGTACGATTATAAATAATATTTATTATTTAGAAATACACGCCCTTTTAAATAACAATATTGGATCATTTGTTAGAATATAAAAAAAAGGAAATTTTTAACTGGGCGCGTGGCAGTAATTAATACTGAGGAAAATAATACTGAAAGAGAGCTCTGACTTTTAAATAGTTGTTTTTTTTTAGGTTTCTGGAGAATAGAAATAGGAACGTCATTCTAAAAATAACATCCAATAAGTTTTAGCCAAAATTTCCCAATATTTATTCTGAAAAAGGGCTAGGAGTCAGATGCTGAAGTAATGAATTCGACTGGAGTAACTGTGTTGCTCAGATACATTGGTTAGCGTAATATAGGACAGCTTGTTATCTATAATATGATAATAAAAGAGCTGGCAGGTATAAATTTTAAGTATGTTAGGAAGCTTAATAAGATCAAAGTTTACCTAATGAGGAGTAATATGATCAAAACGTGGGGCCCGGCATTGTTAATGATTCTAACTACTTTGTTTTGTGACTTTACCAAGCGATATGAACGTTTTCTTATTGCTCTGTTGGGCAATTTAAGCTTTTCAGTTTTTGTCCCATTCTCTATATGTTACGAATATGTTCCATTCCGAAGTGCGTTTGTACTCTGATAACGCACAGATGACAAAAACGTACACTACCTATGAGCTGCATGCCTACTAGTGCTCCAAGCAGTGTTACTTTTTTAGTTTTTGCTCAATTAGCTGAAGCCATTTCCCTTTACCAATGAACGGGCATTCCGGGACGAAACCATTTTTTTTTTCTCTGTGATTTGTCCTGGGGAAAGAATTTGTCGCCAGTTGAAATGACTACTTTGCAAAGATTTATCTGAGCAGAAAACTGTGTGGCCAACCCTCGTTGGAAATCTTAAGCAAGTTAAGTAAGGATTCTAAATAAACACTTGTCATGCAGCTATTCAGCGTTTTGTCGTCGCGCCGTTTCAGCAATTTTTCCATTTCTTGTTAAAGAAAATGACATAATTAAGGTTTAGTTACTGAAGCACGTTGGATACTGTTTCAGTAGGGTAGCGTTTGTCGGAACATCGTTTGGTAGTTTGATGTAATGAGTTATATTATAATCATTACTCAACTTAGTCACTTTAAACCAAGAGAGGATGACCTTCATCCTCTCTCGCTTTAAACTGAATTCCAATCTTCACTGTAGATTTTATAATTAATTGCGCCGGTGTATTATGAAGTAGCTACAAGGGTTCCAGTATCCTGTATTTCTGGACATCTGTGATATTTTAGAGGTATAAGGTAATTCATGAAAAGTGCCGTGAAGAGTTTTCAGCACTTCTTGATTTTACTGGCAATATTTTCAGATTTCATAAACTTTATTAGTGCATGGGCTTGCTTGTTCGCCAGCATTTTTTGAAGTAGCAGACACTTGTCATGAACTTTAAGTTTGCATGTGTAAGTTGTGGTTTAAGCTGTTAAATATTTAAAAATAAGGGATTCTACCTTGTAAATAGTAGTACTGTTTGCTCCAAGCAGTGTGCTTTTGTTTTGCGTTTCATGCCTGCTGAACCATTACCCCGTTTAGGATATACGGGCATCGCGGGGATAAAACCTATTTGTTCTTCGGCTGTAGTTTTGTGCTGGGGAAAAAGGAAGAGGACACTTCAAGTAACTACTGTACTTCGCAAAGACTTGTCTGAGTAAAATATGACTCAAAAACTAAGTACGCAAACCAGTTAATTTTCAAGGAAACTCATTCTAAATGAAGGCTTGTCAAGTCATCAACCGATGCCCTCACGTTTTGGTGTTTGGTTTCAGCACGATATTTTCATCTCATGTTTACTTACTAATAGCAACTGTTAGAGTAGCCTGCGAACAACGCCCCTCTGGGACCGGGAGCGATGAGAGGCGGCTGTATTCGCAGGCTTCTGTTAGAGAACTTTATACTTCAGCTAAGCATGTTGGGTACTGTTTCAATTAATGGCAACGTTTCTCAAAACATCGTAGCTTGTTTCTTTATTATGAGTTACTGACCGTTATACAACTTACACTGAATGCCATTACTATCAGTGTATATTTCAAAGCTATATAGAGAAATTCATCAGGATAATGAAAAGTGCCGTGAACAGTATTCAGCTCTTCTTGATTTTAATGTCAATGTTTACATTCATTTAGTGTGCTCTGTTTTTTTTTTTTTTTTGTTTTGTTTTTTTATTTCAGACCCTTTACCAGTCTGGGCGCAAATATGTATTTCAGTCACGCAGTGTACAGAAAGCACTTTATTTATGGAACAAGTTGTATTCCTTAGACTAGTGGACTAAGAAGTACAGGAAGAACACACTTGTGATAAATTAAACTGTAAGACTGCGTGTACAAGTTGTTTGGAATTCTTAATGCTTTCATTCAAGGATGTAATATTAGAATATTAAGATAAAGCAAAGGTAGTTCATTGAGCAGTACTGACTTATGACTCTCTAATTATATCACGAACATGCGTACGCTTCCGTCACATTTTTTAAAGTTTCTGCTAAAAAGTGGGGGCACTTATTAAAAGGAACTTGCACGCTTAATTGAGAGGGGCGGTAATTAAGTTTGTCTTTGAAAAGTGAAAGTAGAAACATGCTTTCCTGGTAAAAGTAAGATCGGGGGTGGGGAAGCTGGGAGAGATTGTTATTCAAGAAGAGTGCCTATGCGTTGGTGGGTGCCAGGTTATCACGGGGTCCCTTGGTGGGATGGAAAACCAGAAAAGTGGTGGCGACGATAGTAAAAAAAAAAAATAAAAAAATAATAATAATGATGATGATGGGGAAAAAGGGCAAGAAATACTCGTACAAGGCAAGCATAAAATTCTGCTCAAGTAATGGGCAAACAAGAGTATTCATGAAAGCCGAAAATACCCCACTCGTCCCTATCAGCTACGTGTGAAAGGTGAATACCACGTAGAAATAGGTTATCCACTAGTAACGAGAGTTGGTCGAAGATGGACTGCGAGTAATAGGGGCAGTCGTCAACCAGTGAGGGCTACAGGCCTGCAAGGGGATTAAGATCTCAATGAACTATAAACACACTTGACTGATGACTGATTGATGCAATGAGTTTTCAGAAGCCATACTGTTTAATCTCCCTTGATTTAGACTTATACGGAGAAAGTCTGAAACTATGAAACTACAAATTTGGGGCGAAATTGACAGAGCTAGGCAACACAGGGGTGGGAGTCCACTTCCTCAGTTATGATACTTTTGGCCAGATTCCCGCTGGTCCAAGCGTTATCAGCATAGTAGCTGCCACCGCAATTAACGACATTGAACTCCAACTCTCACTTTATTTATAGCTAATCCACCACAGTAGTCCTTCGATAATGTTGGTAGGCCTGTGGATGTTTAATTTAAATGTGCGCTTTGATAAACGGATCCGTCAATCGCGGAAGGAAAAAGGAAGTGCCCGCAGCAAAGCCATTGGTTTATTAAATTTTCCCCCCTAATTTATATGCAAATTAAAGACATCTGTAAAATAGATCATTTTCCCATGTTTTCAGGATCTTATTCTATAACATTTTTCCAATCAGAACACTGGGATAACTAAGTAACTTAATTAATTCTGACCAATACAGCGATGTCAACGTCTCGAAACGGGACGTAAAATGCCAAAACAAAAAACAAATCAAAAACAATGGTATTTCGCTGAAATGAAACTTAAAGCCCCTCCCCAACACAGCCTGACCTATTCTCACTGAATAATTAATTAGCGCATCTTGAAACAACGCCTGGACATTCCACGGTCCTTAGGGATGCATTATTGTACTGGGGGCTACCCAAAGGAATAGGTAAGACCTCGTGGCCTTGTTTTTCACTGTGTCACAGCGCTGGCCGCCGAGAAGACTTGTCAAGGTTCGACCCACCCTCCTTCCCTGGTGCTAGTTGACAAGTTCTTATTTCCTGTCCTCGCTGTCTGTCTCTTCCCACAAAAATCCGTTTATCTCTCTCCCATAACTTAGTTTTACGTTGTGGTAAGTAGTAGTCAGTGAGGCTCACAGTACCAGTAATTAACTGGAATGTTTACGGGGGAAGTTAGAGCCTGTTTTTAAATTCCGAACATTGATAGCTGGTTTGGCTTCGTAGTTAAGACGATTTATTATATGTTTCATTAAGTAAGTGCCCTGCCTGTTGCCACTAGAGTGGGTCTATTTTGCAGGCCGTATCCTACTGTATGGCCTGCTTAATTTGAAAGTTCGATGCAACGTTTTGCTCTTCGACGACAGAAGAAGTACGCTTTCCAGTGTTCTGATTTAAATACGACAGCAGTGACATTTCGCTTAGACCAAGAAAACCTATTATTTTTGTTCTATTTCCGCCAATTTTTGCAACTCTCATCGATTCTATCCTTCAGTAATATTATCGCTACCATATGCATATTGCTAACTGTTACTGGTGTCACAACTCTGTCGGCGGAGAACGTTATCTAATTAGCATATATGCACCAAAGCGTTTATATGCACGCTTGGACTTTCCTTGTCATATTTATTTTAATCTAGTTTCACCGAACGGAAAGGGTACCGCACCAAACTGCTGTCCTGTACCCTTCTTTAAAATCCGTGAGTGTTTATGCTTGAGTCTGATATTTTTTCTTCGACTTTTTTTAAATTCAGTTTTCAAACATTTAAAATATTTACCACAATAGTTCACAAAAATAATTAGCTTGGTGATACCCACGTTGCTTATTGTTGAACACGCAGTTATAAACAAATCTAGGTCAGGCCAACCTTACAACAAGTTTTGGAAAAATTTCCGAGCAACCCCGTACACAATTATACATGCATCACTGTCATACTCAGGGGACCCTGTTCCAAAAACGAATAAAGTTTGAGTCACAAAATGCATGTATAATTAATGCGTGGGGCTTGTGTGGAAATCTTACCCAAATTTGGAAAATACGTGGTCGGGGTTTACAAATTTTCAAACATTGTTCAGGTGACACTGAATCCCTTCCCATGTGATGTTTTTTAAAAAGCATTTTTAATCAACCCTTTCACTCACAGGAGTGATCAACAAGTAATTTCTCCGTGCAATATCGTTACATTATAAAGCAGACAGGTTTTGAGAATAAAGTAGAAATCAACAAAAGGATATTGTTTGATTTAACACCAAATTCTCAGAACTAACATTATAAGCAATGTATTGCAGACACTAAGGAGAATTAGTATTAAGATGTTGGGGGTGTAAGAGTTAACTTGGTATGATAAATTGTGCGGTGTAACGAAAATAGTGAAGATTGAGCAGGTGGATGTCTTGTTATGTTACACCAAAAAAGTTGTAAAAACTACTTAACGAATGATTTGGCACCTGCGAAGTGTCTTCCATATGAAAATTTGATAATCTCACACGGCCTCATCTTCTTTTCAATCAAAATTTAAGCAAAATCAATAAAAGAGACCAGAACATAAATCCCCGCCTAAATCTAATGTGCAGGACATAAATTTTCCGAAGTTTAAAGCGTTGGCTGCTTCTATTTCGTACTTTAAACGGATGTGTTTGTCCCATCTAATGACAGAAGTGATGTTTTTCGGTGTTAAAAACGACTGAGGTGACATTTGCTTGGATCACAAAATATTATTTTTGTCTTATTTTAGACATCGCTTCCTTCGCCATTGATGCTGTCTCTTTAGCTTCAAAATTATTGTTTACGTTCTCATAATTTAGTCTGTCTGCAAACTTACTTCGCTAGCACATACGCACCAGAAATTTAAGTTCCTATGTCGGATTTATTTTTAAGCGGCCATCGCTTAGCGACGTGCCGCTTCTAGTAATACCCGTTTTTTTAAGCGGCCGTCGCTTAGCGACGTGCCGCTTCTAGTAATACCCATTTTTTTTTTTAAGCGGCCGTCGCTTAGCGACGGGCCGCTTCTAGGAATACCTATTTTTTTTTAAGCGGCCGTCGCTTAGCGACGTGCCGCTTCTAGTAATACCCATTTTTTTTTTTTTAAGCGGCCGTCGCTTAGCGACGTGCCGCTTCTAGTAATACCCATTTTTTTTTAAGCGGCCGTCGCTTAGCGACGTGCCGCTTCTAGTAATACCCGTTTTTTTTTTTTTTTTTTTTTTTTTTTATTTGTCGTGTCCGTCGTGAGGCCCGGGTCCCTCTCGGCCGGAGCTGCAAGAATTTTTTTTCGCCTGCACTGAGATTTGATCGCGCGACCTCGGGATCTCTGATCAAAAGTTCACCCCGCGCTTATCACTTGCGCCACTCAGACATCGGTCAACTGAATGTGTTAATTTTACAGTACATAACGCATGGCAGTCACGGATCCGGTTTTTCACGTAAACAAATATACTTTGTGTTTACTCGAGAAAGGGGATTGACAAATTCCAGAAAATCCAAGAATTTTTCTGATGTAAAGTACGATATTATCATGAGGACATGCTAAGCGATTGCCAAGACCTTTGTTGGCTCTCAACTTCAGCTGTATACAACACGAACCACGCAAATGAAGTGATGATGCAATCTTTACCTTACTCTGGTTAGCGGGGAAATTCCCCTGAGGTTTGGGCAAACACCGAACCGCAAAGTAATTCTTTTATGTGAAAAAAAAAATACGGAACCTATCCACGGACTTAAAATGAATTATATCGGGCCTTTGTGATTGTCATGTAGTTGATCTGTAAGACAACGGCCAAATCCTCTTCGAGAATTACACCCAAACCGAGTACTTGAAATGATCTGAAATGATGGTGCAATATTCGTGTCACGTAACAAGTTGATAGTCACGCAAAGCCGACAGCCACAGAGCGCGTCGTATGGCTTGCGTAAAATGCAGCTTGATTTTAAGAAAAAATATAAACGTCTAGAGCATCGTTCAACACATCTTGATGCAAAGATCATAACCTGGATGTGATTAAATCGTCGATTTCCCAGACTTATCAAAGAAATCGAAAGGCCGGTCATTTGGTGTTTCGGCAGTTTGTTTCTACTAAATACCCATTGAATCTCCATGTAAAATCGAAACATCGCTCTAAAGCTCAACGATTAGTCAAACTAGTACTTTAAAAAAAAGCAGAACAAAAAGAAAAAGAAAAAAGACAAACCAAAGAGAGGTGCCGTTGCTAGGAATTGAACCCGGGACTTCCTGATCGGTAGGGGTAGACGTACCTCTCGGCCAAGCCAGCTATGAATAAGTAATAAGGTGAAAATTTAAATTCTTTAATCGTTCTGCTCACGCACTGGTTCAGAAAAAGTAGGGCTTTTGCCCAGAGAGCAGAAATGAAATGGACAGACACCGAACCGTAAAGCAATTCTTTCATAAATTAAATCGAAGACAGATCTATCGAACCGATCCAAGGTAAAACTGATCATATCATGCCTTAATGACTGCGATTTAGTCTATTTGTAAGACATTGGCCGAATTACGTAGCAAGTTAATCGTCGCGCATCACGCTTCTAAAAGTGTCTTGGACAGAAGTGTTTACTAAAAATTTTAAACTTCCAACCGACCTAAACTACATCTTAAGGATAAAGGCGGTCCAAATGGCAAAATCGGCCGCTTGAAAATTCTGAGAATTTCTTGTTAAGCGGCCGTCGCTTAGCGACGTGCCGCTTCTAGTAATACCCGTTTTTTTTTTTTTTTAAGCGGCCGTCGCTTAGCGACGTGCCGCTTCTAGTAATACCCATTTTTAAGCGGCCGTCGCTTAGCGACGTGCCGCTTCTAGTAATACCCATTTTTTTTTTTTAAGCGGCCGTCGCTTAGCGACGTGCCGCTTCTAGTAATACCCATTTTTTTTTTTTTTTTTTTTTTTTTTTATTTGTCGTGTCCGTCGTGAGGCCCGGGTCCCTCTCGGCCGGAGCTGCAAGAATTTTTTTTCGCCTGCACTGAGATTTGATCGCGCGACCTCGGGATCTCTGATCAAAAGTTCGCCCCGCGCGCTTAGCACTTGCGCCACTCAGACATCGGTCAACTGAATGTGTTAATTTACAGTACATAAGGCATGGCAGTCATGCATCCGGTTTTTCACGCAAACAAATATCCTTTGTGTTTACTCGAGAAAGGGGATTGACAAACATGCTAAGCGATTGCCAAGACCTTTGTTGGCTCTCAACTTCAGCTGTATACAACACGAACCACGCAAATGAAGTGATGATGCAATCTTTACCTTACTCTGGTTAGCGGGGAAATTCCCCTGAGGTTTGGGCAAACACCGAACCGCAAAGTAACTCTTTTATGTGAAAAAAAAAATATGGAACCTATCCACGGACTTAAAATGAATTATATCGGGCCTTTGTGATTGTCATGTAGTTGATCTGTAAGACAACGGCCAAATCCTCTTCGAGAATTACACCCGAAGCGAGTACTTGAAATGATCTGAAATGATGGTGCAATATTCGTGTCACGTAACAAGTTGATAGTCACGCAAAGCCGACAGCCACAGAGCGCGTCGTATGGCCTGCGTAAAATGCAGCTTGATTTTAAGGGCCTGTTTACATGGAGGTGGGGGACCCCAGGTAGGTGAGGTAACCCGCCTAGGTGGGATAACCCGCCTCTCCATATAATCTCTCATTTTTATTTGATCATGTTTACATGATAGGTGGGGTAACCCGCCTGGGCGGGTTGCCCGGTCTGCCAGGTAGGGTAACCCTGTCAGCCGGGGTCGCATTTTGCCATGTAAACGACTCAAGGTGGGGTAACCCGCCTAGCCGGGGTCGAGTTGCCTGAGCAGTTAACTGCCTTTGGCGGAGGCATTGCATTATCAAAAGTGACAATAAAAAGCCACAGCACTGAAATGTTGCAGCGAGAGCAGATAATGAGAGGAAAAGAACACTGACAGCCAAAATGCGTCGTTCGCCCGCCATTTTCTCTGTTTACATGCCTAGCGACCACGCAACAACGTCCAGTAACGTCACCCCGGGACCCCGGGGTTGTAAGTTTGCATGTAAACGCGGGCCATTTTTCGACCACGGCTAGGCGGGTTACCTCACCTAACTGGGGTCCCCCATCTCCATGTAAACAGGCCCTAAGAAAAAATATAAACGTCTAGAGCATCGTTCAACACATCTTGATGAAAACATCATAACCTGGATGTGATTAAATCGTCGATTTCCCCGACTTATCAAAGAAATCGAACGGCCGGTCATTTGGTGTTTCGGCAGTTTGTTTCTACTAAATACCCATTGAATCTCCAGGTAAAATCGAAACATCGCTCTAAAGCTCAACGATTAGTCAAACTAGTACTTTAAAAAAAAGCAGAACAAAAAGAAAAAGAAAAAAGAAAAATCAAAGAGAGGTGCCGTTGCTAGGAATTGAACCCGGGACTTCCTGATCGGAAGGGGATAGACGTACCTCGCGGCCAAGCCCGCTATGAATAAGTAATAAATTGAAAATTTAAATTGTTTGACCGTTCTGCTCACGCACTGGTTCAGAAAAAGTAGGGCTTTTGCCCAGAGAGCAGAAATGAAATGGACAGACACCGAACCGTAAAGCAATTCTTTCATAAATTAAATCGAAGACAGATCTATCGAACCGATCTAAGGTGAAACTGATCATATCATGCCTTAATGACTGCGATTTAGTCTATTTGTAAGACATTGGCCGAATTACGTAGCAAGTTAATCGTCGCGCATCACGCTTCTAAAAGTGTCTTGGACAGAAGTGTTTACTAAAAATTTTAAACTTCCAACCGACCTAAACTACATCCTAAGGATAAAGGCGGTCCAAATGGCAAAATCGGCCGCTTGAAAATTCTGAGAATTTCTTGTTTTTTTTTTTATTTGTCGTGTCCGTCGTGAGGCCCGGGTCCCTCTCGGCCGGAGCTGCAAGAATTTTTTTTCGTCTGCACTGAGATTCGATCGCGCGACCTCGGGATCTCAGATCAAAAGTTCGCCCTGTGCGCTTATCACTTGCGCCACTCAGACATCGGTCAATTGATCAGGTTAATTTTACAATACATAAGGCATGGCAGTCACATATCCGGTTTCTCACGCAAACAAATATCCTTTGTGTTTACTCGAGAAAGGGGATTGACAAATTCCAGAAAATCCAAGAATTTATCTGATCTAAACTACGATATTGTCATAAGGATATGCTAAACGATTCCCAAGACCTTTGTTGCCTTTCAACTTCAGCTGTAAACAACACGAACCACGCACTTGAAATGATGATGCAATCTTTACCTTACTCTGGTTAGCGGGGAAATTCCCCTGAGGTTTGGGCAAACACCGAACCGCAAAGTAATTCTTTCATATCAAAAAAAAAATCTATGGAACCTATCCACGGACTTAAAATGAATTATATCGGGCCTTTGTGATTGTCATGTAGTTGATCTGTAAGACAACGGCCAAATCCTCTTCGAGAATTACACCCAAACCGAGTACTTGAAATGATCTGAAATGATGGTGCAATATTCGTGTCACGTAACAAGTTGATAGTCACGCAAAGCCAATAGCCACAGAGCGCGTCGTATGGCCTGCGTAAAATGCAGCTTGATTTTAAGAAAAAATATAAACGTCTAGAGAATCGTTCAACACATCTTGATGAAAACATCATAATCTGGATGTGATTAAATCGTCGATTTCCCCGACTTATCGAACAAATCGAACGGCCGGTCATTTGGTGTTTCGGCAGTTTGTTTCTACTAAATACCCATTGAATCTCCATGTAAAATTCAAAAGTCGCTGTTAAGCTCAACGATTAGTCAAACTAATACTTTTAAAAAAAAGAAGAACAAAAAGAAAAAGAAAAAAGAAAAACTAAAGGAGGTTGCAGGCTTCCTGATCGGTAGGGGATAGACGTACCTTTCGGCCATGCCCTCTATGATTACGTAATGAGGTGAAAATTGCTGTTTATAAAGATTCTGCTCACGCACTCGTTCAGAAAAGATAGGACTTTTTCCCAGAGTCCACAGATGAAATGGACAGACACCGAACCGTAAAGCAATTCTTTCATAAATTAAACCAAAGAAAAATCTATTAAACCTATCCAAGGTGGAAATGGCTAAATCAGGCCTTAATGATTTAGTTTATTTGTAAGACGGTGGCCAAATTACGTAACAAGTTAATCGTCACGCATCACGCTACTAAAAGTGTCTTGGACAGAAGTGTCTACTTAAAATCAAATTACGATCGACTCGAGCTACATTCTAAGCACAAAGGCGGTCCAAATGGTCAAAACGGCCGCTTCTAAATTCAGATATGAACGAGAATTACACCCGAACCGAGTACTTGAAATGATCTGAAATGATGGTGCAATATTCGTGTCACGTAACAAGTTGATAGTCACGCAAAGCCGACAGCCACAGAGCGCGTCGTATGCTTGATTTTAAGAAAAATACAAACGTCTAGGGAATCGTTCAACACATCTTGATGAAAACATCATAACCTGGTTGTGATTAAATCGTCGATTTCCTCGACTTATCAAAGAAATCGAAAGGCCGGTCATTTGGTGTTTCGGCAGTTTGTTTCTACTAAATACCCATTGAATCTCCATGTAAAATTGAAAAATCGCTCTAAAGCTCAACGATTAGTCAAACTAATACTTTAAAAAAGCAGAACAAAACAGAAAAAGAAAAAAGAAAAACCAAAGAGGGTTGCCGTTGCTAGGAGTTGAACCCGGGACTTCTTGAATGGTGGGGGAGAGACGTACCATTCGGCCAAGCCCTCTGTGAATAAGTAGTGAGGTGAAAATTTCAACTATGTAAACATTCTGCTCACGAACTGGTTCAGAAATGATGGTGCAATATTCGTGTGACGTAACAAGTTGATAGTCACGCAAAGCCGACAGACACAGAGCGCGTCGTATGGCCTGCGTAAAATGCAGCTTGATTTTAAGAAAAATATAAACGTCTAGAGCATCGTTCAACACATCTTGATGCAAAGATCATAACCTGGATGTGATTAAATCGTCGATTTCCCAGACTTATCGAACAAATCGAACGGCCGGTCATTAGGTGTTTCGGCTGTTTGTTTCTACTAAATACCCATTGAATCTCCATGTAAAACTGAAAAATCGCCCTTAAGCTCAATGATTAGTCAAATTAATACTTTAAAAAAAAAGCAGAACAAAAAGAAAAAAAAAAGATAAACCAATTTAAAGGAGGTTGCCGTTGCCAGGGATTGAACCCGGGCCTTCCTGATCGTTAGGGGATAGCCGTACCTTTCGGCCAAGCCCACTATGAATAACTAATGAGGTGAAAATTTATTTTTTATAACCTTTCGGCTCACGCACTTGTTCAGAAAAGAAAGGACTTTTTCCCAGAGTCCACAGATGAAATGGACAGACACCAAACCGTAAAGCAATTCTTTCATAAATTAAACCGAAGAAAAATCTATCGAACCGATCCAAGGTGAAACTGATTAAGTCAGGCCTTAATGATTACGATTTAGTTTATTTGTAAGACGGTGGCCAAATTACGTGACAAGTTAATCATCACGCATCACGCTACTAAAAGTGTCTTGGACAGAAGTGTCTACTTAATATTAATTTACGATCGACTTGAACTCCATTCTAAGCATAAAGGCGGTCCAAATGGTAAAAACGGCCGCTTGAAAATTCTGAGAATTTCTTGTTTTTTATTTGTGGTGTCCGTCGTGAGGCCCGGGTCCCTCTCGGCTGGAGCTGCAAGAAATTTTTTTTCCGCCTGCACTGAGATTTGATCGCGCGACCTCGGGATCTCTGATCAAAAGTTCACCGCGTGCGCTTATCATTTGCGCCACTCAGACATCGGTCAACTGAATATGTTAATTTTACAATACATAAGGCATGGCAGTCACGCATCCGGTTTGTTACGCAAACAAATATCCTTTGTGTTTACTCGAGAAAGGGGATTGACAAATTCCAGAAAATCGAACAATTTATCTGATCTAAACTACGATATTATCATAAGGATATGCTAAACGATTCCCAAGACCTTTGTTGCCTTTCAACTTCAGCTGTAAACAACACGAACCACGCACTTGAAATGATGATGCAATCTTTGGTTAGCGGGGAAATTCCCCAGAGGTTTGGGCAAACACCGAACCGCAAAGTAATTCTTTCATATCAAAAAAAAAATTCCATGGAATCTATCCACGGACTTAAAATGAATTATATCGGGCCTTTGTGATTGTCATGTAGTTGATCTGTAACACAACGGCCAAATCCTCTTCGAGAATTACACCCGAAGCGAGTACTTGAAATAATCTGAAATGATGGTGCAATATTCGTGTCACGTAACAAGTTGATAGTCACGCAAAGCCGACAGCCACAGAGCACGTCGTATGGCCTGCGTAAAATGCAGCTTGATTTTAAGAAAAATATAAAGGTCTAGGGTATGTCACAACACATCTTGATCAAAGTATCATAACCTGAATGTGATTAAATCGTCGATTTCCCCGACTTATCAAAGAAATCGAAAGGCCGCTCATTTGGTGTTTCGGCTGTTTGTTTCTACTAAATACCCATTGAATCTCCATGTAAAATTGAAAAGTCGCTTGGAATCTCAAATCAAAAGTTCACCGTGTACGCTTATCACTTGCGCCACTCAGACATCGGTCAAGTGAACATGTTAATTTTACAGTACATAACGCATGGCACTCACGCATCCGGTTTCTCACGCAAACAAATATCCTTTGTGTTTACTTTAGAAATCGAAGAATTTATCAGATCTAAACGACGGTATTATCATTAGGATCTAAACTACGATATTATCATTAGGATATGGTAAGCGATTCCCGAGACCTTTGTCGCCTTTCAACTTCAGCTGTAAACAATTACGAACCACGGACTTGAAATGATGGTGCAATGTTCTGGTAAGCGGGGAAATTCCCCAGAGACCAGACATGACCTGTTTGGGCAAACACCGAACCGCATAGTAATTCTTTCATATCAAAAAAAAAAAAAAAGGTCTATGGAACCTATCCACGGACTTAAAATGAATTATATCGGGCCTTTGTGACTGTCATGTAGTTGATCTGTAACACAACGGCCAAATCCTCTTCGAGAATTACACCCGAAGCGAGTACTTGAAATGATCTGAAATGATGGTGCAATATTCGTGTCACGTAACAAGTTGATAGTCACGCAAAGCCGACAGCCACAGAGCGCGTCGTATGCTTGATTTTAAGAAAAATATAAACGTCTAGGGAATCGTTCAACACATCTTGATGAAAACATCATAACCTGGTTGTGATTAAATCGTCGATTTCCCCGACTTATGAAAGAAATCGAAAGGCCGGTCATTTGGTGTTTCGGCAGTTTGTTTCTACTAAATACCCATTGAATCTCCATGTAAAATTAAAACATCGCTCTAAAGCTCAACGATTAGTCAAACTAATACTTGAAAAAAAAGCAGAAGAAAAAGAAAAAGAAAAAAGACAAACCAAAGAGGGTTGCCGTTGCTAGGAGTTGAACCCGGGACTTCCTGATCGGTAGGGGATAGACGTACCTTTCGGCCAAGCCCGCTATGAATAAGTAATGAGGTGAAAATTTAAATTTTATAACCATTCTGCTCACGCACTGGTTCAGAAAAAGTAGGACTTTTGCCCAGAGATCAGAAATGAAATGGACAGACACCGAACCGTAAAGCAATTCTTTCATAAATTAAATCGAAGACAGATTTATCGAACCAATCCAAGCTGAAACTGATTATATCAGGCCTTAATGATTGCGATCTAGTCTATTTGTAAGACATTGGCCGAATTGCGTAGCAAGTTAATCGTCGCACATCACGCTACTAAAAGTGTCTTGGACAGAACTGTTTACTCAAAATTTTAAATTACAACCGACCTAAACTACATCCTATGGATAAAGGCGGTCCAAATGGCAAAAACGGCCGCTTGTTAGTCTTAAATTCGGTACTTACCTGTTGTTCTTACCTCACTTCATTAAACTCGACAGACGTTTCCCCTTTTTTATGGTTGGTTTTCAAACAATTATAATTAGCCTGGCCAAATCTAGATGCCTGCATATTAACAGTTAAATTTAGCCACAAATCCTTTCCGATTTCAACCAATAGGACAAGCACAGCACGGAAGTGTCTGCTCTTCACTTATAACTGATGACATACATCTATCTTGGTTTGTCTTGACATTGCGTTCAGTGACGATTTCTACAGCCGGTCACAACTCAAGTAGCTTCAAGTATGGCGGACTGTTCCTTCCCCGTCTTCTTCTTGTTCGCCTTTTGTATTCTTTCGTGTGCGTGGCTAGAACGCATAGCAGATGCCCAGCAAAGTGAGAAAATAGCATTGACACATGTTTTAGTCCGTTAGATAAACTACGACATAAGATGTACACTGATACTCTTTCAGCCTTTTTGCTTTTTGAATACGTCAACTGGAAGATGCAGTAATGTATCTTTAGCTTTTCCAAGCTGCGTCCATGACGAAAAGTGTTGAACTGATATTTCCTGTGGAGAAAGTACTGTTTTCTATGCCTTTCTTTTTATCAACGAGCAGAGTCCAAAAAAATACGAATTTAATTTATCGGGCCCGGCTTATTTGCTCCTAAAACAGGATTAAACTACGTTTTTCGGTGCAGCTAAGAATTGTGAAAACATTTGTATCTCGCTACCTCATGAAACAAACTACACGAACTACATGTACTAGAATAACTACAGGTACTACAGAATTACAGTATCTACAGGTACTACAAGGACTACACGAATTACAGGTAGTAAAGTACTACTAGGCAAACTACAGTTATTAGAGTAGCTAACTAAAACAGTATTGGTGACACTTTGAGGGTGCTATATTCGTGACGATTATCACGGACCTTTTACTGGCTTTCAGCACATTATCTGACCGATTTCGTGCGATCACACAGGCTTCATCAAATGTTTACAGCACAAATCTCTTTCAAATTACCTGGTGCTGTGAAATGTCCAAAAAAAAAAAAAAACCTCAACCGTAGAGTTCACTCTGTGATTTTTCGGTTAAAAGTAGTAATTCCATTTTCCATTGCTCCTGTGTCATGATATGGTTGTTCTCAGTCCACCTTTCCATTCGCTAGTTGACATGAACATAAGCTTTAGCTCGAAGTCACCATAATTTTCTAGCTAACTCCGAAAGAACAAGAAATTCTTTTAGGAATTTTATCACCGCTACCACAATGATATCGCCTTGTGCTTTGTCAACTGAAGGTACACTTTCAGTGGTGTCTTTCAAATGTTTCCAAGAGCACTTTCTTCTCCACTTCTTCAAATTTTAAAACTTTAAATTAAAAAAAAATTAAAATTGAAATTAAATTAAGGATGCCTTGATACCAGCAATACTGAGGGCGGAGCGGAAAATATCGATACCAAGTATCGATGCCTTAGATACTGCACCTGACTTGCCCACGCTCGTCGCTAGTAACAGGATTTTGTATGTTCTCCGTTGTGTTATTGAGCAGGACAATGTTTTCGTTAATAAATTAAGAGCCAATGTCGGAATATATCGAGAATCTCAAATCAGTTCCAAAAAATCGGATTTTTGCTAATATCACCCAAACAACCCTTTGAGTGAATTATTTCGAGAAATGGTGTTAAGGAATCCCCAAGCGCTTTACATTTTAAGAAATTTAGAAAAGTTCGAAAATTCGCAAAAAATACAATTTTTATTCATGAAATTAGTCTAAGTTTCCAACAAATTTAAGGAAACATTACGGATGCGCAAATGCTCCTATTAACTTCATCTTCCGCACATGTTTAGAAGACTTCCAAGGCTTAAAGACTGTGTAAAAAGATTCAGCAAAATGATTTTAATAATATAGTTTCTGGCTTTCGTTGCGTACCCTCTCCTTGCATGTCGTTTCGAATGTGAAAATAATGCCCAACTTTACCCGCCCAAAATCGATCCTGGTATTTTAGAAATTGAAAAGACAATTATACTACATAAAAGAAAGGACATTTTGTTTGTAAGATCTGACGTTTAAGCTCTGCCAATTAAAACGCTGGCGTGTAATAAAATTTTAACTGGAGCCACTCGGACGCCGTACGCAACAGAACAAATGTAAACAAAGGGAAGAAAATCGCACGAAAATTATTTCTATCTCATAGAATCACATGGAATTGACAATAATATCTTTTTCCAATAAGTCTCTCTAGCTGACAAGCGAATTAAGCAATGTTTTCTGTCGAATAATCGGAAAAAATCTTGAAAGAGCAATCGAAAGTAAAAGGTCACGCAATCGGCCGGGCCACAGTGACACCTGTTGGGTAACGCACGGTTCTTTTATGTATCACTGTAAAACGTAGAATAGATCATTTCAAGTTCAACAGGCTTCCAAACGACTTTCAAAATTTCTCCAAGAAGCTATGAGAGCTTTTCTGAAAAAAACTAAAAAATGAAGGTTATTTGATGACCCTTAATTCTACGGAATATTCTGTGTGTGCTATAGTTTAATACGCTGCAGGCTATCAACGGAACGGACGAGATATTGTACCCTCAAAAACAGGTTGTTGGTTTTAAAGATATAAATGATATTCAGCCCCAATAACGTTCATTCCTCGCTGAAAAGCTTTTCAAGTAAGAACTGTTTTTAGCTGACACTTTATTTACACAGTGACTACTAATTGTTAGGCGACCCAACCACAATTAGGGACTAATTATCTGGAGGGGGGGCTCTAAAATTAGCAAAGTAGGCCTTAAAATAAAGTTGCACCCCCCTGAATTAAAGTTAAAATAACTTCTTGTCCACCCCTGTCTAGAGGGGAGATTACTTTCAACCCCCCCCTCCCCAACCTCCGATACTCCCTAAACTGTTCATTTTTAGTACAAGGTTTTGAAGCTGTTAATATTAATATTTCTTAAAATTGATTTTGATTAGCTTACATGTAATATACATTATCTTGAGTCCATAGATTGAGATCAGACCTCTCAGTTTAACTTCTAACCCCCCTACAAATGTTTAAGAAATTACATCTTACCCCCCCTACCTGTGCTTTGGTTTAAGTTCAGCCCCCCCCCCCCATTAATCTTAGAACCCCCCTCCAGATAATTATTGCACAGTCCCTTAGAGTCGGACCTCTCCTCCACGGCCACCTTGGGGACAGAGGGAAGTTGCCGGTGTGGAGAGGCGCCCGTTATAGGGAGGTAGGGATGAGGACATTATTTTTGAGCTATTTTGTGTAAACAAAATCGCTCTATGTCAGCATGAAGCTCAAGAAATTCTTCCGTGGTCGGGTGGTTCTGCCTTGAACCAATGAAATAAAGGTTTCTTTAGATGGCATTGTTTCAGCCAGCGGCCAATCTAATTCCCTGTTTTAAAGGTGTTTTTGAAAGCATGTGGTCAGTGATGGTCAGCCCTGAGACTAAGCTACACATGCGTGTTCATTACGCTCAAAGGAACATCAGCGTGGAATGTCACGCGTCATCCATCTATTGTTGCGTGATGTATTTATTACTATCACGCCAAGGGGTACCACCATTATGGTAGTCTTTCCGGAGAAAAAGGTTTGTATATTTAACGCATGCGTGAATGACAACAATAGGCGTGACATAGCGGAGTCAGATTAAAATGAAGTATGAGTTGTGCTGTTTCGATGGATGATGAAGGTAGTAAGGTGGGGACGAAAGTTTGTGAAGTTTACGGCTGCGGCTTGTTGGTTATAACAACCGTGTGTTTAGTCACCTTCGCAGACGCTCTTTTGGTTCGTCACGCAATCTTTCCTCCCCAATGAACGTCTGCTAAAACGAGCAGCACATTCCTTTCCCATTGTTAGCAAAGATCAGCCGAAGTCCACGTAAAAATTACTACAGGTCTAGCCAATCAGCATTAAGTTACTGTGTAATGAAAAACCAATCAAAAGTTTTGTTTAAAATGCTCCTTGACAGCCTCGCAAAAGTTCTATTTTTCTCGGAATTAAATAATTCCAAATATTTCGTTTCGAAGTGGACGAGTGCTTAGTTTTGTAATTTTTCTTGTGTTGTTTTGTTCCTTTGCTAATTTTGTCAAAACTGCAAGAACATTGTTAAAACTGGAAGAGCATTGTCTGACGAAAATAAACATATGTTTGACGGATTTGAAAACTAAAAAATATTAGTCTAATCAGAAGTGGTTGTTTCCACAAGTGATATTTGTACGGAAGAAAAATGCTATAGAAGGGAATCCTTAATCGGATATTTGTTCCCCTTGAAGTGAAGCCGTTATTATGTTAAATAATGAAAATGGTGATTTCGGATAGTGAGCAGTTTCATTTGTCAAATGGATTACTTTTGTCTCTTACGTGTAAACAGGCACCAAGACATACAACCCTGTTTATCAAATGCGATTTTCAACTTTGATCTATCACGTGCATACGTTTGGTAATAGCAAGTTCGTTGGTTAATTCCCACATGAATAAGGCAGCGCTGTTGGTTAAATGCGACTCCGAACTTTGGTCGGTCACGTGCATCCAACATGACCTTTGATCAATCACAAGATTTGCACGTGGTCAAGTCAACTTGTTTACAACAACATCTAATTGAATTTATTTTCTGTTACAATGATTGGTCACTTTTAACCGTTTTTTATTGGTTACTTTTCTCAACTTCAATTTTCTCTTCTTCTTATTGGCGGATTTCGATCCGTTGTTTGTCTGTTGATCGGGTTTTTTAATATTGTACAACTGTTGACGCTCTTAATTCGGAGGAGATTAGTTTGGAAGTAATTGGTGGTTTGTTTTCGAGTCGGTAAGTTTAATATTGCCCTTATTTCGGGATATAACGCGGTGTTACGCTCATCTGCTTACCGTACACAGACGTTGTCAGCAAACGGCCCAACACTAAAATAGGAGCGTTTGTTTAGGTCGGGCTATTATTGCTGTCCGAAGTAAAAAGTACAAAGCACTTGAAAATCAGAAATTGATGAATTATGGCAATTACACCTATATTCGTTATCAGTACTGTATTCAACGTTGATTTGTTTTTGCTGGTGTTGTATATTACGGTGTGTTTGGTGGTTCGTTTGTTTGCGAATATTTCTTCATGTGGTCCTGGAACTGTTTCAGTTTGTGTACGTATATTTTGGGAATTTGAGAGACTGGACGAATGTAGTGTTTGCGAAAGTGCGGAGAAAGAAAATGAACAAATAATAGAAAATATATTACATATCGGTTTTTGCGGAATTAATGAAACTCTTGTTGTAATCGGTACAAATCAAACTCAAAATTAGTCTCAGAAATAAGAAAACTAAACAAAAATCAAATGAAAAACAGTTTGCTCGTACTTCTCCGATACCATAGCAAAAACGAAAAGCGCCACAGATAAATGACTCACCATTCAACCATTTTCTGACTTCTCCCTATCTTATCAACATTTTACCACTCCTCACAAAATAGCTCAAGCACGCATTGCGTGCCTATGTTTAAAAAATGATGATGGTTGTAGCATATAGATAAGTAACACAATCGTGATGCATATGTGTACATATGTGTACATAAAAGACCAAAAATGGTAATAAAACAAAACAAGGGAAAAGTAAGTACATCAGTTTGCATCTGCTTCGTCTTACGCAGCAGTGATGTCTTCGTCGCTTCGTCGGTTACCTCAAGTAGCTCATTTCTGACTTTGTTCCTCCAGTCAACATGACCATTTACAATGGAAATTGGGGATTTTGTATGGTTACACTGTCCTTTATTAACTGGCTGTTGTCAAGAGGTTTACTTTGGCAGTAGCGATGCACTTAAGTGACCGTTGCCGTTGTGGAAAGATGACCGTTGTAGAGAGATTAAAATAAGAATGATTGTATGGACCGTTTGCCTGGACAAAAATAAATGACCCTTATACTGAGGTGGCCGGCATTAGTAGAGCTTCGACTGTAGTTGGCCAGTTTATTTCAAGATAAAGGAGGAAAAGTTACTATTTATTCTGCGCGTTCCTTTCACTCTCGCAGACTTATGTGCAAGAAGTGGCTTTGGTACCGAGCCTGGTACTTTTCCTGTTCGCCAACTGATCCAATACTATAAACTGCCGCTTATAAGCCCTGGGTTTATACATCTTTGTAAGGGGTTTAAAGAGGGCTTACAAATGAACGGAGGGGCCGAGAGGGCTTAAAATCGGAATAGAAAATACGCTTGGAAACAAGCTATAGCAGTGCTGATCAAAAGACGTTCTGCTTTTACTGGTTTTCAATTAATATTCAAAATGTCATAAAGAAACTCAAGAAAGTGAGCGAGCCGAAAAGGCTAAAGATAACATAATTGGTCTCCTCCCCGACGCTTTGGCACAAGTTGTTTGTCTGTTAGCCAGGATTTTGAATAGGGCGAGGGCGTCAGACCGCTCGAACATTCAGATTGACCAGGGCATTCGTGGCTAACACTGCAAGTAGAATTACCGATGTACATCTACTGAATTTCTAGTAACTCGCTAACGTTGATTTATATGAAATACAAGCCAAATTTATACAAGCAAGCTGCAGAGCCTTACCTCACGAGAAAATCGATCAACACTGAGTGGTCACTGTGTAAATATCCAGGACGTACGGCAAGTGTCAGCTGAAAGCCATTCTTACTTCAAACGTTTTTCAACGAGGAATGCATGTAGTTATTGGGGCTATGCTGATTATCAAGATTAAACTCCTGTTAATTCATTTGTATTTTGATACTTTTTGGGCTTGAAAACTAACAATTGTTTTTGAGGGTACAGTATCTCGTCCGTTCCGTTGATAGCCTGCAGCGTATTAAACTATAGCACACACAGAATATTCCGTAGAATTAAGGGTCATCAAATAACCTTCATTTTTTAGTTTTTTTCAGAAAAGCTCTCATAGCTTCTTGGAGAAATTTTGAAAGTCGTTTGGAAGCCTGTTGAACTTGAAATGATCTATTCTACGTTTTACAGTGATACATAAAAGAACCGTGCGTTACCCAACAGGTGTCACTGTGGCCCGGCCGATTGCGTGACCTTTTACTTTCGATTGCTCTTTCAAGATTTTTTCCGATTATTCGACAGAAAACATTGCTTAATTCACTTGTCAGCTAGAGAGACTTATTGGAAAAAGATATTATTGTCAATTCCATGTGATTCTATGAGATAGAAATAATTTTCGTGCGATTTTCTTCCCTTTGTTTACATTTGTTCTGTTGCGTACGGCGTCCGAGTGGCTCCAGTTAAAATTTTATTACACGCCAGCGTTTTAATTGGCAGAGCTTAAACGTCAGATCTTACAAACAAAATGTCCTTTCTTTTATGTAGTATAATTGTCTTTTCAATTTCTAAAATACCAGAATCGATTTTGGGCGGGTAAAAATGGGCATTATTTTCACATTCGAAACAACATGCAAGGAGAGGGTTAGCAACGAAGGCCAGAAACTATATTATTAAAATCATTTTGCTGAATCTTTTTACACAGTCTTTAAGCCTTGGAAGTCTTCTAAACATGTGCGGAAGATGAAGTTAATAGGAGCATTTGCGCATCCGTAATGTTTCCTTAAATTTGTTGGAAACTTAGACTAATTTCATGAATAAAAATTGTATTTTTTGCAAATTTTCGAACTTTTCTAAATTTCTTAAAATGTAAAGCGCTTGGGGATTCCTTAACACCATTTCTCGAAGTAATTCACTCAAAGGGTTGTTTGGGTGATATTAGCAAAAATCCGATTTTTTGGAACTGATTTGAGATTCTCGATATATTCCAACATTGGCTCTTAAGAACTTTTACTTGTTTGTCTGTGTTGTTGATGAGACTATAGAGTACTAAACAACAATCAACATTTCCAGTACGAGATCACCTTGCATTTGGTTAAGCAGACCACGTGACTTACCGGTTTACTCAATGACGTCACAAAGACAGTATCGGACTCGGTATCGTAGCGATTTAAGAAACAGTATCGGCCCATCCTTACTGCAAAAGCTAACTAAAACCTTTATTATTTCCGCCAAAGGCGCCATTTGCTTGTAGTGGTCTGCTGAGGAATCCAGGTGATCAGGTTGCACTGCTCTTCTTATCAGAAGACAATTATCCTTCAAGTATTTTTCGCACTCGCATTTGGAAAATATCACCAGATATTCCCCAGTTTTAGCAGGGGAATATTCAGTCACATGATACGTTTAGACAAATCGCGTGCGAGCGAAAATCTTTGGTGTATTATAACCGAGGTTATGCTCAGCTTGCGCGCGCTTGAAGTCACTCAAGCAGCAGAAGGCGATCTGACGAATGAAATCCGCCGACCAGAAATGAAAACGTAATGTCGTACAAAAATGCTGAATAACGTGACAGTGTGAAAATAAACGAAATCGCATTCACTACAATGTCACTATACCTTCTCCAGGGTTTAGGTGTAGCCGGTGCAGTAAACAGCCATATTATAACTCAACACACGAGGCCGTGGAGTTGGAGAGAGTGTGCGCGCGATTATAGCAGTTGGGTTTTCTCTGATAAACGCATGCGCAATGCTTTTCTCAATGGGGGTCGTATTAGTCCTGAAAACCCCATTTTCCTGACTATCTTCAAGTTTTGGTATCTGTCAAATTAAGCGAAAATGGAAATGTACATTTTTTTCCAAAATAAAATCTGTCGGACAGAATATTATTAATTTAAACAATAGACAAGATTCAATGTTTTCGCCGATTCCAAAAATTGTGTCTCACATATTTTCGTGTTCTATTCTCGAAATGTTTCTTTATATCCATATTCAAATCCTTAATTTTCTTGGGGGGGAGAGGTCGTTTCGGCATGATGTAAAGAAAAACCATCCCCGATCGGTTTATTTTGTACCCCTCCCCCTATTACTTTAATACACTTCTTGGACATCCCATAATACATTTGTGGCCACAGACACAATGTTTTAAAAATTAATGTTTTATTTTGGCTCTCAGGTGTTTCCTTGGTCGGTTTAAGTGATTCTAGCTTTCGTGTAATGCTTACTGAACTGCAAGTGCACGCCAGCTGCCGGCCACCTAAGACACTACGCACCTAGTCATAAGTGGAAGGTACGCCTGCTGACCGGCTCGGGACAAGAGGCTTTTATTTTGAAATTTTTGCTTACGCGTTTTAACACTTAACAATAAAAAATATGTTGGCACATAACACTAAACACTATGCCCCATCTAGACCCTCCGTTTAATGTACTTATCTAGCACCGAATTTCTCCAAAATGTAATGCCACAAACTAGTTTAGAACGCGTTCCTAGAATGCCCGCCAAAAAGTCAGCTAGATACCGAGTTTGAAGTCGATATCGGTACAATCGAAGACGTTTGTACTAAATTGTAAGCTGCTTTTATTTTACCGCCATTTATGAATTATTTTGCGCTGGTTGGCGCCAATCCTTCCGAAACAGTGCCATGCACGTAATGACAATGGGACTCATTTCGAACATCTCGCTCAAAGCTTTTGATTCGCTGTTACAGACTCATTGAGTGTATCTCTTAACTTACTAAGTATCTTTTGGACTCAACAAGTACATTTTCGTACTCAATAAAGTTTAGCATTGATGACCCGTCTAAAAGTCCGCTAGATGATTGGTCAATGTACACTTGTTCAGTAAAAGCAAGCCTACTCAATGAGCACGTGGTCAGTGTTTGGTTACTCGCGTACTCATGAGTTCAGCACATATTCTTTTTTTTTTTGGAATGCCATTTTATTTTTAGCCAGTGTTCTTGGTAATAAATTGCGCGGTATAACGAAAATAGGTGCTTGACTTTTTGTCACCTTAACCTTAAGTTTTAACTGGTTAGACGGACGCTAAGTTACATCAAAAAAGTTGTCAAAACGTCTTAAACAATGATCAGACGTGTGCTAAGTGCCTTCCAAATAAAAATGTCAGCAATCTAGGACGGCCTCATCTTCTCGAATTGGACAATAGAAATTTCCAAAACCAAATGAGAACAGAACCTTAATCCCAGCCTGAATCCCGATCCGACGTAGTTTCCGAAGTTTGAAAAACATTAGATGCTTTATACTTCGTCCCTTGAAACATTTTAGACCACAAAATATTTTTTTGTTTTATTTTAGTGAACTTTACCTTTAAGATATCGATTTTAATTTAAAGTATCCTAACTTGTGTCAGTAGGACATACGTACACATCAGAAAGTTTATTTGCACGCTTGAGCTTTACTTGTCGCATTATTTTTGACTCAAATCCAGTAAGTAACTGTTGTTGATCTTTTGGTACTTCGGTACTTAACTGTTGCGGTCATTAAAACATTTATTATTAGCTTTGCCAAATCCAGATGCCTGCATCGCAATAGTACAATTTGACCTCACGTTCTTTGCAATTCGACCCAATAGGACAAGTCTGTGGTCATTAGCCAGCTCATTTCATTGGACGACAGCTTTTGCTACGTCATGAAAAAAATTGGATTCGACTACTGTTCATTATCACTGATGACATATATCTGTCTTGGGTTGTTTTGCGTTCAGTGGCGATTTCGGGATCTACAGTCAGTCACACCTCAAGTATGGCGGGCTATTCCTTTCCCGTCTTCTACTTTCTTATCTTTTGTGTTCTTTCGTGTGCGTGGCTGGAACGCAAAGCAGATGCCCAGGAAGGTGGGAAAATACAACTGACACATGTTTTATTACCATTAGATAAACGTCATATACAAAAGTCGCCAATAGATCTAACTTAGTCGCTTTTTGAATACGTCTGCGTCAACTGCAACAGTTTACAGTGATATATCTTTTCCAAGCTGCGTGCATAATGAAAACATTGAAGAAGGGTTAAAGTTATATTTCTTGTGGAAAGTGCTGTTTTCTATGTCTTTTTTTTTCTCAACCAGAAGAGTCCAAAGATTTAGTAGAATTTAATCGTTATCTGGTCTTATGTTGCTCCTAAAACAAGACTAAACAAACTTTTCCGGGAAAACATTTTGCTCGCTCATAATAGAAAACTTCAGTTTCTTATCATAGTTCTGTCAAAAATTTTGCGTCGGATTTGGTCTTCTTAACCGGCATTTTCTGTATATACGAAAACAATGCGATATTTCTTTTCTAACAGTTTTTCGTTGTTTCAGGAACTTTAAAGGGACATTTAGGTAAACTCTTAGAGGATGATCGGTGTTAAGAGTAACTTGGCTAGCAACAGGGGCTAGTTTCCCATTACGATTTCATCAACTTTTTTTTTTTTTTTGAGGTGCTTGAGTTCTTCGAGGCGATTTAAACGTCCGGTTCACATGTTTCAAGGGTTATCTTTCTGAAGGAACTCGGCAGGTGGTGGCCCAAAACTCGCCATCGGTTTATGAGAGAAAACAGCCCAAGCAAAAAAACACTCCGCTTGTATACCTGACAAATCTAGTTTGCCTTAACCAGACATTAAGCCAAAGAAAGTGTTCGAGAATTGGACCTTACCCTCGTGCTGAATTGCCAACTGGCATTATATTTAAGAACGTTCCTGGCTTACATCGTATTTAAAGAAGCATGCATACAAAATTACGGTAATTCAGTAGTGTTTGCGATCTACCGCAGTTCGCTTATCTTAAAACAATTATATATAAAACTATTACTTTTGTCTTATTTTAGATAAGTTTGGTCACCACCAATTTCTAGCTGTTATTTGTTTTAATTCTCTTCACTATTTTCTATCACTATGATAAGTCCTACTTATTCCCCCGTCTCACCTTATTCAGCCGATAAACTTAAGTTTGTTTGTACGCTTGAAAGCATTTCTTTTATCTTCCTCTCTTTGGCTCGGCACGCATTCTTTCCTCCTCAACGAACGTCTGCTTATCATTTCCAATTGATTGTGTTTCGAAAAGCCAATCATAAGTTGTGTTAGATCATGCTCCCCTCGTGAAGTTTATACATTCAGTACCGCCCGACCGGTTAGCTCAGTTGGTAGGGCACCGGACTGCTGTGTGGGAGGTCGGAGGTTCAAACCTCGACCGGACCAGCACTTAGGGTCTTTAAATAACTGTCTTTGTACTGACATCAATAAACTGGAGGTCCTGTCTCACAGTGTTGGTGTGGGACGTTAAAGAACCCACAGACTGATCGGAAAGAGTAGGGGATGTAGTCCCCGGTAAGATGGTCTATAACTTATTTTGTTATGGCGCACATGTGTTGATCCTACTATTTTAATTATTCTAATAAGATTGTAAGCTGCGTGGCTGCAATTTGCGGCTAAACAAGCAGTCTGTGTTGCATGTGATTGAATGCACCTTTGTAAGAGATTGAAGTGTCTTTTCGTCAAGCCACGCATGTGTTTGTACTAAGTGTTTATAACTTGACGAAAGCTGTTACTTCGGTTTGAAAAAAATAAAAGCAAACCTTCGATTTCTCCAAGCGGCCGGATTAAGGAGGACTATAAGAAAATGTTACACTCCGCCATAGTCCTGTTGATGATTATTTTGGAGATATCTTTCTAGCTTTCACCTATTTTCAGTGTATTTGAAACGCCAGCGCTCAACATCATTCTTCGGTCAAACTTGCGGGGTACCATAAACCACGCTAAATTGTTCTTCCTCAGCGGCTCTTGCCTCTCTCCATTCTTGAGGTCGCTTAGGCTTGCAGAAGCGATACCGAGCTTCTAGAGATTACTCACTTGGTCTTAACCTATCTTGACTCTGTCTAATTTGAACTACTCAGTTACAGTGCGACGCGCCTTACCGTGGCCACCCAACAAACATTTTTACAAGTTAGCCAATCAAGGTACGCGAATTTGATTGCCAGACGCGCCTCCGTAGAAAGTTTCAACACGCAACAACCAAATGAAGGCGTGTCTGTCAATCAAATTTACATACCCTGATTGGCTAACTTGTAAAATTAAAATGTTTGTTGGGTGGCCACGGTAAGGCGCGTCGCACTGTAAGTACGGTTTGAATAAAGTTTACTCAGAATTTTGTTGTTTTTTTTAGGACGCTGTTGCACTTTCAAATTTATTCCACCAAAGGCTAGCCATTATCTAAAGAATCATGTCGTTTCAAGTCTTACCATTGGAACTAGTTTTAGAGAATGCGAACATCACTGCCTCATGACGAGCGAATATGTCTCCGTCAACATTGGACCAACAATTGATCACAATGTAATATGCGAGCTAAGTAATTCAGATGACATCCAACATCCAGAGGATCTTATAGCAAGGCCAGGCTGGACATATGGAGTCACAGAGGTAGGAAAAAGGAGGTTTTCTGCATTTGATACCTTCTAAACTTACTTGTTTTCATTACCTTCGAGCATCAATCGATAGCAGAGTACAAAAGTGGTACATACAAAAGGATTGCGGCTATCTTTATTTTGGCGCTGAAAATAGGCAAGCTCAGTCATGAACAGTTAAAGATGACTTAAAAGCTAAAATTAGGGGTATATTTAATTCATCAAACCTCAAAATGCTTTTGCTTTGCTTCCTACATCTTGTGTCAAGGAAGTGAAGTCATAATGTCTTCAACTTTGACCATTGAGGCTTTTGTTTAATACTAGCCTGTTCCAGGAGTTCAGATAGTACCAGCATTTTTTTTTTGTACTCGCTCAGTCTCGTTCGCCTGCCTCCACTATCTGAGAGTCTGGAAAACGCTAATTTAATACCATTTGAAAATCTATAGAGTGTTTTCACGTGACGTCACGGCGGACATGTTGGTGTCCCAAATGAAACCTCTGGGAATAGGCCATTTCCGAGTTCATGTCTGCCTCCTCTTCAAAGCGAGTCTGAGTGCGAAGTTTTTGTGATGGTAATTAGTTCTACTTTCATTATGAAAAACTAATTTTCATAACAAAAACTTTGCACTTCGACTCGCTTTGAGGAGGAGGCAGACATGAACTCGGAAATGGCCTATTGCATTCTATTTTCACACAAATGGTTTTTTTTGTTTCAATAAGCCAAAATGGCTGATAGTCACGTGAGTGAAAACACTCCATACATTGGCTTGACTCTAACAGCCGCCTTTAGAGACCCATACACCTACATTCTAGCCCACTACTATGCACCTTCACTGAGAAAAGTTTGGATTGAGTGGAATTACATATCTGAGATGGCGCCTTGTTAGGCAATTCAATAAGCATTAATTTCCATCAGAGGCGAGTTACAATCAATTTACAAAGAATAAGGTTAATTTGTTTGAGATCTAGTGTAATAAATCTCCAACATAATCATGATTCCAAGAACTGATAGAGGTGACGTATTTACTGGCTTTTTTATTCTTAATTTTCTTTGGTCAGAACGTTTGCTCCATCCTCAAACCTTGCCAGAACAACGCCAAATGCCTATACGGATATACTGACAAGAAATACCTTTGTGTTTGCCTATCCGGCTTTACAGGCGAAAACTGCGAAAACGGTAAGATGCACTTTTCTAAGTTAATTGCCTGGCAAAGCATACGTGGGGCTTTGTCATTTCTATTTGTTTGTCGTTAGGCTAAAATTAGGAGGAAGATTAAGATTACTTTTTCATAAGCGAACTGGTCTTAGAACTCTAACATAAAATGTTCGAGGCGCACTATGATAGGTCGAATTGAGTACATTAAATCACCGGTAAAGCGAGTACATTATCTGTTCAAGTGATAGAAAAACACGCCAAGTTCATTTTTATAAGCACGCCGGAATTTTGAACAACACGGAAGTGGCTACGGCCCCTTGATTCTCGCACTTTTCGAATGTTCTTACAAATTGGCACGTGCTTATATTATTGACTTAACCATTTACGGCGAAGAAGGTTTTTATGTTTCGTAATAAATGTCCCGGAGATTTGAAATTCCCAATTTTGTTTCTCTGTTCATATAAGTAACAACAGTATTCACCGAAGTAGAGGTGGCTAGTGGTGGATATTTACCAAGCCGCGAAGCGGCGAGGTAAATATCCACCACTAGCCACCAACACTGAGGTGAATAGTTGTTTTAGTATACATTAAAACAGTGGGATAATATAGCACAAAAAGATGATTTTAACTCATTTATTCCTGCAAAGATTACAACATTTTCAGGCGCAAATTCCGCGCGAATTGCTCGGAGGTGAATAGCACAGGGTATCGGAGTTTGAGTAGCTAATCAGCGCACGCGTTCAACGCTATCCACTGTTTTAGTATATACTAATATTAAATATGGATTAAATCTTTTTTTTTTTAGTTACTCTTTTACGTACAATTACTTATTTCAGAATATGTGCTAAGATTGGCACGTGCATATGCTTGTGGCGTACGCCCGTGTGATTATAACTCATAAAGAACACTCGAGAAGTATGAGAAGCACTTAATCACTTACGTTCGTAAAAAAGTTCATGCATGCTTATATAACTCAAGAATGCACTCCTCGCGTTTTTTAAATTACTTTCATTTATTAACATTCAGTTAAGGAGGCAGCGTGGGAAAACGAAACCTTAAAAAGTCGCTGAGGTCGCGATGAGTACTGTGCCCATACCCTATTGTACATTTCAACGTTTTACAGTAGATCAAAAACAGCGTTTCATTGTGAACTCGGCGGAAAAGTAATATACCTCAAACTTGAGCAACTTAATTAAAATGTCGCCCTAGTGTGGTAGGATAAGTTTAGATGGGGCCCTACTGGTGTTCCACTGTAAAACAAAATGTGAGGAAGGACTGCTGCTATGGTGTTTGAGAAAACCTTGCTGGGGTCCAGAGACTTGTTTTGCGCTGTTACCTACCTAGTGTACTTGCCAGTTATTGTTGTCGTTGTGAATCAAGCTCCCTACGGGAAAGAATAAAATCCTCTAGTACCCAGGGGTCAATTTACCAAAAAGCGACTTTCCCAAGGGTTCAATTAGAAGGTTTTGGTAATTAATCAAATTTGAGTCACAAACCTTTTTTTTTTTGGTGGGGGGGGGGGGGGGGGGGCAAGTGTCTACCAGGGAGACAACATGACCCACGAACCAGCATTCCTTGTTGATGTTGTCAAAACGTGGTTATTGAAAATTTCTGCCGTTTCACTTGGGTGTAATGAA
>OX419346.1:10272842-10280342 GCA_948470475.1 Galaxea fascicularis
CCTTAAAAAAGACATAAATGGAAGCCAAAAATGCTTCTTGCACCCCCATCATTTTAAGAGTGGAGAAGACTACGAAGAAATTGGTTAGCTTAAGGCCGGTAACAAGATTAGGTTGCTAATAACGCGGTTGGGTTTCAAGTAACAAAGGTAGACTGCGAGTAACGGGGGCAGGCACCAACTTGTGAGTGTTACAGGCCCTGCAAGGAGATTAAGATCTCGATGAACTATGAACACAACTGACTGATTGATGCAATGATTTTCCAGAAGCCACGCTGTTTAATCCCCTTCGATTTAGAATTACACGCAAAAAATTATGCTACCAAGAATGTTTATTTTATTTCCTAAAGGGGCGAAATTGACCGACCTAAGCGACAGGGGGCTCCACTTCCTCAATGATAATACGGTTTGCCTGATTCCAGCTGGTCCAAGCGTTACCAGCAGTGTAGCTGCCACCACAATTACCAACATTGAAGCCAACTTTTACTTTACCTTCAGCTAAGCCACCACAGTAGCCCTCAATGTTGGTAGGCCTGTGGATGTTTAAATGTGCGCTTTGATAAAGGGATCCGTCAATCGCGGCTGGATTGTTACATTCCGTGCCGTTGAAACTGAAGTACCATCTCTTGCAACAGTTGGTACAGAATGCAATTCGAAGATTGCCCATGTAAACAACACGGAGGTAGGAATCAGCTCTCAACTTCACAAATTCGCACTCCTGTCAGAATATTATTATGTATTTAAGTTTAAAATGTATTATTTAACTTTATTGAAGTCTCAAATTGTTCTAGCCGAACACGAGTACTGTAATTGGGGAGACTGTAAATCAAATACTCTAAATCAAATCGAATGTTGTTTTTTGAGGAGAGGGGAAAACCGGAGTACCCGGAGAAAACCCTCTCAGAGCAAAGTAGAGAACCAACAAATTCAGCCCACTTATAACGCCGACTGCAGAAATCGAACCCGGGACACATTGGTGGAAAACGAACGCTCTCACCACTACGCCAACCCTGAGTTTACTATCAAAAGAGTATACGATTCCTAAATCCTTTCAAAAACCCTTCAGGGGACTAGTTTATCATATTTAAGAGACACACGTAAAGGTATAGGGGGGAAGAGGAGCAGGGATGAACAGAGAGGGGACTTAATTAGTTGACTCAGTTCTAAGAGCAAATAAAGGAGAGTATCCGTTCTGGATAATGAGCCACAGGGAAACTAGGAAAAATGACACTGAAGCACATGAACTTGGAGGTCATACAGCCAAAAACCAAGAACAACCTTTAATTGTTCCGTATTCGCTGTCCATGAATGGTCTGTACTGTTTATTGTAATTTTGTTGTAAAGGAAAAGGTGGGAAGGCATTGGAGGGGAAGGCGTAATAACGTTCACCTTCCTAAATAGTAGGGTGCCTTGAGAGCCGGGTTAATAGAGCGTTTTCACATGACGTCACGGCGGCCATGTTGGTGTTCCAAAACAAAGGAACAGCGGCCATATTGGTGTACCAAGCTAACCCTCTGGGAGTTGAACTCTATTTGTATGCAAATACTTTCTTTTGTTTCATTAAACCGATATAGCCGCTGGTCACGTGGGTGAAAACGCTCTATAGGGAGTTTAAGAAACGATGACGGCGACGGCAACGCCACAAAACAATAGGCTTAAAGAGCAAAAACAATAGTTCTGCACGTGCGTTTTGCATTTTGGTACATTTCTTTACCGTTCTCTGCAAAACAACAACGTAAAATGACCAATTTTAGGTTTTCTCGAGAACGTGAGCGTATGACGGTAAAATCTTCTTTCTTTTTCATTACTTTGACTCCCGTTCTCCTCCTCCTCCTCCTCCTTATCCACCCCAGATTGAGACTACCCGGTCCAAGTCCGCTAGCAGATCTGGATCCCCGGGGGTTAAAATCTGCTAGCGGATTCGAGCCCCTTCGCGAATTTGGAGCCCCCAACCCCAGTATGGACCCCCCCCCCCCTTTCAACGTAACTTGTCAACCGAAGTCGACAAAAGTCAATAGTCCAATCATTTGTCTCGATTATTTTGACGGGAAATTAAGTCATTTAAGGGTTAGGACTACTTACCTTAACTTAAGGGAGGGGAGGCACTAATTTGCGAGAGGGGGTCCACATTCGCTAGCGAATTTGAACCAGGGGGGGAGGTCCAAATCCAGCAGTGAATTTGGATCGGGAGGTCCAGATCCGCTGTGACACGGGGTTGGCTATAAACATCTCACTTCCAAGCGCTAGTGGGATTTTTATTTTTAATTATAAATTATGGATAAATCTTCCCTAATTTAGTTTGTAAAAATTGAAACACTGATGCCTACAGTTGCCATACTTGTTTGTAGAGCACGATATAACGGCTCACAAACCATGATGGTTAAGTCAGTAAAAAAGATCAAACAAATCTTACATGGACTATCCCATTGTCCGTGTCGTCTCTGGCTAAACCATATGTCCAGGCACACTACTTCCATCGCCGAGTTGATGCGGAACATCCGACTGACCCCGGCATACCCGGAGCTCCTGGTGTACCGGGGGTTCCTGGGATCCCCGCCTGGCCTGGTGGGCCTTGAATGCAGCACTGCTGAGGAGAACAAGTAAAAAAAGATATATATATATTTTTTCAAATTAAACAGATTGTAGGGTATTAAGTCATACGAAAGCATTTGATTTTGACCACTGATTTCTTGGATACAGTAAGTTATCAAACCTTCAGGCTCTTCCTTCGCTATCACCAACACAAATTTAAGGATGGCCGATACCGTTTTTTTAAAACGATACGCGAATACGACAAGTGCTTTTTCTTCCATATTGATATCGATACTGTACCGTCATCGAATTAACTACTGAAACACTTGATTTACTTGGCCAAAATAATACAAGGTTGTCTCACACTGGAAATTTTAATTGCTGTTCAGTAAAGGAATGGATAATGTCTAGTGTGCGTCCATCCATCCAATTCGGGATGCATGCAGATAGTTGGGAGAACACGAAGGTAGCGTATAGTAAGAGATGCCCGAGGCGCAGCCAAGCTAAGTAAGTGCTCTCCCAACTATCCAAGTGCACCCCGAATTGGATGGACGCACCGGCTAGATATTGTCCATTGCATTTATGACATAGCGAGACATTTTTTCACGCTGAAAAGTCGCTTTTTCTGTACTGATCAAATTGAAAATTCTCTTAACCGTGCAGGTGCAGACTAAAACTATTATGACTTGTTTTTCAAAAACACATTTACATTTACATGCTTACATCTGCGAGTGACAAAATAAGTGTATCAAAATACCACACATAAGACGTCCAGCTTAAAATATTTGGCTAAGAAGTCAAGAAAAAAGTTCCTTTTAAGTTTATTCATTCAAAATGATGCAGGCTTTAAAACGTCTTGGGTCTTACGAGTCATTTTGAAGGGCTCGCCGAGGAGACCACAACATGCAAATTCTGAATCGTGCAGTTGCTGAAAATGGAGTCGAACTTACACGAAGGCGGAGAGGAACGGTTTAGGAAGGAGGACGAAACGGCCAAAAAAATAGGGAGGAGGGAGAGAGGACACAAAAAATAGGGAGACAGGAGGACCAACAAACATGACACACGCTTAAAAGCCTTAGTTGTGTACGAATCTGCACAACGCTAAACAATAATTATTATATCAAGACCGAAGATCAGGGTAGACCCTGGCTACTCAAGATTATTTTGAGCCCGTAAGCTTCGATGCTTGCGGTATTTTGAAAGTATTTGAATTTTTGCACATCACGGACTACGCTATTTCTCGCTTCACTGGGTCTCACTGTTTGGTCATTTGAATATATTCTGGGCAAGATTTCCGGAAGGTCGTGAGTTCATCAAGGTCTGTGTGGTCTCTGTTTTGCCGCCTTCTGTGACTTCATTTCTGTGGCAAGGCGATCGAGGAGCAAAGATCATCAAGGCCAATTAGGCCAAATGGTGAGTGTGAATTGTTTCGCCTTTCCAGTTTTTATTTCTGTGCACTGCATGCGTCTTTAGGATCTTCAGGTTTGTGCAGGTGTAACGATAAAGACAATAGAGAATAGTGCTCTGTGATTCGGTGCGTCCATTAGGCTCCCAGATATACAAAACAATAAGACCTTTATATTAATAATGATTTTAAGAAACATATACATGTAAAAACTAGCGATATAATTTAAAATTTCCAACGTTTCTGCGACCTCATGACGCCATTGTCAAGGAGTGGGAAATGAATATGCGAGTTTAAAGAGAAGGATATATAGTACTCCAAATTTGCATAAATTAGGTAGAGGTAGACAAAGACTGTTTGCACAGTTCAGCCGTGGTCTTAATTGTTAGATGTACAGCATTTCGTTGACCAGACAGTGTAATTTGTTCGTGCATTTTTTCAACACTTAAAAGCAGCTGAGGAGGTCCTCAGGGACAGCACCCGCGTAGTCTTGATCATAATGCTTGCGTACAGAAGATAACGTACTATTGTGGGCATCCACGCATGTATGTAGATGGCCACGCGTGTAGCCAACATAGCTACACAACGCACTGTTGAGCAACTAGCTGTGGTTTGGTCTCGCATTCTTGGTCTTGGCCAATTTTTCGACTGACAAAGACGGGTGGGACTGTGTTTTGGAGTTTGAGACTTACGTCTTTCAACTGAATCTTAAGTAAGCAGAATCCTGGTCCTTAACTGGTATAACAACCCAAATCACATCATTTCACGCTGGGAATTTTTTAGTGTCAAAACGGCCAACAGCTTATGTAGGGCTGGTTAGGTTACAAAAATTCAAGAAGCTATAACTTTTTTTCTGCTTGAGGTATTGAACTGAAACGTACACATGTAACAAAACTCTGTAAGATAATTATTTTGCACTTTAGGTTGCCTTGGTAACAGGTCACGTGATCACTTGCAGGCATAATTAATAGTTAAAAACTTTAAAAAATTTCTCCTTCTTCAATATTAAACATACTGACAAGATATTTCAAACCAATATAGTTGACGCAAATATAAAGAGCTTGTCCGATTTAGATTTTTGAATTTTGTTTTTGTTACGTCACAATGCAGGCCCTTAGATTGGAATGCATGGAATGTTGGTAATATCTTACAAACTAACAGTTGCAATGAGATAAAACTTTCAGTTATGGAGTTTGCTCCTCAAGACAAACCTATTTTTGTATAATTTAGATCTTTATCGATTAAGTCAAAAAATCCTAAATTTATGACGTCAGAGGTTGTGACGTCACAAAATTGAAATCTCAAATTCCAAATCGGACAAGTTTTTCACAATTTTGTGTACTACATTTTTGCAATATATCTTCATTACAACTTTTTTATATTTAAGACGGAGAAACTTTTTAAAGTTTTCATTTTACTCGCACAAGGTCACGTGACAAGTAACCATAGCAACCACCACTTTAAAATACGTATCTATCCAAGCCCTCTAATGTGTGGCAATCTTACCACGATACCTTAAATATAACCAAAGATACAGGCTCAAGAACTTATCCATCGTACTAAGTCAAAAAGTAAGTTGTTTGGCCGTTTTTAGAGGCAAAAATCCCTGGCGTGTTTCCCACCATTTCTACTGAAACCTGCGATAGATGCTGATCAGTAACTCTTGAGCTGACAAAGGTACTAACGGTAGAGTTGATAAGGTGCTGGGGGTACTTCAAACGTAAAAACAAAGCCTTAAAGCGTTCACACCCCTCCGAAACATAGGACCAACATGAGGAGAAACGGTACGCGCGATCAAACACGGTTGTTAATAAGCTTCATTTGTACTGGATCGGTTGTCAAAATGACTGTGGTAGTGGAGAAGTAAACCAATACTAGTAGGCTTCACGTAAGCCCTTTTAGTTTCGATTTGGGGCGCTCGATTTAGAGGGTGGGTGCCGAGAAAGGGAAGCATTCCATCCTTTTCAATCTCCATGGTAAAACTGACAGCAGGGTGGGCGTGGTTGAGGGTGTTTTGGAAGACCGTAGCTGTAGTTATATCGGGATAACGGCGAGAGTATCGTCAACGTATCTGCGGTAATAAGCAGGCAGCTTTAGCTCCATTCCTAGTTTTTCTTCCAATGACGACATAAAAACGTTAGCTAGCAAAGGTCCCAGGGGGATCCCACGGCCACTCCGTCGATTTGCTCATACAAGGAACCATTAAACTGGAACATCTGTCCCTTGGTGGCCATGCTCAAGAGATCAATGAGGTCCTGTTCAGAGATGTTTAGATCGTATGCCGGGGGAGTTAAAACCCGGAGAGTATTTTGATAGTTTCATCTAGCGGCACCTTGGTAAAGAAGGCCTTGGCTTTCCTGTGTCCATGTCGACTTTGTTAACATAGATATCAACTCAGAATTCAGAAAAATGTCTATTGCACACAGACTAAGGCGAGGCATCAATTGCCATACAATACAGACACAAGAAGGTATGAGAGGAACTCATAAGGGATATCACAAGAAGTTATTGACGCTTGAGATGTGAAAAAAGAGCTTGTAACGTTATTTTGGCAAACCCACAAAGATAGCGTCCATCATTCATAGGTAAGCTGGTAATACATGTGAAACTGTAGGTAGAAAAGTCTGTAGGTATCCTGCAAAGAGTGCAAATGGCTTCAGTAAAGTAAAAATGTTGAAAGGAATGAAGACCGCAGTGAAGAGTTATATAATAAAATAGGCCCGCAATGACATGTGCGGCATACTAGACCACGTAACAGGCACTCGAATCTCGTGGACAAATAAATAAATCCGATCGCGCAATAATGTGGCTACACGCTTCGTGTAAGCCACACAATAAACCCGATAAAGCACCAACCAGGGAGGAAGGCGCAAAATGAGGGAGGAGGGAGAAACATCCCAAAAAAAATTAGGGAGGAGGGAGAAAATGAGTGAAAAAATAGGGGGATAGGATATTTAACTGTCCGTTCCTCTCCCCTCTACACGACAATTTGAAACTCACTCTTGATCGTAGAAACACACCAGTTAGTGTTTCCCTTGGTCTTGTTTGATCGTTTATCTTCCAGTATTTCTTTCGAAATCCCGCTCGGGTAAATTTCCGAAGCGGTAGTTTTCACTGGTGGCACTTTCGCTTTGTTGATCTTTACACTGTTATTTTCAAAGAGTTAATTTTACTCCAGTGCTGGAGTGAAAAAGTGGAGTAAAATAAAGCGGAGTAAAATTTACTCCCAAGAGGAGTTAACTTAACTCCACCCAAGAGTATTTTTTACTCTTACTAGTTAATATTCAAATGCAATGACTTTGCTGGAGTAAATTTTACTCTCCCTAGAGAGTAATATAATATGCTGGAGTTAATTTTACTCCTATTTATTGGGAGACTGGAGTAAAGTTTAGCTCACTTAATAATTCTACTTTCTGAGACAAAAACAGTAGATGACGATTTTACTCCTACGTATTCTTATAGCATGAGTAAATTAAGTTTATCGCCAATCTAAGATTTGGCGATTACCATTTGCACGAACGCTCGTAATTGTACAGGATTTTCCCGGTGTGGCGTTTCGCCAGGCC
>OX419346.1:10287842-10300342 GCA_948470475.1 Galaxea fascicularis
GAACTAACATTATAAACAATGTATGGCAGACAGTAAGGAGAATTATTATTGAAATCGTGGGAGTCGAAAGGTTTGTTTGGGATTTATGGGTACGCCTCTGTGTATCGTCAGTATCAAACAACAACATACCTGTGACCCGCACATTCCGTGGATGATGGGCAAAAGACACAACAGCAAAACAAGCTTCATGGTATGAATCAAAACTGATTAGCCCTAAATCAGACAACAGAAGTTGATAACTATAATAATGTTTTCCTATGACAACTCAAGAGTAACAATGATCGTGGCTGATCAAGAAACAACTGACAACAACGACACAAGAAACAGGAAATTATCTTACGATGAATTTAGTGGAAATACGGTCTTACTGCAAAAGGACGAGACGGGTTCACAAGTTTCAGCCAATAAATTAACTCTGGCAAATTTGCCATTACCCATCTTGTACTTTCTGATTGTTCTGGGGAACGGATTCCCATTCTAAGAATTCCAGAAAAAAATAACATGCAAACCATTCTAGGACGTTGTTCCCGGCCCCCCGAAAACCCGAAAAAGCAGTTTGCATAGCGTAGAAACTTTGGGGTTTATACCCGAATTCATTTTGAGTTTCTGTGGCGAGAACATTTGCACAGACATTCCGCTAAAACAAAACGTTTAGCGTAGGATATTTCTTCTCAGGATGGACCTACAATCTTACAATCTATTGTAAGTGGTGATTCCTTACCTTGATGAAATGTTGAGATTGTAGAGTCTCTCGACGATCTGATCACGAAAGCTATCTGACGACAAATGCCTAATATACTAAAGTTGTTTGTTGGTTTAAATGATGTCGATCAATTGATGGCATTAGGCCATTTCGGAATTGCCTCAGGCCTCTTTATCAAAGCGAGTCTTAGAGCTCATCCTTTCATACGCAAATCAATTTTTATTGAGCAGACATGAAAATACACGAGTTTATTTTGTGTGTGAATGAAAAATGATTTGCATATGAAAGGATGAGCACCAAGACTTGCTTTGAAAAGGAGGCCTGAGGTAATGCGGAAATGGCCTATTCAATGAAAAGTCATTTGTGACAGGAAACGGAAAACCGTACAACAACAGGAAACGGAACTGAAAGGCAAACGGAAGGAAACGGAATCGCAAAATTCGTCATTAAACTCATAGGAATAAATTTGTGCCGGGTAGCTAACAATTTGTTTAAGTTAAAATGTGGTCGAGAGGCAGCTATTCGGTCAAAAATGTTCAGTGATAATGTCAACTGATGAACTTTCGTAACGCTGGAAAAGTAAATCTTGTCTTCAGTTTTCTGAAAAGCAAAATAGATATCTCGATAAAACGCAAAATACGGAAATGTAACATTATTTTTGAAGAAAGGCATTAATAGGTCATTTCCGAGTTCATGTCTGCCTCCTCTTCAAAGCGAGTCTAAGTGCGAAGGTTTTGTTATGAAAATTAGTTTTCATTCATATGTAAAGTATACAAATTGCCATCTCTCGCCGACCAGCTCTACTCGCTCTGACGCTCCTCGCCGCTGGCGAACGAGAAGACCTCTGGCATCCAGGGTACCACTCTCCCAATTCTCGCATTAATAGGCCGTCCCTTGTACTCTTAGACTGAAACTTCAAGCTCCCCAACACAACTTGGCCTATTCTCACTAAAAAAATAATTAGCGCATCGTGATACAACTCGTGGATATTACGCGGTCCTTAGGGGTGCATTGTGTCACAGCGCCGGCCGCCGAGACGACTTCTCAAGGTTCGACCCACCCTCCTCCCCTGGTGTTGGTTGACAAGTCCTCATTTCCTGAGATCTGTCCTCCCTGTCACTGTCTTCCCACAACAATCCGAGGATCTGTCTCGTGATTTAGTTTCACGTTATGGTAAGTAGAAGTCAGTGGGGCTATAGTACTATTAATTTGCAACCAAAATTTGAACCAACTGGAATGTTTACGAGGGTAGTTAGAACCTATTTTTGAATTCCGAACAGTGTTAGCTACAATCATGGACAAAAGTTGTTGAGACACATGAAAATTAACAACGTTTTTACCCTAGGTGTAAATTATCCTCTCGCCCCTCATTCAAGGTAACCTCCCCTCCCCCCTTTTTCATTCTTGGAAATAAATAAACATCCACGAAGCCTTTTGCAACATTGTTTGGGGGGGGGGGGGATGACAACAGATGAAAAAGGTGTTTTCATTCAAAAACAAAATATTATTGTTAGTTCGAAAGCGTTAGTTTTGGGGATTTGTCTCAACACTTGTGTCCATAATTGTAGCTTGTTTCCCTAGTTAAAACGATTTATTGTATCTTTCATTTAGTAAGTGCGCTGCCAGTTGCCAGTTGGTCTATTTTGCAAGCTATATCCTACTGTATGGCCGCTAAATTTGAAAGTTCAACTGATGCAACATTTTGCTCTTCGACGACAAACGAACTATGCGTTTTTCAGTGTTAATTAAATACGACAGCAGTGACATTTCGCTTAGACCAAGAAAACCTATTATTTTTGTTCTATTTCCGCTAATTTTTGCAGCTCTTATTGATTGTATCCTTCATTAATATTATCGCTGCCATATGCATATTGCTATTAATCACAATTCTGTCGGCGGAGAACGTTATCTAATTAGCATATATGTACCAAAGCGTTTATATGCACGCTTGAACTTCCCTTGTCTTATTTATTTTAATTTCACCCGCTTAAACGCCGAACGGAAAGAGATGCCACACTACACTGCTGTCCTGTACCCTACTTTAAAATCCGTAAGTGTTTATGCTTGATTCTGATATTTCTTCTACTTTCTTTAAATTTAGTTTTCAAACATTTAAAATATTCACCACAGCAGTTCACAAAATAATTAGCTTGGTGATACCCACGTTTTGTTATTGTTGAGTTATAAATATATCAAGGTCGGGCCAACCTTAGAACAAGTTTGGGAAAAATTTCCGCATAACCCCATACGTGAATTATATATGCATCACTGCCATACTCAGGGGACCCTGTTCCAAAAACGAACAAAGTTTAAGTGACAAAATGCATGTATAATTAATGTATAGGGCTGTGTGGAAAATACGTGAACGGGGTTTACAAAGTTAAAAACAAAAATTGTTCAGGTGCCACTGAATCCCTTCCCATGTGATGTTTTTTAACCTTTTAAAAGCCTTTATAATCGACTCTTTCACTCCCAGGAGAGACAAATAAGTAACTTTTCCTTGCAATATGGTTGCATTGTAGTGTAGACAGGTGATGAAAATAAAGAACAAATCAAGTAGTGATATTGTTTGATTTAACACCAAATTCCAAGGAACTAACATAAGCAATGTGTTGCAGACAGTAAAGAGTTAACATTGAGATGATGGGGGTAAAAGAGTTAACTTGGTACGATTAAAATGTTACGTGGTGTAACGAAAATAGTGAACACTGAGCAGGTGGTTGAGTTGTTTTCACCTTAACCTTAAATTAGGACTGCTTTTGACTGGTTAGACGGTCACCATGTTACATCAAAACAGATGTTAGAACATCTTAACCGATGGCATGTACTAGGTGTCTTCCATATGGAAATACGGCCTCATATTCTCTAATTGTTCAATCAAAATGTGAACCAAAAATACTTACGATGTATTTGTCCCTTCTAAATGAGAGAAATTACGTTTTTCGGTGTTAATGACTGCGGTGACATTTCCGGCGCCTTGACTGAAAAAAAAAAAAAAATTGTCTTATTTTAGACCACGATTCCTTTTCTCATTGATGTCTACATTCTTTGACCAGCTTCCTGATTTAATGAATAATTTTTATTTCTATTTTGATAAGTGTGTGATTACTACATTTACATCAGAAGTTTGTTTGCACCCTTGAGCTTCCTCTGTAGCATTTTTTTTTGGCTAAAATTTGGTACTTAACTGTAATTCTCAGCTTACTTCTTTTCATAAATTCGATAAAATACGTGACTTTGAGTATAGCTTTTTTTACGTTGGTTTAAAAGCAGTTATTACTAGCTTTGTCGACTCCAGATGACTCCATCTTAACAGTTTAAATTTAGCCACAAAATATTTTCAATTCCAACCAATGGACATGTCCGTGGTCATTAGCCAGCTTGTTTCGCTGGACGACAGCTATTGCTACGTCAAAATTGTTTACGACCCACTTTTCATTATCACTGATGATATATATCTGTTTTGGGTTGTTTTGCGTTCAGTAGCGATTTCTACTGCCGGTCACACCATGGCGGGTTGTGGCTTCCCTGTCTTCTACTTGCTTGTCTGTATTCTTTGGTGTGCGTGGCTGGAACGCAAAGCAGATGCCCAGCAAGGTTAGAAAATACCACTGACACATGTGTCTTGTTGCCGTTAGTTAATCAGTGAGTCAGTTAATTCGTCAGTAGATCTACACCGCAAATCAATTAACCCAGATTTGGTTTTAGAATACGTTGCAGTCAATAAGAATTTTACAGTGATCTACCTTTTCAAAGCTGCGTCCATAACGAAAACATTTAAGAAGTGTTAAAGATATATTTCCTGTGGAAAATACTCAGTTTCCTATATATATGCCTTTCTTTTTCTCAACGAGAAGAGTCCAAAGATTCCCAATGTAATCGTAATCTGCCCTTATGTTGCTTAATAAAAAAAAACAAGATTAAACTACTTTTTCCAATGCTATTAAGAGCTGGGAAGAGATTTCGCTCGCTCTGAAACAAAACTTCAGTTTCTTCTCACAGTTCTGTGCAACGGTTTGCGTCGGGTTTGGCCTTCTCAACCGGCATTTTCTGTATATATACGAAGTCAATGCGTTTTACCTTTCTAACTTTTTCGTTGTTTCAGTAACTTTTAAAGGAAATTTAAATTTAGGTAAACTCTTAGAGGATGATCAGTGTGAAGGAGAATTAGGCCAGCAAGATGTGCTAGTTTCAGTATTGAGATTTAATGAAAGTTTTGAGGCGCTTGGGTTCTCCGAAGGAATTGAAACGTCCGGTTCACCTGTTTACAAAGGATTAACTTTCTTAGGAGCTGAGCAGGTGGTGGCCCCAAACCCCCTTTATATTAAAAAACGCCCCGAACAACAAAACAAATTCCACTTGTATACCTGGCAAATTTGGTTAAGCTGAAGCTAACCCACCCTGTTCTACTCAAATTCAGTGTTCAACCAAACATTTAGCCAAAGAAAATATACCGTGAGCTATTGAAACTTACTAGCGTCCTGAATTACGAAATAGCACCAAGAGCGTTTCCTGACTTACGTCATAAATAAAGAAGCGTCGATTTTAATGATCAGTCCGACTTATCAGTTACCGTCTCACTTCTTCAGCCAATAAACTTATCTTATCTCGCCAAAACGTTTGTTTGTACGCTTGTACGTTTTCGTTCTCGTGTTATTTTTTACCAAATTTACATGATACGGAAACAGGTACCGCACTTAAATGTCGTTTTATTTTTTTAAACTTGCGATAGAATGGAATAGTATTTGAATAAATCGAGCTAGTAGCAGGAGCTCGTTTTCCGTAAATGATTGACATATCTCTCTTATTACTAAACGGTTATGTTATGTTGGTTATGTTTTGACCAAGCACTCAGTAAATAATTTTGGGATCTACCAAAAATTAACTGAAAAAAATTTAAATATGGCCGCGTTGTTTCTTCTCCAGGTTCGATTTGCTATTTTTCTGTATCCTTTGGGACTCAATCTCGGCTGCAATACAAAGCAGACGCCTAGGAAAGCCAGAAATAATATTCAGGCTCATTGAAGTACCATCAAAACAAACTTTGTAAACAAAAGTCGTCATTAGAGCTGCAAAGTATTCTATTTTTTTTTTTCGTTTTTCGGCCTACGCTAGAGGTTACGAACTAAAATTTCACAGTGAGTTGAGAATATCTGAAATAGTTTCAGTGTTGTTTCCATTGCAAAGACCTGTTTCCTGTAACTTTAATTAGGCTTTTTGTTTTCAAGAAAAGCCCCATACTGATTCCAAGCTGATATTTGCTTGCTGAATTTAAAACTGAAACAAATGAAACTACGTTTTTCCGTCAATGTTGCTAAGAGCTGAGAATAAATTTTCGCACTTCCTTGAAACAAAACTTCAGTTTCCTATAACTGCTGACAGTTCTGTCCAACATTTTGCGTCGGGTTTGGCCTTCTCAATCAGCATTTTCTGTATCTGAGAAGACAATTTTTGTCTAACTTAAGTTTTTGCCGGGTTGTTTCATAGACTTTTAAGGAAAAAATGGGCAAACTGTTTGGAGAGGTTTATTGGTGTTACGAAGAATTAGGCAAGCAAAACGCGCTTAGTTTCTTATTGCGATTTACTGATCCAAAATTTTGTGGCGCTTGAGGCCCGGTTCAGACGTCGAACTTTTCATGTACCGAACCAGATACATAATTTATGTTAACGTATTTTTACAGTATAACAGCGCTTATGGTTGGCTGTATATTGACATTTCATGCGTGAAAAGAAAATTCACACATGTACGTTCGCGAAGTAAAATTTTAAATTGCAACATGCTAAACCTGGACAGCTCAAAACGGTCTACTTCCAACTAATACTAACGCTATTTACCTGTTTTAAAATTCATGTTGTGTATTTGCTGTGTATTTGCATTTTTATATCATTGCGATTGCCTTGAACATAAAGTGAGAACAATACAGAAAGCTTTTCCAACCTGATCCAACCTTGAACGTGAATTAAGATGTTTTTTTGAAGCCAAATGGAAGGGAAATAAGTCATTTCAAAATCATTCATCGGTTCATTTTCGTATTTTAAGCGGCGAAAATGTTTTGTTTTTTTGTTTTTTTTGTTTTTTTCCAACACGAATTGGGTTCGGCACATGAAAAGTTCGACGCATGAATCACACAGTCGAACTTAATAATTTGGGTCGACCCAAATAGGAATAAAGTTCGGTACATGAAAAATTGGACGTTTAAACTAGGCATGAGTTCACCGGATCACGCTATTCCATCGAGGCAATTAAAACGTCCGGTTCACCTGTTTACTCAGAATAGCATTTTGTAGGAACTGGGGAGGTGGTACCCCTAAACTTCCGCTTTAATTATGTTAGAAAACGGCCCAAACAACAAATCAAACTCCGCTGTAAACCTTGTCAGCTCTACTCAAATGCCGCACGTTTTATGAGCCTAACTACAAAATTCGAATTCATGGACCGACCCAAATTAACAAATTAAGTACGTCTGTTGGTTCAGACGTCGAACTTAATTTGCCGTGCCACGGCTGGATTGCATGTGACGTCATGGCGACCATGTTGGTGGTCAAAAACAATAGCCTGCCTCTCCGCTGGGAACTAAACTTTATTTTTATGGAAATTTTGCAAAACAAAATTGTATTGTTTTGGCTACCAATATGGCCGCTGTGTCACGTGAGTGAATATGTACATAATAATTATATCTGGATTAATTTCGGCTCATGAAACGTTCGGCTCGTCTCTGATGAAAGCCGCTCCAAAATCGAACGAATTCCCAACCAAGCCAGGCTGAGCCGTTCAAGACGCCGCACTTTTAATATACTTACAAGTGATGTGAAGTATATATGAAATAATTCATATTTGTACTGCGGTTGTAGATGCAAGTGAAGAGTGATCATCGCAGTAAATTTTCCAATTTAAGCAACTGGAAAGAAGAAGCCTGAAAAAATCAAGGCTTCAACGGGATTCGAACCCGTGACCTCCGCAATACTGGTGCGATGCTCTACCAACTGAGCTATGCAAGTGAAGAGTGCATCTACAACCGCAGTACAAATATGAATTATTTCATATATACTTCACATCACTTCACTGTGCGGGAAAATATGAACTCAATAATTGACCTCGCTCCCAATGTGTGGCTTCATAGCTCAGTTGGTAGAGCATCGCACCGGTATCGCGGAGGTCAAGGGTTCGAATCCCGTTGAAGCCCTGATTTTTTCAGGCTTCTTCTTTCCAGTTGCTTAAATTGGAAAATTTACTGCGATGATCACTCTTCACTTGCATACTTACAAGTGGTGGAACAGAGAATTAACTCTGAAGTGTAAATTAAAGTGCTAATAGAAACCCATGAAAAACCCACTGGGCGTTAGCCCTAGTAAAGGGTATCAGGGAACCACACGAGGCAAAGAAAAAATTATTATGACCTCGGTGGGAATCGAACCCACGACCTCCGGGTTTCTATTAGCACTTTAATTTACACTTCAGAGTTAATTCTCTGCTCCCCCACTTGTATGTGTTTATAGTGCTACGCGGCACAACATATATTTTAATATACTTAGTTCGGTTCATGAAAAGTACAACGTCTTAATCGGGCCTAAGCAATAAAGCCTACAGATAAAAAAATTTGGAACAACCAATTTATACGAATAAACAATTCAACTGTTTGTCATCGAATCTGGAATCAACTAGGTATCTGAAAACTTGCCTGTCTTGTTAAGGAGATAGAAAATACCGGCGGCTTTTTGTCGTTTAAGGCGTTCATGCAAAAAAATAAAATTAAATGGAACTTTCTACAGTACCTTAACTCGCTGTCGGCTATACCAGATCAGCGGGAAAAACGTCTAAAAAAGGACGAGCATCAACTGGTCGTGGCAAACACTCAACTCGCGATCGATAAGCTTACGTGTAAGACAGTGTACAATAATTTTATTTGCCGACAGCAGTGTCCACCTATCACAGAAAAAAAGATTAGCAGAACTCGGTTTTAATGCACAAAAGCGAGAAAGCCTTTAACTCCCTGCCATTATGTGTAACGAAAGAAGTCAACTATCTGTTTTTCAGTACAAAATAATTCACAATATACTATATACAAACAATATCTAATAAAAAAATAAAGAAAAAACGTAATCCTTATTGCCAGTACTGTGCTAATGCCGAACAAACGATTTCTCATTTATTCTTTTCATGTCTTGTTGCGAAATCGTTCTGGTCTGAGTCCACTAGTTGGTTTAATTCGTTGTCGACAAAAAGTAAATTTTTTCTTTCTAAAACTGAAATATTATATGGGATTTTCGACGATTGGTCATCCTGTTTATAACCCTTAATCATAAAAGGTACAATTTCCTCGATTGTGATTGGTTTAAAAAACTCCTATTTTCCACTAATTCGCTTGTCAAGTTGTTATTGGACAGTTTGTAATCGGACAGTTCAATCACATCCAAAGTTGTAGTTTAAATCAACCAATCACAACCATGGTTTCAATCACCATAGTAACAGTGTACAGACTCTTGAATTGGGTCTTTCTTCAAAATGGATATCTTTTTTTCCTTGAACAATGGCAGTATTTCAGAAGACAGTAGTGATTTTACTTATTCTATGGCACAAATTACTCGCTCGATTACTCCCTGAATTGTACTCCACTCGATCCAATAACTATTACTAATCATTTGATTTTAATCGGAAAATACTTTCTATATTCTAATGCTTTAGATGACAAAAGACCTCAGTTTGCTGATTTCATCATTCTCGCACAAGATAAAGTTGAAATACAAAAATGTATTGCAATCATGACGAATAATCGCCCTGTTTTTGTTAAAAAGTAGTGCCATTTCATAATTTGATTAAATTTCTTGATGTTTACAGTTAGCAATTAACACCTCCTTTAAAGTTCTCATCGTTAGTAATTATAAGCGCTTTTTTTTTTTTTACAATTTTCGAGAAAGGGTTGACAACTTTTTGTCATATTTTGTGACAGACACTTTTAGTTTGCTATTTTTCGCTTCAACACCTTAGTAGAACACAGGATTCCCATTCGAAAACCGTCAATCCCCTATTTGGTATTCGGTTTTACGAAGAACTAGGCCAGCAAAGCGCTTTAATTCCTCAAAGCGATTTAATCCAAATTTTTTACCCTTCGGTACTAAGGATTTCACCGGAAAAACATACCGATACCAAAAGGAAGCCCTACTAGTTTATTTTCTTGTTTTCTTCAGTTTACGGCCAGTTCAACTGGAGGGTATATATTGATCGTATTGAACGCAGCCTGATCTATACGAGTTACTCGACCAAAATTTCACTTTTTTAATAAAGTATTAATTAAGCACGTTAGTTTGAATCCCGGGCTTTTTCACAGATGCTAACATTTGACACGCAAAAGCATTTGAGTTTTGGCTGCCTTACTAATAAAATTTAAACTTTAAAACCATTACCGACTGGATACCGACATAAAAAGTTCCTGGTCTTGTTGTTTTCAGTTTTACATTTTATTCTTTAAAAGAGGGTCCCCTATACCACTTTGGAAAATGCATTCACGTAACTAACAATATTGAGACTGTTCACGCGTCACGGATAATTACCAAAATTCGTTCACGTTCACGATAAAGCAAATATCGGCAATCACGAATGAACAAATAAACCTAACTCACGTTTCACGAGAAAAAAATAGTCTTAATCACGTTTAACGAAAAAAGTATAGGGGACCCTCTTAAAAGAGGTAGCTTGAGACACAGATTTCCCGCCAAAAAACGCGAATTACCCATATCTTCGGATTTCCCGCCAAAACACCTGAGAATACAGCACAGCATTATTTCGAGTGTGACATTTCACACTGGCTAACGTGGAGCAGCGTACAGACAGACGGATAGACAGTGACGTCAAAACCTAATTCACTTTCTCGCATTTGAAATGTTACCATTTTTTCTGATCCATACTGTTTTGCAAGCGTGCCTTTGGCGCGTGGAACCTTTCCTGAGGATCTTATTCCACAGACAATGGGAAGATGATTACATGTCACTCGCTCATGCTCACTATATGTGAAAAAAAAACGGTCAAAAAATCTTGATGAACAGCTAACTTCTCTCTTAATTCAAATCTCATCCAACAATACATTTACAATTAACAAAAACCTTTCTCGTCGGTGCCTGTGCGGTGCAACTACTTTGTGGATCACTTTCAGAATACAGAATACAGAAAAAAAAACAGAAAAGTAATTAAAATTTGGGTAATTGTAGTCCAATTTCAATTTCGCGTAAATAGCCACGATTTGTGCCAAAAAGAGACCATTAAAAGACTTCAGATTAAGCGTTTATTTTTCAGTCAAATAGAAGAGTATTTAGTGTGGCAAGTACACAAGAATGCCTCTATCAGTACTTGAAACACAAATGTAAGCGTTACTCCGGCGATACTTAACATTTAGAACTCGAGAAAGAAGAAAACAATGATGAATCGAATCACATGATCGATTACGGCCAATGGAAAGCGTTCAGAAGAGTCCTAAAGGTTCGAGAATCAAATTCAGTTGCACTCTTCAAAGTCAATGAGGAACTGTTTAGCCATTTAACTGCTACAGGATCTGTTACGTGAATAAACTACCTTGATTACTCTGTGAAGTAGACACACCATGATATTTGAGATCATTGTTACAGGCACCACTGTTTCCTTCTCGTCACTTGTGTTACATCTGACATCATACCGAGATAATAACCGCGGCTATGCGTTACGATTGATTTCTTTCAGAAGCGATATCTTACATACAGTTTTAAAATCTTCAGATTATTTTTCAGTGAGAACTTCCTCAACTGCGAAAATGTTTTCCTTCGTCTCCCTTACCAGTGATCACTAATAAAACATTTATCATTGACTCTGTCTAATTTAAACTACTCAGCTAACAAAGGTTTGAATAAAGTTTACTGAGAATCTTTTTGTTTTTTTTAGGGGGCTGTCGCGCCATCAAATTTCTTCCTCCAAACACTGGCCACTATTTAAAGAATCATGTGATTAAAACACTTGTTACTGGAACTAGATTCAGAGAATGCGAGCATCAATGCCTCATGACGGACGAATGTGTTTCCGTCAACATCCAGATTGATGACAAAGTAACATGCGAGCTGAGTAATTCTGATCACATCCAACATCCACACGATCTCATAACAAGACCTGGCTGGACGTATTTGGCCACAGAGGTAGGCCGGAAAAAATGCATATTTTCTATCTTCTGCTTAAGCTTGCATTGATATCTTCGTAACTTGTCTGTCTTAACTCAGTTATTTGCCAACACGCTATCATTATTATTTATTTGTTTGCAAAACGATGGGCTAGCTCAGCAACCGAATGAACAGTTAAATTTACCCCTAATTTTAGCTTTAGGTCATCACACCTCAAAACAGGCTCTGCATTCCCCATACCAGACCAATCATCATGTGGTAGTGCAGTATAATTATCTAGATGTGACATATCGCAAAGCTTAAAGGAAATTTGGAACGGGTTTCAGCCCATATATAGTTAACGTAGTTGGATAACAAGGAAAATTTCGAATTAGAATAGTATAAAACGCCCTTGTTTTGCTTGCTACATCTTGTGTTAAGGAAGATAATGTCTTGAACTTTGATTGGGCTTTCGTCTGATAATATTTAAAAATCTCTACATAGGCGGCTTGAGTTTAACAGCGGAGCTTTTAAAGACCCTGGCAGCCTAAGACAGACAGGGCCTATTTTCTAGTCCGCTCCCATCATGCATCTTCACCGAAAAGAAATTGTCAAGTCTAGAGTGGAATTACACATCTGAGATGTCGCTTATTTAGTCGCCTTGCCTATAAAACAATGAGCA
>OX419346.1:10305342-10460342 GCA_948470475.1 Galaxea fascicularis
CAATCAGGTGCTTGACGAGGGTTAACGGGCGAATTTAAGATGAGCGAGGAAAACAGAACTGCACTGGATCGGGAGCTCTTTTCAGAGCTCATTGAATCCCCGATCCATCCACTTCTGATCAACATGGTTCGTCCTTATGTTGAATCCTGTGACCAGAAATTTCGTCAGTTGAATTTATGGGTCTGAAACAAACGCCAAACAAATTAAAAACGAAAAAGAAGATGGATGAGAGAAAAAAGGAACTCCCATCCACCATAATTATCTTTATATTAGCGACTTTAATGTCTTTTCGTGTGTTTATGCTTTATACCAACTATTTTTCCTGTCTAGACTGTAACAGTACTTTGCGCCGCTTCGAAGAATATCAAGATCTGCCAACAAATAATCCTGCGGCAGTTGAACAGTTCATCATTGACGAAAGTCTTTTTCTTGCTTTCTCAAACTACAAGAGCGACAGCGGATGTTACATCTACAAACTGAACAATTTAAACGGAAAATTTGCCCTTCACCAGACCATACTCATGAACCGTACAAATGACTTTGATTATTTTACGATAGCTGATAAACATTACCTGGGCGTTACTTTCCGCGATGATGCTAAAGTTGCTATTTATCAGTGGAATGGAACACAGTTTGTCAATTTTCAAAACCTTTCATTCAGATCAGGAACCAAACTACACTTCTTCGAAATATTGCCAGAAAGGTTTCTCGCCGTCACAAGTAACAACGACTTAACCTCCATCTACAAATGGAAGGATGAACGGTTTGAAAAGTTTCAGGATATTGCATCATCCGATCGCGCTTATGGTGTTGCGATGTTTGCAATAAACAATGAAACTTTCATTGCCATTGCAAACCATCAGAGCACCAAGCATGGATATGCTGTGCCATCATCTGTATACAAGTGGTCAGCGAACAGCTTTGTGAAAACCCAGTCTCTCCAGACCTATGGAGCACTTGATGTAAAATCTTTCACCATCAGTGGTGATACATTCCTCGCCTTTGCCAACCATCGCTATGGAGGAAGCTTCTCTATTGACTCCTTCATTTACAAATGGAATGGCACCATGTTCACGCTGTTTCAGTCCATTGCCACTCGTAAGGCCCAGTCCTTTCGCGCATTTGTGATGTGCGGTGAAACCTACCTTGGTGTGGCCAATTTTGGCCGAAAGACAGTCTTGTATCGGTTTTCTGGATCACAGTTCACCAAATATCAAGAGATTGCTACTGACCATGCAACCGGTCTGACGTCATTTGAGTACAAAGGTCAAACTTACTTAGTTGCTGCCAATTTCAATGGGAACAGTGCAGTGTACAAATGGGTATAAAATACACTGTTTTATTGTTTTTCGTTTCGTAGCCATAGAAACAGACTGATAAGAGGCTTACGTAGCACTGAAGATGTCACTATAGAAAACACTACTTATTCAGGGAGCAAGAAGATCTGTGTCACTTCAGGGTTTTCTTTTATTTACTCCACATAATTTATCATAATAAATAAAATATATAACGATGCTTACTGAAGAGGGAAGGAGTGAAGAAGGGTACGATTATAAATAATTATTAATTATTTATATGCTCTTTTAAATAACAATGGATAATTTGTTAGGATAAAATAAAAGGAAAACTTACTATAAATAGAAAATATGAGAAACAAAAGGAAAGGAAATTTTTACCTTGGCGCGTGGCAGTAATTAATACTGAGCAAAACAATACTGGAAGAGAGCTCTGACTTTTAAATAGTTGTTTTCTAGGTTTCTGGAGAATAGAAATAGGAATATCATTCCAAATATAACATCCAATAAGTTTTAGCCAAAATTTCTCAACATTTAGTCTGAAAAAGGGCTAGGAGTCAGATGCTGAAGTAATACAATTCGACTGGAGTAACTATGTTGCTCAGATACACGGGTTAGCGTAATATAGGACAGCTATTTATCTATTATATTATCATAAAAGAGTTGGCAGGTATAAATTTAACTATGTTAGGAAGCTTGATGAGACCAAAGTTTACATAATGAGGAGTAATATTACAAAGTGGGACATTGTTAATGATTCTAACTATTTTGTTTTGTAACTTTACCATTTCTACACAGTTGTACTCTACGCCTTAGGTGTAACGATATTATCATACTCTGTGTTGCTCTGTTCGGCAATTTAAGCTTTTTAATTTTAGTCCCATTCGATATATGTTACCAATATATTCCATTCCGAAGTGCGTTTGATAACGCACAGATGACAAAAACGTACGTTACCTATGAGCCGCATGCCTATTAGTGCTCCAAGCGGTGTCCTTTTTTTTAATTTTTTGTTCAATTAGCTGAGGCCATTCCCCTTTACCAATGAACAGGCATTCCCGGACGAAACCATTTTTTTTTTCTCTGTGATTTGTCCCGGGGAAAGAATTTATCGCCAACAGAAATGACTACTTTGCGAAGATTTATCTGAGCAGAAAACTTTGTGGCAAACCCTTGTGGGAAATCTTAAGCAAGTTAAGTAAGTATTCTAATTAAACACTTGTCATTATTCAACGTTTTGCCGTCGCGCCATTTCGGCAGTTTTTGCATTTCCTGTTTACTGAAGCACGTTGGGTACTGTTTTAGTAGCTTTTCTCGAAACATCGTTTGGTAGTTTGTTGTGATGAGTTATATTATGATCGTTAGTCAACTTAGTCACTTAAAACCAAGAGAGGATGACCTTCATCCTCTCTCGCTTTAAACTGAATTCCAATCTTTACTGTATATTTTATAATTAATTGCGCCGGTGTAATATGAAGTAGCTATAAGGGTTCCAGTATCCTGCATTTCTGGACATCAGTGATATTTTAGAGGTATAAGGTAATTTATGAAAAGTGCCGTGAAGAGTTTTCAGCACTTCTTGATTTTACTGGTAATATCAGATTTCATAAACTTTATTAGTGCATGCGGGGCTCGCTTGTTCGCCAGCATTTTTTGAAGTAGCAGACACTTGCCATGAACTTTAAGTTTCCATGTGTAAGTTGTGATTTAAGCTGTTAAATATTTAAAAATAAGGGACTCTACCTTGTAAATAGTAGTAGTGTATGCTTCAAGCAGTGTGCTTTTGTTTCGCGTTTCATGCTTGCTGAACCATTACCCCGTTTGGGATATATGGGCATCGCGGGGATAAAATCTATTTGTTCTCCGGCTGTAGTTTTGTGCAGGGGAAAAACGATGAGGACACTTCAAGTAACTACTTCGCAAAGACTTCTCTGAGTAAAATATGACTCAAAAACTAAGTAGGCAAATTGAGTTAATTTTCAAGGTAACTCATTCTAAATGAAGGCTCGTCAAGTTATCAACTGATGCCCTAACGTTTTGGTGTTTGGTTTCAGCACGGTATTTCCATCTCATGTTAACTTATTAATAGCAACTGTTAGAGAACTTTATACTTAAGTTAAGCATGTTGGGTACTGTTTCAATTAATTAATGGCAACGTTTCTCAAAACATCGTAGCTTGTCTCTTTATTACGAGTTACTAACCGGTATACAACTTACACTGAATGCCATTATTATCAGTGTATATTTCAAAGCTATCTGGAGAAATTCATCACGGGATAATGGAAAGTGCCGTGAACAGTATTCAGCTCTTCTTGATTTTAATGTCAATGTTTACATTCATTTAGTGCACTCGGTTTTTTCGATTTCAGGCCCTTTACCAGTCTGGGCGCAAATATGTATTTCAGACATGCAGTAGACAGAAAGCACTTTATTTATGGAACAAGTTGTATTCCTTAGACTTGTGGACTAAGAAGTACATGAAGAACGCACTTGTGATAAATTAAACTGTAAGACTGCGTGTACAAGTTGTTTGGAATTCTTAATGTTTTCATTCAAAGATGTGATATTAAGTTAAAGCAAAGGCAGTTGATTGAGCAGTGCACTGATCATTTTTAATGATGTGACTCTCCAGCCTTGAAATAGTTTGAAAACGCTTATGACACTGAGACTTCCTCCACATTGCAAAAAGAGGAAACACTCATTGAAAGAAACTTGCGCTCTTAATTGAGAGGGGCGGTAATTGAGCTTGTCGGGGGGAGTTTGAAAATTGACGGTAGGAACAAGCTTTCCTTGTAAAAGTAAAGGGGGAGAGGGAGCTGGGATAGGCCCTTATTCAAGAGGAGCGTCTATTCGTGGGTGGGTGCTAGGTTATCATGGGGAGGGCCCTTGGGAATGGATCACCAGAAAAGTGATGGGGACGAGAATAAAAAAATAATGAGGTGGTAGGGGGGGGGGACGGACGGAGGGAAAACAGAAGTGCCCGCAGCAAAGCCATTGGTTTATTAAATTTCGCCCCCTAATTTACATGCAAATGAAAGACATCTGCAAAATAGATTTTTTTCCAATCAGAACACCGGGTTAAGTAAGTGACTTAATTAATTCTGACCAATACCGCGATGTTAACGTCTCCAAACGGGACGTAAAATGCGAAAAATAATTGTATTTCGCTAATATGAAACTTTAGCCCCCCCCCCTCCCTACCCCAAACACAGCCTGACCTATTCTCACTGAATAATTAATTAGCGCATCGTGAAACAACGCCTTGACATTCCACGATCCTTAGGGATGCATTATTGCATTGGGGGCTACTCAAACGAACAGGTGAGACCTCGCGGCCTTGAGTTTTTCACTGTGTCACAGCGCTGGCCGCCCAGACGACTTGTCAAGCTTCGACCCACCCTCTTTTCCCGGTGTTAGTTGACAAGTTCTCATTTCCAGAGATCTGTCCTCGCTGTCTGTCTCTTCCCACAACAATCCGCGGATCTCGCTCCCATAACTTAGTTTTACGTTGTGGTAAGTAGTAGTCAGTGAGGCTCATAGTACCACTAAATTGCAACCGAATTTTAACTGGAATGTTTACGGGGAAGTTAGAACCTCTTTTTGAATTCCAAACATTATTAGCTGGTTTGGCTTCGTCGTTAAAACGATTTTTTTATACCTTTCATTAAGTATACTAAGTGCGCTGCCTGTTGCCAGTTGCTCTATTTTGCAGGCCGTATCCACTGTATGGCCCGCTAAATTTGAAAGTTCGATGCAACGTTTTGCTCTTCGACGACAGAAGAACTTCGTTTTTCAGTGTTCTGATTTAAATACCACAGCAGTGACATCTCGCTTAGACCAAGAAAACCTATTAATTTTGTTCTATTTCCGCCAATTTTTGCAGCTCTCATGGATTCTATCCTTCAAATATATTATTGCTTTCATATGCATATTGCTATTAATGGTGTCACAATTCTGTCGGCGGAGAACGTTATCTAATTTGCATATATGCACCAAAGCGTTTATATGCACGCTTGAACTTCCCTTTTTATATTTATTTTAATTTCACCGAACGGAAAGGGGTACCGCACCAAACTGCTGTCCTGTAGCCTTCTTTAAAATCCGTGAGTGTTTTTACTTAAGTCTGGTATTTTTTCTTCTACTTTCTTTAAATTCAGTTTTCAAACATTTAAAATATCCACCACAATAGTTCACAAAAATAATTAGCTTGGTGATACCCACGTTGCTTATTGTTATGCAGTTATAAACAAATCTAGTTCAGGCCAACCTTACAGCAAGTTTTGGAAAGATTTCCGCACAACCCCATACACAGTTCTATATGCATCACTGTCATACTCAGGGGACCCTGTTCCAAAAACGAATAAAGTTTGAGTCACAAAATGCATGTATAATTAATGTGTAGGGCTGTGTGGAAATCTTACCCGAGTTTGGAATATACGTGCACAGGGTTTACAAATTTTCAAACATTGTTCAGATGACACTGAATCCCTTCCCATGAGATGTTTTTTAAAAAGCATTTTTAATCAACCCTTTCACTCTCAGGAGTGATCAATAAGTAATTTCTCCGTGCAATATCGATCGTTACATTATAAAGCAGACAGGTTTTAAGAATAAAGTAGAAATCAACAAAAGGATATTGTTTGATTTAACACCAAATTCTCAGAACTAACATTATAAGCAATGTATTGCAGACACTAAGGAGAATTAGTATTAAGATGTTGGGAGTGTAAGAGTTAACTTGGTATGATAAATTGTGCGGTGTAACGAAAATAGTGAAGATTGAGCAGGTGGTTGTCTTGTTATGTTACATCAAAAAAGTTGTCAAAACTACTTAACGAATGATTTGGTACGTGCGAAGTGTCTTCCATATGAAAATTTGATAATCTCACACGGCCTCATCTTCTTTTCAATCAAAATTTAACCAAAACGAATAAAAGAGACCAGAACACAAATCCCCGCCTGAATCCCCGCCTGAATCCCCGCCTGAATCCCCGCCTGAATCTAATATGCAGGACATAAATTTTCCGAAGTTTAAAGCGTTGGCTGCTTCTATTTCGTACCTTAAACGGATGCGTTTGTCCCATCTAATGACAGAAGTGATGTTTTTCGGTGTTAAAAACGACTGAGGTGACATTCGCTTGGATCACAAAATATTATTTTTGTCTTATTTTAGACATCGCTTCCTTCGCCATTGATGCTGTCTCTCTAGCTTCAAAAGTATTGTTTACGTTCTCATAATTTAGTCTGTCTGCAAACTTACTTCGCTAGAACATACGCACCAGAAAATTAAGTTCCCTTGTCGGATTTATTTTTAGTCTTAAATTCGGTACTTACCTGTTGTTCTTACCTCACTTCATTAAACTCGACAGACGTTTCCCCTTTTTTATGGTTGGTTTTCAAACAATTATAATTAGCCTGGCTAAATCTAGATGCCTGCATATTAACAGTTAAATTTAGCCACAAATCCTTTCCGATTTCAATAGGACAAGCACAGCACGGACGTGTCTGCTCTTTACTTATAACTGATGACATACATCTATCTTGGTTTGTCTTGACATTGCGTTCAGTGACGATTTCTACAGCCGGTCACAACTCAAGTAGCTTCAAGTATGGCGGACTGTTCCTTCCCCGTCTTCTTCTTGTTCGCCTTTTGTATTCTTTCGTGTGCGTGGCTAGAACGCATAGCAGATGCCCAGCAAGGTAAGAAAATAGCATTGACACATGTTTTAGTCCGTTAGATAAACTTCGACATAAGATCTAAACTGATACTCTTTCAGCCTTTTTGCTTTTTGAATACGTCAGAGTCAACTGGAAGATGCAGTAATGTATCTTTAGCTTTTCCAAGCTGCGTCCATGACGAAAAGTGTTGAACTGATATTTCCTGTGGAAAGTACTGTTTTCTATGCCTTTCTTTTTATCAACGAGCAGAGTCCAAAAAATTACGAATTTAATTTATCGGGCCCGGCTTATTTCCTCCTAAAACAGGATTAAACTACGTTTTTCGGTGCAGCTAAGAATTGTGAAAACATTTGTCTCTCGCTACCTCATGAAACAAACTACACGAACTACATGTACTGGAATAACTACAGGTACTACAGAATTACAGTATCTAAACTGGTACTACAAGGACTACACGAATTACAGGTAGTAAAGTACTACTAGGCAAACTACAGTTATTAGAGCAGCTAACTAAAACAGTATTGGTGACACTTTGAGGGTGCTATATTCGTGACGATTATAATGGACCTTTTACTGGCTTTCAGCACATTATCTGACCGATTTTGTGCGATCACACAGGCTTCATCAAATGTTTACAGCACAAATCTCTTTCAAATTAACTGGCTCTGTGAAATGCCAAAAAAAAAAAAACATCCTCAACCGTAGAGAATGGTGCCATTTATCTTCGCAAGAGTAATGACTCAAGAGCCATTCGGATTAGGGATGTCAGTGAACTCAACGAAACTCACAGAGGAAGATAAGTTAAACTCCTTTCATTCCTAATTTCGATTTGTAAATTGTGATCACTATAGCAATGACTTCGAAATCGTTATTTCGCGAACTGCCTTACGCCAGTGCGAGTGACATTGTTTCATATCACGGCCAGTTTAATAACATCATAAACAGTAGTTTGCCTACCAAGAAGAATCTAGATGAACTTTCAAGTCTATATGATTTAGATCTGTTCTCTTTAAACATACAAAACGGCTTAAACCCCAATTCTGAGCTGTTTTATGAAAACATAAAGAGCCACTATTATTCGCCACATAGCTTCAATATCTTAAAAAATAAGCTACCTCGCAACGAAAGCAATTTCTCTCTGCTTCATAATAATGTAAGAAGCCTAAGACGAACCTTGAAAACCTGCAGGTGCATTTGTTAGACGAACTGAATTATAGTTTTTCTGTAATTGGAGTTTCTGAAACTAAAATAAGTACAGTTGATTCTGTAAACTTTGACACGTCTATATCTGGCTATAAATTTGAATACGTTCCCACACCTTTAGCTTCTGGAGGACGTGTTGGCATGTATATCAAGGACAGCTTGAATTACACGATTATTGACAAAACTTCCAACGAGGCGTTCCAAGCTTTATGGATCGAATTTCATCTCTCTCGGCAGCCAAACATTATCTGTGGCGTGGTGTATAGACAACATAACTCTCCGCATCAATTTTTGGACTATTTTGATGAAACAATAGAAAAGTTCAGCAATATAAATAAACCCATTTTTATCATGGGTGACTTCAATATAAACCTCGTTGCTGTTGAAACATGTAATTATGCACATAAATTTCTTCTCTCACTACAAAGCTATTCATTAATTCCAACAGTTGACAAACCAACTCGAGTATAAATAACTCCGCAACTCTAATTGACAATATTTTCGTTAACAAGCTTGATAGCAAAATTAAAAGTGGGAACATCGTATGTGACATTAGCGACCACTATTCCCAATTCTGTATTGTTCATGGTGTCAAGGTGACAGCAGGAAAAAGCAAAATATCAAAAAGAGATTATTCTCAGTTCTCAGAACATGATTTTCTTGCTGAGCTCGCTGAAATTAACTGGGATACCGTTATCACCACAGATCAGGGCAATATAAATCGTTCTTTCTCTATATTTTACAACAAGGTGAATAAAGTCGTGGATAAACATGTCCCCTTGAAAACTCTGTCACGACGAAGAGTCAAGCAACTCTCAAAGCCCTGGATTACTCGCGGGATAAGGAAATCAATAAGAGTGAAGAATTCGCTTTACCCGTCTGATGACAAGGAATTGTATAGAATCTATAGAAACAAAACTCTTAATATTTCACGCGAGTCAAAAAAGATATATTTTCATAAGTTTTTCTCTGATAACTTATATAATATGAAAAAAACTTGGGCTTGTATTAATGATCTAATTAATCGTGGAAAGAAAAAGTCTAGACGCTTTTCCTCTGCTAGGTGCCCAACAAGAGGTAACTTAACATATGATCCCACGGAAATCACTAATATTTTCAATAAGCATTTTTCTTCTGTGGGACACAGACTTGCATCCAATTTACCACCATCTAATCGTTGCTTTAGTGAATACCTACGCGGAAATTACCAGTAATCGTTCTTTTTCGACCCAGTTGCACCAACTGAGATTGAGAGGAAGATACTCTCTATCCCTCTCAATAAGGCGCATGGTCTGTATTCCTGTCCGAATCATATTCTTCGCTCTGCCAGATATATCCTGTCTTACCCATTGGCGAAACTAATGAACTTGTCAGTTACTTTAGGAGAGTATCCCTCTAGATTAAAGCATGCTAAAGTCATTCCAGTTTACAAACTGGATGATGATGAGACTGACCCATCTCATCTTTGAGAAAATAATGTTCAACCGGTTACTCTGAAGCTGTGTTACACTCTATGTATGATGTCTCAAATAACTCTGCTCCTAAAGATATCTCTGAAAGATTTGTCAAGACCAGCTTGATTCATTCATATAACACGAGGGCTGCATCTTGTGGCAAATATCATATTCAATTTTCACGTTTAAATCAACAGCGGAACTCTTTCTCATGCTTTGGTGCAAAAGCGTCGAATTGTCTCCCATCGCAAGTATGTAATTTACCGAAACTGGCGTTCAAGAAATCAATTCGCAAAGCTTTATTCGCAGCTTTAGAAGGCGAGGAGGATTATATTGAGGCACCCAATTTACTATCCAAAATTAACTCATATTTTACATAACTTTTGTAACAAATCACTGTTAATCTATTTGCCTGTTTAGTTTGTTTTGGTTATTAAGCTACCTTTTACCAATCTATTGTGTAACCATATTTATCCCCGGATGCTAATGATTGTATTTTATTTATAATTTATTCCTGTCATGGTCCATAGTCTGTTATTTGAAGCTTACAAATTGGTTCATTTTTCTTCTTTTCTTTTTTCTTCCTGTACAACTCGCCTCGACTAGCTTAAGCTAAATGCGAGTTGTACATGTTCTTTTAAATTGTTAAATATTAATAAAGTTTATTTGTTGTTGTTGTTGTTGTTGTTGTTCACTCTGTGATTTTTCGGTTAAAAGTAGTAATTCCATTTTTCATTGGGATTCATCTTTAGCTCGAAATCACCATAATTTTCTAGCTAACTCCGAAAGAAGAAGAAATTCTTTTAAGTATCTTATAACCGTGACCACATCGCCTTGTGCTTTGTCAACTGAAGGTACTGCACTTTCAGTGGTGCCTTTCAAATGTTTGCAAGAGCACTTTCTTCTCCACTTTTTCAAATTTTAAAACTTTAAATTTAAAAAATTTAAAAATTTAAATTAAATCAAGGATGCGTTGATACCAGCAATACTGAGGGCGGAGCGGAAAATGTCGATACCAAGTATCGATGTCTTATATACTGCACGTGACCTGCCCACGCTCGTCGCTAGTTACAGGGTGTTGTATCTTCTCCGTTGTTATTGAGCAGTACAATGTTCTCGTTAATAAATTTAAAAAAAACTTTTACTTGTTTGTCTGTGTTGTTGATGAGACTATAGAGTACTAAACAAACGTCAACATTTCCAGTACGAGATCACCTTGCATTTGGTTAAGCAGACCACGTGACTTACCGGTTAACTCAATGACGTCACAAAGACAGTATCGGACTCGGTATAGTAGCGATTTAAGAAACGGTATCGGCCCATCCTTACTGCAAAAGCTAACTAAAACCTTTATTATCTCCGCCAAAGGCGCCATTTGCTTGCAGTGGTCTACTGAGGGTTCCAGGTGATCAGGTTGCACTGCTCTTCTTATCAGAAGACAATTATCCTTCAAGTATTTTTCGCACGCGCATTTGGAAAATATAACCAGATATTCCCCAGTTTTAGCAGGGGAATATTGAGTCACATGATACGTTTCGACAAATCGCGTGCGAGCGAAAATCTTTGATGTATTAAAAGCGAGTTTATGTTCGGCTTGCGCGCACTTGAAGTCACTCAAGCAGCAGAAGGCGATCTGACGAATGAAATACCGCGACCAGAAATGAAAAACATAATGTCGTACAAAAATGCTGAATAACGTGATAGTGTGAAAATAAACGAAATTGCATTCACTACAATGTCACTATACCTTCCACAGGGTTTAGGTGTAGCCGATGCAGTAAACAGCCATATTATAACTCAACACACGAGGCTGTGGAGTTGGAGAGAGTGCGCGCTCGATTATAGCAGTAAGTTGGGTTTTCTCTGATAAACGCATGCGCAATGCTTCTCTTAATGGCGGTCGCATAAAATCTGAAAACCCCATTTTCATCGCTTCTCAAAAACTAGTCGTACAACCTATTATCAAGTTTTGGTATCTGTGAAATTAATGCCAAAATGGAAAATGTACAATTTTTTTCCAAAACAAAATCTGTCGGACAAAATTTTAGTAATTTAAAAAATGGACAAAATTGTGTTCTTCTCTTAAAATGTTTCTTTACATCCATATTCAAATCCTTATTTTTTAGGGGGGGGAGGGAGGTTCTTCGGCAAGATTTTAAGACAAACATCCCCGGTCGGTTTATTTTGTACCCCTCCCCCTATTTTTTGAATACACTTCTTGGACATCCGATAATACATTTGTGGCCACAGACACAATGTTTTAAAAATTACTGTTTTATTTTCGCTCTCATGTGTTTCCTTGGTCGGCCGTTACGTGACTCTAGCTTGCGTGTAATGCTTACTGAACTGCAAGTGCACGCCAGCTGCCGGCCACCTAAGACACCACGCACTTAGTCATAAGTGGAAGGTACGCCTGCTAAGCGGTTCGGGGCAAGAGGCTTGAATATATTATTTTATTTTGAAATTTTTGCTTACAAGTTTTAACACTTAACAATAACAAAAAATGTTGGCACATAACACTTAACACAATAGTACAAGTGGCAATGTTTGCAGACGACACCGAAATGTACAAGACAGTGATCTCTGAGGATGATGGCGCCGCTCCCCAACAAGATCTGGATAATCTGTCCTCATGGTCTGTTGCTCTCAATCTTTCGTTCCTAAAAGATGCAGGACTTCTACCTTTCAGAAATCTTTTTTTTTCTTCATTAGAACCACTAGAATTTGGAACCTGCTTATTACTAGATTTGACTTGGATAATATTACCTTTGGGAACTTCAAATCTGTTCTTTACGGCTATTACTCGTGGGCTCTATAGCAATAAATTATGATCCGAACTCTCCAAGGAGCTTCAAAAGTATTTGTTTAAAATGTAACACAGCCAGGTTTTTAGACCAAGAGATTAGCTGCTGTATGTGATTTTAACTGCGTTTTGTATATTTTTTATTATTATTTTGTGGGTCCGCAGTAATTGGCTACAGCTGTTGCGGTGTCCCTGCCCAATTCAAGTTGTTATTGGTGTATTGTTATCTTGTATTCTCAGTATCTGTATATTTTCAGTTTATTTTTTATTTCTTTAGGGCAAAGCTAATAAAATAAATAAACAAAAAATAACACTATGCCCTCCGTTTAATGTACTTATCTAGCACCGAATTTCTCCAAAATGTAATGCCACAAACTAGTTTGGAACGCGTTCCTAGAATGCCCGCCAAAAAGTCAGCTAGATACCGAGTTTGAGGTCGATATCGGTACAATCGAGGACGTTTGTACTGAATTGTAAGCTGTTTTTATTTTACCGCTATTTATGTATTATTTTGGGCTGGTTGGCGGAAATCCTTCCGAAACAGTACCACGCACGTAATGACAATGGGACTCATTTCGAACATCTCGCTCAAAGCTTTTGATTCGCTGTTACAGAGCAAGTGGTCAGTGTTTGGTTACTCGCGTACTCATGAGTTCAGCACATATTCTTTTTTGGAAGTCCATTTTATTTTTAGCCAGTGTTCTTGGTAATAAATTGCGCGGTATAACGAAAATAGGTGCTTGACTTTTTGTCACCTTAACCTTAAGTTTTAACTGATTTTAACAGGTTAGACGGACGCTATGTTACATCAAACAAGTTGTCAAAACGTCTTAAACAATGATCAGGCGCGTGCTAAGTGCCTTCCAAATAAAAATGTGAGTAATCTAGCACGGCCTCATCTTCTCGAATTGCTCAATAGAAATTTCCAGAACCAAATCAGAACAGAACCTTAATCCCAGCCTAAATCCCGATGCGACGTAAAGTTCCGAAGTTTAAAAAACATTAGATGCTTTATACTTCGTCCCTTGAAACATTTTAGATCACAAAATATTATTTTTGTTTTATTTTAGTGAACTTTCGCCGTCATACTTCTTAATCGCACCTATCACCGATTCCCTCCTTCATTTATGTTGTCATTGTACCTTTAGATATCGATTTTAATTTAAAGTATCCTAATTTGTGTCAGTAGGACACGCACCAGAAAGTTTATTTGCACGCTTGAGCTTTACTTGTCGCATTAATGTTTTGGCTCAAACCCAGTAAGTAACTGTTGTTGATCTTTTGGTACTTCGGTACTTAACTGTTGCTGTCACTGAAACATTTACTATTAGCTTTGCCAAATCCAGATGCCTGCATCGTAATAGTACAATTTGGCCACACGTTCTTTGCAATTCGAACCAATAGGACAAGTCTGTGGTCATTAGCCAGCTCGTTTCGTTGGACAACAGCTTTTGCTACGTCATGAAAAAAATTGGATTCGACTACAGTGTTCATTATCACTGATGACATATATCTGTCTTGGGTTGTTTTCCGTTCAGTGGCGATTTCGGGATCTACAGTCGGTGACACCTCAAGTATGGTGGGCTATTCCTTCCCCGTCTTCTACTTTCTTATCTTTTGTGTTCTTTCGTGTGCGTGGCTGGAACGCAAAGCAGATGCCCAGGAAGGTGGGAAAATACAACTGACACATGTTTTATTACCATTAGATAAACGTCATAAACAAAAGTCGCCAACAGATCTAACTTATTCGCTTTTTGAATACGTCTGCGTCAACTGCAACAGTTTACAGTGATATACCTTTTCCAAGCTGCGTGCATAATGAAAACATTGGAGAAGGGTAAAAGTTATATTTCTTGTGGAAAGTTCTATTTTCTTTGTCTTTGTCTTTTCTTTTCTTTTTCTCAACCAGAAGAGTCCAAAGATTTAGCAGAATTTAAGCTTTATCTGGCCTTATGTTACTCCTAAAACAAGGCTAAACTACGTTTTCCGAGAAAACATTTTGCTCGCTCATAATAGAAAACTTCAGTTTCTTATCATGGTTAACGTTCTGTCAAAAATTTTGCGTCGGTTTTGGCCTTCTTAACCGGCATTTTCTGTATATACGAAAACAATGCGATATTTCTTTTCTAACTTTTTCGTTGTTTCAGGAACTTTTAAACGGACATTTAGGTAAACTCTTAGAAGATGATCGGTGTTAAGAGGAACTTGGCTAGCAACAGGGGCTAGTTTCCCATTACGATTTAATCAAGTTTTTTTTTTTTTGCGGTGCTTGAGGTCTTCGAAGCGATTTAAAGGTCCGATTAACGTACCTAGTCCTAACCCTTACATGACTTAATTTTTCCGTTATCGAGACAGATGATGGACTTTTGACTTTTGTCGACTTCGGTTGAATTGAAATTGTTCCGTATTCGCTGTCCATAAATTGTCTGTACTGTTTATTGTAATTTTGTTGTAAAGGAAAAGGTGGGAAGACATTAGAGGGGAAGGCGTAATAACGTTCACCTTCCTAAAGAGTGGGGTGCCTTGGAAGCCGGGTTAATAGAGCGTTTTCACATGACGTCACGGCGGCCATGTTGGTGTTTCAAAACAAAGGAACAGCGGCCGTATTGGTGTACCAAGCTAACCCTCTGGGAGTTGAACTCTATTTGCATGCAAATACTTTCTTTTGTTTCATTAAACGAATTTGGAGCCCCCACCCCCCGTATGGACCCATCCCCCCTCCCCCCACCCTCTTCAACGTAACTTGTCAACCGAAGTCGACAAAAGTCAAAAGTCCAATCATGTCTCGATAACGGAAAAATTAAGTCATGTAAGGGTTAGGACTAGGTACGTTAACTTAAGGGAGGGGAGGCACTAATTTGCGAGAGGGGGTCCACATTCGCTAGCGGATTTGAACCATGGGGGGGGGGGGGGAGGTCCAAATCCAGCAGTGAATTTGGATCGGGAGGTCCAGATCCGCTGTGACACGGGGTTGGCTATAAACATCTCACTCCCAAGCGCGAGTGGGATTTTTTATTTTTATTTATAAATTATGGATAAACCTTCCCTAATTTCGTTTGTAACAATTGAAACACTGATGCCTACAGTTGCCATACTTGTTTGAAGAGCACGATTTAACGGCTCACATACCATGATGGTTAAGTCAGTAAATAAAAGATCAAAAAAAATCTTACATGGACTATACCGTTGTCCGTGTTGTCTCTGGCTAAACCATATGTCCAGGCACACTGCTTCCACCGCCGAGTTGATCCGGAACATCCGACTGACCCCGGCATACCCGGAGCTCCTGGTGTACCGGTATTCAAAATGATGAATGTTTTAAAACGTCTTGGGTCTTGCGAGTCATTTTGAAGGGCTCGCCGAGGAGACCACAACTTGCAAATTCTGAATCGTACAGTTGCTGAAAATGGAGTCGAGATTACAGGAAGGGGAGAGGAACAGTTTAGGATGGAGGACGAAACGGCCAAAAAAATAGGGAGGAGGGAGCGAGGACACAAAAAATAGGGAGACAGGAGGACCAACAAACATGACACACGCTTAAAAGCCTTAGTAGTGAACGAATCTGCACAACGCTAAACAATAATTATTTGATATAATTATTATATCAAGACCGAAGACCAGGGTAGACCCTACTCAAGATTATTTTGAGCCCGTAAGCTTAGATGCTTGCGGTATTTTGAAAGTATTTTGAATTTTCGCACATCACGGACTACGCTATTTCTCGCTTCACTGGGTCTCACTGTTTGGTCATTTGAAGATATTCTGGGAAAGATTTCCGGAAGGTCGTGAGTTCATCAAGGTCTGTGTGGTCTCTGTTTTGCCGCCTTCTGTGACAAGGCGATCGCGGAGCAAAGATCATCAAGGCCAATTAGGCCACATGGTGAGTGTGAATTGTTTCGCCTTTCCAGTTTTTATTTCTGTGCACTGCATGCGTCTTTAGGATCTTCAGGTTTGTGCAGGTGTAACGATAAAGACAATAGAGAATAGTGCTCTGTGATTCGGTGCGTCCATTAGGCTCCCAGATATACAAAACAATAAGACCTTTATATTAATAATGATTTTAAGAAACATATACATGTAAAAACTAGCGATATAATTTAAAATTTCCAACGTTTCTGCGACCTCATGACGCCATTGTCAAGGAGTGGGAAATGAATATGCGAGTTTAAAGAGAAGGATATATAGTACTCCAAATTTGCATAAATTAGGTAGAGGTAGACAAAGACTGTTTGCACAGTTCAGCCGTGGTCTTAATTGTTAGATGTACAGCATTTCGTTGACCAGACAGTGTAATTTGTTCGTGCATTTTTTCAACACTTAAAAGCAGCTGAGGAGGTCCTCAGGGACAGCACCCGCGTAGTCTTGATCATAATGCTTGCGTACAGAAGATAACGTACTATTGTGGGCATCCACGCGTGTAGCCAACATAGCTACACAACGCACTTTTGGGCAACTAGCTGTGGTTTGGTCTCGCATTCTTGGTTTTGGCCATTTTTTCGACTGACAAAGACGGGTTGGACTTTGTTTCGGAGTTTAAGACTTTAGTCTTTCAACTGAATCTTAAGTGAGCAGAATCCTGGTCCATTAAATGGTATAACAACCCGAGTCACATCATTTCCCACCATTTCTACCGAAATCTGCGATAGATGCTGGTCAGTAACTCTTGAGTTGACAAAGGTATTAACGGTAGAATTGATAAGGTGCTGGGGGTGCTTCAAACGCGAAAACAGAGCCTTAAAGCGTTCACACCCCTCCGAAACATAGGACAAAGATGAGGACAAACGGTACGCGGGATCAAGCATGGTTGTTAATAAGCTTCGCTTGTACTGGATCGGTTGTCGATATGACTGTGGTAATGGAGAAGTAAACCAGTACTAGTAGGCTTCACGTAAATCTTTTTAGTCTCGATTTGGGGTGCTTGTTTTAGATCAGAAGGTGAGTGCCGAGAAAGGGAAGCATTCCATCCTTTTCAATCTCCATGGTAAAACTGACAGCAGGGTGGGCGTGGTTGAAGGTGTTTCGGAAGCCCGTAGCTGTAGATCATGATATCGGGCATAACGGTGAGAGTATCGTCAACGTTTCTGCGGTAATAAGCAGGCAGCTTTCCTTCCAGTCCTAGTTTTTCTTCCAATGACGACACAAAAACGTTAGCTAGCAAAGGCCCCAGGGGGGACCCCATGGCCCACTCCGTCGATTTGCTCATACAAGGCACCATTAAACTGGAACATCTGTCCCTTGGTGGCCATGCTCAATGGTAATGGTAATGGTAATAGATTTATATACCGCATTTTCTACGTATATATATTCAAATGCGGTTTACATCATCCAACCCATGAAATCATGAAATAGTAGAAAGACCAGACCAGCACACCGGGAACTCCATGCCCTACTCTTTCCGATTAGTGTGTGGGTTCTTTAACGTCCCACAAGGTTATGAATATTGAAGTGTTGTGAGACGGGACCTCCGGTTTATCGTCCTTATCCGAGAAGACTAGAAAGTCTAACAATTTGCAGATGTCATTACAAAGGCAGCACTTTCTCCTCAGTTATTTAAAGACCCTGAGTGTTGGTCCGGCCGGGGATTGAACCCACGACCTCCCGCACGGTAGTCCGGCACTCTACCAACTGAGCCAACCGGTCGGCGGTTGCTCAAGAGATCAATGAGGTCCTCTTCAGAGATGTTTAGATCGTATGTGGAGTTAAACCAGCTATCCGTGAAGGCTTTCTCAGCGAGTGTCTTGATCGTTTCATCTAGCGGCACGTTGGTAAAGAAAGCCTTGGCTTTCCTGTGTCCATGCGGACTTTGTTAACATAGATATCAACTCAGAATTCAGAAAAAATGCCTATTGCACACAGACTAAGGCAAGGCACCAAATGTCATACAATAGAGACACAAGAAGGTATGAGAGGAACTCACAAGGGATATCACAAGAACGTATTGTCGCTTGAGATTTGCAAAAAGAGCCTGTAACGTTATTTTGGCAAACCCACAATGATAGCGTCCATCATTCATAGGTAAGCTGGTAATACATGTGAATCTAGAAGTCTGTAGGTATCCCGCAAAGAGTGCAAAGGGCTTTAGTAAAGTAGAAATGTTGAAAGGAATAAAGACCGCAGTGAAGTGTTATATAATAAAATAGGCCCGCAATGAGTACATGTGTGGCATACTAGACCACGTGACAGGCACTCGAATCTCGTGGACAAATAAATAAATGCGATCGTGCAATAATGTGGCTACACGCTTCGTGTAAGCCACACAATAAAACTGATAAAGCACCAACCAGGGAGGAAGGCGCAAAATGAGGGAGGGGGGAGAAACATCCCAAAAAAATTTGGGAGGAGGGAGAAAATGAGTGAAAAAATAGGGAGGTAGGATATTTAACTGTCCGTTCCTCTCCCCTCTACACGACAATTTGAAACTCACCCTTGATCGTAGAAACACACCAGTTAGTGTTTCTCTTGGTCTTGTTTGATCGTTTATCTTCCAGTATTTTTTCTAAATCCCGCTCGGGTAAATTTCCGAATCGGTAATTTTCACTGGTGGCACTTTCGCTTTGTTGCTGGCAAGAAATTTCACCGACACTGACGTCAGCCTGAACCATCTCAATGAACCATCCATTTTTATTTTCATAAAACATTAGCCAATCAGATAGAGCGTGTGTTAGAATGTAGCAATGTTATAACACCATATAGATTCATTAACAACTCAGACAGACAAATCAAATTTCTTAACGAGAAAATTGTCCTGCTCAACAACACAATGGAGAACATAATAGCACAACATCAGGTAACCAGCGACGAGCGTAAGCAAGTCACGTGCAGGGTCGAAAGCATCGGTACTTCTCACTAGTATCGTCATTTTCCGATGGGTCCTCGGTATCGCTGGAATCGAATATTTGATGTCGGTATCGACTCATTCTTAGTCATCATCACCATCATCATTACCATCACCATCATCATGCTAATATATCAAAATTGATAATAACACATGACGATGACGATCATTACGTCTCACTCTTTCTTTTATTGAAACTGCTGAAACGACTACGCGACTTTCAATTTTCATTATGTTGTATACCATTGGTTCCAGGGCTTCAATCGACGTGAAAATATTTTTTGAAGTGTCCCTAAAAATGTATGAAAACAGCTCTTTAAACTAAGGCGGACCTTGAGAGAAAGTCGCGGTCGAGAATCACCCCTCCCCTTGTCAAATATATTACCAAGTCCCAATAATGACCAATCAGACTTATTTCTCCTTTCAATGTCATAACATTGTCAAGCAGACAGGTGATGGGAATAAAGAAAAAGATCAATTAGGGGATATTGTTTAACACTAATTTCTCAGAACTAACATTATAAGCAATGTATGGCAGACAGTAAGGAGAATTATTATTGAAATCGTGGGAGTCGAAAGGTTTGTTTGGGATCTATGGGTACTCCTCTGTGTATCTAACAACATACCTGTGACCCGCACATTCCGTGGACGATGGGCAAAAGACACAACAGCAAAATAAGCTTCATGGTATGAATCAAAACTGATTAGCCCTAAATCAGACAACAGAAGTTGATAACTATAATAATGTTTTTCTATGACAACTCAAGGGTAACAATGATCGTGGCTGATCAAGAAACAACTGACAACAACGACAAACGAAACAGGAAATTATCTTACGATAAACTTAGTGGAAATACGGTCTTACTGCAAAAGGACGAGACGGTTCATAAGTTTCAGCCAATAAACCAGTATACTAAAGTTGTTTGTGGTTTAAATGATGTCAATTGATGGCATTAGGCCATTTCAGAATTACCTCAGGCCTCTTTATCAAAGCGAGTCAGAGAGCTCATCCTTTCATACGCAAATCAATTTTCATTGAGCAGACATGAAAATACACGAGTTTATTTTGTGTGTGAATGAAAATTGATTTGCATATGAAAGGATGAACACCAAGACTTGCTTGGAAAAGGAAGCCTGAGGTAATGCGGAAATGGCCTATTCAATGAAAAGTCATTTGTGACAGGAAACGGAAAACCGTACAACAACAGGAAACGGAACTGAAAGGCAAACGGAAGGAAACGGAATCGCAAAATTCGTCATTAAACTCATAGGAATAAATTTGTGCCGGGTAGCTAACAATTTGTTTAAGTTAAAATGTGGTCGAGAGGCAGCTATTCGGTCAAAAATTTTTCAGTGATAATCTCAACTGATGAACTTTCGTAACGCTGGAAAAGTAAATCTTGTCTTCAGTTTTCTGAAAAGCAAAATAGATATCTCGATAAAACGCAAAATAAGGAAATGTAACATTATTTTTGAAGAAAGGCATTAACTAGATGTAGCTCTCGCTAAGTGCCAACGAGCAACCAACCATTCATAACAATTTATAATTGCTAACTTTAAAACACAATCATGTTGTTTGCACTTCTCTTTCTGTAGTCAACTATTCAAAAAAATATATATGTTGTGCCGCGTAGCACTATAAACACGAAGAGGTGGAACAGAGAATTAACTCTGAAGCGTAAGTTAAAGTGTTGAAAGAACCCATGAAAAACCCACTGGGTGTTAGCCCTAGTAAAGGGTAACAGGGAACCACACGAGGCAAAGAAAAATTCTTATGACCTCGGTGGGAATCGAACCCACGACCTCCGGATTAGATAATCCGACTTTCTCTGTCCGACCTCGTAGCTTAGGGCCCGATTACATGGCGAATTTCAGCCCGGGCTGAAATTTCAGCCCAGTCAACCGGGCTGAAATTTTGTTGCGATTACATGATGAACTTCAGCCCGGGCTGAAATATTAGTCTCGGCACCAAATATGAAATTTGGCGCGAAGAGTCTCGGGAAAATCAGGCAGCCATGTTATTTCCTGCTTTTCAGCCCGGGCTGAAATTTCTTTTCGATTACATGAGATTTTTTCAGCCCGGGGCGCAGTTCAGCCCGGGCTGAAAATCCTAGCCCGGTTTGGTCAAACCGGGCTAGGATTTTCAGCCCGGGCTGAATTTCGCCCCGGGCTGAAAAAATCTCCATGTAATCGACGATTTGATTTTCAGAGGATTTGTTTCAGAAGCCGGGATAAAATTTCAGCCCGGTTGACCGGGCTGAAATTTCAGCCCGGGCTGAAATTCGCCATGTAATCGGGCCCTTAGTCGGCAGAGCAACGGTAGATCTAATCCGGAGGTCGTGGGTTCGATTTCCACCGAGGTCATAAGAATTTTTCTTTGCCTCGTGTGGTTCCCTGTTACCCTTTACTAGGGCTAACGCCCAGTGGGTTTTTCATGGGTTCTTTCAGCACTTTAACTTACACTTCAGAGTTAATTCTCTGTTCCACCTATTCAAGAAAATAGACAGTCAATGACCGCATGTGGCTACTGCTTTAGAATCTCCCCATACACGTACGAAACGTAGGTCAGTTGTTGAGGAAGCAAATCACCAGCCTTTACTCTTAGCATGTTCTGAGTCACGCAAGTCACACTTTTCTAATCGGAGATGTTATTAGAATTTTCGCTCAGTTAGTATCTGATCTTGCTTGCAATTTTCATTTCAAGGGCAAAGAGGCCGAACGGAATACCGAACGACGGCATTTCGGATGGAAAAACGTTTCCGAAAAGCAAGCCGGAAGGACAACAGTTTCAGACCTAACTTAGTTTCTTTAAGATACTTAAACATCATTCAGGTCGAACGGCTAGGAATATGTGTCGCCGGCTTAAGTCTGACTTGCGTGTCACATTCTCAAAGAAGTGAACTTGCGAAACGGTTTGTTGAGACGTTTGAAACTCCTTTCCTGGAAACACTTTCAACCTAAAATTTAAAAAAAACTGAGCAAGACTCGCATTCTAAAACGATGGTCAACGATAATGGTGCAAGAACTTGTTAAATAGGTGAATGTTAAGCGTGTAGATTTCTGTACAATAAGTGCAAAGCGCAAATTTGCATAGTAACATGATCTCTGGAAGTGCAAGAGATGTTTATCACGGAGACCAAAATAGGTTTTGAGGGTCGTTTGAAAGGTAAATCGCTTTGAATCGAAGTGACGCCTACAATGCAGGTCATAACTCTTGGGACACTTAGCACTTTTCTGAATAATTTCCCCCTCCCCCCTTCACAATGTTGAGTTTAGATGAGCTGATAAATCAAGTTAAGTGTAGTGGCCCGCTGAGCTGTCTCAACATTGTTTGGGGGAGAGGGGGCCAAGTTAAGAAATGAACTGGTTATTTAACGGAGTTACAATACGGTGATTGATTGAAATGATTGCTTTCTTGGATTTCGTAGTTTTTTGAGAAGTGTCCCAAGTACTTATGACCCGCATTGTAGATGCAGAGGTTTTTCAGTTACGCAATATTTTCCTGTCTATTTTGTGAAGATTGTGCGACGAATTGTCCGATTGTTTTGTGAACCGTGCGATGAATGCGATTCGGGGTAAACATCGGCGCCTTTGGTCCTTGAATACAGTAAATCCGATATTATCTCCTATGAGCCTTCTTGCATGGCAGGCTGTGAAGTTGAAACATCGCCTTCTTTAGCCATTGAACATAGTTAATCCTAACTACGGACACGTCGCTTCCAGAGCCCATTCGCGCTAAGTCCAGAAGCAATCGAGTCAAGTTGATCTCCACCCCGCTCGATGAATACCAAAGCTGGTGAGAATCGACCATCAGAACCGTCCGCCCTTGACGTCACAATCTCTACGCGCTACAATTGGTCCGTTGCAATACAATCGACCTCTTATTTCTTTACGTCATTGGAATCTCAGGAATCTTACCTTACAACAGGAATGTTACCAATACAAACATTCCTCTCAATCACTCGAGATTTTTACCGCAAACACAATACTTTCGCACGGCTCTATAATGCTGCCGCCTCGCCAGCCTCGCGTCTTCGCTCGGCTGGCTCGTTGGCAATTACGTGAGATGATAAAAATCCCACGTAGAAATTTCGCATCCACCTTCCTTTGGTTTCATCGGGTTCAGAGAAGCGTTCCCTTGGGACGTTTTGCCCTTATTGGCGATTTGATTGGCTTCGATTATTTTTGACAATGAAAAGCGGTCTTCTTGATTTAAATGTCAATGTTTGTATTCATGTAGTGCGCTCGGTGTTTTTCAATTTCAGGCCCTTTACCAGTCTGAGCACAAATACGTATTTCAGTCACGCAGTATACATAAAGCACTTTATTTATAGAACAAGTTGTATTCCTTAGACTAGTGGACTAAGAAATACGTGAAGAACGCACTTGTGATAACTTAAACTGTACGTAAGACAAGTTGTTTGGAATTATTAATGCTTTAATTCAAAGATGCGATATTAAGTTAAACCAAAGCTAGTTCATTGAGCAGTACACTTATTATTTTTAATTATATGAGCTCCAGCTTTTAAAAAGTTTGAAAACGTTTATCACAAAGACTTCCTTCACCTTTTCAAGTTTCTGCTAAAAGAGGGGGCACTCATTCAAAGAGATTTGCACGCTAATAGACAGCCGGGCGGTAATTAAGTTTGTCTTTGAAAAGTGACAGTAGAAACACGCTTTCCTTGTACAAGTAAGGGGCAGGATCTCATTGTAACACATTTTTTTTCCAATCAAAACACCGGATTAAGTCCGTACGTGAGTGACATAATTAATTCTGACCAATACAGTGATGTTTTACGTCTCGTTTCGAGACGTAAAATTAAAAAAAAAATGGCCTTTCGCTGATTTTGTTTTAGTCCCCTACTCTCCCAATTCTCGCATTAATAGGCCGTCCCTTGTACTCCTTGACTGAAACTTTAAGCTCCCCAACACATCTTGGCCTATTCTTACTAAAAAAAATAATTAGCGCATCGTGAAACAACTCGTGGATATTACGCGGTCCTTAGGGATGCATTACTGCATTGCGGGCTACCCTAATAAATAGGTAAGACCTGGTGATCTTGTTTTTCACTGTGTCACAGCGCCGGCCGCCGAGACGATTTCTCAAGGTTCGACCCACCCTGCTCCCCTGGTATTGGTTGACAAGTCCTCATTTCCTGAGATCTGTCCTTCCTGTCTTTGTCTTCCCACAACAATCCGAGGATCTGTCTCCGTGATTTAGTTTCACGTTATGGTAAGTAGAAGTCAGTGGGGCTATAACACTATTAATTTGCAACCAAAATTTGAACCAACTGGAATGTTTACGAGGGTAGTTAGAACCTCTTTTTGAATTCCGAACAGTGTTAGCCACAATCATGGACAAAAGTTGTTGAGACACATGAAAATTAACAACGTTTTTACGCTAGGTGTAAATTATCCTCTCGCCCCTCATTCAAGGTAACCTCCCCTCCCCCCTTTTTCAATGTTGGAAACAAATAAACATCCAAAAAGCCTTTTGCAACATTGTTTGGGGGGGCGGGAGATGACAACAGATGAAAAGGTGTTTTCATTCAAAAACAAAATACTATTGTTATTGCAGTTGCCAGTTGGTCCATTTTGCAAGCTGTATTCTACTGTATGGTCGCTAAATTTGAAAGTTCGATGCAACATTTTACTCTTCGACGACAAACGAACTACGCGTTTTTCAGCGTTAATTAAATACGACATCAGTGACATTTCGCTTAGACCAAGAAAACCTATTATTTTTGTTCTATTTCCGCTAATTTTTGCAGTTTTTATCGATTCTATCCTTCATTAATATTATCGCTGCCACATGCATATATGCACCAAAGCGTTTATATGCACGCTTGAACTTCGGATCCCTTGTCATATTTATTTTAATCTCACCCGCTTAAACGCCGAACGGAAAGAGATGCCACACCAAACTGCTGTCCTGTACCCTTCCTTAAAATCCGTGAGTGTTTATGCTTGATTCTGATATTTCTTCTACTTTCTTTAAATTTAGTTTTCAAACATTTAAAATATTCACCACAATAGTTCACAAAAATAATTAGCTTGGTGATACCCACGTTTTTTATTGTTGAGTTATAAATATATCTAGGTCGGGCCAACCTTAGAACAAGTTTGGGAAAGATTTCCGCATAACCCCATACAATAATTATAGATGCATCACTGCCATACTCAGGGGACCCTGTTCCAAAAACGAATAAAGTTTAAGTCACAAAATGCATGTATAATTAATGTATATGGCTGTGTGGAAATCTTGCCCAAGTTTGGAAAATACGTGCACGGGGTTTACAAATAAAAAAAAAAAGAAGATTGTTCAGGCGCGAGACAAAATAAGTAAGTTTTCCTTGTAATATGGTGGCATTGTAGTGTAGACAGGTGATGAAAATAAAGAGCAAATCAGGTAGTGATATTGTTTGATTTAACACCAAATTCCAAGAACTAACATAAGCCGGCAATGTGTTGCAGACACTAAGGAGAGTTCATCAGTATTGAGATTAAGCGGATAAAAGAGTTAACTTGGTACGATTAAAATTTTGCGTGGTGTAATTAAAACGAAAATAGTGAGCACTGAGCAGGTGGTTGAGTTGTTTTCACCTAACCTTTAATTAGGACAGGTTTTGACTAATTAGACGGTCCCTATGTTACATCAAAAAAGTTGTCAAAACATCTTAACCGGTGGCGCGTACTAGGTGTCTTCCATATGAAAATACGGCCTCATATTCTCTAATTGTTCAATCAAAATTTGAACCAAAAATAGTTACCATGTATTTGTCTCTTCTAAATGAGAGAAATTACGTTTTTCGGTGTAAAAAATGACTGCGATGACATTTCTGGCGCTTAGATCAAAAACTATTATTTTCGTCTTATTTTAGACAACGATTCCTTTCCTCGTTGATGTCGACAGCAGATTTAACGAATAATCTTTATTTCCATTTTCGTAAGTGTCTGATTAGCACGTTTACACTAGAAGTTTATTTGCACCCTTGCGAGTGAGCTTTCTCTGTCGCATGTATCTTTTTTTGGCTAAAATATTAATTTGGTACTTTTAAAACCGTAATTCTCAGCTTACTTCTTTCCATAAATTCGATAAAATACGTGACTTTGAGTATAATTTATTTTTACGTTGGTTTACAAACAGTTATTAGTAGCTTTGTCAACTCAAGATGACTGCATCTTAACAGTTTAATTTAGCCACAAAATATTTTCATTTCCAACCAATGGACAAGTCCGTGGTCATTAGCCAGCTTGTTTCGCTGGACGACAGCTTTTGTATTGTTCACGACCCACCCCGTTATCTCTGATGATATATATCAGTCTGTCTTGGGTTGCTTTGCGTTCAGTAGCGATTTCTACAGCCGGTCACACCTCAAGTATGGCGGGCTGTTCCTTCCCTGTCTTCTACTTGCTTTTCTTTTGTATTCTTTGGTGTGTGTGGCTGGAACGCAAAGCAGATGCCCAGGAAGGTGAGAAAATACCATTGACACATGTTTTGTTACGTTGGTTAATCAGTTAGTCAGTTATTAGTAAGTAGATCTACACTGAAAATCGTTTAACCTAGATTTGGTTTTTGAATACGTTGGAGTCAAATGGAATTTTATAGTGATCTACCTTTTTAAAGCTCCGTCCATGACGAAACCATTTGTTTAAGAAGTGTTAAAGTTAAAATTCCTGTGGAAAATACTCAGTTTCCTGTGCCTTTCTTTTTCTCAACGAGGAGAGTCTGAAAGATTCCGAATGTAGACGTAATCTGGCCTTATGTTGCTTGGAAAACAAGATTAAACTACTTTTTCCAGTGCTATTAAGAGCTGAGAGGAGTTTTCGCTCGCTCGTGAAACAAAACTTCAGTTTCTTCTCACAGTTCTGTTCAACTGTTTGCATCGGGTTTGGCCTTCTCAAACGGCATTTTCTGTATATATACGAATTCAATGCGTTTTTACTTTTCTAACTTTTTCGTTGTTTCAGGAACTTTTAAAGGAAATGTAAATTTAGGTAAACTCTTACAGGATGATCGGTGTTAAGGAGAATTAGGCTAGCGAGATGTGCTAGTTTCGTATTGAGATTTAATCAAAGTTTTGAGACGCTTGGGTTCTCCGAAGCAATTGTCCGGTTCACCCGTTTACTAAGGATGAACCTTCTGTAGGAGCTGAGCAGGTGGTGGCCCCAAACCCCCTTTATGTTAAAAAACGGCCCGAACAACAAAACAAATTCCACTTGTATACCTGGCAAATTTGGTTAGGCTGAAGCTAGCCCAACCTGTTCTACTCAAATTCAGTGTTCGATGAAACATTTAGCCAACGAAAATGTACCGTGAGCTATTGAAACTTACTCCCGTCCTGAATTACGAAATAGCGCCAAGAGCGTTTCCTGACTCACGTCATAAATAACGAAGCGTCGATTTAAATGAAAATCGACGCTTCAGTCCGACTTATCAGTTACCATCTTACTTCTTCAGCCAATAAACTTATCTTATCTCACCAAAACGTTTGTTTGTACGCTTGAACGTTTTCGTTCTCGTGTTATTTTTTACCAAATTTACATGATACAGAAAGAGGTACCGCACTTAAATGTTGTTTTATTTTTTTAAACTTGCGATAGAATGGAATAGTATTTGAATAAATCGAGCTAGTAGCAGGAGCTCGTTTTCCGTAAATGATTGACATTTCTCTCTTATTACTGAACGGTTATGTTATGTTGGTTATGTTTTGACCAAGCACTCAGCAAATAATTTTGGGATCTACCAAAAATTAACTGAAAATAATAATGATTTAAATATGGCCGCGTTGTTTCTTCTCCAGGTTCGATTTCCTATTTTTCTGTATCCTTTGGGACTCAATCTCGGCTGCAATACAAAGCAGACGCCTAGGGAAGCCAGAAATAATATTCAGGCTCATTGAAGTACCATCAAAACAAACTTTGTAAACAAAAGTCATCATTAGAGCTGCAAAGTATTCTATTTTTTTTTCGTTTTTCGGCCTGCGCTAGCGGTTACGAACTAAAATTTCACAATGAACGTAATTTGCCAGGTTGAGAATATCCGAAATAGTTTCAGTGTTGTTTCCATTGCAAAGACCTGTTTCCTGTAACTTTAATTAGGCTTTTTGTTTTCAAGAAAGCCCCACACTGATTCCAAGCTGATATTTGCTTGCTGAATTTAAAACTAAAACAAATGAAACTACGTTTTTCCGTCAATGTTGCTAAGAACTGAGAATAAAATTTCGCTCTTCCTTGAAACAAAACTTCAGTTTCTTATAACTGCTGACAGTTCTGTCCAACATTTTGCGTCGGGTTTGGCCTTATCAATCAGCATTTTCTGTATCTGAGAAGACGATTTTTGTCTAACTTAAGTTTTTGCCGGGTTGTTTAATAGACTTTTAAAGGAAAAATGGGCAAACTGTTTGGAGAGGTTTATTGATGTTACGAAGAATTAGGCAAGCAAAACGCTCTTAGTTTCTTATTGCGATTTACTGATCCAAAATTTTGTGGCGCTAGAGGCCCGGTTCAAACGTCGAACTTTTCATGTACCGAACCAAATGCATAATTTATGTTAACGTATTTTTGCAGTATAACAGCGCTTATGGTTGGCTGTATATTGACATTTCATGCGTGAAAAGAGAATTCACACATGTACGTTCGCGAAGTAAAATTTTAAATTGCAACATGCTAAACCTGGACAGCTCAAAACGGTCTACTTCCAACTAATACTAACGCTATTTATCTGTTTTAAAATTCATGTTGTGTATTTGCTGTGTATTTGCATTTTAATATCATTGCGATTGCCTTGGACATAAAGTGAAAACAATACAGAGAGCTTTTCCAACCTGATCTAACCTTGTACGTGAAGCCAAATGGAAGGGAAATAAGTCATTTCAAAATCATTCATCAGTTCATTTTCGTATTTTAAGCGGCGATTTTTTTTTACAACACGAATTGGGTTCGGCACATGAAAAGTTCGACGCATGAATCAAACAGTCGAACTTAATAATTTGGGTCGACCCAAATAGGATTAAAATTCGGTACATGAAAAGTTGGACGTTTAAACCGTATCAAGAAAAGCGGCTCAAATTCGTGAACAATAGGTATTGTTATAGTTGATCGTTTTTGACCGTGTAGGGTCAAAAACGATTTAGGCTAAAACAAAGACTTTAAACACGCGAGGGAAATTCAAAATTGCCGATTGCTATTCACGCGGGAGACTTGAATCTGAGTTCACCGGACCACGATATTCCATCGAGGCAATCAGAACGTCCGGTTCACCTGTTTACTTAGAATAGCATTTTGTGGGAACTGGGCAGGTGGTACCCCTTGATTATGTTGAAAACGGCCCAAACAACAAATCAAACTCCGCTGTAAACCTTGTCAGCCCTACTCAAATGCCGCACGTTTTATGAGCCTAACTACAAATTCGAATTCATGGACCAACCCAAATTAACAAATTAAGTATGTCTGTTGGTTCAGACGTCGAACTTAATTTGCCGTGCCACGGCTGTTCCTAATTGCTGGATTGCACGTGACGTCATGGCGACCATATATTTTTTTTAATAACAAATAAGGAATACAATGCTTACAATACAACTACGAACGGTATTTAGGCTACTAACAGCACTAGCTCTATTAACAACATATTACTCTAATTATGTACACTATTTAAATTACAATTACTACACAATTTACAGTCTACATAACTAATACAATGACGACAAGGGGCAAATGGATAAATTACGTTACAGCTTTAGGTTGTACAATAGAACTGGTCAACAACAGACCAAAGGCATGTAGTACATCATAGATAAAATAAGTTATGCACCTGACAGGAGATTAAAAATAGGCTGATGGGTAGGAGAAATATACCGATAGGTATAGAAAATATATCTAAAATATTAATTAAATCCTAATACATCCTGTAAGAGGTTTCCATTTCTTTGTGTCTCCTCTTTTAGTTTCTATTTCATACTGTGATTTTAGTGTACATATGAAATGCGTAAGATTTGGACGACCTTCTTTTGTTTTAGCGAGCCATATGTGATATCGTGCCAAGAGAAAGCAGTAATTGATAAGAAGCGCAAATTGAGAGAAGGAAGTAGGTTTGAGTGTTTCAGCCATTCAGTAAGTTTATTCCAAAAGTAAGATGTTTGGCTGCATGACCAAAAAAGATGGATTATGGACTCAGAGGACATGTGACAAAAACTGCAATTTTCATCGCTCTGTAGACCTATTCTAAATAAGAAATTTTTGGTTGGTACGCGTCTGTGTAAGAATTTAAACTTAAACTCTATCAGCTTAGTGCTCTTTGTGCATTTCTTAGCTAAAAGATAGGCAGCAGTCCAGTTTATGTTGTCATTTATTGGTAGGCCACAATCCTCAAGCCACTAACACATGGCGACCATGTTGGTGGTCAAAAACAATAGCCTGCCTCTCTGCTTGGAACTAAACTTTATTTTAATGCAAATTTTGCAAAACAAAATTGTATTGTTTTGGCTACCAATATGGCCGCCTGGTCACGTAAGTGAAATCAAGCAAGGCAGTTGCAGGAAAACCAATCAATTTTGTCACTGTTTTTTTCAAAATATGTACATAATAATAATATCTGGATTAATTTCGGCTCATGAAACGTTCGGCTCGTCTCTGATGAAAGCTGCTCCAAAATCGAACGAATTCCCAACCAAGCCAGGCTGAGCCGTTCCAGACGCCGCACTTTTAATATACTTAGTTCGGTTCATGAAAAGTACACGTCTCAATCGGGCCTAAGCAACAAAGCCTACAGATAACAAAATTTGGAACAACCAATTTATACGAATAAACAATTCATCTGTTTATCATCGAATCTGGAATCAACTAGGTATTTTACCACAACTGCGAGTAATGTCGCAATCTGATTGGCTAATTTGCCGTTGTCGATAAGAGTCTACACGACGCTGCTCGCGTCAACTTGTCACGCAATGCCTTTTTCATCTTTCGCGCTCCGAAGTAAACATTTCTTTGACGCCGATATTGTGGTAAAAAACAAATCGAATGTGATTTAGCGTTGTCTGTACTCTTATCGACAACGATATTCGTCATCACAGAGGTCAAAATGTTGTCGACTCACGAGGTGCAGCCGAGTGAGTTCACAAATCGTCAAACGCTAACGTTCGTTCGTTCACGCCACATGATGTCCATCTCGGGCCATGCTAACAAGCAAAGCATATCAAGTTATAACTCAAGACCATCTGTAAAACAGTTGAAGAACTGCTCCGACATCCACTCAAATGCTCTAGTTAGTAAAGAAGCGAGTTCAGCAGTTGTTCATGTTCCAGTGACGCCAGCTTCGAATTCGATTTCGTGCTCTGCCTCAAACTCCGGTGCTTTGGCCTTCCCAAATGGCTTCTTCCATGGCTGCACCATTGCAAATGCCAATGTGTATGTTTTGCCGTAAATTCATTATAATCCTGCTTGAATATTTTTAGTAACTGAACAGTTGAAGTTGTTCGAAACTTGCAGTTTCCTGATGGTCGCTTCGCTGGATTCAGATCTTGTGGTAGCTTTTTTTTGTTGTAATTGTAATAGCCAATCAGAAACGCTCATTTTGGGGAATAAACCAATCAGATTGTGAGAAAGTTATAGACAATGCTTACTCTTTCATTGTGTCACGATCTTGGTCACGCTCTGAAAAAAAACATTTTCGTAGACGCTGATATTGTGGTAAAAAACAAATCGAATGTGGTTTAGCGTTGTCTATACTCTTATCGACAACGAGTATGCGTCATCACAGTGGTCAAAATTTGTTGTGGACTCACTCGGCTGTGCCACAACATTTTGACCACTGTGATGACGCATACTCGTTGTCGATAAGAGTATAGACAACGCTAAACCACATTCGATTTGTTAATGCGAAAACTTGCCGGTCTTGTTAATGAGATAGAAAATACCGGCGGCTTTTTGTCGTTTAAGGCGTTAATACAAAAAATTAAAATTAAATGGAACTTTCTACAGTACCCGGCTTAACTCGCTGTCGGCTATACCAGATCAGCGGGAAAACGTTTAAAAAAGGACGAGCATCAACAGGTCGTGGCAAACACTCAACTCGCGATCGATAAGCTTACGTGTAAGACAGTGTACAATAATTTGATTAGCCGACAGCAGTGTCCACCTACCGCAGAAAAAAGATTAGCAGAACTCGGTTTTAATGCACAAAAGCGAGAAAGCCTTTAACTCCCTGCCATTATGTGTAACGAAAGAAGTCAACTATCTGTTTTTCAGTACAAAATAATTCACAATATACTATATACAAACAATATCTTATAAAAAGATAAAGAAAAAACCTAACCCTTATTGCCAGTACTGTGCTAATGCCGAACAAAGGATTTCTCATTTATTCTTTTCATGTCTTGTTGTAAAATCGTTCTGGTCTGAGTCCACTAGTTGGTTTAATTCGTTGTCGACAAAAAGTGATTTTTTTCTTTCTAAAACTGAAATATTATATGGGGGTTTTCGACTATTGGTCATCCTGTTTATAACCCTTAATCATAAAAGGTACAATTTCCTCGATTGTGATTGGTTTAAAAAACTCCTATTTTCCACTAATTCGCTTGTCAAGTTGTTATTCGACAGTTTGTAATCGGACAGTTCAATCACATCCAAAGTTGTAGTTTAAATCAACCAATCACAACCATGGTTTCAATCACCATAGTAACAGTGTACAGACTCTTGAATTGGGTCTTTCTTCAAAATGGATATCTTTTTCCCTAGAACAATGGCAGTATTTCAGAAGACAGTAGTGATTTTGCTTATTCTATGGCACAAATTACTCGCTTGATTACTCCCTGAATTGTACTCCACTCGATCCAATAACTATTACTAATCATTTGATTTTAATCGGAAAATACTTTCTATATTCTAATGCTTTAGATAACAAAAGACCTCAGTTTGCTGATTTCATCATTCTCGCACAAGATAAAGTTGAAATAGAAAAATGTATTGCAATCATGACGAATAATCGCCCTGCTTTTGTTAAAAAGTGGTGCCATTTCATAATTTGATCAAACTTCTTGATGTTAACAGTTAGCAATTAACACCTCCTTAAAAGTATAACCGTAGTTGTATCTTTGTAAGCGTTTGCTAAGCTCTTTTATTTCGACTTGTTAGAGTTGAGATGGCAATGCCCTATACCCTATATAGAGTGTGTAACTGTTAGTTCCCCAACGAACTAGACAATCCTAAATTTGAATTCGTTTTACTCGCACTTCAAAGGACTGTACATTAAAACTTCACATCAAAACTGTACGTCAAAAAAAAAACTGTTGGATGCGACAACTTGGTTTTCTTCAAAAAACTACAAAACGCACGTGCAATTCCCCTGGGGAATCACATGATCAACAGGAACCGGAAATGGTAGCCACACCGGCCCCTAAATGAGAATGTAATATCAGACTCATTTACAAACGCCTGGGCTACCTGTAACACAAAAACACAAATGTCTTCAAACTGTTCATGGGTTCGTAACTACCCCTAAGCAATGTTCAAACAAGGTTCAGAACAACTGAAAGTCTTTCATATAGTAAAGTTTAAGCTTCGCCGTCCATCTCCAGTAAACACAGTTTCGTCACTGGGCGTGTAAGTAGGGTAGTTGAATTAATCACAGGTTCTCCCTTGCGTTGCCGTTTGGCACGTGTTGCCACAGTAGAACTTGTCTTAACTTTGGCGGTGCGTATCAAACCGTCTCGGCTCACAACAACTTCCAAAACTCGTCCAAGTGGCCACTTGCCTCTTGGAAAGGATTCATCCGTCAACAGAACCAGGTCACCAACCTTTAAATTCCTCCTTGTTTCGTTCCACTTCCTCCTTTCTTGAAGTGTGGGCAAATATTCACGAGTCCACCTGCGCCAAAACACGTTGGCTAAATATTGAGCTTGGCGCCAGGCGCGCTTGCAATTGTTATCATCCTTGCTGAATAGATTTGAAGGCAAAGCTGGACATGGTCGCAGGTGCAGCAAATGATTGGGGGTCAGTGGCGGATCGTCCTGGGGACTGTCACTATTGCGTGTGGGAGGTCTAGAATTCAAAACGTTCACTACTTCAGCCATCACAGTCGACAGGATTTCATCTGACACTATCTGTTCCTTCAGTATGGCTCGCAGAATTTGTCGCACTGATCGTATCATCCGTTCCCATATGCCGCCCATATGGCTAGCCGCTGGAGGGTTAAAAATCCATTGAATCCCCTTCTGACTACAAACATGGTCAATCGTCTTCTGTTCCACTCTTCTATGGTCTCCTTCAGTTCTTTGTCTGCCCTTGTGAAATTCTTACCTCTATCACTTCTTATCTGCTCTGGACACCCACGAATGCTAATGAATCTTCTGAGTGCATTTACCATGGAGTCTGTGTCTAAGGAATGTGCCATTTCAATGTGGACAGCACGTGTCGTTAGACAAGTAAAGAGACATCCATACCTCTTTTCGCGAGATCTACGGTGCTTCACTTCAAACGGTCCAAAGTAATCAACCCCAGCATACGTAAATGGTGGCTTGTCAGGTGTAAGCCTGTCACTGGGTAAACTTGACATGAATTGCTCTCCTGGGCTGGCCTTTCTCCGCTGGCAGTCCACACAACTTCTCAACACACGTCGTACTGCAGACCTGTGACCCATGTGCCCCAAACTCTCATGATAATGCTTGATAACCAAATGTGTTACTTGGTGCTTGTAAGGTAAAATGATGGGGTGCTTTCTTTCATAGGCGAGTGGAGCATTTACTAGTCGACCTCCTACCCTTAGGTAGCCTTCCATCAGTTTTGGTTTTAGCTGATATAAGGATACTCCTGCATTTTGAAGAACTCTCTTAATACAATTGCCTCCCTTGTAATTTCTTGCGGATGAAAGGATTTCCATGACCTTTGGAAAAGACTCTTGTTGAACTCACTTCAAAATCTCCCCTTCAGCCTCCTGCAGTTCGATTACTTTCAAATATCCGCATTCCAACAAGGGTGATTCTTTGGAAATTGCTAGAACGTCACTTGAAATCAACAAGTTCTTGTTTCTCAACTCAACTTTAGCTTGAAGATACTTTCTGTAACGTAGTAACAATGCGACCGCAATTTCCAACTTCCACCAAGAGGAGTAACGTGACACAACTGTATCCAGAACATGGCTTTGGGCAGTAGCGGTGTAAATCTGAGCTTCTTTTCTAACTTCAGGGTCGTCATCAGTGAGTGCCGGTATTTCAATCGAACCTGGCCAATGGCTTTCATCTTGCCAGAGAAACTTTGGACCCTTCAACCAACGATTGTTGTTCAACATACCATCCAACTTAAGACCCTTTGAGCCGTCATCCGCTGGGTTATCATCTCTATTCACGTAATGCCACTCAGAGGTTGAAGAGCCATTGTGGATCACCGTCAGACGATTTGATTCGAATGTATGGAATCTCTTTGACTCGTTATCATCCACTTCAACACTGACATCGAGTCGGTCCAATAGTAGACTCGCTGGATTGAAACATCCAATTCTTCTCGGATCATCTTGGAGAGTTTTACAGAGATTACAGCAGCGGTAAGTTCTAATCTTGGGATCGAGATTTCGCGTATAGGTGCTAACCTAGCTTTTCCTATCACAAACGCACAGTGAATTTGATTGCTAGCATCTTTCAAACGGAGATAACCGACTGCTGCGTATCCTTGGGGCGACGCATCTGAAAAGAGGTGTAACTGAGCCTCGTCAAGTTTATCAAATTCTCTGGGTTTAAAGCAACGGTCCACTTGAATCTCGCCCAACTTGGGAAGGTCATCCAACCACCGCTTCCACTGGGTTCTCTCAGTTTCCTCAATTAAATCATCCCAGCCAAGTCGCTTTCTACTGAGTGTCTGCAACATCAGTTTGGCTTTCATGGTGTAAGGCGCAATGAATCCTAGGGGATCAAACAGAGAATAAATGGCTGAAACCATTCCTCTACGCGTCATGGGTCGTTGATTAACAACTTGCAGGATCTTCTCTGAAGCCTCCCACACAAACTTGTCTTCTTCAGTGTTCCACTTAAGACCAAGAGCTGTTTCTGTGGGCAATTTCTCTAAGTCCAAGTTCACAACTGATTTTGCTCTCTCGGATTCTGGGATGGTCGTCAGCACCTCTCTGGCATTGCTATACCACTTGGTTAAGCGAAAACCGCCTCTAGAGAGTAATTCCCGTAGTTGAGCAACCAACACGATTGCTTTCTCATTGGTACTCGTCGACTTCATCATATCATCCACGTACATGTTGCGTTTTTCTGTCTCCACCGCCTCCGTTTCTAACTCTCCCCCACAAGAATCAGCGGTCCTCCTCAAACAGAAATTAGCAACACTGGGAGACGACGTGGCTCCAAACAAATGTTTTACCATGCGATACTCCTCCATTTCTCCAGATAGATTTCCGTCAGGCCACCATAAAAATCTAAGCGCATCACAATCTTTGGGTTCCACCAACACCTGAAGAAACATGCCATCCACATCGGCTACCACTCCAACAGACTCCTGCCTAAAACGACTTAAGACACCCACCAGCTGATTTGTCTGATCTGGTCCCTGTAATAACTGCTGATTTAAAGAGGTTCCTCCATACCTAGCAGCACAATCATAGACAACTCTCACTTTGTCAGGCTTTAGAGGATGAGTTGCAGGATGGTGAGGGAGATACCATACTGGTCTGTCCTTCACCTGCAACTGTTCTTTCGGAATCCTTTCAGCATGCCCCTTTTCAATGTACTCAGCCATTGCTGTCTTGTATTTCTCAAACAAGGCCTCATCTCTCTGAAGTCGTTTCTTTAACAGCAAACCTCTTCGCTCTGCAACTGCCTGGTTATTAGGTAAATATGGTGGATCGCAACGCCAGGGTAGGGCGACTTGAAAGTGCCCGTCTACCATCCTGAGACTTCTCTCCATAACTTCTAAGGCTCTCTTATCTTCTAGTGATGCACAAACTTTAGTCTCAACCTCACAGTTCTCGAAATCTGTTTTCCACAATCTATCCAACTGTCTGTTTAGCTGCTCATCTTGAGCCTGACTGTCGATTTCATCCATTAATGAACGATTCTCAGTCTCTTTAATGGCACACACTGACTCTGCATAGATTTCTCCAGGAACAATTCTTATACCACGGCCTCCATTGTCTGTGCCTTCAGGAAATGCAATGTCCACCCTGGAACCATCATGAGAAACACGATCTTGTAAATCTAACCCACTGGTACAATTAACAGAGTTCTCCACCAAACGTAAGAAGTTGGCTGAGCGGTCTGCAGTGTAGTCTCCTCCACCAACAGGACCTATCACTGTCCATCCCAAGCTATACCTAACTGCAACTGGTTCCCCATCTCGGCCAACACGACACTCCATTGGTAAGAACAGATTCGGCTTCTCTTTCAGCCCGATCACCAACATGACACCACCAACGTCCAACTGTTGCAACTCAATGTCACAGAGATCTGGCCAATTTTCGAGGTCCTTCCTCTTTGCAATACAATTCTCTGATATTGGCATATCCTTGACTGTCCTGACATTTGACAGCTCTACAGATACTGACTCGTCCATTGACATCACCACAAGGTCAATTTGCGCGCTCTCTACTCTGGTTGAGCCGGTCATGCCCGATAATGTGAAATTGAACTTCATACCACTTGCACCTAACTTCTCCTGTAAAATTTCATGACAAAGAGTTACTTCTGAGCCACTGTCTAACAAAGCATATGTCTCAACTGGCTCCAGACTTCCACCTTTACTTAGGACCTTTACTGGAACTACACTAAGACAAACTCGCTCGCCGGCCCCAGTAGCAGCTGTTACAGCAGCTCGTTCACTTGCTACTCCACTTGAATCATTGCTAATATTACTTTCCATCCCTTCTTGACTCAGGGTGCTTTGATTGACGCTCAATACACTGGGATCTGCTGGAGGGGGGTGCAGCGATGTGTTATGCTCTTTGTTACAGCCATCCACCTGACACTTGAAATAAGTCTTCGGACATGATCTTGCAAGGTGACCAGCTTGCAAACACTTGATACAAAGAGATTGTTCATGCACTAGCTTCCACTTATCTCGGATAGGCTGGTTCTTGAATCTTTGACATCGCCATATTCCATGTTGACCATGACAAACGGCACAAACTGGTCTTGACTGGTTCCCTCTATGCAAGTTCCTTTGCTGACCTGAAACTCCACTGGTTAATGAGGTAATCATCTTAGGTGCTCGAGCCCGCTGATCCCTCTGCCTTGCATTCTCCTTCGAGGGGCTTGGGGTTAGATCCTCGCCAAATTCATTGTTAACAAGTGCGGCTCTTTCCTTCAGAAACTTTAAAAGGTCTGCAAACTTTGGCCTTGAACCTGAAGAGATAATTTTTCCCGCACATTCAGTCCACTTAGCTCTTAGTGACAATGATAGCTTCTTGTTCAGCTCTCTTAATGTGTTCATATGATTCAAGTCACTGACATATTCAGAGCCCATGCCTGAAAGTGTTCTACTGGCCACCTCCAAATGGCGGGAAAACTCTAACAAGCTTGTTCCATCTGCTTGCCTCAATGGGCGCAGATTCTCTAACTTCCTAATGTGTGCTTTGGCTATAATATGAGGAAGTCCAAAATTTTCCCGTAAAGTACTCTTGGCCACAAGGTAACCTTCATCTACTGGCAGGTTCACACAGCTTTCAATTGCATCCCTTGCCTTTCCAAAACAGTGCTGGATTAACAGCTGCAAGCGCTTCGAATTGTCCAGATTCTCCTTTTCTAAACAAGTTTCAAAGTTATGAATAAACGAGACATACTTAATGGGGTCGCCATCAAAACGCATGTATTCAACCTTAGGTATTGAAACTATCTGACCCAGAGCTCTTGCAATATCTTCTGCGACTCCTTGCCTTGGTAGTTGAGCCTGCACAGGTAAATGCTCTGCTATCAAACAAGTGGTGTCTTGATTGCAACATTCAGAGGGAACTGGCAACGATGGCTTAGGTAATTCTGGCTTTAAGTGCTCAACTACAGTTTGTGGGCATGTCTTCTGGTGTTCAATTGCTGCCTGCCTACCACACTCTGTTTTAACTCTTGGCAATGCTGTGCTGGGCTCTTGAATAACTGGAAATGGCTTCACAGCTGGCAGCTCTTCCATAGGTGGGCCTATTACTGGTACATTGCTTGTTTTGTTATCATCCACTTCAAGGGCGCCGCCCACATTAGCATCTTCAGGAACAAACTCTGCCAATCGCTCCTTGTGATCCTCACCATTGGCGCGTGTACCTTGGCGGTCAACTTCTTCGAAAACATTAAGGCTTACTGTTGCGCGTTCTTCCTCCATTTGAGCTTCCATAATTTCTTTAGCATACTGTAGCTCAGACATTTTCCTCTTTAGCTCCTGTTCGCGTAACACTTGTGTTGTCTTAAGCTGAACGAGCGCAAGCTGTTCCCTTTTCTTCGCCAGGGCCAGTGATACAGAACTTGAACTTAAAGATCGGCTTGTGCGGCTTGACTTTCGAGAAAGTGGCATTGCTCCTTGATCTCTTTCGGATTTCCATGACTCAATCTTACTATCAAACTTCAATTTCCGCGCCATCTGCTCCTTGTAACTCACGCGGGCCTTTTCGAGTTCCTCTGCATAATCAATTAGTTCGAGACACTCGACATATTCTTCATGCGTATTCACAAATTTTCGCCAAACGTCGTCATACGCCTTTTGTTTTAATTTAAGATCCCCCAAACCTCCCTCTAGATCCATCAGCTGTTGAATGACTCCTTGTAATTTTGTAAGAGTGCCAACATAACCTGAGCGCGAATGAAACAATGTTCTCGCCCTTTCAGCTCTATAACTTTCAAATCCGAACAATTTACTCGGTTGCTTCGTACGAGAACTTCTCCTCAATTGGACAGGGCTTTTAAATCCAGGTTCCGACACAGAATTACGAACAAATCCTTGTTCAGCACTCTCAACAGCAGGAAGCGACCGCACAGACATCGTTCCAAACACTGAATCATCCACACTAACGCTGAAATTCCAAACGCGAAAAACGGCCAGCAAAATAACAAATAATCGCCGTGTCATAAAGTAATGTTCTGTTCAATCCAAAGTTATGTTCTCCCTGAGAATCGAACTAATAATCGAAGACAAGCTTAATCCTCTCGCGAAATAATGAGTAAACAATTTCAAAGAACAAGTTGTAATCCAAGCACGTCGCCGCTAAATCGACGAACCAATAACAACATTCAAGAAGTGGCATCCAAATCCCATAAGATCGCTCTCCCTTGTGGTGTTTACGCTTAAATAAACACTCGAAAACAACTTGTCTGAACACAACGACATTTACTCACAGACATGATGGCTAGATACCAAATTAAGACAACTCTCTCTGAGACCGCGTGGGTCATTTGCATAAATGACTGACAGGTCTAGAAACACTACATCTCTCCCCTTCTTACTAGTGAAATCTGGATACACCTAATTAAAATGAATAAACGACTTGTCTGTATTAGCAAAAACAAGCAACAAATTTGAACGACGTTAGAGTCACAAATCAACTGCATGCTTCAAGTGTCTAGTTCTCGTGGACAAGTAGAACATAGTCTGCGAGTCTTGCAGGAGGCCTTGTCTGCCTTTGTGACCGTCGCGGGCCTGTGGTAGGAGTTGGATAACTGGACTACTTGTCTAGTGTCGGAACATCTTGTGGTGTGAGATCTGTTGACAAATGTTCGTCTACTTCTTCTTCAAGTTTTCCAGCGTGCTTGATGTGGCTGGGGACGACTTTGAACATCGATGAATTGCGCGTTATGGTCTTGCGTCCGTCGCTTGCGGTAACCATGGATCCTTTTTTCTCTTCAACTACGAGAGGTACTGGAGTAAACGGGGTACTTAGCTTGTTGGTCTTTGGTTGCTTGATCAGAACTGTATCTCCCAGCTTGATCTTGCTCTCTCTTGCACCTAGCTTTTGGTCTGCATATGCCTTCATCTTCTTCTTCTGTTCTGCGTCTCTCTCTGCCAGATTCTGTGTCTCAGGAATGATTTGGTGGCGAGCTGGTGTTGGTGATGCGAATTCTGGTAGAGTGGTCTTGAGCTTTCTTTGGTTTAGTGCTTCACATGGTGAAATACCCGTAGTCGAGTGCGGTGTCGCTCGATACTGCCGAAGAAACTTGTTGAGTTCTTGTTTCCAGTTCTTGTGTTCGACAGTGGCGGCTCTGATGCATTTCTCTAGTGTTGTCATGAAACGTTCTGCTTCGCCATTTGCCCTTGGCCAAAGAGGTGTAATCTTTCGGTGCTGGAAACCTAAATGTTCAGCAAAGTTCTTGAAATCTGTACCGTTGAAAGGAGGTCCATTGTCGCTCTTTGACACATCAGGAATCCCTTGTCGTGCGAATATTGCATCAAGCTTCGGAATAGTGGATCTGGCTGAAGTGGATGTGACAATTTCCACTTCTGGAAAACGGCTGTATTCGTCGATGACAACCATGAGATAGTCTCCAGAAGGGAGTGGTCCTAGGAAGTCCATCGACAGTTCTTTCCACAGAGCTCTTGGTAGCGGTGTCATCTGTAGAGGTTCGAGTCGCTGTGCATTGCCCGTAGTTGCTGCTTGACATGATAAACAGCTGTCGACTTTCTCCTTCACCATCTTGTCCACACCGGGAAACCAGACCTTCTCTCTGATGAGGCGTTTCGTCTTTACTATTCCCTGGTGTCCCACATGCGCTAGTTCTACAGCTCTATCCCTCAGTGTCTTAGGGACTACGATCCTGTTTCCCCTCAGAATTGTTCCCTTGTAGATCAATAGCTCGTCCTTCACTTTCTTGTACTCCTGCACTTCGGGGTCTGACCACTGGTCTGTTTCTATGGCCTTGATGAGCGCCTGGAGTGAAGTGTCTTTCTCCACCTCTGACTTGATTTCTTGTAGTCTCATCGCTTTTGGTACAGCTCGATTGCATATGTAGTTAACATAGTCCTCTGCAATGTTGCGCTCTTCGCGTTCAGTGATCCTTGGATGACGACTCATGAAGTCGGCTGGGTTTTCGGCATCTTTTCCGGGTCGGTAGATAAGCTGACAGTTGTAGGGCATAAGCCTCAGCTTCCATCTGTCGATGCGGGCTGATGTTTGTCTGTGACTGTTGAAGATCCTGAGAAGAGGTTTGTGATCTGTGATAATCAATGGTGAATTCTGATCCGTACAGGTAAAGATGACAATGTTTAACAGCCCAAACTACTCCCAGCATTTCCCTCTCGGTCTGGGAATATCTCTGCTCGATATCGCTGAGTGCTCTGCTTGCATAGCTGATAACTTTACCGTCCTGTACCAGCAGACATCCAAGTCCGACAGGGCTCGCGTCCACTATCACTTCAGTCTTGAGTCTAGGGTTAAAGTGCGACATCACATGACTCTCGGTTAGAGTGTCTTTGAGTTTGTCGAATGCTCCTTGCTGCTCATCGGTCCACTGCCATGGCGTCTCTTTCTTGGTTAACAGTCGCAGCGGGGCTGTTATTGTAGCGTAATCTGGGATGTAACGGGACACGTAGTGAGCCATCCCTAGAAGTGATTTCACCTCACTGACATTCTCTGGTTTGCTCATCTCAGTGATCGCTTTGATCTTGTCTGGGTCTGCCTTGACTCCGTTCTTGCTGAAGATATGACCATAGAACTTAATTTCACCCTTTGAGAAACTGCATTTATCCTTGTTCAGGCGGACGTCGTGTTGCTGGAGCCGTTCCAATGCGCCACGGAGATTCTCGTCATACTCCTGCTGGGTTTGTCCGAACACGATGATATCATCTTACATGTTCTTGCATCCAGGGATACCTGTAAGTACTTCCTCAACTGCGTTTTGGAAGATTTCGGACGCCGCGTTTATCCCAAACATCAGACGCTTGTATCGCCGGAGACCTACATGTGTGCTAAATGTGGTGATGTGACGACTCTCTGGTGCCAGCTCGAGTTGGTGGTATCCAGACGAAAGGTCTAACTTGGTGAACACTGTCGCTCCGTTAAGGTCTGCAACCAGGTCATCGATCGTCGGCATCAGGTGCTTCTCTCGCTTCACAGCTTTATTCGCCTCTCGCATGTCTACACATATTCTGACTTGACCGGAGCTCTTGGGTACTACGACCATGGGGCTCACCCAGGGGGTTGGACTTGTCACTGGCTCGATGATGTCTAGTTCTTCTAATCGCTTCAACTCCATCTCGACATCCTTTCTGACATGGAAGGGGACTCGGCGGTGCAGTTGTTGCTTGGGTTTGACGTCAGGGTCTATGTGAAGCTTGATTACTTTTCCTTTTACTTTGCCGATTCCTCCAAAGAGACTTTCAAATTCTCCGCTCGCTGGGAACTGGGGACTAGTCTCGTCAGTTTTCACTTGATTGATGATCTTAAGCACGCCTAACTGTTTAGCAGAGTTATAACCCAGGAGGTTTCCTGATTCACCTTTAACGATGTGCAAGGTTGTTTGGGTGCTGTTGGCGTTCGCGGATAGTTCTGCCTGGATGGTTCCCAGTAGAGGTAACGGTATTGGTGATCCGTAGGAGAAAATTCTGCGCTTGGTGTTTTCTGGAGCTCGTTTCATGTCCTTGTATAATTCCCTGAAGGTTTTCTCATCGATGAGGTCAACTGATGCTCCGGAATCGACCAACATTTCCACTTGCTTTCCGTCAATCGTGATTTTGCACATATGTTGTTTGTCACGGCCTACTGTGTAAACGTATTCATCTTCTTCACCAGGGTCTTGATGCGTGACATGTTTCGCCGACTCGGGTGGGTTTGTTCTGCAAACGCGGGCAAAATGGTTTAGCTTGCCACATGAGCTGCACTTCCTGTTCTTCGCGGGGCAGGAGTCTTTGTGAGGGTATGTTCCACCACAGTTTCTACATTTTTCGTCTTTTCCGTCGAGCTTCCGGGACTGGTCACGGTTGCGTGACTCATGGCGACTTTGCTGACGGCGTTGTTTACCCATTGCTTGTGTTGGTGTTCCCCTTTTCTGTGGTTTTACTGCGTTCACGGTTTTCTCCCGACTTTCAAACTCCTTTGCTTGTTTTTCGCTCAATTCTAGGGCTCTACCAGCTTTCATGAGACCGGCTAAGTCGAGGTCCTCTCTCAGAGCTTTGCGGCGAAGGGAGTTTGACTGGCAGTTCAAGATGATCTGTTCTTTGATTTCTTTGTCTGCATTTGTGAAGTCGCAGGTTTTTGCTAGGCTTCTCAAACGTGTATGGAAACTGTCCAGAGTTTCGCCATCCTTTTGCTTTGCCTGCCGGAAGTTATACACCTCGTATGTTATGTTGACTTGTGGAGAGAAGTGAGCGGTTAGTTTTTCGACGGCCTTCTTGTAATCCTTGTCCTCACCGACGTCTTGAAGCGTGTCGAAGATCTCGTCGACCTCTGGACCGCCGTAATGCAACAGAAGGGCTCTTTTCTGCTTGTCTTCGGTAATTCCCATTGCAATGGTTAATCTCTCGAATCGTGCTAACCATTTCTTCCATCTAGGGCCTGCATTTCCATCTCGGTGAATGTCAAACGGTGGGAAGTTTGGTAGGGAAATCGCCATTGTTTTGATTTCGCAGGAAATCGCTTTGGAATTCTCTTCGGAAATCTCTTTGGAAATCGCTTCGGAAATCCTGTCAAATCCTTGTAGAACACGCTCTGTGGGTTCTTTGCTTGGTCCTCGTCGCCAGATATGTGAAGTTTACGCTTAAATAAACACTCGAAAACTACTTGTCTGAACACAACGACATTTACTCACAGACATGATGGCTAGATACCAAAGACAACTCTCTCTGAGACCGCGTGGGTTATTTGCATAAATGACTGACAGGTCTAGAAACATTACATCCCTGAGAACTAAATTCCAAAGCAAATGACGTCCAAGACTTGAAACACTGTTCTCCCTGAGAACCAAATTAAAACAGCGATCCAAAACGTCGCTCACGAATCCAGAGAAAGTCAAATTGTGCCAATAAATTCACGTTGCGTTCTCCCTGAGAACCACACAACCAAACGCTTCGTCTCTCGCAAACTTGTCAGACAGTTTTTTTTGACTGTTAGTTCCCCCAACGAACTAGACAATCCTAAATTTGAATTCGTTTTACTCGCACTTCAAAGGACTGTGCATTAAAACTTCACATCAAAACTGCACGTCAAAAAAAAACTGTTGGATGCGACAACTTGGTTTTCTTCAAAAAACTACAAAACGCACGTGCAATTCCCCTGGGGAATCACATGATCAACAGGAACCGGAAATGGTAGCCACAGTAACGTTTTGCTTTATACGAGGATTTACGAATGTGTGTATCCTCAGGGGTACGCCTCGGGTTGGTTCTCGGCAGGCATCCCAAAATAAACATATTTGGTTTTACACTACTGTGTTATTTGTCGTGAAGTGGAGACAAAATAGAGTGCTTAGTGGCAAAAAGTACACAAGAATGCCTCTATCAGTACTTGAAACACAAATATAAGCGTTATTCCGGCGATACTTAACATTACATGTAAGAACTCAAGAAAGAAGAAAACAATGATGAATCGAATCACATGATTACGGCCAATGGAACGCGTTCAGAAGAGTCCTAAAGGTTCGAGAATCAAATTCAGTTGCACTCTTCCAAGTCAATGAAGAGCTGTTCAGCCATTTAACTGCTACAGAATCTTTTAAGTAAATAAAGTTTGTACCTGTACCTTGATCACTCTGTGAAGTAGACACACCATGATATTTGAGCTCATTGTTACAAGCACCATTGTTTCCTTCTCCTCACTTGTGTTACATCTGACATCATACCGAGATAAGAACCGCGGCTATGCGTTACGCTTGATTTCTTTCAGAAGCGATATCTTACATACAGTTTTAAAATCTTCAGATTATTTTTCAGTGAAAACTGACAAGTGACAACTTCCTCAACTGCGAAAATGTTTTCTTTCGTCTCCCTTACCAGTGATCACTAATAAAACATTTATCATTGACTCTGTCTAATTTAAACTACGCAGCTAAGAAAGGTTTGAATAAAGTTTACTGCGAATCTTTTTGTTCTTTTTAGGGGGCTGTCGCGCCATGAAATTTCTCTCTCCAAACACTGGCCACTATTTAAAGAATCATGTGATTAAAACATTTCTTACTGGAACTAGATTCAGAGAATGCGAGCATCAATGCCTCATGACAGACGAATGTGTTTCCGTCAACATCCAGATTGGACCAACAATTGATGACAAAGTAACATGCGAGCTGAGTAATTCTGATCACATCCAACATCCAGACGATCTCATAGCAAGACCTGGCTGGACGTATTTGGCCACAGAGGTAGGAAAAAATATTGATATTTTCGTAACTTGTCTGTCTTCAATACCACCAAGCACCACTCGATAGTACAATAGTGGTATCAAAAGCCCACTTATTTGCTAACACGCTATCATTATTATTTATTTGTTTGCAAAACGATGGGCTAGCTCAGCAACCGAATGAACAATTTTTGAGGTTTAGGTCATCATACCTCAAAACAGGCTCTGCATTCCTTAGAAAAGAAAGGTGGCTAACAACATTGCAAAATAATTACCCTGTTTTGTTCTTCCAGCACAGAAATACAACTCACAAACCTATATCAGGCGATGCCATCAAATGATGTAGAGTGAATTCCTTCGGTTACTCATGCATTTCAACGCCAGCTTTGTTTCACTCGATCAGACCAATCATCATGTGGTAGTGCAGCTTAATTATCTAGATGTGACATATAGCAAGGCTTAAAGGGAATTTGGGACGGGTTTCAGCCCATATATAGTTAACGTAGTTGGATAACAAGGAAGATTTCGAATTACAATCGTATAAAACGCCCTTGTTTTGCTCGTTACATCTTGTGTTAAGGAAGATAATGTCTTGAACTTTGATAGGGCGTTTGAGGTGATATACTAACGTGACTTTTTATTCTTATTTATTTATTCATTTACTTATTTTTTTTTGGTCAGAACTTTTGTTCCATCCTCAAACCTTGCCTGAACAACGCCAAATGCCTATATGGATATACTGACAAGAAATACGTTTGTGTTTGCGCATCCGGGTTTACTGGCGGCAACTGCGAAAACGGTAATACGCATTTGGCAGGGACAATATACACGAGGATTTGTCACTTTTATTTATTTTTGTCTTTAAACTTAAATTTGGAGTAAGGTTAAGAAACTTTTTATAAGCGAACTGACCCCAGAGCTCTTACACAAATAGTTAATTAAGTTAATTCTTCAAAGCTAAGGCAAAGCATGGTCAGTTTATTGTAGTTCAGTACTAGATACAAACTGGACGCCAAGACAAAAAGAACGGTTCGGTTTTGTTTTCAAATTTGAACCTTTTTCCGTCCTAGCTCACAATCTCTGGCTCAGACCAATTACTACCAGTTCACTTAACCGATAGCTGCGGTGTAGTTTTGAAGGAAACTAAACCGTTATTTTGGATTTTCATACATCAGTGCTCGTTCCGTATAATACCCAAAATCTCTGAAATAGACGCTAAACATTCAAAGTTGTGTAATGTTTTGTTTATGACAATAGTTAACGCGAAAGGAGTAAATTCACAAGAACGATAACTAACTCAGAATTATGAGTAAAAGCACCCATGAAGGTTTGTTTCATAAATGAAGAATATGTAACTTGGGCAGTTTTATATCAAGTTCATACTCGGATCATATCATTTTCCATCCGTGTTTGTATTCTTTCATCTCCAGATGTTGATGAATGTAGCAGTGGTCTGCACAACTGCAGCAAGAATGCGTCTTGCATTAACACAGTTGGAAACTTCAGTTGCATCTGTAATCCCGGTTTTACCGGCGACGGTGACATGTGTTCAGGTATAGCTTGCTGTTGTATTAGTTTTGTCGCTGCTAAAAGATTAAGGTGCATAGCTGTACAATCATAGATAAAATTGAAAGTGCATAGTTTTTTACTGGTTTCTTCCTTCTGTGGACACTACAACGGCTTTTTCGGCAGCTTGAAAAGGGTCATTTTGACTGAAGACGGTTCCCAGAGTGGAACAAGTTAAAACGTTTTATGAGGTAAGTTTAAATGGGGCCCTACTGGTGTTGCACTGATAAAAACAAAATGCGAAGATGGACTGCTGACGGCATGGTGTTTGAGAAAAATTTTAGTTCCACCCCCACCCTCAACGCTTCGATCACGGATTAAAAAGCCGATACAGAGTTTTTGTAATGGCCTTTGAGTAGAAACGGGACTGGAGGTGACCTTGTTCTGATACAACTTTCCGTTTTTTTCATATATTGTAAATGTGGACCAGTTAGCGTACGAACAACCGCTTTACACACGAAAGGCAATGAGGTCTGTATCAAACCAAAGTCACCTTCAGCCTCGCTTTTACTCAAAGACCAGGTCATTGAATACACAAAGGTTTAATGGCCTACAGTAATAGCCAGGTATAAGAACCTGGATTTTTCAATTTACCCCAAATAGGTTCTTATATAAATGGTACTTAAAGCAAATTTAGGCTACCAAGGTTCTTAAAATAGGTTCTTATATTTTCATATGAATTTCATCTGAATATATATATATATATATATATATATATATATATATATATATATATATATATATATATACTGTATATGAAAGGGCCCCTGACCTTGTGCACCCCAAATAATCATATTAAACTGAATAAATGTTTGAAAGAAAATTCGCCCTGAGTGGGATTTGAACCCACGTCCCCCCCGTTACTAGTCGGGTGTGTTTATTCAGTTTTATATATATATATATATATATATATATATATATAATCTTTCACAAGCATCCAATACGTGTAGATGTTTTCTTCAAGAAGCAATATATAAAACACAAATGAAGACAAGACACGTTTATAGAGAACACCTATATTTCGACCGACTTGTCGGTCTTCTTCAGGGTGAAGAAGACCGAAAAGTCGGTCGAAATATAGGTGTTCTCTATAAACGTGTCTTGTCCTCATTTGTGTTTTATATATTGCTTCTTGAAGAAAACATCTACACGTATTGGATGCTTGTGAAAGATTACATATATATATATATATATATATATATATACATCATCATTTCGACACGAAAGGAAGAGAAATGAAACTGAACTATCCAAACACATCTGGGCACTCAAAGATAACAACAAACCTTTTGCAATCAAATGGAGAATTATTAAGCAGTGCAGACAATATAACACCATTGGCAACAAATGTAATCTATGCTTATTTGAGAAATTCGTAATCATTTGTAAGAAGAATTTGTGCAGTTTAAACAGGCGAAATGAACTGGTAAGTTCATGCCCCCACAGAAACAGATACCTTCTCAAGTATTTTTTGATCAAGTAACGCAATCTTTTATAACACTCGATTCATCTATTTATAGCTATTGTTTTTATATATCACAGCAACCGTACGTTCGCTTTTTACTATAACAACTGTTTTTAAATATCGTAGCAACCATAGATTAGCTTTTATAGCCAGTTCTTGTAACGGTCATTCGTTAATATTGCCTGATGAGTGTGGTCATTCTTTGACCACACGAAACAGCATTGTCGCAATAAAGCGATGAATTGAAGTCTTTCTACCATTGATCATTATATATATATATATATATATATATTATAAATATCATCTCATAGTACAGTACAAATCATTTATTTGCACCATAGAGCAATGCCTAAAGGCAGTTCATTCCAGGTATAGTATGTCCTTAACGAGACATGAAACTCATGTTGATACCAAATTCATTACCAGTTGAAGCAATGAGGAGAAATGAAAAAAAAATTAAAAACTGTATGACTCTAGCCCTTGAGGTTTGATCAATAGACATACAACATGGTACTTAAGCTTGAAAGCCAAAAAAATGTCAAGTTACGTTTAAATAGATGATGATCTTAATTCAGCGGTTTCTACCTATACACTTTTGCAGCAACCCCACTGATAAGAACCTAACTTAAAATTTTAGCCTTAATAGGTTTTTATGTGGAGGGGGCTTAAAATAAAAAAAAAAATTAGCCCGACAGATTCTTAAAACCCAGGTTCTTATACGTGGGCTATTACTGTATTAAACAACCGCACGTAGAAAAGTAACAAAAAAACTTGTAAAAAGAAAATATGAATAAACGAACGAAACACGTAACGACGCGCTCTTAAGTACAGTTTTACAGTATTAATTGCGTTGGTTTTTTGCATGGCGAGTAGTTCTTTAGTAGATTATCTTTTTTCATTCGATCTTCAATGGACTGCTGTCCTTTCGCAGAGAGGTTGCTTAACATTAGACAAAGAAACACATCTACCGCGATATGTATAAGAAAAGGCTATACCGCCCAGCAAGTTAAGCTTCAATCATGTCCGATATATCTCAATTAATCCAATGACAGTCCCTAAAAAGGAAATACTATTTTCAGGGAATTTAGTTGTCCTACTGTATACTTACCAAGCACTATATAGGCTTGGTTGTATTGACTCTTGATGAGTCCTTAATTGCACCAATTAACCAAAAAGCTACATTCACAAAATTTCAAGTAAAGCCAGCTTTATATATAGGCAACGGGCTATCAGAGAGCCTGATTTCACCATTAGACAACATTCCCAGTTGATGTTGTCAATACGTAGTCATTGAAAATTTCAGCCTTTTCACTAGGACTAGGACAAGTCAAAGGCATAGTGAATATATGGGGTCTGAAACAAACGCCAAACAAATTAAAAAAAAGAAGAGGGAGGAGAGAAAAAAGGAACTCCCTACCATCCACCATAATTATCTTTATATTGCCGACTTTAATGTCTTTTCGTGTGTTTTATGCTTTATAACAACTATTTTTCCTGTCTAGACTGTAACAGTACTTTGCGCCGCTTCGAAGTATATCAAGATCTGCCAACCAATTATTTTTCTTGGGCAGTTGAACAGTTCATCATTGACGAAAGTCTGTTTCTTGGTTTCGGAAACTACCGCTGGCCATTGTCCAGCCTCGAATCTTACATCTACAAACTGAACAATATAACCGGAAAATTTGCACTTCATCAGACCTTACCCATCAGAAGTGCATATGACTTTGACTATTTTATGATAGCTGATAAACATTACCTGAGCGTTACTCTCGACACATATATTGATGCTAAAGTTGCTATTTATCAGTGGAATGGAACACAGTTTGTCAATTTTCAAAACGTCTCATTAAGATCAGCGACCAAACTACACTTCTTTACAATATTGCCAGAAAGGTTTCTCGCCGTTACAAGTTACAACAACTTAACCTCCATCTACAAATGGAAGGATAAACGGTTTGAAAAGTTTCAGGATATCGCATCATCCGATCTCGCTCGTGGTGTTACGATGTTTGTAATAAACAATGAAACTTTCATTGCCATTGCAAACCGTTGGAGCAGCAAGCATGAATATGCTGTACCATCATCTGTATACAAGTGGTCAGCGAACAGCTTTGTGAAAACCCAGTCTCTCCAGACCTATGGTGCGCGTGATGTAAAATCTTTCAGCATCAGTGGTGATACATTCCTCGCCTTTGCCAACCAGTACTATGAAGGAAGATCCTCTATTGACTCCTTCATTTACAAATGGAATGGCACCATCTTCACGCTGTTTCAGTCCATTCCCACTCATAACGCCAGGTCCTGGCACGCATTTGTGATGTGCGGTCAAACCTACCTTGGTGTGGCCAATTATGGCGGCAAGACAGTCTTGTATCGGTTTTCTGAATCACAGTTCACCAAATATCAAGAGATTGCTACTCACGGTGCAACCGGTTTGACGTCATTTGAATACAAAGGTCAAACTTACATTGTTGTTGCAAATTACGAGGGGAACAGTACAGTATACACTGAAACTTAAGTACCCGGTTGAGCCTGAATGGTAGACCTTTCCACAGGAATTGAAGGGAACACTGAAATAATGATAAAGTTTTATTGTTTTTCGTTTTGTAGCCATAGAAACAGACTGATAAGAGGCTTATGTAGTACTGAAGATGTCACTTTTGAAAACAATACTTATTCAGGGTGCAAGAAGCTCTGTGTTACTTCAGGGCTTTCTTTTGTTTACTCCACATAATTTATCATGATAAATGAAATATGTTACGATGCTTAAGAAGAGGGAAGGAGTGAAGAAGGGTACGATGATAAATAATCACATATTATTTACATGCCCTTTGAAAACTTTGTGGCCAACCCTGGTTGGAAATCTTAAGCCAGTTTTTAAGGATTCTAAATAAACACTTGTCAGTTATTCAACGTTTTGTCGTCGCGCTGTTTCAGCAGTTTTTCCATTTCCTGTTAAAGAAAATGACATAATTAAGCTTTAGTTAAGCACGTTGGATACTGTTTCAGTAGGGTAGCGTTTCTCGGAACATCGTTTGGTAGTTTGATGTAATGAGGTATATTATAATCGTTAGTCAACTTAGTCACTTTAAACCTGAAGAGAGGATGACCTTCATCTTCTCTCGCTTGAAACTGAATTCCAATCTTCACTGTATATTTTATAATTAATTGCGCTGGTGTAATATGAAGTAGCTATAAGGGTTCCAGTATCCTGTATTTCTAGACATAAGTGATATTTAAAAGGTATAGGTGGTAGTCACGTTACGTCATCGCCGCCATGCTGGTGGACGGTAAACAATAGATCTCTCCGATTAGCTCGCTTTGTTCGTCTACCAGTATTTGTTCGTTTCACAATTGTTACCTCTGTCTCTAGAGATTGGCTGCAAACCACCTATAGGGTAATTCATGAAAAGTGCAGTGAAGAGTTTTCAGCACTTCTTGATTTAACTGGTAATATTATCAGCTTTCATAAACTTCATTAGTTCATGGGCTCGCTTTTTCGCCAGCATTTTTTGAAGTAGCAGACATTTGCCATGAACTTTAAGTTTGCATGTGTAAGTTGTGATTTAAGCTGTTAAATATTTAAAGATGAGGGATTCTATCTTGTAAATAGCAGTACTGTATGCTCCAAGCAGTGTGCTTTTGTTTCGCGTTTCATGCTTGCTGAACCATTACCCCGTTTAGGATATATGGGCATCGCGGGGATAAAACCGATTTGTTCTCCGGCTGTAGTTTTGTGCTGGGGAAAAAGGGTGGGGACGTACACTTCAAGTAACTACTTCGCAAAGACTTCTCTGAGTAAAATATGACTCAAAAACTAAGTAGGCAAATTGAGTTAATTTTCAAGGAAACTCATTCTAAATGAAGGCTTGTCAAGTTGTCAACCGATGCCCTAACGTTTTGGTGTTTGGTTTCAGCACGGTATTTCCATCTCATGTTTACTAATTAATTGCAACTGTTAGAGAACTTTACACTTCAGTTGAGCATGTTGGGTACTGATTCAATTAATGGCAACGTTTCTCAAAAACATCGTAGCTTGTCTCTTTAATACGAGTTACTAACCGGTATACAACTTAGACTGAATGCCATTATTATCAGTGTATATTTCAAAGCGATATAGAGAAATTCATCGGGATAATGAAAAGTGCCGTGAACAGTATTCAGCTCTTCTTGATTTTAATGTCAATGTTTACATTCATTTAGTGCGCTCGGTTTTTTCAATTTCAGGCCCTTTACCAGTCTGGTCGCAAATATGTATTTCAGACATGCAGTAGACAGAAAGCACTTTATTTATGGAGCAAGTTGTATTCCTTAGACTAGTGGACTAAGAAGTACATGAAGAACGCACTTGTGATAAATTAAACTGTAAGACTGCGTGTACAATTTGTTTGGAATTATTAATGCTTTAATCCAAAGATGTGATATTAAGTTAAAGCAAAGGCAGTTCATTGAGCAGTGCAATGATCATTTTTCATGATGTGAGCTCCAGCCTTGAAATAGTTTGAAAAAAAGGCTTATCGCACTGAGACTTCCTCCACGTTGCAAAAAGAGGGGACACTCATTGAAAGAAACTTGCGCGCTTAATTGAGAGGGGCGGTAATTGAGCTTGTCTTTGAAAATTGACAGTAGGAACAAGCTTTCCTTGTAAAAGTAAAGGGGGAGCTGGGATAGGTTCTGATTCAAGAGGAGCGTCTATGCGTGGGTGGGTGCTAGGTTATCATGGGGAGGGCCCTTGGGAATGGATCACCAGAAAAAATGATGGGGACGAGAGTAAAAAGATAATGATGGAGAAAAAGGACAAGAAAAACTCGTACAATTAAGAAGGCAAAAAATAAAATTCTGCTCAAGTAATGGGCAAAAAAAAATATTCATGGAAGGCGAAAACACTCCCCTCATCCCCATCAGCTAAGTGTGAAAGGGGAAGACTACGTAGAAATAGGTTATCCACGAGTAACGAGAGTGGGTCGAAGATGGACTGCGAGTTAATGGGTGCATTCATCAACCTGTGAGTGCTACAGGCTCTGCAAGAATATTGGAATTTCAATGAACTATGAACAAAATTGAGTGATTGATGCAATGAGTTTTCAGAAGCCATGCTGTTCAATCTCCCTTAATTCAGACTTACACGCAGGAAGTTTGAAACTACGAAACTACAAATTTGGGGCAAAACCGACAGAGCTAAGCGACACAGGGGTGGGAGTCCACTTCCTCAGTTATGATACTGTTGGCCTGATTCCAGCTGGTCCAAGCGTTATCAGCATAGTAGCTGCCACCACTATAAACAACATTGAACTCCAACTCTCACTTTATTTACTGCTAATCCACCACAGTAGTCCTTAATCTTGGTAGGCCTGTGGATGTTTAATTTAAATGTACGCTTTGATAAAGGGATCCGTGTCAATCGTGGCTGGGTTGTTACATTCCGTGCTGTTGAAAGTGAAGTACCATCTCTTGCAACAGTTGGTGCAGGATGCAATTGGAAGATTAACCCAATAACGCGGAGGTGGGAATCAGTCCTCAACTTCACGAATTCTCACCCCTGTCAGAGGAAAAGAGGATACGATTCGTAAATCATTTCTAAAGCCGCCCAGGGGATTGTTTTATCGTATTATAGAGGCACGCGAGAAGGTTGGGGGAATAGGCAGGGGAGGGTGGGGGGGGGGGAGGGGGAGGGAGAGAAGGAATAAAAAGAGGACGGAGGGAAAAAGGTAGTGCCCGCAGCAAAGCGATTGGTTTTTCATTTCGCCCCCTAATTTATATGCAAATTAAAGGCATCTGCAAAATAGATCACTGCCATCTTTTCCAAAAACCTCTCGAACTCCTCTTTCTGATCATTCGCCGTGTTGTTTTTAAGGTGGGAATAACCGACCCAGTTGCTCAGGATCTTATTGTATCACATTTTTTCCAATCAGAACACCGGGTTAAGTAAGTAACTTAATTAATTCTGACCAATACAGCGATGTGAACGTCTCGAAACGGGACGTAAAATGCCAAGAAAACACAACAAAAACAATGGTATTTCGCTGATATGAAACTTAAAGCCCCCCCACAACACAGCCTGACCTATTCTCACTGAATAATTAATTAGCGCATCGTGAGACAACGCCTGGGCATTCCTTGGTCCTGGGATGCATTATTGCATTGGGGGCCACCCAAAGGAACAGGTAAGACCTCGTGGCCTTGAGTTTTCCACTGTGTCACAGCGCTGGCCGCCAAGACGACTTCTTAAGGTTCGACCCACCTTCCTTCCCTGGTGTCTGCTACCAAGTTCTCATTTCCAAAGATCTGTCCTCGCTGTCTGTCTCTTCCCACAACAATCCGCTTATCTCTTGTTGTGGTAAGTAGTAGTCAGTGAGGCTTATGGTACCAGTAATTTGCAACCGAATTTTAACTGGAATGTTTACGGGGGGAAGTTAGAACCTCTTTTTGAATTCCGAACATTGTTAGCTAGTTTGGCTTCGTAGTTAAACGATTTATTATATCTTTCATTAAGTAAGTGCGCGGCCTGTTGCCAGCTGGTCTATTTTGCAGGCAATATCCACCGTATGGCCCGCTGAATTTGAAAGTTCGATGCAACGTTTTGCTCTTCGTCGACAGAAGAAGTACGTTTTTCAGTGTTCTGATTTAAATACGACAGTAGTGACATTTCGCTTAGACCAAGAAAACATATTATTTTTGGTCTATTTCCGCCAATTTTTGCAGCTCTCATCGATTCTATCCTTCAGTAATATTATCGCTGCCATATGCATATTTCTATTAATGGTGTCACAATTCTGTGGACGGAGAACGTTATCTATTTAGCATATGACTGTGCAGCAAAGCGTTTATATGCACGCTTGAACTTCCCTTGTCATATTTATTTTAATTTTACTGAACGGAAAGGGGTACCGCACCAAACTGCTGTCCTGTAGCCTTCTTTAAAATCCGTGAGTGTTTATGCTTGGGTCTGATATTTTTTCTTCGACTTTCCTTAAATTCAGTTTTCAAACATTTAAACTATCCACCACAATAGTTAAAAAAAAAAACAATAATTAGCTTGGTGATACCCACGTTGCTTATTGTTGAACATGCAGAACATGCAGTTATAAACAAATCTAAGTCAGGCCAACCTTACATCAAGTTTTGGAAAGATTTCCGCACAACCCCGTACACAGTTATACATGCATCACTGTCATACTCAGAGGACCTGTTCCAAAAACGAGTGAAGTTTGAGTCACAAAATGCATGTATAATTAATGTGTGGGGCTGTGTGGAAATCTTACCCAAGTTTGGAAAATACATGCGCAGGGTTTACAAATTTTCAAACATTGTTCAGGTGACAGTGAATCCTTTCCCATTTGATATTTTTTAACTTTTTAAGAAGCATTTTTAATCAACCCTTTCGCTCTCAGGAGTGATCAATAAGTAATTTCTCCGTGCAATATCGTTACATTGTAAAGCAGACAGGTTTTGAGAATGAAGTAGAAATCAACAAAAGGATATTGTTTGATTTAACACCAAATTCTCAGAACTAACATTATAAGCAATGTATTGCAGACACTAAGGAGAATTAGTATTAAGATGTTGGGGTGTAAGAGTTAACTTGGTATGATAAATTGTACGGTGTAACGAAAATAGTGAAGATTGAGCAGGTGGTTGTCTTGTTATGTTACATCAAAAAAGTTGTCAAAACTACTTAACGAATGATTTGGCACGTGCGAAGTGTCTTCCATATGAAAATTTGATAATCACGGCCTCATCTTCTTTTCAATCAAAATTTAAACAAAATCAATACAAGAGACCAGAACATAAATCCCCGCCTGAATCCCCGCCTGAATCTTATGCAGGACATAAATTTTCCGAAGTTTAAAGCGTTGGCTGCTTCTATTTCGTACCTTAAACGGATGTGTTTGTCCCATCTAATGACAGAAGTGGTGTTTTACGGTGTCAAAAACGACTGAGGTGACATTCGCTTGGATCACAAAATATTATTTTTGTCTTATTTTAGACATCGCTTCCTTCGCCATTGATGCTGTCTCTCTAGCTTCAAAATTATTGTTTACGTTCTCATAATTTAGTCTGTCTGCAAACTTACTTCGCTAGCACATACGCACCAGAAATTTAAGTTCCCTTGTCAGATTTATTTTTAGTCTTAAATTTGGTACTTACCTGTTGTTCCTACCTCACTTCATTAAACTCGACAGACGTTTCCCCTTTTTTATGGTTGGTTTTCAAACAATTATAATTAGCCTGGCCAAATCTAGATGCCTGCATATTAAGAGTTAAATTTAGCCACAAATCCTTTCCGATTTCAACCAATAGGACAAGCACGTACAGCACGGACGTGTCTGCTCTTCACTTATAACTGATGACATACATCTATCTTGGTTTGTCTTGACATTGCGTTCAGTGACGATTTCTACAGCCGGTCACAACTCAAGTTGCTACAAGTATGGCGGACTGTTCCTTCCCCGTCTTCTTCTTGTTCGCCTTTTGTATTCTTTCGTGTGCGTGGCTAGAACGCATAGCAGATGCCCAGCAAGGTGAGAAAATAGCATTGACACATGTTTTAGTCCGTTAGATAAACTTCGACATAAGATCTACACTGATACTCTTTCAGCCTTTTTGCTTTTTGAATACGTCAGAGTCAACTGGAAGATGCAGTAATGTATCTTTAGCTTTTCCAAGCTGCGTCCATGACGAAAAGTGTTGAACTGATCTTTCCTGTGGAAAGTACTGTTTCCTATGCCTTTCTTTTTATCAACGAGCAGAGTCCAAAAAATTACGAATTTAATTTATCGGGCCCGGCTCATTTGCTCCTAAAACAGGATTAAACTACGTTTTTCGGTGCAGCTAAGAATTGTGAAAACATTTGTCTCTCGCTACCGTCATGAAACAAACTACACGAACTACATGTACTAGAATAACTACAGGTACTACAGAATTACAGGTACTACAGAATTAAAGTATCTACAGGTACTACAAGGACTACACGAATTACAGGTAGTAAAGTACTAACAGTATTGGTGACACTTTGAGGGTGCTATATTCGTGACGATTATCACGGACCTTTTACTGGCTTTCAGCACATTATCTGACCGATTTCGTGCGATCACACAGGCTTCATCAAATGTTTACAGCACAAATCTCTTTCAAATTAACTGGTTCTGTGAAATGCCAAAAAAAAAAACATCCTCAACCGTAGAGAATGGTGCCATTTATCTTCGCAAGAGTGATGACTCAAGAGCCATTCGGATTAGGGATGTCAGTGAACTGAACGAAACTCACAGAAGTTAAACTCCTTTCATTCCTAATTTCGATTTGTAAATTGTGATCACTATAGCAATGACTTCGAAATCGTTATTTCGCGAACTGCCTTACGCCAGTGTGAGTGACATTGTTTCATATCACGTCCAGTTTAATAACATCATAAACAGTAGTTTGCCTACCAAGAAGTATCTAGATAAACTTTCAAGTCTATATGATTTAGATCTGTTCTCTTTAAACATACAAAACGGCTTAAACCCCAATTCTGAGCTGTTTTATGAAAACATAAAGAGCCACTATTATTCGCCACATAGCTTCAATATCTTAAAAAATAAGCTACATCGCAACGAAAGCAATTTCTCTCTGCTTCATAATAATGTAAGAAGCCTAAGACGAAACCTTGAAAACCTGCAGGTGCATTTGTTAGACGAACTGGATTATAGTTTTTCTGTACTTGGAGTTTCTGAAACTAAAATAAGTACAGTTGATTCTGTAAACTTTGACACGTCTATATCTGGCTATAAATTTGAATACGTTCCAACACCTTCAGCTTCTGGAGGACGTGTGGGCATGTTTATCAAGGACAGCTTGAATTACACGATTATTGACAAAACTTCAAACGAGGCGTTCCAAGCTTTATGGATCGAATTTCATCTCTCTCGGCAGCCAAACATTATCTGTGGCGTGGTGTATAGACAACATAACTCTCTGCAGCAATTTTTGGACTATTTTGATGAAACAATAGAAAAGTTCAGCGCTTTAAATAAACCCATTTTTATCATGGGTGACTTCAATATAAACCTCCTTGCTGTTGAAACATGTAATTATGCACACAAATTTCTTCTCTCATTACAAAGCTATTCATTAATTCCAACAGTTGACAAACCAACTCGAGTATATAATAACTCCGCAACTCTAATTGACAATATTTTCGTTAACAAGCTTGATAGCAAAATTAAAAGTGGGAACATCGTATGTGACATTAGCGACCACCAATTCTGTATTGTTCATGGTGTCAAGGTGACAGCAGGAAAAAGCAAAATATCAGAAAGAGATTATTCTCAGTTCTCAGAACATGATTTTCTTGCTGAGCTCGCTGAAATTAACTGGGATACCGTTATCACCACGGAACAAGGCAATATAAATCGTTCTTTCTCTACATTTTACAACAAGGTGAATAAAGTCGTGGATGAACATGCCCCCTTGAAAACTCTGTCACGACGAAGAGTCAAGCAACTGTCAAAGCCATTACTAGAAATCCGAGTCATTTCGTTCACGCGATACTTCCTGACTGCGGTGTACTCAAAGTTCAACAGAGCATGCCCGGAGGTATTAGATTATGTAAAAAAAAACATGGAAAGATCGGTTCGAAGCAAGGAACGTGTAAATTATGTCACACTGAATAATCTTTCTTCGGCGGATTTTGAACCAGTTTCTACTAATTCGGAGTTTCGCATCCGTTTTCTGCGGTTCGCGATCGCTCAAGAATTTTTTGCAAACGAATAGTGTTGCAGCTGTTACAGCGATGTGGTATATTCCTTCCGGTTTCGCAACCTTTCTTTGTTTATATTTAAGCGAGCCTGCCAAGTCAATACACAGCGGATTTGATCTTAAAACTGCCTGGTTACATGTGTTTTAAAAGAGACAAAATGGTCGTACGTTTTAGCAATTCCTAAAGCAATTACGCGCAAATGGCGGTCAAGAGTGTAGAGGCCAGATATTTCACCATCAAACCTTTAAATTTGTCCGAGGGTTTTCAACGAGTTACGGAATATTTCCAACCAAATCTGTGACATTAATTCATCACGAAGCGATGGAGATCAAGGGAAGATGTCCATGTGCAAGATTTGTGCTCCAAAATGGAGTTTTCGGTAAGTGATATTTACCTAAATTTGAGAGCACATGAGACATTAAGCGACTGTTTTCAGGTACATTTTGAAGCGCGATTTGTCCGAACTTATCTTTCATTAAACACCTAAAAAGTCATATCGTGAGAACAACAAAACAGTGTTTGTTCGGTTGAGATCAAGGGAGACAGGCTAGTTTTCCTAATATGCATGATATTTGAATTTTTTTTTATTTTCCCATACAATCCTTTGTAATCGTGGGCCGCCATTTTTAAAGTTCTTTGCAGAGGAAATTTGATCGATGACCCGAATTTCTGGTAATGGCCTGGATTACTCGCGGGATAAGGAAATCAATAAGAGTGAAGAATTCGCTTTACCTGTCTGATAACAAGGAATTGTATAGAATCTATAGAAACAAAATTCTTAATATTTCACGCGAGTCAAAAAAGATATATTTTCATAAGTTTTTCTCTGATAACTTATATAATATGAAAAAAACTTGGGCTTGTATTAATGATCTAATTAATCGTGGAAAGAAAAAGTCTAGACGCTTTTCCTCTGTTAGGTGCCTAACAAGAGGTAACTTAACATATGATCCCACGGAAATCACTAATATTTTCAATAAGCATTTTTCTTCTGTGGGACACAGACTTGCATCCAATTTACCACCATCTAATCGTTGCTTTAGAGAATACCTACGTGGAAATTACGAGAAATCGTTCTTTTTCGACCCAGTTGCACCAACTGAAATTGAGAGGGAAATACTCTCTATCCCTCTCAATAAGGCGCATGGTCTGTATTCCTGTCCGAATCATATTCTTCGCTCTGCCAGATATATCCTGTCTTACCCATTGGCGAAACTAATGAACTTGTCAGTTATTTTAGGAGAGTATCCCTCTAAATTAAAGCATGCTAAAGTCATTCCAGTAAACAAAGATGATGATGAGACTGACCCAGCTAACTATAGACCGATTTCTTTATTATCTAACTGCAATCGTATCTTTGAGAAAATAATGTTCAACCGGCTAAAAGCGTTTATTGATAAAAAAGAAATTCTCTATAGATCGCAGTATGGTTTCCGAGATAAACACTCCACTCAACATGCAATACTTGATATCGTTAACTCCCTACAAAGGAACATGGACAATAAACTGTTTTCGTGTAGTATTTTCATCGACTTAAAGAAAGCTTTCGATACAGTTGATCATTCAATCTTGCTCAATAAATTAAATTACTGAGGAGTCCGAGGCATTGTCAGCGATTGGTTTTCATCATACCTATTTAAGCGCACTTAAACAACTGAGATCAACTCGCCTATTTCTGATAAGGAAATTGTCCCATGTGGTGTTCCACAAGGTTCAGTGCTGGGTCCTCTTCTATTTCTGATTTTTATTAACGATATTCCAAACTCTTCAGAGAAGTTAAATTTTGTTTTGTTTGCGGGTGACACAAGCATGCTTTATGCTGATAGACATCCCAAATCCCTCAAGGAGACCGTAAACAAAGAGCTGAAAAAGGTATGTGAATGGCTGAATGTAAATAAGCTGACACTTAACATTAAAAAATCAAACTTTGTTATCTTTCGACCTCGACAGCGATTGTTAAATTGTTAAAATTGTTAAATTATGAGATTAAACTCAAAATAATAGACAATAACATATCGTCAGGTCTAGAGTGTAAGGAATATGTTAAGTACTTAGGTGTTCTGATTGAAAATATCACATAGACTATATCGCCGTAAAGATTATTAAAATTGTCGGAGTAATATCTCGTCTAAGACACTTCGTTCCATTCTGCACTTTGAGATGCATATATCAGTCCCTCATACTGCCCTACTTGACTTATGGTCTGACTGCTTGGGGCCAAGCCTCAAAAGCTCATCTTAATAAGTTATTGTTACTTCAAAAACGTGCACTACGTTTGATGTATTTCCTAATTCCAAGAAATCATACTGTTCCTTTTTTATTTTTTCTAAAATATTACCCATTCACCTGCTTTACTCTGAAGCTGTGTTCCACTCTATGTATGATGTCTCAAATAACTCTGGTCCTAAAGATATCTCTGAAAGATTTGTCAAGACCAGCTTGATTCATTCATATAACACGAGGGCTCATCTTGTGGCAAATATCATATTCAATTTTCACGTTTAAATCAACAAACAGCGGAACTCTTTCTCATGCTTTGGTGCTAAAGCGTGGAATTGTCTCCCATCGCAAGTATGTAATTTACCGAAACTGGCGTTCAAGAAATCAATTCGCAAAGCTTTATTCGCAGCTTTAGAAGGCGGGGAGGATTATATTGAGGCACCTAATTTACTATCCAAAATTAACTCATATTTTACATAACTTTTGTAACAAATCACTGTTAATCTCTTTGCCTGTTTAGTTTGTTTTGGTTATTAAAGTGCCTATCACCCCAAATTTTTTTTTCGCTAAAATAAATCTTTCCCCTTGTTCGAAACGCATTGTGGCATTTTTTTTTCCTTTTTTCAACAAATCTTAACTTTTTATAGGCTTCTAAACTGAGCATCGTTTGTTTCACGACTGAGTCACTAAGGGGCATTGGTCTATTCCCGATTTGACGTCACAAACTGATTTGCATCGCATAACCTCTTTGTAGATATGCATGCAAAGTAGATTTTGACGTCAAATCGGGAATAGACCCATTCCCCTTCTGACTCGGTCGCGAAACAAACGATCCTTGGTTTTTCGTAAGTTTTGAAGCCTGTAAAAAGGCGGGAGGTATTAAAAATAGGAAAAAAAGGTCGCTATGCGTTTCGAACAGGTGCAAAGATTCATTTTGGCGAAAAAATAATTTGGGGTGATAGGCACTTTAAGCTACCTTTTACCAATCTATCGTGTGACCATATTTATCCCCGGATGCTAGTGATTGTATTTTATTTATAATTTATTCCTGTCATGGTCCATAGTCTGTTATTTGAAGCTTACAAATTGGTTTATTTTTCTTCTTTTCTTTTTTCTTCCTGTACAACTCGCCTCGACTAGCTTAAGCTACATGCGAGTTGTACATGTTCTTTCTTTTAAATTGTTAAATATTAATAAAGTTTATTTGTTGTTGTTGTTGTTCACTCTGTGATTTTTCGGTTAAAAGTAGTAATTCCATTTAGCTCGAAATCGCCATAATTTTCTAGCTAACTCCGAAAGAAGAAGAAATTCTTTTAAGTATCTTATAACCGTGACCACAATGATATCGCCTTGTGCTTTGTCAACTGAAGGTACTGCACTTTCAGTGGTGCCTTTCAAATGTTTTCAAGAGCACTTTCTTCTCCACTTTTTCAAATTTTAAAACTTTAAATTTAAAAAAAAATTAAAAATTTAAATTAAATCAAGGATGCGTTGATACCAGCAATACTGAGGGCGGAGCGGAAAATCTCGATACCAAGTATCGATGTCTTAGATACTGCACGTGACCTGCCCACGCTCGTCGCTAGTTACAGGATGTTGTATCTTCTCCGTTGTGTTATTGAGCAGGACAATGTTCTCGTTGATAAATTAAAAAAAAACTTTTACTTGTTTGTCTGTGTTGTTGATGAGACTATAGAGTTCTAAACAAAAATCAACATTTCCAGTACGAGATCACCTTACATTTGGTTAAGCAGAGCACGTGACTTACCGGTTGAATCAATGACGTCACAAAGACAGTATCGGACTCGGTATCGTAGCGATTTAAGAAACGGTATCGGCCCATCCTTACTGCAAAAGCTAACTAAAACCTTTATTATTTCCGCCAAAGGTGCCATTTGCTTGCAGTGGTCTGCTGAGGGTTCCAGGTGATCAGGTTGCACTGCTCTTCTTATCAGAAGACAATTATCCTTCAAGTATTTTTCGCAGGCGCATTTGGAAAATATCACCGGATATTCCCCAGTTTTAGCAGGGGAATATTCAGTCACATGATACGTTTCGACAAATCGCGTGCGAGCGAAAATCTTTGGTGTATTAAAAGCGAGGTAATGTTCGGCTTGCGCGCACTTGAAGTCACTCAAGGAGCAGAAGGCGATCTGACGAATGAGATACCGCGACCAGAAATGAAAAACATAATGTCGTACAAAAATGCTGAATAACGTGACAGTGTGAAAATAAACGAAATTGCATTCACTGCAATGTCACTATACCTTCCACAGGGTTTAGATGTAGCCGGTGCAGTAAACAGCCATATTATAACTCAACACACGAGGCTGTGGAGTTGGAGAGAGTGCGCGCGCGATTATAGCAGTAAGTTGGGTTTTCTCTGATAAACGCATGCGCAATGCTTCTCTCAATGGCGGTCGCATAAAATCTGAAAACCCCATTTTCATCGCTTCTCAAAAACTAGTCGTACAGCCTATTATCAAGTTTTGGTATCTGTGAAATTAAGCCAAAATGGAAATGTACAATTTTTTTCCAAAATAAAATCTGTCGGACAAAATTTTATTAATTTAAAAAATGGACAAAATTCAATATTTTCGCCGATTCCAAAAATTGTGCCTGACATATTTTCGTGTTCTTCTCTCGAAATGTTTCTTTACATCCATATTCAAATCCTTATTTTTTTCAGGGGAGGGGGGGGGGAGGGAGGTCGTTCGGCAAGATTTTAAGACAAACATCCCCGATCGGTTTATTTTGCACCCCTCCCCCTATTTTTTGAATACACTTCTTGGACATCCCATAATACATTTGTGGCCACAGACACAATGTTTTAAAAATTAATGTTTTATTTTGGCTCTCAGGTGTTTCCTTGGTCGGCCGTTACGTGACTCTAGCTTGCGTGTAATGCTTACTGAACTGCAAGTGCACGCCAGCTGCCGGCCACTTAAGACACCACGCACTTAGTCATAAGTGGAAGGTACTCCTGCTGACCGGTTCGGGACAAGAGGCTTGAATATGTTATTTTATTTTGAAATTTTTGGTTACAAGTTTTAACACTTAACAATAACAAAAAATGTTGGCACATAACACTTAACACAATAGTACAAGTGCTAATGTTTGCAGATGACACCAAAATGTACAAGACAGTGATCTCTGAAGATGATGGCGCCGCTCTCCAACAAGATCTAGATAATCTGTCCTCATGGTCTGTTGCCTCTGGCCTTCCCTTCAATGATAAGAAATGCAAGCTTCAGACCATTACAAGGAAGCACAAGCCCATTTTTACGAGCTACGAGGTTAACGGCAATACCATCAAGTCCTGTGAGGAAGTGCGTGATCTCGGCGTCTCCTTGGAACGTGACTTGACTTGGCACGCCCAAGTCTCTTACCAAGCTGCACGCGCAAACAAGTTGTTAGGTTTTGCTAGGAGAAACTCTAGGTTTATCTACAGTATTCCTGTAAGGCGCACATTATACCTCGGCCTAGTGCGTACTCATCCTGGCTACGCAACTCAGGTCTGGGCGCCCCAAGGCATTGAATTAATTTCTAAACTCGAAAGTATTCAAAGACATGCCACCAAATTCATTCTTTGCTTGCCTTTTTTTAACAAATATCCCTTACAAAGAAAGACTAATACATGTAAATCTACTTCGCGTGTGTTACTGGCACGAGTTACTAGATGTAATATATTTTTACAAGGCTACGCATAATATGATACACTTAGATCCTTCCGTTGTTCCCTTCGTGCGCGAGTGCGCGCGAAGGACCCGTATATCTGTAACGAGCTCTCAATCTTTCGTTCCTAAAAGATGCAAGACTTCTACCTTTCAGAAATCTTTTTTTTTTCATCAGAACCACTAGAATTTGGAACCTGCTTATTACTAGATTTGACCTGGATAATGTTACCTTTGGGAACTTTAAATCTGTTCTTTACGGCTATTAATCGCGGGCTCTAGCAATAAATTATGATCCGGACTCTCCAAGGAGTTTCAAAAGTATTTGTTTAAAATGTAACACAGCTACGTTTTTAGACCAAGAGATTAGCTTCTGTATGTGATTTTAACTGCTTTTTGTATATTTTTTTTTATTTTGTGGGTCCGCAGTAAATGGCTCCAGCTGTTGCGGTGTCCCTGCCCAATTCAAGTTGTTATTGGTGTATTGTTATCTTGTATTCTCAGTATCTGTATATTTTCAGTTTATTTTTTATTTCTTTAGGGTAAAGCTAATAAAATAAATAAATAAAATAACACTATGCCCTACGTTTAATGTGCTTATCTAGCACCGAATTTCTCCAAAATGCAATGCCACAAACTAGTTTGGAACGCGTTCCTAGAATGCCCGCCAAAAAGTCAGCTAGATACCGAGTTTGAAGTCGATATCGGTACAATCGAGGACGTTTGTACTGAATTGTAAGCTGCTTTTATTTTACCGCCATTTATGTATTCTTTTGGGCTGGTTGGCGGCAATCCTTCTGAAACAGTGGCACGCACGTAATGACAATGGGACTCATTTCGAACATCTCGCTCAAAGCTTTTGATTCGCTGTTACAGACTCGTTGAGTGTATATCTTAACTTACTAAGTATCTTTTGGACTCAACAAGTACATTTTCGTACTCAATAAGTTTAGCATTGATGACCCGTCTAAAACTCCGTTAGATGATTGGTCAATGTACACTTGTTCAGTAAAAGCAAGCCTACTCAATGAGCAAGTGGTCAGTGTTTGGTTACTCGCGCACTCATGAGTTCAGCACATATTCTTTTTTGGAAGTCTATTTTATTTTTAGCCAGTGTTCTTGGTAATAAATTGCGCGGTATAACGAAAATAGGTGCTTGACTTTTTGTCACCTTAACCTTAAGTTTTAACTGGTTTTAACTGGTTAGACGGACGCTAAGTCACATCAAAAAAGTTGTCAAAACGTCTTAAGCAATGATCAGGCGTGTGCTAAGTGCCTTCCAAATAAAAATGTGAGTAATCTAGCACGGCCTCATCTTCTCGAATTGCTCAATAAAAATTTCCAGAACCAAATGAGAACAGAACCTTAATCCCAACCTGAATCCCGATCCCACGCAAAGATTCCGAAGTTTAAAAAACATTAGATGCTTTATACTTCGTCCCTTGAAACATTTTAGACCACAAAATATTTTTTTGTTTTATTTTAGTGAACTTTTGCCGTCATACTTCTTAATCGCACCTATCACCGATTCCCTCCTTCGTTTATGTTGTAATTGTACCTTTAGATATCGATTTTAATTTAAAGTATCCTAATTTGTGTCAGTAGGACATACACACCAGAAAGTTTATTTGCACGCTTGAGCTTTACTTGTCGCATTATTTTTTGGCTCAGACCCATTAAGTAACTGTCGTTGATCTTTTAGTACTTCGGTACTTAACTGTTGCTGTCACTGAAACATTTATTATTAGCTTTGCCAAATCCAGATGCCTGCATCGTAATAGTACAATTTGACCACACGTTCTTTGCAATTCAAACCAGTAGGACAAGTCTGTGGTCATTAGCCAGCTCGTTTCGTTGGACGACAGCTTTTGCTACGTCATGAAAAAAATTGGATTCGACTATTGTTCATTATGACTGATGACATATATCTGTCTTGGGTTGTTTTGCGTTCAGTGGCGATTTCGGGATCTACAGTCGGTCACACCTCAAGTATGGCGGGCTATTCCTTCCCCGTCTTCTACTTTCTTATCTTTTGTGTTCTTTCATGTACGTGGCTGGAGCGCAAAGCAGATGCCCAGGAAGGTGGGAAAATACAACTGACACATGTTTTATTACCATTAGATAAACGTCATATACAAAAGTCGCCAATAGATCTAACTTAGTCGCTTTTTGAATACGTCTGCGTCATCTGCAACAGTTTACAGTGATATGCCTTTTCCAAGCTGCGTGCATAATGAAAACATTGAAGAAGGGTTAAAGTTGTATTCCTTGTGGAAAGTGCTATTTTCTATGTCTTTTCTTTTCTTTTTTTTTTTTCTCAACCAGAAGAGTCCAAAGATTTAGTAGAATTTAATCGTTATCTGGCCTTATGTTGATCCTAAAACAAGACTAAACTACGTTTTCCGGGAAAACATTTTGCTCGCTCAAAATAGAAAACTTCAGTTTCTTATCATAGTTCTATCAAAAATTTTGCGTCGGATTTGGTCTTCTTAACCGGCATTTTCTGTATATACAAAAACAGTGCGATATTTCTTTTCTAACAGTCCATGGCCAGAAATTCCGGACATTTTAGCCCACGCAGTGGCACGCGGTTTCGTTCTCAACAGTAGAAAACTGTAAACAGGATGGCGGCTCCTTGCCAGTGGATTACGCACAGCTAAATTCTATTTGTTCAGTGATTTAGTTTTACACAATACTTCGTGCTTAATAAGATATTGAGCAATTCGATGTAGCTGCAGCCTATCTGTTGTAGGAACCTCGTATAAACTTCACAGAGAATCGTATCCGATGTGTACGGTCAAAATATCTTCCGAAGACTGTCTTTGTTGACAAACATGTTTCAAAATATGATCAAATTTGACAAAACAACATTCTTAAACTTCTCAATTTCAATGAAATCTAATTTTTGCGACATTTTTTAACCAAAACAAAACCGATCGATCAGGTCTATTTAGCGTAATGAATTTTAGTGTTTCCCGCGTCCATAGGAATGTTTGCTGGCCAAACGTATCGTCCATTCAACTTGTATCCCACTATTCTCTACAGCATTAGAAAGCTTGTTTTTCACTGATAATTTTGATACCAAACATGGCGGAGTTTGCTGCAAAATGCAAGTTTGTCGCCCAAGAATACAGCACATGGTTCTCGGATAAACACAAACAAGACGCTTGTGTGACATTCGATATCTGTGCTTCTCGTGAGACTGATTTGTGCTGTTCTGAACTGTTTTTGAAGGCAATTAGCAGGGCGAAGAAATAAGCATCGAAGGTGAAAATTGGTCAAATAGTACCTCATACGATGCTTTTCCTCAAGCGATTGTGGCACTTGGTCCAACCCGATTATGTTGTCCGCTACGGCGCATCAAAATTTGGTTCGGCTGCAAAAATTGGATTTCAAGCTTCTGAAATACAGAGCGTTGTATGAGCCAAGCTTCGAAAATAAACATCGAAAAAAAGAAGGGCGAGTAACATTTGTCGGTGAAAGCAACTTAGTCAGAATAGCCGAGGAAACTTTTAAGATTTCGACCGGATTGCGGCACTTGTTCCCGGTAAGCCAGAACTTGATCTATTTTATTTTGTTTTATTTCTGCCATACATTTCCTTTGAGAGTTTGGCGGCCATATTGCCAAGTAAACCCGCGCGTGCGCCGTTGCGTTGTCCGGAATTTCTGGCCATGCTTTCGTTGTTTCAGGAACACTCCGCTTGTATACCTGGAAAATCTAGTTAGCCTTAACTAACCCAGCCTGTTCTACTCAAATTCGGTGTGTAACCAAACAGCCAAAGAAAGTGTTCGAGAATTGGACCTTACCCTCGTGCTGAATTGCCAACTGGCATTATATTTAAGAACGTTTCCTGGCTTACATCGTATTTAAAGAAGCATGCATACAAAATTACGGTAATGTTTATAGTGTTTGCGATCTACCGCAGTTCGCTTATCTTAAAACAATTATATATAAAACTATTACTTTTGTCTTATTTTAGATAAGTTTGGTCACCACCAATTTCCAGCTGTTACTTGTTTTATTCCTCTTCACTATTTTCTATTACTTTGATAAGTCCTACTTATTTCCCCGTCTCACCTTATTCAGCCGATAAACTTAAGTTTGTTTCTAAGCTTGAAAGCATTTCTTCCTCTCTTTGGCTCGGCACGCAATCTTTCCTCCTCAACGAACGTCTGCTTATCGTCTCCAATTCACTGTGTTTCGTAAAGCCAATCATAAGCTGTGATAGATCATGCTCCCCTCGTGAAGTTTATAAATTCAGTACCGCCGACCGGTTAGCTCAGTTGGTAGGGCACCGGACTGCTGTGCGGGAGGTCGGGAGTTCAAACCTCGACCGGACCAACACTTAGGGTCTTTAAATAACTGCCTTTGTAATGACATCAATAAACTGGAGGTCCTGTCTCACAGTGTTGGTGTGGGACGTTAAAGAACCCATACACTGATCGGAAAGAGTAGGGGTGTAGTCCCCGGTGTGATGGTCTATAATAACTTATTTTGTTCTGGGGGCACTTGTGTTGATCCTACTATTTTAACTATTCTAATAAGATTGTAAACTGCGTGGCTGCAATTTGCGGCTAAACAAGCAGTCTGTATCGCATGTGATTGAATGCACCTTTGTAATAAATTGAAGTGTCTTTTGGTCGAGCCACGCGTGTGTTTGTACCAAGTGTTTATAACTTGACGGAAGCTGTTACTTCGTTTGAAAAAATAAATGCAAACCTTAGATTACTCCAAGCGGCCGGATTAAGGAGGACTATAAGAAAGTGTTACACTCCGCCATAGTCCTGTGGATGATTATTTTGGAGATATCCTTCTAGCTTTCACCTACTTTCATTGTATTTTAAACACCATCGCTCAACATCATTACGGTCAAACTTGCAGGGTACCATAAACCACGCTAAATTGTTCTTCCTCAGAGGCTCTTGCCTCTCTCCATTCTTAAGGTCGCTTAGGCTTGCAGAAGCGATACCGAGCTTCTAGAGATTATCCACTTAGTCTTAACCTATCTTGACTCTGTCTAATTTGAACTACTCAGTTACAGTGCGACGCGCCTTACCGTGGCCACCCAACAAACATTTTTACAAGTTAGCCAATCAAGGTACTCGAATTTGATTGCCAGACGCGCCTCCGTAGAAAGTTTCAACACGCAACAACCAAATGGTTTACTCAGAATTTTGTTGTTTTTTTTAGGACGCTGTCGCACCATCAAATTTATTCCACCAAAGGCTGGCCATTATCTAAAGAATCATGTAGTTTCAAGTCTTACCATTGGAACTAGTTTCAGAGAATGCGAACATCACTGCCTCATGACGAGCGAATGTGTCTCCGTCAACATTGGACCAACAATTGATCACAAAGTAATATGCGAGCTAAGTAATTCAGATGACATCCAAGATCCAGAGGATCTTATAGCAAGGCCAGGCTGGACATATGGAGTCACAGAGGTAGGAAAAAGTAGGTTTTCTGCATTTGATACCTTCTAAACTTACTTGTCTTCATTACCTTCGAGCATCAATCGATAGAAGAGTACAAAAGTGGTACATACAAAAGATATTGCGGCTATCTTTATTTGGCGTTGAAAATAGGCAAGCTCGGTCATGAACAGTTAAATATACCCCTAATTTTAGCTTTTAAGTCGTCAAACCTCAAAATGATTTTGCTCTACTTCCTACATCTTGTGTCAAGGAAGTGAAGTCATAATGTCTTTAACTTTGACCGTTGAGGCTCTTGTTTAATACTAGCCTGTTCCAGGCGTTCAGATAGTACCAGCATTTTTTTTTTTTTTTTTTGTGCTCGCACAGTCTCGTTCGCCTGCCTCCACTATCTGAGAGGCTGGAAAAGGCTAGTTTAATACCATTTAAAAATCGATAGAGTGTTTTCACGTGGCGTCACGGCAGCCAAGTTGGTGTCCCAAACAAAACCTCTAGGAATAGGCCATTTCCGAGTTCATGTCTGCCTCCTCTTCAAAGCGAGTCTAAGCGCGAAGTTTTTGTGATGGTAATTAGCTCTACTTTACACATGAAAAACTAAATTTCCTAACAAAAACTTTGCACTTAGACTCGCTTTGAAGAGGAGGCAGACATGAACTCGGAAATGGCCTATTGCATTCTATTTTTACAGAAATAGTTTCTTTCGTTTCAGTAAACCAACATGGCTGATAGTCACTTGAGTGAAAACACTCCATACATTGGCTTGACTCTAACAGCCGCCTTTAGAGACCCATACACCTACATTCTAGTCCACTACTATGCACGTTCACTGAGAAAAGTTTGGACTGAGTGGAATTACATATCTGAGATGGCGCCTTGTTAGGAAATTCAATAAGCATTCATTTCCATCAGAGGCGAGTTACAAGCAATTTACAAAGAATAAAGTTCCTTTGTTTGAGATCTAGTGTAATAAATCTCCAACATAATATTCCAAGAACTGATAGGGGTGACGTATTTACTGGCTTTTTCATTCTTAATTTTTTTTTTTGGTCAGAACGTTTGCTCCATTCTCAAACCTTGCCAGAACAACGCCAAATGCCTATACGGATATACTGACAAGAAATACCTTTGTGTTTGCGTATCCGGCTTTACAGGCGAAAACTGCGAAAACGGTAAGACGCACTTTTCTAAGTTAATTGCCTGGCAAAGCATACATGGGGCTTCGTCATTTCTATTTGTCTGTTGTTAGGCTAAAATTAGCAGGAAGGTTAAGATTACTTTTTCATAAGCGAACTGGTCTGAGAACTCTATAGCTAACATACAATGTTCGAGACGCACTATGATAGGTCGAATTGAGTACATTAATAAATCACCGGTAAAGCGAGCACATTCACTTTTCAAGGGGTCGAAAAACGCGCCAAGTTCATTTTTATAAGCACGCCGGAATTTGGAACAACACGAAAGTGGCTACGGCCCGTGATTCTCGCACTTTTCGAATGATCTTACAAATTGGCACGTGCTTATATTATTGACTTACGCTGTGACGTACGCTGCGTGTGATTATAACTCATAAAGAACACTCGAGAAGTATGAAAAGCACTTTATCACTTACGTTCGTAAAAGTTCATGCATGCTTATATACCCGGTAACTCAAGAATGCACTCCTCGCGTTTTTTTAAATTACTTTCATTTATTAACATTCAGTTAAGGATTGCATTTCACAATGTGCATTACTTAGGCTAAGCTCTGTTTGCTGGGAAGAGAACTGAACTCACGCAAATCTTTGTCATGGTTTGGCCACTCAGTTAAGTGGCCGTTTATTGCAAGATCATCTAGAATTACAATAAAACAGGAAATAGTGTTTTTTTCCAGCAAAGATGAGGGCAAACCCCCTTACGTGACACTACGCCTGTACAAATGTAACACTGCAAATGCTACAGAAATGGGAGGGGTAAAGAAGGTGGGAAAAAAAACATGCCCTGCGCCAAAGCTTCTAGGAAAGAGGCCTGCAACCCGATGCTCACTGCCTGTTTCATACCGTGAAGGACTAGGTACGAGTCTGTAAATTATGGGATTAGCAACTATTGATCTACATAGTCAGAAAGAGCACGCCAAGATTCACAAAATCCCAAGTTTGGTGTTAATCGGGCTAGTTTTGACTGAGATACAGGCATTTAAAAACGTAAAAAATTACAAATGTATGGAAATCCGAACAAATCCGGACTTTTGTCCGGATTTCCATACATTTCTTTGTAATTTTTTACGTTTTTAAATGCCTGTATCTCAGTCAAAACTAGCCCGATTAACACCAAACTTGGGATTTTGTGAATCTCGGTGTGCTCTTTCTGACTATGTAGATCAATAGTTGCTAATCCCATAATTTACAGACTCGTACCTAGTCCTTCACGGTATGAAATCAGGCAATATGCTTAATTCTAAATCTATTCAAGTGCCGGATGTGACACCATCCGGGACATTAATCACGGGGCAGGTCGCATAAAATTATGTATCCCCTTTGGTAATAAATCTCCTTCTTGAAAGTTGAGGCAAAGCACAATCAGTTGAAATACTATTCCGTACAAGATCAATCTGACCATCTGTGGCTATGGGCACCTAATCAACAGTTTCACTGCACCGCAGTCGAGGGAGCATTATTGGTTTTGTCGCGGGTGTATGGAGGTGGAGCTGAAAGGTATATAGCTGTACAATCCGAACCCATCACTTCATCCTAATCGGCATGATAATTTTTGCCTGGTTTGTCTTTCAGTGGCTTAAATTAGGGCGTTTTCGGCAGCTTAAAATGGAAGTTATTGACTGAAGTCGGTGCCCAGGGTGGAGCAAAGACTTGCTCTTCTATTTGAGAAGGCGGGTCTGAAAGTGACTCTGGCTGTAAAACGACGTGTTCAAATTAAGCTTTTTGGAGTAAACGTTGCCAATAATTAGTGGAGCTTGTAATACGCTGTTTTGCGCGCTATTGTTTTGGGAGGTGGAGTTTTGCATATTATTATTACTCGCGGGAGTTTCAAAATCAGTCAACCATTCTCCCGAACAGCCTCCGAAACGCAAATTTGAAGGGAGTCGAGCAGTGCGTTCAGAAAACCGCATTTCGTCAGTGCTTGTAGATGTCGTAAACGAGCGAAAATTTGCAGGAGCTTTCCTGACACCCGGTACTAACTTTTCCATATGCTGGGCGTTAACTTAACCGATCAGTTCGTCGGAATATTCCGCTTTAAGAACAGATTCCATACCAAAACGCTTCCAAAATAATCTATTTTCAGAGCAAATTTGATTATTGAGACCTTAAAAAACAATTTTTTGTTCAGAATTATTAATTGCTCCCTCCTCCACAAATTCCAAATGTTGGTACTTGGCCAGGGGAAAAACGTACGCACTGGTGGCCACTTGTTGGCCGTATTCTTTGTTATCACGCGCACCTTTCTCTAATCAATTTCGAATTTTGGCGCCGGCGCGCGTAAAAAGTACCCAGATGTGTCGCGGCATTCTGAGCGATGACGTCGCCCTGGTGTTGTAGCTGTGTGGTCGGCGCGAGAAAACGGTACTTTTAAGAAGTCGCTGAGGTCGCAACAAGTACTTTGCCCTTGTCCCATATAGAGGTTTAACGTAGCTGTACAACCTGATCCCATCATTTTCCAACCGTGTTTGTATTCTTTAATCTCTACCCAGATGTGGATGAATGTAGCAGTGGTCTGCACAACTGCAGCAAGAGTGCATCCTGCATTAACACAGTTGGAAATTTCAGTTGCATGTGCAATCCCGGTTTTACCGGCGACGGTCGCATATGTTCAGGTATAAATTGCAGTTTTATTAACTTTCTCTCTGCTTTGTGCAGGTACAGAACAGGAGTAACATAGCAATACAACCTGATCCCATCCCCTTCGAACCCGCTTTTTTGTACTCTTTAATTCTCAGATGTTGATGAATGTAGCAGTGGTTGGCACAATTGCAGCAAGAATGCTGGTATAGCTTGCTGTTGTATTAGTTTTGTCGGTGCTGAAAGGTGTATAGCTGTACAATCATAGATAAAATTGAAAATGCATAGTTGTTTACTGTTGTTGTTGTTGTTGTTTTGTTTTTTTTTGTGTGTGCACACTACAAGGGCGTTTTCGGTAGCTGAAAAAGGATCTGACTGAAGACGGTTCCCAGAGTGGAACAAGTTAAAACGTTTTAGTATGGGATAAATTGAGATGGGGCCCTACTGGTGTTGCACTATAAACAACGGCATGGTGTTTGAGAAAAAAATTAGTTCCACCCCCACCCCCAACGCTTCGATCACGGATTAAAAAGCCGATACAGAGGTTCTGTAATTGCCTTTGAGTAGAAACGGGACCGCAGGTGACCTTGTTCTGATACAAATCTCCGTGTTTTTTTTTTTATTGTAAATGTGGACCAGTTAGCGAACAAACAACAGCTAAACACATGAAAGGCGGTGACCTCTGCATCAAACCAAGGTCACCTTTTACTCGAAGACCAGGTCATTGAATACACAAAGGTTTTATGGACTACAGCAATAGCCCACGTATAAGAATCTGAATTTTTCAATTTAGCCAAAATGGGTTCTTATATAATTTAATAGTACTTACCATAGAGCAATGCCTATAGGCAGTTCATTGCAGATACAGTATCATGTGTCTTTAACAAAACATGACAAAGAAACTCATGTTACGTTGATACCAAATTCATTACAAGTTCAAGCAATGAAGAGAGATGAAAAAAAAATAAATTAAAACTGTATGGCTCTAGCGCTTGAGGTTTGATCAATAGGAATACAACATGGCGCTTAAGATTGAAAGCAAAAAAAAAAAACAATTATCTCAAGTTACGTTTAAACAGATGATGATCTTAATTCAGCGGTTTTTACCTATACAATTTTACAGCAACCCTACTGAAAAGCACCTAGCTTAAAATCTTAGCGTTAATAGGTTCTTATGTGGAGGGGGCTTAAAATGAAAATTTTAGCCTAACAGATTCTTAAAACCCAGGTTCTTATACGTGGGCTATACTGTATTAAACAACTGCACGTAGAAAACTTACAAAAAAACTTGTAAAAAGAAAATATGAATAAACGAACGAAACACGTAACGACGCGCTCTTAAGTACAGTTTTACAGTATTAATTGCGTTAGTCTTTTGCATGGTGAGTAATTATTTAGTACATTACCTTTTTCATTCGCTCTTCAATGGCTGGTGTCTTTTCTTAGGAAGGTTGCTTATCATTATGCAAAGAAACACATCTACCGCGATATGTATAAGAAAAGGCCATACCGCCCAGCAAGCTAAGCTTCAATTATGTCCGATATATCTTAATCCAAATGACAGTCCCTGAAAAAGAATTACTATTTTCATGGTATTTAATCGTCTTACTGTATACTAATCAAGCATTATATAGACTTGGTTAGTATTGACTCTTGATGAGTCCTTGATTGCACCAATTAACCAAAAAGCTACATTCACAAAATTTCAAGTAGAGCCAGCTTTTTAGGCAACGGACTATCAGAGAGCTTGATTTCACCATTAGACAATATTCCTAGTTGATGTTGTCAAAACGTAGTCATTGAAAATTTCAGCCTTTTGACTCGGGACTAAGACAATTCAAAAGCATAGTGAAATTATGGGGTCTGCAACAACGCCAAGCAAATTAAAAATGAAAAAGAAGAGGAAGGAGAGAAAAAAAGGAACTCCCTACTATCCACCATAATTATCTTTATATTGCCGACTTTAATGTCTTTTCGTGTGTTTTATGCTTTATAACAACTGTTTTTCCTGTCTAGACTGTAACAGTACTTCGCTCCGCTTCGAAGTATATCAAGATCTGCCGACCAATTATCCTCGGGCAGTTGAACAGTTCATCATTGACGAAAGTCTGTTTCTTGCTTTCATTGACTGGTTTATTACGAAATCTTTCATCTACAAACTGAACAATTTAACCGGAAAATTTGCACTTCATCAGACCTTACTGATCCAAGGTGCATATGCCTTTGACTATTTTATGATAGTTGATAAACATTACCTGGGCGTTCCTCTCCGCTTTCATGCTAAAGTTGCTATTTATCCGTGGAATGGAACACAGTTTGTCAATTTTCAAAACGTTCCATTCAAAGAAGCAACCACATTGTTCTTCTTCACAATTTTGCCAGAAAGGTTTCTCGCCGTTACAAGTGACAACAACGTAACTTCCGTATACAAATGGAATGATCATGATACACAGTTTGAAAAGTTTAAAGATATCGCATCATCCGAGAAAGCTTATGGTGTCACGATGTTTGTAATAAACAATGAAACTTTTATCGCCATTGCAAACTGTTGGAGCAGCAAGTATGGACTTGCTGTGCCATCATCTGTGTACAAGTGGTCAGCGAACAGCTTTGTGAAAATCCAGTCTCTCCAGACCTACGGAGCAGTTGATGTAAAATCTTTCAGCATCAGTGGTGATATATTTCTCGCCTTTGCCAACAGTCACAATGGAAGTAGCCCCTTTATTGACTCCTTCATTTACAAATGGAATGGCACCAAATTCACGCTGTTTCAGTCCATTCCTACTCGTAGAACAGTAAAGTTCTCCTTGCATGTATTTGTGATGTGCGGCGAAACCTATCTTGGTGTGGCCAATTACCGCCTCAGGTCAATCGTGTATCGGTTTTCTGGATCACAGTTCATCAAATATCAAGAGATTGCTACTCGCGTCGCAACCCATCTGAAGTCATTTGAATACAAAAGTCAAACTTACATTGTTGTTGCAAAAAACTGGGGGAACAGTACAGTGTACAAATGGGTATAAAATACGATGAAACTAAAGGACCCGCTTGAGACCTGAATGGTAGACCTTTCCACAGGAATTGAAGGGAACACTGACATGATAATAAGCTCTACTGTTTTTCGTTTTGTAGTCATAGAAACAGACTGATAAGAGGCTTACGTAGTACTGAAGATGTCACTATAGAAAACAATACTTATTCAGGGTGCAAGAAGATCTGTGTCACTTGAGGGTTTTCTTTTTGTTTACTCCACATAATTTATCATAATAAATAAAATATATTACGATGCTTAAGAAGAGGGAAGGAGTGAAAAAGGGCACGATTATAAAATAATTTATTCAGGGTGCAAGAAGATCTGTGTCACTTGAGGGTTTTCTTTTGTTTACTCCACATAATTTATCATAATAAATAAAATATATTACGATGCTTAAGAAGAGGGAAGGAGTGAAAAAGGGCACGATTATAAATAATCATTTATTGTTTATATGCCTTTTTAAATAACATTGGATAATTTAGTAGGATAAAACAGGAAAACTTGCTATAAATAGAAAATATGAGAAACAGAAGTAAAGGAAATGAGAGCTCTGGGCCCGGTTGTTCGAAAGCCGATTAACATAATCCAGGATTAGCGTAAACTTTGGTTGCGGTTTTTAACTATTGGATGAAAGTTGTTTTCGCTGATTTTTGTTTTCCAGGATTGACTTCCCCTAATCTAAAATTTTGCAGAATATCGGCATTGAACAACGTTTGGGGACAGAGAAATAAGCTCCTTGATTAACTTTTAATCCTGGTTTATTTAGTATAATCAACGATTCCTCCAAGTTTAAACTTATCAGTAAAGACCCTACAATTACTCGTGAAAGTAGGCTTCAACGGTTTCTCAGGGATCTGAAAAAACAAGGTAAATTGGAGAATGATTTATATGACAGCATCTACCCCAGCGGGTCCCAACCGGCCAGAATATACGGTTTGCCCAAAATGCATAAATTACGCGATCCTACATCCACACCCCCTTTCCGCCCCATAGTTTCATCTATTGGCACATATAACTACAATTTAGCTAAGCTTTTGTGCAATCTCCTTGAACCACATATTCCCAATGATTACAATGCCACTGACACTTTCACGTTTGTTCAGGAAATTAACAACTTACCCATGTTTGGCAAATTTCTCATTTCCTTTGATGTGGAAAGCTTGTTTACCAACATCCCTCTCGAGGAATGTATTGACCTGGCGGTCAAATACATCTCCGAGGGAAGCCCTGACCTCAAGCTTACCCCCCCTGATCTCAAACGTCTTTTTACATTTGCCACTGCTGAAACTCACTTTCTGTTTAAAGGTTCCTTTTATGACCAAATTGATGGTGTTGCCATGGGTTCACCCCTAGCACCTGTCCTCGCCAATCTCTTCATGGGTCACCATGAAAAGATTTGGTTAGAGCAATATCTAGGTCCTGATGTTCTATTTTATCGTCGTTATGTGGATGATACGTTTTGTTTATTCCATTCAGAACAGGATGCTATTGCATTTTTCGACTATATCAATAGTCAACATCCCAACATACGTTTCACGATGGAGAAAGAAATTGAACATGTTTTGCCATTTTTAGATGTCTTAATCGACAATACCCACCGTAGTTCCGTCGTCACTAGTACCTTCCGTAAGAAGACCTTCACGGGTTTGCTCACCAATTACTTCAGTTTCACACCTCTGTCATACAAAATTGGTCTTATCAGGACATTAATTGATAGGGTTTTTAAAATCAACAACACTTGGTTAGGCTTCCACAAGGACATTACGAAATTAGTGTTCATTTTGCGCAAGAATCTTTTCCCCGTTCACCTCATCGACAAATGCGTCTATCGATATTTGAACACAGCCATTGACCGACACGGCTCCACTCAAACACCTCCTTCCTCCAATATCAATTCACAGGGTAAACAATACTTTTACAAGTTACCTTATTTAGGCCGTTTTTCTACTGTAGCTCAAAGCAAAATACGTCGCCTTGTTAATCGTTATTGTAATGATCTTGACATCAAACTGGTGTTTACCACGTTTAAATTAAGAAATCTTTTCTCTGTGAAGGATTCTGTCCCTAGAGAACTCCGTTCACGTGTGATTTACAAATTTACTTGTGCTTGCTGTAATGCTTGCTATATTGGCGAAACTAGTCGTCATTTTTCCACACGTGTCCGTGAACATCTCTCTTCAGACAAGTCCTCACACATTTTCAAACACTTACTAAGTTCAGAACGTTGCCGTCAATCTTGCTCTACAGATTGTTTCGAAATTCTTGATTCTGCCCCTACTAGATTTCAACTCAAACTTAAGGAGGCTATGCACATAAATTGGGAAAAGCCTAATTTAAACCAACAAGTTCATCACGTCAACCTGACACTTACGCTTTAGCTTTATGTTCTTTCACACTTTGTTACTCACTCAAATATTTTTGTCACTTAATCTTAATTAATTATGTATGTTTTACCTAGTTGTCATAAAGTCCAACGGTTTTTCAAATACTATGTAACTGACGATGATGTTGGCAACATCGAAACATGTCTTTTAAAATTAAAAATGTCGCAATCTTCTTAAAAATCTCGATTTGGTTTCTGCTGTCTCGACCTTTTAATCCTGGATTTGCGTTAATCGGCTTTCGAACAACTGGGCCCTGACTTTTAAATAGTTGTTTTGTAGGTTTCTGGAGAATAGAAATAGGGATATCATTCCAAAAATAACATCCAATAAGTTTTAGCCAAAATTTCCCAATATTTATCAGTCTGAAAAAGGGCTAGGAGTCAGATGCTGAAGTAATGCAATTCGACTGGAAAAGTGTTCATATAAATTTTAACTATGTTAGGAAGCTTAATGAGACCAAACTTTACTTAATGGGGACTGAGTGATATGATCACAAAGTGGGACATTGTTAATGATTCTAACTACTTTGTTTCGAACCTTTACCAGTCAGTCTACGCAGTTGTACTCTACACTTTAGGTGTAGCAATATTAATGTATTCTGTATTACTCTGTTGGGCAATTTAAGCTTTTTAATTTTTGTCCCATTCTTTATATGTTACCAATATATTCCATTCCGAAATGCGTTTGTACTCTGACAACGCACAGATGACAAAAACGTACATTACCTATGAGCCGCATGCCTATTAGTGCTCCAAGCAGTGTATTTTTGTTTTTAGTTTTTGTTCAATTAGCTAAAGCCATTTCCCTTTACCAATGAAAAGGCATTCCCGGACGAATTTTTTTTTTCTCTGTGCTTTGTCCTGGGGGAAATAATTTATCGCCAATTGAAATGACTCCTTTGCGAAGATTTATCTGAACAGAAAACTGTGTGGCCAACCCTAGTTGGAAATCTTAAGCAAGTTAGGTAAGGATTCTAATTAAACACTTGTCATTATTCAACGATATGTCGTCGCGCCGTTTCAGCAGGTTTTCCATTTTCTGTTAAAGAAAATGACATAATTAAGCTTTAGTTAAGCACGTTGGGTACTGTTTCAGTAGGGTAGCGTTTCTCGGAACATCGTTTGGTAGTTTGATGTAATGAGTTATAATAATCGCTACTCAACTTAGTCACTTTAAACAAAGAGAGGGTGACCTTCATCCTTTTTCGCTTTGAAATGAATGCCAATCTTCACTGTAAATTTTACAATTAATTGCGCCAGTGTAATATGAAGTAGCTATCATGGGGTTCCAGTATCCTGTATTTCTAGACATCAGTGATATCTCACAGGTATAGGGTAATTCATTAAAAGTGCCGTGCAGAGTTTTTAGCACTTCTTGAGTTTACTGGTAATATTTTCAGATTTCATAAACTTTATTAGTGTATGGGCTCGCTTGTTCGCCAGCATTTTTTGAAGTAGCAGACACTTGTCATGAACTTTAAGTTTGCATGTGTAAGTTGTGACTTAGCTGTTAAATATTTAACAATAAGGGATTCTACCTTGTAAATAGTAGTAGTGTATGTTTCAAGCAGTGTGCTTTTGTTTCGCGTTTCATGCTTGCTGAATCATTACCCCGTTTAGGATATATGGGCATCGCGGGGATAAAACCGATTTGTTCTCCGGCTGTAGTTTTGTGCGGCAGGGGAAAAACGATGAGGACAGTTCAAGTAATTACTTGGCAAAGACTTCTCTGAGTAAAATATGACTCAAAAACTAAGAAGGCAAATTGAGTTAATTTTCAAGGAAACTTATTCTAAATGAAGGCTTGTCAAGTTATCAACTGATACCCTAAGATTTTAGTGTTTGGTTTCAGCACGGTATTTCCATCTCATGTTTACTTATTAATAGCAACTGTTAGAGAACGTTATACTTCAGTTGAGTATGTTGGGTACTGTTTAAATTGATGGCAACGTTTCTCAAAACATCGTAGCTTGTCTCTTTATTACGAGTTACTAACCGGTATACAACTTAGACTGAATGCCATTATTATCAGTGTATATTTCAAAGCTATCTGGAGAAATTCATCAGGATAATGAATAGTGCCGTGAACAGTATTCAGCTCTTCTTGATTTTAATGTCAATGTTTACATTCATTTAGTGCGCTCGTTTTTTTCGATTTCAGGTCTTTTACCAGTCTGGGCGCAAAGGAGGTGGGGGGGGGGGGGGGGGCGAGAAGGGATAAACAGAGAGGGGATTAATGAAGTTAGCTCAGTTCCAAGAGCGAAGAAAGAAGAGTATCCCTTCTGGAAAATGAGGCACAGTGTAGGTAGTGAAAAGTTGAAGCACTTGGTGGTCATGCAGCTGAAGACCAAGAACAACCTTGCTGTGTTCCGAATTCGCTAGCAATAAATGGTTTGCTGTTTATTGTAATTTTGTTGAAAAAACAGATTTATTAAATTCCTTGAAAAAGTCTATGTAAACGGTGATTTTTAATATGATACAACTTTTCACCTTTCCTTCTCGAAGTAATTTGTTTTGAAAAACGCCTTTATCAGGTGTTGAATATAGAAATAGCAAAAGTCCATACAGGGTTTCAAGTAAATGAACCAATCGGCCACAATTTTTGGCAAGGGCCCACACTGAACAGAAATCAGAAAAGAGGAGATATGACAACCCGCAAGCCTTTGTTACCGAAAGATTGGTCAGTTTGAAATTACCGATTTAAATGCCCACTAAAATTGAGGACAATAGAAAGTGTTGATGGAATAGGCATTACTATCCTTCGGGATAATGTTCTCTGTCACTCACACTTCATCGCTTCACAGTTTTTGGGAAATTTTATATCACCAACTATCGCAGCTAACACAGGCCAGATCTGCAGGGTACCAACCATGATGAGGCTGTTTTTACACAATAATGACAATAATTACTCTAACCAGAATTATGAACTTTCATGTTTTTTTCTGTGTATATCTTTACGATTAACTGACATGAGAGTTCAACGGAAAAGGGACGTGCAAATTACCAGTAGATGGGATGGGGGGGGGGGGAACGGACGAAGGGGAAAAGGAAGTGCCCCCAGCAAAGCTATTGGTTTTTCATTTCGCCCCTTTAATTTATTTATATGCAAATTAAAGACATCTGCAAAATAGATCAGCTTGCCATGTTTTCTAAAAACCTCTCGAACTCCCCGCTCGGATCATCCGCCGTGTTATTTTTAAGGTGAGAACAAGCGATCCAGTTACTCAGGATCTCATTGTATCACATTTTTTTCCAATCAGAACACCGGGTTAAGTAAGTGACTTAATTAATTTTGACCAATACAGCGATGTTAACGTCTCGAAACCGGACGTAAAATAGCAAAAAAAAAAAAAAAAGAAAAGAAAGAAAAGAACAATGGTCTTTCGCTGATATGAAACTTTAAGCCCGCCAACACAACCTGACCTATTCTCACTGAATAATTAATAAGCGTATCGTGAAACAACTCGTGGATATTCCACGGTCCTTAGGGATGCATTACTGCATTGGGGGCTACCCAAAAAGAATAGGTAAGACCTCGTGGCCTTGTTTTTCACTGTGTCACAGCGCTGGCCGCCGAGACGACTAGTCAAGGTTTGACCCACCCTCCTTCCCTGGTGCTAGTTGACAAATTCTTATTTCCGGAGATCTGTCCTGGCTGTCTGTCTCTTCCCACAGCAATCCGCGGATCTCTCTCCCATATCTTAGTTTTACGTTGTGGTAAGTAGTAGTAAGTGAGGCTCACAGTGCTATTAATTTGCAACCAAATTTTGAACCAACTGGAATGTTTACGGGGGTAGTTAGAACCTCTTTTGGAATTCCGAACAGTGTTAGCTGGCTTGGACAGTCGTAGTTAAAACGATTCATGATATCTTTTATTTAGCAAGTGCGCTGCCAGTTACCAGTTGCCAGTTGGTCTATTTTTGCAGGCCGTATCCACTGTATGGCCCGCTAAATTTGAAAGTTCGATGAAACATTTTGCTCTTTGACGACAGAAGTACGTTTTTCAGTGTTGATTTAAATACGACAGCAGTGACATTTCGCTTAGACCAAGAAAATCTACTATTTTTGCTCTTTTTCGGTCAATTTTTGCAGCTCTTATCGATTCTATCCTTAATTATTGCTATTAAGATAATGGTGTCACAATTTTCTTGGCGGAGAACGTTGTCTAATTAGCATATATGCATCAAAACTTTTATTTGCACGCTTGAACTTGCCTTGTCATATTTAATTCAATTTCACCGGCTTAAACGCCGAAAGGAAAGAAGTACCACATTTAACTGCTGTCCCTTCTTTAAAATCCGTGAGTGATTATGCTCGAGTCTGATTTTTCCCTCTACTTGCTTTAAATTTAGTTTTCAAACATTTTAAATATACACCACAATAGTTCATAACAATAATCAGCTTGGTGATACCCACATGCAGCTGATGAACATCCAACTGTATCTAGGTCTGGCCAACCCTTGATACGTGCGCAGGGTTTACAAATTTTCAAACATTGTTCAGGTGACACTGAATCCCTTCCCATCGAATGTTTTTTTTTAACTTTTTAAAAAGCATTTTTAATAAACCCTTTCGCTCTCAGGAGTGATCAATAAGTAATTTCTCCGTTCAATATCGTTACACTGTAAAGCAGACAGGTGATGAGAATAAAGAAGAACTCATCTACAGGATATTGTTTGATTTAACACCAAATTCTCACAACTAAGGTTATAAGCAATGTATTGCAGACACTAAGGAGAACTAAGGCGCGTTTACACTACAGAGCAAAAGTGGCACGGATCCGACAAAAACTAGAACGGTTCCAATAGTTTTTGCAAAGAAACAGTGAACTTTTCTCCGTTCCGCGACGGGAAGATAGACACCTCTGGACCCGTCACGGGACAGAGAAAAGTTCACCGTTTCTTTGAAAAAATTATTGGAACCGTTCTTTGTCGGATCCGTGCCACTTTTGCTCTGTCGTGTAAACGCGCCTTTAATGTTGAGATGATGGTGGAGAAAGAGTTAACTTGGTATGATAAATTGCGCGGTGCATGTAACGAATGATAGTGAACGGCTTAACTGTACAATAAACAGGTGCTTGAGTTGTTTTCACCTTAACCTTAAATTAGAACTGGTTTTGTCTGGTTAGACGGTCGTTATGTTACATCAAAAAGTTGCCAAAACTACTGAACGAATGATTTGGCATGTGCTAGGTGCCTTCCATATGAAAATTTGAGTAATCTAACACGGTTTCATCTTCTCGAATTGTTAAAAAAAAAATACTTACGATGCATTTGTCCCTTCTAAATGAGAGGGATTACGTTCTTCGGTGATAAAACGACTGCAGTGACCAAAAATTATTAGTTTTCACTTGGACCAAAAAATATTACTTTTGTCTTATTTTAGACCGACGATTCCCTCCCCCATTGATGTTGTCACCCTAAGTTCAAGATTTAATGCTTATTTACATTTTAATAACTCTGTCTGCAAACTTATGTCTGATTCACATTAACACATTGACCTTATCACCCTGATTTGTAATAAACAACAGGATTTGTAATATCAACCGGATTTGTAATGAAAATCAACTAGATATGTAATAACAACAGGATTTGTAATTAAAATCAACCCGATATGCAATAAGATAACTAACCGGCTTTGTAATAAACTTTCAACCGGATTTTAAATGACATTCTTAACCGGATTTGTAATAACCTAGCAACAGGATTTGTAATAACACTGCGAAAAGTGAGTCACATACCTCGATGTGCGTTTGCAATAAAATATCAATATCTTTCCCTTTCTTTTGATAGGGGGCGGGGGAGAGGGGAGGGGGGAATCGAGGGGTCGAATTTGAATACGGAATTTAATCAGCGGAGAAGGGAGGAGAGTGAGGGGCCAAAATAAAATTCTTCGTGGGTTTTTGCCTGCCACGCTTTCTAACCTAAATCAAACAAGAATAACAAAAAGGTTTTCTAGTTTGTTATTTATTTTTTTTATAATATAAACAAACATGATATGTTCTTATCTATAAAACAACATTAAGCACGCCGCACACGCGAGGAAAGAGCTGAGCAAAATTTCTTGCGAGGCAGTTAGCTCAGCTGTTTCCGCACGCGTGCGGCTAATTTTCGGTGAGAAATTCGCCTTGCGAGGCCGTGAGGAAAATATCAAACTTGTTTGATATTTTTTGCCTCGTGAGGCAAATTCCTCACTGTGTGCGGCAAACATGAGAATATGGCTGAGTCAGGCTAATCGATCATCCAATAAAATTGCATGGCTCACTCAAGTGACGTAAAAGCTTGGACTTCAAGATAGCAACCGGTGATGCAGTCAGTGAAGTGTTGGATGTGTGTGTTCTGCTTCTTTATCAAAGGCGAAAACATGACCAGAATTGTTTCGAAGGACTCTTTATCCAGACTATAAATTTGAGGGAAAGCCCCTGGATCTTCCGCATTTTAATTCCCATGCAAGATTAGGGCCTGCCCCTTGTTGCCTACGTTTTGTAATTTAATTTATTCCCTTTCCCATGCCTTTGGTCGGTCAGCTTTTCTTCTGCCACTATTTCCATTTCGGAGACCGTCTTGAGGTCCAAGCTCTTACGTCAAGTGAGCAAGCCATGCAATTTCTTTTTTTTGGATGATCGATTAGCCTGGCTCAGCCAGATTCTCATGATTGCCGCACACAGTGAGGAATTTGCCTCGCGAGGCAAAAAATATGAAACAAGATTGATATTTTCCTCATAGCCTAGCGAGGCGAATTTCTTTCCTAAAATTAGCCGCACACGTGAGGAAACGGCTGAGCTAACTGCCTCGCGAGAAATTTTGCTCAGCTCTTTCCTTCACGTGTGCGGCGGGCTTTGGTGCAAACGAGGCGAACATAAATTATAAAGAATTTTTATGTTCGGCAGATTACTAAAACTTGTCACCATGATTACGAATTATATGCGAAATCTTGTAGCCAAAGTGGTGCTTGAACTGGAACAACAAAAAACAGGGCATATTAACTTTTTTCAAGCCAATGCTAGTTAGTTTACAGAGTGAACTTGGTAAAACGTTAACCGATCGAGAGGCATTACTTTGCCCGTAATAAAACAAATGTCAACAGTTAAACCAAATTGGGACTGCAGTGTGATGGCTTCCACTCAATGCGTCGGATGTAAAACCGCCAGTGGACTTCGACCCACGCCTGAGTCCATGTCTTGCTACATATGATGTCTTTTAGCTCAATCACAACACCGCTACCCTTACCATACTTCCGTATTAAGCTCATAACGCTGTTGCATACGTATCCGGGACAAATGTTTCCATCGAGATGTAATCGTGGAAATGAGCGCTGGTGTTGCATAACAATACGACGGAATCTCGAACACACGTTTTGCAATCGAGTAAACGCCCTAACAAACGATCCTCCGCTCAATCCATATAGTGACTGTGCGATAATTATTTCCAGTGATTCATCAGGTAGGAGGTCAAATGGGTTCGAAGATTTCATCCTCAACCCGAATCACTTCTTCCACCCTACCATCATTACCCCTTTGCCCTTACTCTTAATTCACACCCTCTACAACGCCTTTATATTCTCTGTTGTCTCCACGGTTTCCACTGTTGTTTTCTGCTCCGCATTCTTCAACATCTTTATCGGTACCTTTTTCACCTTCTTAACTTTCCGTCATCTCATCTTGATTTCCATGCCCGTTATTTTCCGATTCTTCTTGCTCTCTAGCAAGACTGACGTAATGGATCCCATCTTCTTCCGAAAAGTGACCAAGTGCAAACATGCGACAGGTGGGGAATGCTGAGGAAAAATGTGAACCATGGCATCGGCACCCAATGAAGACACTATTGTTAACTGCATCAGATACAGATTGGAAGCAGCTTGTAGAGTTGGCTGGTCACCATAGGTGCCATTCAGAGCCATACTTGCGAGATATTGGCTCCACAGAACACCCACAAACAGTTCTAACGGAAAACCATCAGTGTCAATCGCATTTTGTTCCGAGTATTGACAAATTTCGTCTCGTATTGTCCTTTCCGAGCGAAATATGCCGATGCTGGTAAGGTGATGTGCTATTGCGCTGAACTGGCAATCGCCATTTCCATCAGGGTTGAAGACGACACTATACCCCTGTGACGTGAATTCCTCATAGACATCCTGTAGAGTCATTGGTTTGTTAAATTTGCTCCTGGCATTTCCACGTCTCTCGCGGGGCAACTGTTGCTTTTTTGTTGATGTATACTTTCTGGATAACTCTTTCCTGGCCTCCTCTTTCTCTACTGTCTCACTTGTTATGTCCTCTACAGAAATCCAAGACGTAGTTTTATCGCCTGTCCCTGGATGCCGCTAACTAACTTAATAGCGGAAGTTTTTTTAATTTCCGTTGCAAGACCTGAGCAGTTATAACAAATCGACGCTTGGGAGCAGTGTTACTGGTGCGGCTGAAAGGATAGCGAATCCAAACATTTTCATAGGTTGATGGAGGATTGCTTTTCATTCGGCGGTTTATATAGTGCTTGTCCCAGACATTGCTTGTTTTTTTAGCACGTGAACGGATCGCGTCGAGCTTCTTCTTGTTCTGTGCGTAGTCGGTGGATTTAGGTGACTGAACCTTAGCGGAGGTACGCTCCTCTACGCATCGTCCACCTGGTATATGGTTGAGGACAGCGTTGGATTTTCTACCGTAGAAAACTTCGAAAGGGGATTCTTCGTTTTGAAGCTTCTGATATTCCTTTAGTTGTTTTGCCCAGTTTACTCCACTTTTACGTAGGTGGCCAAAGTCAAAGGCGATTTTTTTTTAGAATGGCGCGATGTGACCTCTAGACATTTTCCTGGGACTGTGGATGGTATGGTCTACTTTGAATCATCTTTACATTTAAATTCTTGCACAATTTCTTCACCCATTTTTTAAACTCTCCTTCCCTGTAGGACTGCAACACTTTAGGGAGTCCAACTTCTATATAGAGATCGCTCAATGCCTTCGACACTACCTTGCTTGTTTTGTAGGTAAGTGACCGCAGCCATAGGTATCTACTAAAGACATCTTGGATAGTAAGGGTGTATTGGTGTCTCTGTCCACGGCATGACACAGCTTGCTTTCGCATGTCTACAAGGTCCACTTGATGGCGGATCTAAAAAAAAAACATGCCGATTTCTATTTAGCAGAGAAAAATAAGCCTTATTTCTGGAAATACAAACCCTTCACGTTAATTTTGAAACGCAAGTAATCGCTATTATTAGAGAAATTAAGATCGGGATTTTTCAGCATTTCCCGCGAACCGCGAACCTCAAGAAGTCAGGTGACCATTGCGTTGGCGTGAGGCTTGCAGTTTGAGGTTCACGTTTGTACGTCTAGACCACGTCCTTGCGGTAAGTGATTTACCGCAAGGTTTTTTTTTTCACCCTAAAACATCACAATTCCACGTTTCAGAGGAAATACTTCTTTTAAAAACTATTTCGCTTATTAGCTATGGAATTCTTTTTCATGGAAACCTAATTTTAAAGACGAATTCTGAGCTAAAACAGAAGTGAACGAACGAATGTTAACAAACATGGCAGCTGGCTATGTAGCCGCGAATCTTAAGTCCCAAATATGGGCAGGCTAACGTGAAACGGCTAAATACAAACTGCGGCTTGCCGTTTGTGGTAAGATTGCCAAACCTCGATCTTAAGTCCTCTATCAACTCATAGAAAACTCGAACTCGCATGGTGCAATTGTTCAATGGAGCTCCGCTATCACAAATTTAAAAGTGACTCCGTCTTACAGGATACTTACTTGAACTGCACGCGCTCGAATTGGTCAGCCAATCGTTCTGTTCCGGAATTTGATTTAGCTTGCTTCCAGACAATACACTCTGGACACGTTGCTCGCTTATACCTTCAAACCGTTGTCGAAAGCGATACTTCAATTTCCTGGCACCAACACCTTTACAATGCATAAATTCATTTTCTATGACATCACGAAGCGCACTTCTTTTCAGCACATCTTTGCCATTGAAGCAAAGCAATTTCTTTCCGTTGACTCTTTGGACGCTAAGTGCTTCCCTGTTTCTCCAAAACCTCACACAGGCAGCTTTGTGTGCCTTAGTTCTCTCTCTGACTGGAACGTCAAAATTATCCTCACATAGCCTTATACAGGACAACTTTGCTTTTTGACAGCATAAGCAAATGCCGATATATCAACTAGGAGAACTACGAGAATAACTAGAGACCTACACATGATGAAAGGAACGCACAGTCACCATGGTCACCCGGAAAAAAACAAACGAGACAGCAAATCGGATTGGTAACTGACTTTTCTAGAGTTGTCTAGGTTGTCTAGACTGTCGTGATGTTTTGTACTTATACTAGGTCTGGCGTCTGTACAATTGTTCTTTTTATTTTAGCAATCTGACCTTACGAGATTTTATTTTCTTCTTCTGAAACTGCTAAGGGACAAACCATTCGAAAAAAGCAAAGTGCGGGAGCCAGGGTGGGGGTGATAACTCCCAAAAAAAATTCCCGCAAGGGAAACTTGTCTAAAAAAAATCCATGCAGACGAAAAAACATTATGCGAAAAATGATCAGTCCCTAATGATCCACCGGCTAACGAGGTTTGTCTTAGACCGGGTACCATTCAGTTGTTCGCCAGTCAATCACAAAATAGCAGCCAGACATTCCACTCGAATCTGGCTTTCTTCTTCGTTCTGTAAGTAGTAATAAAGATTTGTGAAGAGCGTTCGTTTTAAATTGTACTCGCAGAAATGTTGTTGTGATCCGTATTCTTTTTCGTTGACCTTTTCGCAGAAATACGATTCTAATTATTGTTTTCTAAAACTTAACGTGCACCGATTTGCTAATTTTTAGATAGAGAGAAATGCAAAACGTTTCAAGTGCTTCGAAAACAACGCCTTTGCTAATAACTTTTGAATTTCTCAAAAGTAAAAATCGAATGCGCTAATTTGTTCAAAATATCAAGTTTAAGGTCAGTTGGGCCGACTGTGCAAAAAACATACGAAGCTGTGCAAAATTTGCCTAGTCACTCACCAACTTTTCCGGTCGGACGTCAGACCAAACAAACAAGACATACATTAAATTTCATAATGCAATGCAATGACAGATTGAGTACCCGACACACATGGGCAGGCAGAACATCAGTGCCCGACGAAAGTTCGCTAGTTACTCCGCAAACATTAATGTAAGACATCTTGTTTATCTAGTGGTATTAGCCAGGAAGAATAACAAATGGCTCTTGTGAAAGTAAACACGTACTTTTAGAAGGGAAGGGTCATTGAAAAGGTTTTGCCGTAAAAACAAAGTCAAAACAAATAAAAAAAATGTCATATTAAATTTGAAAGAAACAAAATGATAAACGCATAAATAAATAAATAAAACTACTGTATTCTGAACATAGTCATAATCCTAAGTGCCGTCAAAGATGAGCTTTGTATGCAAATGAGACTTTCGATGGTTAGAGAATCGCTGCAAGTTAATCCCTAAAAAACTTTCTGTACGCATACATTTTACCTAAATTCCATTAAATACTTTCTACAGTACTTTCCTGATATGGCGAGTGCCTTCCGTTTTACGTTCGATCATCAGAGGTTATATGTAGAATATGTTAACTCCACACACCCTCTCCTAAACTCCTAAATTGGCGCCATCCACGACTCCCAACCTTCTGGAGTAGCCAAACCCCTCCCTAAGTGGGAAAATAGAGGGTATAGATATCTTTATGACAATACATTGCGTATGTGACTCACCTTTCGCAGTGTTATTACAAATCCTGTTGATAGGTTATTACAAATCCGGTTAAGTATGTCATTACAAATCCGGTTAGTTATTTTATTACATATCCGGTTGATTTTAATAACAAATCCTGTTGTTTTTACATATCCGGTTAATTTTTATTACAATTCTGCTTGATATAACAAATCATGTTGTTCATTACAAATCCGGGTGATACAGAGCTTCCCGTGTTGTATTTATTTTTCGACTAAAATTCGCTACTTATCCATGTTGCTTAACTTCTTTTCATCAAACTCGGTAAAATAGGTGACTTTGAGTATTATTTTTTTTTAAGTTGCATACATACATACACGCACACACACACATACATGACTTTTATCCTAACTATAATGTTTATGCGTTCTAGCGCCACCTGGCACTAATTGGGGACAGTTTATTTATATTATTATTAGTTGTCGACTCCAGATGCCTGCATCTTAACAGTTAAATTTAAACACAAATCTTTCCAATTTCAACCAAGTCTATGGTCATTCAGTAGCTAGCTCGCCTGGTTGGACGACAGCTATTGCTACGTCATGAAAAATTGCTCACGGCCCGCTCTTCATTAGAACTGATGACATATATCTGTCTTGGGTTGTTCAGTTACGTTCGGTGGCGATTTCTACAGCCAGTCACACCTCAAGTATGGCGTGCTGTTCCTTCGGCCCGGTCTTCTATTTGCTTATCTTTTATATTTTTTGGTGTTCGTGGCTGGAACGCAAAGCAAATGCCCAGCAAGGTGAGAAAATATCTTTGACACATATTTTGTTACCGTTACTTAAACGTCATATACAAAATCGATAGTAGATCTACACTGAAAGTCCGGTTTAACCTATTCCCTTTTGAATACGTAAGAGACAACTGGAATTTGACAGTGGTCTACCTTTTCCAAGGCCGCTGCGTCCATAACGAATTTAAGAAGTGTTCAAGTTATATTTCGTGCTTCATGTCTTTTCTCTTTCTCAACCAAAGAGTTCAAAGATTTCGAATGTAATCGCAGTAATCCGGCCTTATGTTGCTTCTAAAACAAGATTGCATTATATTTTCCGATGCTGCTAAGAGCTGGGAAAACATTTCGCTCGCCCGTGAAACAAAAATTCAGCGTTTCTTTTCACAGTTCTGTCCAAAGATTTGAGTCGGGTTTGCATGCCTTCTCAACCGCCATTTTTTGTACATACGAAGTCGATGCGTTTTGTCTACTAACTTTTTCGTTGTTTGATGAACTTTAAACGGAAAATTTAGGTAAACGTTTAGAGGATGATCGGTGTTGAGAAGAATTAGGCTAGCGAGATGTGTTAGTTTCTTATTGAGATTTAATCAAAGTTTTGAGGCACTTGAGTTCTCCCAGGCAATTGAAACGTTCGGTTCACCTGTTTACTTAGGCTGAACTTTCTGTAGGAGCTGGGCAGGTGGTGGCCCCAAACTATTCCCTTTATTTTAGGATACAGCCCGAACAACGAAACAAATTCCACTTGTATACCTGGCACTAATTTGGTTAGGCTGAAGGGAACCCAGCCCGTTCTAATCTAATTCAGTGTTCAACCAAAAATTTAGCCAAAGGAAGTGTATCAAAACTTACTTCGGTTCTGAATTCCGAAATAACACTATGAGTGTTTCCTGACTCACGTCTTGAATAACTAAGAAGCACGCCGGCCAAAAACTAGTACTTACGATGCAGTTTTTTAGAGTTACCAAATATACGTGATACAGAAAGAGGTACCGCACTTAAATGTTGTTTCATTTCTTTTAAACTCGAGATAGACTGAATGTTTTGAAGTAATAAAATAAATAATAAATAATAAAAATATTAATTTAAACATGGCCTCGCAGTTTCTTCTCCAGGTTCGCCCTGCTTTTTTTTTGTGTATTATTTGGGACTTGATCTCGGTTGCAACTCAGAGCTAGCAGACGCCCAGGAAAGCGAGAAAATAATATTCAGGCACATTGTAGTTCCATCAAAGAAACTTCGTAAACAAAAGTCGTCATTAGAGCCGCAAACTATTCTAAAATCTAAAATTTGACAGTGATATTAATTTTCCAGGTTGAGAACATCTGAAATAGTTTCAGTGTTGTTTCTATTGCAAAGACCTGTTTGTTGTAACTTTTGTTGTTTTCAAATTTAACAAAATTAATTCAGACGTCGAATTTAATTTGCCGCTCCACAGTTGAAGGAAAAACAATCAATATTATCACTTGTTTTCAAAATATGTACATAATAATAATTTATGGATTAATTTCGGCACATGAAACGTTCGGCTTCTCTGATCAAAGCCGCTCCAAAATCGAACGATTTCCCAACCAAGAAAGGCGGGAAGAACCCAGACGCCGTACTTTTCGTATACTTTTAATTCAATGCACTAAGTTCGGCTCATGAAAAGTCAGGGATAGCCTAGGGATAGTTCTAACAGTGGGTGGGTGAGTCTCAGTTTTCTGTCAAAAGCACAGGGCAGGGGGGGTTCCTGCTTTGAGACTTTGACTGCAGTTAGAGTTTCTAGGCCCATTAAGTGGGTCTTTACAGTGTAGGATGCCTTGGCAGTTTTGCCTGGTCTAGTGTAGGCCTGAATGATAGTTTGCTTTTGATTACCAATTAGAGTGAACCCACAGTGTGCAGTGGGTGGGTGATTGGCAGTTGTTTGGGCAAAGCACAGGGGTGGGGGGAGGCTTGACTTTGTGCTTTGTGGCGGCAGCGGAATTGGCTTGTTTTCACAATTTCTGCAGGCACGTTTTGACAAATCCAGTTAGATATATATATATATATATATATAACTTGCACAAAAGAGGATGGTCTTCCAATGAAAAGCACTTTATTTTAAACCCAACGCGTTTCGGCTTCTGCCTTCATCAGGGGTTTCTGCTTTGTGATCCAATATATATATATATATATATATATAGAGAGAGAGAGAGAGAGAGAGAGAGAGAGAGAGAGAGAGAGAGAGAGAGAGAGAGAGAGAGAGAGAGAGAGAGAGAGAGAGAGAGAGAGAGAGAGAGAGAGAGAGAGAGAGAGAGACGGTTAAGAAAGCTTCCTGAGCCAACAAAGATGCTAACCAAAAGGATCACAATGATTCACAGTCCTGATTCGGTGGATGATAAAAACGGTTAAAAATGAAGCCGAAACTGGACAACTTTTGGTTAAAAAATTTAAAATTTCATAAAACGTTTCGGTCTCTCGACCTTCTTCAGTTACAAAAGAGTCGGTAGAAAAATCTACAACTTAAATAAGGTTTTACAACAATGAATTATTATTATTTAGTTCATTGCAAGAAGTGCAAGTGTCCAGTTTCGGCTTCATTTTTAACCGTTTTATATATATATATATATATGTATATATATATATATTAAATCGATTTATTATATCTTCAATTTAGTAAGTGCGCTGCCAGTTGCCAGTTGCAAGCCCTATCGTATCCTATAGCCCGCTAAATTTATAAGGTCGATGCAACATTTTGCTCTTCAACGACAAAATAACTACGGTTTTCAGTCTTGATTTAAATACGACAGCAGTAACATTTCGCTTACACTAAGAAAACCTATATTTTTGCTCTATTTCCGCCAATTTTTGCAGCTCCTATCGATTCTGTTCTTCATTAATTTTATCTTTGGAGAACGTTATCTAATTAGCATATATGCACCAAAGCGTTTATATGTACGCTTGAACTTCCTTTGTGATATTGACAATAATTACTCTAACCAGAATCAGGGGTGGATCCAGCAATTTTCGTGACTAGTTTCCAGCAAAATTATTTTTTCCATCAGACTTGAAATCGAAGGGCGTAGCCCTGAGCTTGCTAGGGGGTTCCGGGGGTATGCTCCCCCGGAAAATTTTTGAAACTTGGATGCTCTGTAATGCAATCTGGTGCATATTTGGAAATGCATTTAGCATTAAAACAAGTGTAAAAAAATTGCTTTAAATCCACAAAATTTAGCATTTTTTCTTGGCCAACACTTACCAAAAACATTTGGCAAAAAATAATGTTCAACATATCACAGATGTTTTTTTACCAGAGAAGAAGAGAAGCAAATAAGGCGATGATTTCATCCAATCGAACTGAGTTAATTATTAACTGTTTGATTGCGTTACCGGTTGTTTCTGCTCCACACTGGCGGAAACCAACGAACTCCTCTCGAATATTCTTTGAAGAGTCAACATAGCGGAGGACAAGAGACATGTTTTCTTTGTTGGAAACGTCCGCTGCCTCGTCAGCCATAATAGAAAACATTCTGCTTTGTTTAACCTCCGCGATGATCTTTGAAGAAATATAATTCCCCATGATTCTGAATCATGAACTTAAAGGTTTTTTTTCTGTGTTTATCTTTACGATTAACTGACATGAGAGTTCAGCGGAAAAGGGGACGTACAAATTACCAATAGAAGGGGGGGTGGACGGAAGGAAAAAGGAAGTGCCCTCAGCAAAGCTATTGGGTTTTCATTTCGCCCCCTTATTTATATGCAAATTAAAGACATCTGCAAAATAGATCAGCTTGCCATGTTTTCTAAAAACCTCTCAAACTCTCCCCTCGGATCATCCGCCGTGTTGTTTTTAGGGTGGGAATAACCGATCCAGTTACTCAGGATCTCATTGTATCACATTTTTTCCAATCAGAACACTGGGTTAAGTAAGTGACTTAATTAATTCTGACCAATACAGCGATGTTAACGTCTCGAAACGAGACGTAAAATACGAGAAAAAAGAACAGTGTTATTTCGCTGATATGAAACTTTAAGCCCGCCAACACAGCCTGACCTATTCTCACTGAATAATTAATTAGCGCATCGTGGAACAACTCGTGGATATTCCACGGTCCTTAGGGATTCATTATTGCATTGGGGGCGCCTATCCTAAGGAATAGGTAAGACCTCGTGGCCTTGTTTTTCACTGTGTCACAGCGCTGGCCGCCGAGACAACTTGTCAAGGTTCGACCCACCCTCCTTCCCTGGTGCTACTTGACAAATTCTTATTTCCGGAGATCTGTCCTCACCGTCTGTCTCTTCCCGCAACAATCCGCGGATCTTTCTCCCATATCTTAGTTTTACGTCGTGGTAAGTAGTAGTCAGTGAGGCCCACAGTGCTATTAATTTGCAACCAAATTTTGAACCAACTGGAATGTTTACGGGGGTAGTTAGAACCTCTTTTGGAATTCCGAACAGTGTTAGCTGGCTTGGACAGTCGTAGTTAAAACGATTTATGATATCTTTTATTTAGTAAGTGCGCTGCCAGTTACCAGTTGCCAGTTGGTCTATTTTGCAGGCCGTATCCACTGTATGGCCCGCTAAATTTGAAAGTTCGATGAAACATTTTGCTCTTCGACGACAGAAGTACGTTTTTTTTCAGTGTTGATTTAAATACGACAGCAGTGACATTTCGCTTAGACCAAGAAAACCTATTATGTTTGCTTTTCTTCGGTCAATTTTTGCAGCTCTTATCGATTCTATCCTTAATTATTGCTATTAAGATAATGGTGTTACAATTTTGTTGGCAGAGAACGTTGTCTAATTAGCATATATGCACCAAAACTTTTATTTGCACGCTTGAACTTGCCTTGTCATATTTATTTCAATTTCACCGGCTTAAACGCCCAAAGGAAAGAAGTACCACATTTTACTGATGCCCCTTCTCTAAAATCTGTGAGTGATTATGCTCGAGTCTCATTTTTTTCCCTCTACTTTCTTTAAATTTAGATTTCAAACATTTAAAATATACACCACAATAGTTCATAATAATGAGGTTGGTGATACGCACGTTTTTTATTGATAAACATGCAGTTATATCTAGGTCGGGCCAATCTTTAAGCAAGTTAGGAAAATTGTTCACGGAGTTTACAATTTTTCAAAAATTGTTCAGGTGACACTGAACCCTTCCCATGTGATGTTTTATTTAACTTTTTAAAAAGCCTTTTTAATCAACTCTTTCACTCTCAGGAGTGATCAATAAGTAATTTCTCCGTGCACTGATCGTTACATTGTGTAAAGCAGGCAGGTGATGAGAATAAAGAAGAACTCATCTACAGGATATTGTTTGATTTAACACCAAATTCTCAGAACTAACATTACAAGCAATGTATTGCAGACACTAAGAAAAACTAAGGCGCGTTTACACTACAGAGCAAAAATGGGACGGATCCGACAAAAACTGGAACGGTTCCAATAGTTTTTGCAAAGAAACAGTGAACCTTACTCCGTTCCGCGTACCCGTCGCGGTACAGAGAGAAGTTCACCGTTTCTTTGCAAAAACTATTGGAACTGTTCTTTGTCGGATCCGTGCCACTTTTGTTCTGTCGTGTAAACGTGCCTTTAATGTTGAGATGATGGTGGAGAAAGAGTTTACTTGGTATAAATTGCACGGTACATGTAACGAATGATAGTGGACTTAACAATGAACAGGTGCTTGAGTTGTTGTCACCTTAACCTTAAATTAGGACTGGTTTTGTCTGGTTAGACGGTCGCTATGTTAATACATCAAAAACGTTGCCAAAACTACTGAACGAATGATTTGGCATGTGCTAGGTGCCTTCCATATGAAAATTTGAGTAATCTAACACGGCCTCATCTTCTCGAATTGTTCAAACAAAAAATACTTACGATGCATTTGTCCCTTCTAAATGAAAGGGATTACGTTTTTCGGTGATAAAACGGTTGCAGTGACCAAAAAACATTATTTTTCACTTGGACCAAAAAATTTTACGTTTGTCTTATTTTAGACAACGATTCCCTCCCCCATTGACGTTTTCACCCTAGGTTCAAGATTTAATGTTTATTTACATTTTCATAACTTTGTCTGCAAACTTACGTCTGATTCACATTTGCACATTTATGCACCTGGTGTCTAAAAATGTTATAGTAACACTTGGAAACATTGTATTCTCTAAGCTTTGTTTGCTGAGGCTCTAAGTCAGGAAGAACGCACTCGGTTTGGCATACTTTGGCCAGCGAGTGGCCGTTTATTAAATAACAGCCCTAGTTATAAAATTATGTAGAAGTTCTCAGCAAAGGTGGGGTCACACCCGCCTTTCAGTGCAATATAGGCTTAATACAGAACCACATGCTGAAGAGAATATGAACAACTAAAAAGAAATGATCCGATATTCAAGATGACCCACCAAGTTATAGTGACAAATAGAAAAAATAAGGGGGTGGGTAGATGGGAGGGAAAAAATGAAGTAACACGTTGTCAGAAAAAGATGGAGGCCGAAGAGGCCTGCAGTCACGTGATTACTGTTTATATACCCTGATGACGTCATCCAGCATACCGGATATTGTAGCAACCGGAAGTTCCCGAACCAGTGCATAAACTCATTTATTCCATATAAAAAGGAATAAATATTATTTATGCACCTGGTGTCTAAAAATGTTATAGTAACACTTGGAAACATTGTATTCTCTAAGCTTTGTTTGCTGAGGCTCTAAGTCAGGAAGAACGCACTCGGTTTGGCATACTTTGGCCAGCGAGTGGCCGTTTATTAAATAACAGCCCTAGTTATAAAATTATGTAGAAGTTCTCAGCAAAGGTGGGGTCACACCCGCCACTGCCCTGAGTTAACGAAAGGGCGGCCCCACCCGAAGAGAATACAATGTTTGGAATGGATAACTGAACATTCCACCATAAAAATATCAAGAGGGACTTTACTAACCCAGGGACAGGCATATCGGCTTAGCCCCTGCATAAGCCTCCACTCTGTCCCATGGGGCCTGAGCTTGTTGGGTAAAAGAAAAAATCTCAAAAATGAACAGGAGATCTATCATAGTACAAGTGAGCAAAACAAAGCGCTCAGCTTAGCCCCTGCTTAAGCCGTACACTCTGATTGCAAAATGGTGATTAATAAGAACCTGATCCAATACTCAGAGTCCTAATATACTGCAGGAATGCACTAGATTTCCATCTTCCGAATAGTTGGATTTGGGCATCCGACATGCCCTACATGTATTAAGGCTAAGACAGGACAGATGGGTTTGGAAGTGCAAAGTGTTATATCTATAGGGTGCCCAGAGTCATGATGTTTAAAAAAAATTGCATAGTTATTTTATATGATGTATACATGCCTTGTGCATCTCTAATAAAGGAGACCTGATTCAGGTTGATCACATTCCTTGACAGCTGTGCTGTCCCTTTTGTAATTTCACCAATGCGCAAAGCAGCAAAAAAATGCTGCTGGGCACATGGCCTTCATCATTTTTCTTTGATAATCAGAGTCTATTGTGTGGTCTATGGGTGACACAATTTGTTCAAGCATGGGTAGGGAGATAGGTAGCCTAATGTCTGCATGTTTATGGATTTTCGAATAACCACGCAGTGCCAACTGTATCAGGTGTACTTTAGTAGGATCTGGCAATGCAGCCATACGGTGCACAAAGCCTATTGCTGATATATAGGTCATTACAGTTGAAGCTGCATAACTATTCTTCGCCAGGTGAGCGATAAACAGAGCTATGTGTTCAGTGGAAATAGGCGAGTGTGTGTGTGGGATACGCATTTCCTCACTTACAAATAGAGTGAAAATTTTCCAAGGTCTTTGATAGGTGGATAAAGATGATGGGGAAAGGGAATTCACCAACAGTGTAGTCAGGACAGGTCCCAATTGAGTGGTTGGAGATGACGTGGTATGTCTGTGGGGGATTCTTCCATACCATGGGCAAGTGCTTGAAATCTCTTCACCCGGAGGCGAGAGAGACTGTCAGCCAAATCATTCTTCTTGCCACTAATATGTTTTGCACGAAAGAAAATATTGTACTCCAAACATGTAAGCACCAACGTTCGAGTAAGACAAAGCAAATCTCTATACTAAGTGGTCTGGGAGTTGATGACAAAAACTACACTTTGATTATCGGTCAGAAAAGAACTTTTTTGTTACATAACTCAGCACTCAACATGAGAATGCCCAACACAATAGGAAACATTTCCAGGAAGGAAATGTCCTTTTGTTTCCAGGAATCAGGCCACAGCCCAAAGACCCACTTTGTTCCAAAGATTATGCTAAAACCTACTGATTTTGCAGCATCGGTAAAAAACTGAAGGGTGCCCAAAGAGCACCAAGCCTCATCAAAGAAAACTGCTGCCATATTTTGAGATCTTTCCCAGTACCTTGATTTAGTCTTATAAGGTGATGAGGGCGTTTGACTCCGATAGTAAGGTTAATTAGCCTACGCAGGAATACTCTACCAGGAATGACGACGTTACAGGCAAAATTCAACAGACCAGTTAATGACTGCAACTCTTTTAGTGTTATCTTCTTAAGAGCAAGTGCCCTGTGTATGGCCAGATTACACTTCTCAATTTTTTCCTGAGGAAGTCTAGCCTCATCCTTATGACAGTCTAGCTCAATACCAGCAAAAGTCAAAATATGTGCAAGCCCTTCAGTTTTTTCCTCTGCCATTGGGACTCCAATATCAGTGCATAAAGCAAGAAATCAATATAATGCTGCATTACATGATGAAAGGGACTGCGCGATGATAAGAAAGTCATCTAATAAGTGTATGATGTGAAAAATGCCCAGTTTCTGCCATCCTATCCATTCCAAAGCTGTCCTGAAGGACTCGAAAATTTAACATGAACTTGCGCATCCCATAGGAAGAGCTAAATCATATTTGCCATTCCAGTGTATTCCAAACAAGTGGTACGCATCGGGGTGTAATGGTATAATTCTAAAAGCACCACGCACATCACACTTGGCCATCGCGCAGCCTCTTTCCAGGGATTTTATTAACCTTATGGCATCATCCACGGAGGCATACTGCACGGAACTGAATTCTTTAAAAATGTGATCATTAATAGATTGTCCAAAAGGCAAGGAAAGGTGTTGTATCATTCGAAATTCGTTTGCAGCCTTTTTGGGAACAACCCCTATGGGCGATGCCCAAAAAATTGTCCAATGGGGGAGAGTCACAGGGGGCTTTTAATGCACCCCAGGTCTATTTCTTTTGCCAGTTTATGTTCAATGACCAGTGGAAGTTAAGATGCAGAAAAAAGGTTGTTAGAGAAATTACTCCCAACTGATCCATGGAAATTTATTGTAAACCCCTTGGAAAAACCAGTAATAAGGTAGTTATATATAAATCCATAGGATATCCTGTTAAGTGATACGCAAGTCTTTGGTGTTGGTGTTGGTAGTTTTTGTGCCGAATTTTGAATTGGCCTTAGCTGGGATGTTGTTGGGACTTCTGTCTTTAGACTGGTCGCTCTGGGGGCAGCGGAAGATTGAATGGTTGGAATAGCATTTGTAGCATTGGTGTTTGAATGTACAGCCTGCACAATGTTTGCCTCCGTGGTATCGAAAGCAATATCCCCTGTGATGGCCTTGACTAGATTGTGTTGCAGCTGGACGAAAAGTGTTTCTATTTTCACTACTGCTTGTTCTACAGTGTACGCTGGATAAGCTCTTAACCAAAGCTATGAGTGTATATTGTCCCATGGAATAGTTTGTCGTCCACGAAGTACTCTAAAGTTCTCATCATAGAACTTCCAGTTGGAAAATTCTTTGCCAAATCTCTCACTACAGCCCCATACGTCATAAGGGCAGGCCCATCCTGAGGCCATTTCTCCATGTAGATAGCAGTAAAAATGTGAAACGCGTTTGTCCAGCTCTCAATATTAGTAATAGTTTGCTTTTTCTGATTGGGTACAATGGTTAAGGCAGGATGGCCTCCCTCCTTGTTATGAAGCATTTTTATGCTATAACAATCATCCATGACCTGAGTATGTAGGAGTAATTCAAAATTAACATATTCATTCGCCCATATCTTATTCCTAGTTTTGGCAGATACCATTGACCCCAGGGGGTCAGAGGTTGACACAAATGGGTTCTTACTGCTTTGTTGGTTGTCCTGAGATCCTCCAACCAGTGAACTTATGATACTGCTGGGTGGTCCTGTTGTCAGGCTGTCTGTGATCTGTATTGAAGCACTGCTAGGTTGTGTGTTACTTGCCGCTGTTGTGGTGCTTGCTGTGGCTGAAGTAATGGAACTCCTCGAGGGTGTGGTAACCCCAGCAAAGCTTCTCAAAGCTGTGTCAATTGACTATTGAACCACTGTTGCTGCACTATCTGGAATGAACTGGATCTGAGACTGTTGTTCTCGACTGTTGGCTGTTGGATCACCATTGGGTGTTTGGCTAATTTGGGTTGCCACAGCCTCCCTAATTGCTCGTGCTATCTCTGGCGACAACTGTGTCTGGTTGGCTTCGTTTGAGGTGTTATCTATACGCCTGCGTTTATATCTTGGGGGTATTACTGTGTTGAAAACAAATGCACGTTTAGGTTGGTTGAGCATGCTATCGAGAGTCAGATTGGTCATTGCTTGACCTCAGGACGGTTGCTAGTTGTGTTGCCAATGAATTTAAATAAAGGGGCTGACAAGGTGAAAACAAAAGCCATATGCTGGTCTAAAAATGGGATGATCCCAAGCTGCCCTAGTACAACTAGTGCAGTTCTGTGGCAAACAGCCAGACTTTTGTAAAAAGCCCAATGGCATAAACATATGATTGGCTCAAACACAAGTGAATGGCCGCAAATATCATACTAGCCATAAAATTAATGTTTGTATATTGCAGCAGCAAAGGCAAATAATATTCTTGTCAGCCTATCTAAAATAATATTTAATGTGTAAATAACATGATAGCCAGCCAATGTAAAGACATACAAACAACAACAAAAACCATACTAATATATACCTTGGATCTTAGAAAATAACAATGTCTACCAATGTTAATGGTGCAGCAGCTTAATGGCATAAATATGGCACCATGATAGCTTTGTACAGGGCTTTGTGTCCCATATAGTTAAGATGTATTCCATCGTTGTGGAAAATATTGATAGATGGATTTGATAACCCTCGATGTCGCCATAATGTGGCATATGTTAACTTCCTGTAAAGCATTCTTGAGGTATCTATTTAATTTGTTAACGTTGTTGTTATAGAAGGAATAAGGGGAAAGGGGGGTTCTTCCTGTGTAGAACTTGGCAAATGATGATAAACTGAACGTCCATCTCCTCAAAGGCGTTTTTCACAAGTGTCATAATACTGCGTGCTACCGAAAGCGGGCTGCGCCGCAGGTAACAGATGTCATTAGATACCAATTCGAGAACAAGAATGGCGAGCCTCAACGCAGTGATTACCCCCATGTCGAAACGGTGCACTCTGGCGACTGTTCGGCCTCCTGTTCCCTGCCAGGATATATTACACGTCTCGTGTAAGTTTAAAGTATCTAAAAACCGGTCGTCCGAACTTCTAGTTATAAATTCCTGCATCCTTCTAACAAGAGAATGTCCTAAGAGCAAAGCATTTACTCTCGGTTCCTTTGCCATCATAAAAACCTCAGGAAATATTCTAGGTCACACCACAAAAGAAAGGTAACTGATTTCCTTACGTATTGGGTACTGTATATACTTAACTTGTGACGTGACAACTTGAAGGATGCTTCTAGATGCTGCTGGAAAAAATGAAGTAACACGTTGTCAGAAAAAGATGGAGGCCGAAGAGGCCTGCAGTCACGTGATTACTGTTTATATACCCTGATGACGTCATCCAGCATACCGGATATTGTAGCAACCGGAAGTTCCCGAACCAGTGCATAAACTCATTTATTCCATATAAAAAGGAATAAATATTATTTAGCTTCCCGTGTCGCATTTATTTTTCGACTAAAATTCGCTACTTATCCGTGTTGCTTTACTTCTTTTCATTAAACTAGGTAAACAAGGTGACTTTGAGTATGATTTTTTAAGTTGCACACACACACATACATGACTTGGGCCGATCATAACTATAATGTTTATGGGTTCTTCCCAAATGGGGACAGTTTATTTATATTAGAGAGATTAAGAATGACGTTTACGGCCAACGGCAAACGGGAAACGGCAGGCTCCTGCTCATCATAAAAGCGAATTCTCTCATTTTAACTTGTCTCGTTCCTTTGAGAAGTTGCTTTATGTCTGGAGTTAACAGGACAGAAGTGAGCTAATATCAAGCAGTGTTCTTACATTTTTGGCAAAACCCTAATTTCACTCCGACGTTTGCCGTTTGGCGTAAACGTCATGCTTAATCTCTCTATTTTTATTAGCTTTGCCGACTCCAGATGCCTGCATCTTAACAGTTAAATTTAACCACAGAATCTTTCCAATTTCAACCAAGTCTGTGGTCATTAGCTAGCTCGTCTGGTTGGACGAGAGCTACTGCTACGTCATGAAAAATTGCTCACGGCCCACTCTTCACTATAACTGCTAACATGTATCTGTCTTGGGTTGTTCAGTTGCGTTGGATGACGATTTCTACAGCCGGTCACACCTCAACTATGACGTGCTGTTCCTTCGGCCCGGTCTTCTACTTGCTTATCTTTTGTATTCTTTGGTGTTCGTGGCTGGAACGCAAAGCAAATGCCCAGCAAGGTGAGAAAATATCTTTGACACATATTTTGTTACCGTTACTTAAACGGCGTTATACAAAATCGACAATAGATCTACACTGAAAGTCGTTTAACCTATTCCCTTTTGAATACGTTAGAGACAACTGGAATTTGACAGTGGTCTACCTTTTCCAAGCCGGCTGCGTTCATAACGAATTTAAGAAGTGTTCAAGTTATATTTCCTGCTTGATGTCTTTTCTTTCTCTCAACGAAAGAGTCCAAAGCGGGGTAATATGGCTTATGTTGCTTCTAAAACAAGATTACATTACGTTTTCCGGTGCTGCTGAGAGCTGGGAAAACATTTCGCTCGCTCGTGAAACAAAAATTAATTCAGTTTCTTTTCACAGTTCTGTCCAAAGATTTTAGTCGGGTTTGCATGCCTTCTCAACCGCCATTTTCTGTACATACGAAGTCAATGCGTTTTGTCTACTAACTTTTTCGGAAAATGTAGGTAAACGTTTAGAGGATGATCGGTGTTGAGAAGAATTAGGCTAGCGAGATGTGCCGTGTTAGTTTCTTATTGAGATTTAATCAAAGTTTTGAGGCGCTTGAGTTCTCCGAGGCAATTGAAACGTTCGGTTCACCTGTTTACTAAGGCTGAACTTTCTGTAGAAGCTGGGCAGGTGGTGGCCCCAAACTCCCTTTATGTTAGAAAACAGCCCGAGCAACAAAACAAATTCCACTTGAATAACTGGCACTAATTTGGTTAGGCTGAAGGTAACCCAGCCCGTTCTAATCAAATTCAGTGTTCAACCAAACATTTAGCTAAAGGAAGTGTACAGGTACTGATTAAAACTTACTTCGGTTCTGAACTCCGAACTGAATAGCACTACTGCCAGAAATTCCGAACCGTAACCCCCCGCGAAGCGTGACGAAACACTGCCATGTGCTCTGTTCTTATTTGTAGGAAAATGTATGGAAATGATCGTTCAATCGATCTCTAAAGAAATTAAGGTGGTTGAATTTCACAGCTCGCATCCAAAGTTCTTTCGTTGTGGTAATACCTTTAATTTGGAAGTGGTTTCGTTGCTGGAAGTACTATAATTCTTGCGGTTTTTGCTTTTGAAAAATCGCACAATAACTACGAGGATTCGCCATACTAACCTTTAAATTTCATGCAAACCACTGACTCTTTTTGAAAGCTTCTTCAACTTGCTAATGAATGGAATCATGCATACGTATGTGGAACTTCAAGAACACATGTAGTGCTTTCAATGTCCATAATATTTGCCTCTCTTCGAGCTGGATATCTTGCGGTTTTTCCTTTAAAGACGCTTGAATTTCCGGAAAATCCCTCCGCTTTGTCCGCACGATTTACATAATTGCTGGCACCAAACAGTCGAAGTACGCGAGCTGTTTTCTCCTCTGCAAGTGTACTTTTCATAACTAAATTTAACCACCATTTTGAATATGCTTGAAGCTATCCTCCAGGCTTCTTTTAGCAATTTTTTGAAGGAGCCTTGGGTCTCCTTGAGAGTTTTCGTACTGCGTGACATAACAGTCACCGATCGAAAATGATTCTCGATCTGATTCATGGCTACTCAAAACCGCTTGAAAAGCCTTCTTATTCATACAAAATCGAAGGGAGAAAGGAGGAGACTATCGGTAGAGTTTTTAAAAAGCTTATTTTGGTGAAATTATCTTTGACCTGCAACAATAAATTCGAAATAATCCTTATGTTCTGCGACTCAAACTTTGCTTGCCGGCAACGGCGCTGGCGTGACTTGTTTACCAGAAAGCCGTGAGCCAATCACAACACTGAATGTAGCGACCTATGTAACGCCTCTCGTGGTTCAGAATTTCTGGCTATGATGAGTGTTTCCTGACTCACGTCTTAAACAAAGAAGAACGCCGGCCATAAACTAGCACTTACGGTGCAATTTTTTACGAGCCGACTGCAGTTCGCATATCCTAAACTAATTATTATAAAAAAAATAATAAAAAAAAAAACAGGAGCCCATCCTGAAAAACACTGTTATTTTTGTCTTGTTTTAGTCACCTTTGGTCACCACTCTTTGCACTTGCAAGCGTTATTGATGATTCTGTTCCCTGTTAATATTTTCGATATTAATGATCAGTCCGACTTATCATTTAATGTCCACTTCTTCAGGCAGTAAACTTGTCTTAGCGTGCCAAAAAGTTTGTTTCTACGGTGAACATTTTCGTTCTCGTGTTATTTTTTACCAAATATACGTGATACAGAAAGAGGTACCGCACTTAAATGTTGTTGTTGTTGTTGTTGTTGTTTAACTCGAGATAGACTGAATGTTTTGAAGTACTATTTGAAAAATTCGAGCCAATAGTAGGTGCTCGTTTTTCCGTAAATGATTGATATATCTCTCTTATTATCGCATGACACGTTTATCTCTTGCTTTTGTTCTGCGGGCCAAGCACTCAGCAAATAATTTTGGGATCAACTAGAAATTAAAAATAATAATAATAAAAATAATAATTTAAACATGGCCTCGCAGTTTCTTCTCCAGATTCGCCTTGCTTTTTTTGTGTATTCTTTGGGACTTGATCTCGGTAAATAATATTCAGGCACATTGTAGTTCCATCAAAGAAACTTCGTAAACAAAAGTCGTCATTAGAGCCGCAAAGTATTCAATTTTTTTGTTTCGCTTTTCGGCTTACGCTAGCGTTAACGAACTCAAATTTGACAGTGATATTAATTTTCCAGGTTGAGAACATCTGAAATAGTTTCAGTGTTGTTTCTATTCGCGGTTTTCACATGACGTCATCAAAATTAAAAAATAAGGAATTATCTATCCTTTTGAGATTTTAGTTTAGCTAGTAATTAGAACAGCTGAAGACTTATCTTTTCACAAATTTTTAGTTTGATTGTTTTTTTTCGTCTTGCGATAAAGCAAGGTTGAATTTCTAAGCTTTTGCGTGACACGATATTAAACTGGCAGCCGAGAATGCTCAGTGTCACGTAGGTTAATAAAAGTGACTTAGCCGCTGAGATTTCACAAACTGAACAGTCCTTGAATGAGAATAAGTACTCATGTAGATGTTTATGAGCCCTCAGAGGACGACTATGGGCTTTTTATAGCAAAACTCGATGGCATATGTTTTTGTTAGCTTCCGGCCGCCATATTTGTGCCCCTCAGAGGGACACAAACATGGCGTCTCCATACAAAAGCCTTAAAATTTAAGTCCAACATTTCTTCGAATATCTCCCGCACGAAACATCGCACAGACCTGAATATTTGCGAGACTCTTTGAATATTCATCTTCTTTGGTCTCTTTGATTCTTGGCTTTACTTGTTAAATGGTTTTGATGACGGTGTGACAGTGAAAACCGGCAATTGCAAAGACCTGTTTCTTGAAACTTTAAGTTTTTTTGTTTTCAAATTTAACAAATTCAGACGTCGAACTTAATTTGGCGCTCCACGGCAGTTCCTAATACAGGTGCAGGAAAACCAATCAATATTATCATTGGTTTTGAAAGTGTGTATATAATAAAAATTTATGGATTAATTTCGGCACATGAAACGTTCGGCGTCTCTGATCAAAGCCGCTCCAAAATCGAACGAATTCCCAACCAAGAAAGACGAGAAGAACCCAGACGCCGTACTTTTCGTATACTTAATTCAATGCATTAAGTTCAGCTCATGAAAAGTACGACGTCTCAATCGGGCCTAAGCGAACTCAGTGTGTTCTACTCAAATTCGGTGTTCGACCGAAAATTAAGCCAAACAAAGTGCTCGGGGATTGAACCTTGATTCCCGTCGCGAATTCCGAACTGGCATTAAGAGCTTTTCCTGGCTTACGGTCGTATTTAAACAAGCACGCAGAAAAAAAAATCCGGTACTCAGTTATAGTTTTATGAGATCCTTTGCCGAAATTTCGATGATAATAATTTGGGCTCCCATATCGTTATTTACCGATTCACTTAATTCAGCAAATAATAGTCTTTTTGTATGCTTGAAAGTACCCTAACTCCAGAGGCCCGTTGAAAAACTAAATATCCTTGAAAATACAAGGCAAGAGACGGGCCTCTGGTCGCGCGCAGGAGCCGAGAAATTCGTTTCCATATCATCAAACCGGGACAGAATTTGTCCTACTTCGTTGATTGGTTCATCAAATAACTTTGGCTCACGGCAATCGTGGTTTCCCATCCGACATGAAACAACAACTCTGATTGGCTTAGGAAAAGCGTGGTCTCCCCGGCGACAGCACAGAACGGAAATCGCGCGATCAGAGGTTATTTTTTTTACGCGGCTTGGCCGTGTAATTTCCCTGCTTCAAACGAAAAAAATAACCTCTTGCACCCAGGGTAGCTTGAGCGTCTTTCTACTCGCGTTTATTTCTTACGATACCACACTTAATGTTGTTTTATCTCTTGAGCTAAGCCAGGCAGATTTATTCGAGTAATTTACGTGAAATTTAACTTTTATAATGCGGCGTGAAGATCGAGAAATGGGTTGACGACTTTTTGTCATACTTTGTGACGGAAAATTTTAGTTTGGTATTTTCGCCTCAAACCCTTTGTAGGACACAAGATTTCCCGTCGAGAACCGCCGATCGCCTATTTGATATTTCCGCTTTAGTTTCTCTAAGCGATTTAATGCATATTTTGTACCCTCCGGTGTTAAGGATTTTACCGGAAAAAAACACTTCTTGTTCACATGTTAACAAAATACTGTAGAAACTAGTCAGTGGGAGTGATGGCCCCCCGGCATGACCCCAAACTCACCATCTCTGTATGAGAATGTCCAAAACAGCAGACAAAGTCCACCTATATGCCTTGCAAATCGGTTAGTAAGCCAATCCAACCTGACCTATATTCGAGTTATTTACGCGAAATTTAACTTTTTTTAAGAATTCGGCGTGAAGTGCGGTAGTATTTTTTTGGACATTTTTTTGAAAAATTTTAAATTTATCAGTATTACAGATTTTGTGGAAGGCACGTGCATTTCCTCGAGCTGAATTTCTGCCGATCAATGTAAAAAAAAAATTGCCGATGCCAAAACGAAGCCCTATTAGTTTCTTTTCTTGTCTTCTTCAGTTTACGGCCACTTCAACTGGAAGGTATTGCTCATATTGAACGCAGGCTGATCTATACGAGTTATTCAACTAAAATTTAACTTTTTTCAATAAAAAGTTTGACTCCCAGCCATTTTTTTCACAGATTTTAATATTTGACACGCAAGTGCGTTTGAGTTTTGGCTGCTTCAATAAAATTTAAACTTTAAAACCATTACCGACTGGACACCGACAAAAAAAGAATTAGGGATTTTAAGTTTCTGTTCTTGTTGTTTTCAGTTTGACATTTCATTCTTTGAAAGACGTAGCTTGACACACATATTCCCGCCGAAAAACGGGGATTGCCCATATTTTCCGATTAACCGCCAAAGTCCACCTGAGAATAGAGCACAGCGTTATTTCGAGTGTGACATTTCACACTGGCTAACGTGGAGACGCGCACAGACGGACGGATGGACAGTGATCCCAAAACCTAATAGGCCATTTTACAGTTGTTCGCTCAGTGACCTGGCCTATGAATAGCCTACACGCAGGCGGTCGGATGGTCGAAAAAACCGGAATTCGTGATGAGGTCGCCATCTTGGATTCTTGCAGCTAGGTCTGGGCCGGGTTGAGGGTCGACAAAGCGAGCGAGGGGAGGGAGGGAGAGGTTTTTCTCTCTCCTCTCCCCTGCGTGCAGGCTAGCCTATGAATGGCAGCGAGGTTGCCGGTGACCTTGTATTGATAGAGACCTCACTGTTTTTATCATGTAAATAATGTTGTTGTAATGCTAACTAGTCTGCATTTACATAAGAAAAGCAGAAAGGTTTCTATCAAAACAAGGTCACCCTCAGCCTCGCTTCCATTCATAGGCCAGGTAACTCTGCCACAACTGTAAAATGGTCTGAAATGTTGCCATATTTTTAAAAGACATCAGATTAAGCGTTTATTTTTCAGTCAAATAGAAGAGTGTTTAGTGGCAAGTACACAAGAATGCCTGTATTAGTACTTGAAACACAAATGTAAGAGTTACTCCGGCGATACTTAACATCAAGAACTCGAGAAAGTAGAAAACAGTGATGAATCGAATCACATGGTTACAGCCAATGGAATGCGTTCAGAAGAGTCCTAAAGGTGTTTAAGGAACATTATCCCGGTTCGAGAATCCAAATCAGTTGCACTCTTCCATGTCAATGAGGAACTATTCGGCTATCTAACTGATTACGATTCGATTACTCTGTGAAGTAGACACACCATGATATTTGAGCTCATTGTTACAAGTACCATTGTTTCCGGCTCACTTGTGTTACATCTGACGCCGAGATCATAATAACCGCGGCTATGGGTTACGATTGATTTCTTTTAGAAGCGATATCTTACATACAGTTTTAAAATCTTGAGACTATTTTTCAGTGAAAACTGACAAGTGAGAACCTCCTCAACTTCGAAAATGTTTTCCTTCGTCTCCCTTACCAGTGATCACTAATAAAACATTTATCATTGACTCTGTCTAGTTTAAACTACTCAGCTAAGAAAGGTTTGAATAAAGTTTACTGAGAATGTTTTTGTTCTTTTTAGGGGGCTGTCGCGCCATGAAATTTCTTTCTCCAAACACTGGCCATTATTTAAAGAATCATGTGATTAAAACACTTCTTACTGGAACTAGATTCAGAGAATGCGAGCATCAATGCCTCATGACGGACGAGTGTGTTTCCGTCAACATCCAGATTGGACCAACAATTGATGACAAAGTAACATGCAAGCTGAGTAATTCTGATCACATCCAACATCCAGACGATCTCATAGCAAGACCTGGCTGGACGTATTTGGCCACAGAGGTAGGAAAAAATACATATATTCTGTCTTCTGCTTGCATTGATATCTTGGTAACTTGTCTGTCTTCATTACCATCAAACACTACTCGATAGTACGATACTGGTATCAAAAGCCAAGTTATTTGCCAAGACGCGCGTTATCATTAGTGTATACCCCTAATTTTAGCTTTAGGTCTTCATACCCCAAAACAGGCTCTGCATTCCCCATATCAGGCCAATGATCATATGGTAGTGCAGCATAATTATGTAGATGTGACATATCGCAATTTGGAACGGGCTTCAAATTTAAAACGCCTTTCTTTCCCTTGCTACATCTTGTGTTTAGGAAGATAATGTCTTGAACTTTGATAGGGCTTTCGTTTGATAATATTTAAAAATCTCTACATAGGCGGCCCTGGCAGCCTAAGACAGACAGGGCCTATTTTCTAGTCCGCTCCCATTATACATCTTCAGTGAAAAGAAATGTTGAAATCTAGAGTGGAATTACACATCTGATATGGCGCCTTATTGAGTCACCTTGCCTATAAAATAAAAAGAGTAACTCAACGGGCATTCACTTCCAGTGAAGATAATTAACAAAAAGCAATTTTACAAAAAACAAAGTTACTTCGTTTAGGGTCTAATGTAATGTATCTCAAGACTGTCCTACATAATATTTTAGGAACAGATAGCGGGGATTTATACTAACAAGACTTTTTGTTATTTATTTATTTATTTTTTATTTCTTTTGGTCAGAACTTTTGCTCCATCCTCAAACCTTGCATGAACAACGCCACATGCCTATATGGATATACACACAAGAAATACCTTTGTGTTTGCGTATCTGGATTTACAGGCGAAAACTGCGAAAACGGTAATACGCATTTCGCAGGGACAATATACACGAGGCTTTGTCACTTTTATTTATTTTCGTCTTTAAACTTAAATTTGGAGCAAGGTTAAGAAACTTTTTATAGGCAAACTGGTCCCAGAGCTCTTACACAAATAGTTAATTAAGTTAATTCTCCAAAGGCAAAGATGATAGTCAGTTTATTGTAATTCAGTACTACATACAAAATGGACCCGAAGACTTCAAAAAGAACGGCTCGTTTCTTTTTTTTTTTTCAAATTTAAACCCTTTTACGCCCTAGCTCACAATCTCTGGCTCAGGGCAATTACTTCCAGTTCACTTAACCGATAGCTGTGGTGTAGTTTTGAAGGAAACTGAACCGTTATCTTGAATTTTCATGCATCAGTGCTCGTTCCGTACAATACCCAGCAAAATCTCTGAAATAGACGCTAAACATTTAAAGTTTTGTAATGTTTTGTTTATAACAATGGTTAACGCGAATGGGGTAAATTCACACGAACGATAACTAACTTAGAATTATGACTAAAAGTACCTATGAAGGTTTGTATCATAAATGAAGTATTATGTAACTTGGGCAGTTTTATATCAAGTTCATACTCGGATGATATTATTTTCCATCGGTGTTTGTATTCTTTCATCTCCAGATGTGGATGAATGTAGCAGTGGTCTGCACAACTGCAGCAAGAATGCGTCTTGCATTAACACAGTTGGAAACTTCAGTTGCATGTGCAATCCCGGTTTTACCGGCGACGGGCGCATATGTTCAGGTATAAAGTGCAGTTTTATTAATTTTCTCGCTGCTTTGTGCAAGTACAATAGAGGTGAGTAGTACATATGAAAGAAATCATATGTGAACTGCGGATATGAAATCAAATGAAAAATGATCGTCGCAGTTGTGATCGCAATTTTAACAATTCGGTAATTTTTTCAGGCTTCTTTACGCAATTGTTAAAATTGCGATCACAACTGCGACGATCATTCTTCATTTGATTACAATAGAGGTGTAACATAGCTGTACAACCTGATCCTATCCCCTTCCAACCGTTTTTGTACTGTTTAATCCTCAGATGTGGATGAATGTAGCAGTGGTCTCCACAACTGCAGCAAGAATGCGTCTTGCATTAATACAGTTGGAACCTTCAGTTGCATGTGCAATCCCGGTTTTACCGGTGACGGTCGCATATGTTCAGGTATGAATTGCAGTTTTATTAACTTTCTCGCTGCTTTGTGAAGGTACAAAACAGGACTGAGTAACATAGCAATACAACCTGATCCCATCCCCTTGCAACCGTTTTTGTACTGTTTAATCCTCAGATGTGGATGAATGTAGCAGTGGTCTGCACAACTGCAGCAAGAATGCGTCTTGCATTAATACAATTGGAAACTTCAGTTGCATCTGTAATCCCGGTTTTACCGGCGACGGTGACATGTGTTCAGGTATGGCTTGCTGTTGTATTAGTTTTGTCGGTGCTGAAAGGTGTATAGCTGTCATACAATCATAGATAAAATTAAAAATGCATAGTTGTTTACTGGTTTTTTCCTTCTGTGGACACTACAACGGCGTTTTCGGCAGCTTAAAAAGGATCTTTTTGACTGAAGACGGTTCCCAGAGTGGAACAAGTTGAAACGTTTTATGGGATAAGTTTAGATGGGGCCCTGCTGCTGTTGCACTGTAAAACAAAATGCGAAGATGGACTGCTGACGGTACGGTGTTGGATAAAAGCTTTTGTTCCACCCCTACCCTCAAGGTTTCGATCACGGATCAAAAAGCCGATACAGAATTTTTGTAATGGCCTTTGACTAGAAACGGGACCGGAGGTGACCTTGTTCTGATGCAAATCTCCGTTTTATTTTATTTTAAATGTGGACCAAATAAAAGTTATGTCAAGTTACGTTTAAATAGATGATGATCTTAAGTCAGCGGTTTCTACCTATACACTTTTACACCAACCCCACTGATAAGAACCTATCTTAAAATTTTTTAGTCTTAATAGGTTCTTAAGTGGAGGGGGCTTAAAAAAAAAATTTTAGCCTACCAGATTCTTAAAACCCAGGTTCTTATACGTGGGCTATTACTGTATTAAACAACTGCACGCAGAAAAGTAACAAAACAAAAAAAGAAAAACAGGTGAAAAGAAAATGTGAATAAACGAACGAAACAGATAACGACGCGCTCTTAAGTACAGTTTTACAGTATTAATTGCGTTGGTTTTTTGCATGGCGAGTAGTTCTTTAGTAGATCATCGTTTTTCATTCGATCTTCAATGGACTGGTGTCCTTTCGCGGAAAGGTTGCTTAACATTAGACAAAGAAACACATCTACCGCGATATGTACAAGAAAAGTCCCTACCGCCCAGCAAGCTAAGCTTCAATCATGTCCAATATATCTGAAGCTTAATCCAATGACAGTCCCTAAAAAGGAAATACTATTTCCATGGTATTTAGTTGTCCTACTGTATACTAATCAAGCATTATATAGACTTGGTTGTATTGACTCTTGATGAGTCCTTAATTGCACCAATTAACCGAAAAGCTACATTCACAAAATTTCAAGTAGAGCCAGCTTTATAGGGAACAGGCTATCAGAGAGCCTGATTTCACAATTATACAACATTCCTAGTTGATGTTGTCAAAACGCAGTCATTGAAAATTTCAGCCTTTTCACTAGGACTAAGACATGTCAAAGGCATAGTGAATTTATGGGTCTGAAACAACGCCAAACAAATTAAAAAAGAAGAAGAAGAGAGAGGAGACAAAAGAGGAACTCCCTCCCATCCACCATAATTATCTTTATATTCGTGTGTTTTATGCTTTATAACAACTATTTTTCCTGTCTAGACTGTAACAGTACTTTGCGCCGCTTCAAAGAATATCAAGATCTGTCGACCAATGGTCCTCGGGCAGTTGAGCAGTTCATCATTGACGAAAGTGTGTTTCTTGCTTTCGCTGACTATCATACGGATTCTTCCATCTACAAACTGAACAATTTAACCGGAAAATTTGCACTTCATCAGACCTTACCCATCAGAAGTACATATGACTTTGACTATTTTATCATAGCTGATAAACATTACCTGGGCGTTACTCTCCACGATGATGATAAAGTTGCTATTTATCAGTGGAATGGAACACAGTTTGTCAATTTTAAAAACGTTTCATTCAGACGAGCAACCAAACTACACTTCTTTGCAATATTGCCAGAAAGGTTTCTCGCTGTTACAAGTTACAACAACTTAACCTCTATCTACAAATGGAAGGATGAATGGTTTGAAAAGTTTCAGGATATCGCATCATCCGATCAAGCTCTTGGTGTTACGATGTTTGTAATAAACAATGAAACTTTCATTGCCATTGCAAACTATCAAAGCAGCAAGGATGGACTTGCTGTGCCATCATCTGTATACAAGTGGTCAGCGAACAGCTTTGTGAAAACCCAGTCTCTCCAGACCTATGGAGCATATGATGTGAAATCTTTCAGCATCAGTGGTGATACATTCCTCGCCTTTGCCAACGAAAACAATAGAAGTAGCTCCTCTATTGACTCCTTCGTTTACAAATGGAATGGCACCATCTTCACGCTGTTTCAGTCTATTCCCACTCGTCATGCCGATTCCTGGCACGCATTTGTGATGTGCGGTGAAACCTACCTTGGTGTGGCCAATTATTACGACGGTAAACTAATCGTGTATCGGTTTTCTGGATCACAGTTCATCAAATATCAAGAGATTGCTACTCACCGCGCAACCGATCTGACGTCATTTGAATACAAAGGTCAAATTTACTTTGTTGCTGCACCTTACTCGGGGAACAGTACAGTATACAAATGGGTATAAAATACGCTGAAACTTAAGTACCCAGTTGAGCCTGAATGGTAGACCTTTCCACAGGAATTGAAGGGAACACTGAAATAAAGATAAATTTTTATTGTTTTTCGTTTTGTAGCCATAGAAACTGACTAATAAGAGGCTTACGTAGCACTGAAGATGTCACTATAGAAAACAATACTTATTCAGGGTGCAAGAAGATCCTCGCCACTTCGGGGATTTATTTTATTTACTCCACATAATTCATCATAATAAGTAAAATATATTACGGTTGTTAAGAGGAGGGAAGGAGTAAAGAAAGGTACGATTATAAATAATTATTTCTTATTTATATGCCCTTTTAAATAACAATGGATAGTTTTTTAGAATAAAAAAAGGAAAACTTGCTAACAGAAGGAAGGGAATTTTTTACTTAGGTGGGTAGCAGTAATTAATACTGAGCAATATAATACTGGAGGAGAGCTCCTTTAAATAGCTGTTTTGTAGGTTTCTAGCGAATAGAAATAAGAATAGCATTCCAAAAATAACGTCCAATAATTGTTAGCCAAAATGTGCTGGTATTGATTCTGAAAAAGGACTAGGACTCAGATGCTGAAGGGATGCAATTCTAGTGGCGTAATCATGTTGCTCAGATACATGGGTTAGCGTAATATAGGACAGCTTTCTATCTACAATTTGATCATAAAAGAGTTGACAGGTATAAAATTTAACTATGTTAAGAAGCTTAATGAAACCAAAGTTTGCCTAATGAGGAGTAATATGACCACAAAGTAGGGCATTGTTAATTAATCTAACTACTTTGTTTTGTAACTTTACCAAGCGATATAAACGTATTTTGTATTGCTCTGTTGGGCAATTTAAGCTTTTTAATATTTGTCCCATTCTTTATATGTTACGAATATATTCCATTTCAAAGTGCGTTTGTACTCTGATAACGCACAGATGACAAAAACGTACACTACCTATGAGCCGCATGCCTACTAGTGCTCCAAGCAGTGTTATTTTTTTAGTTTTTGTTTAATTACCTGAAGCCATTTCCCTTTACCAATAAACGGGCATTCCCGGACGAAACCGCTTTGTTTTCTCTGTGATTTGTCCCGGGGAAAGAATTTATTGCCAATTGAAATGACTACTTTGCGAAGATTTATCTGAGCAGAAAACTGTGTGGTCATCCCTAGTTGGAAATCTTAAGCAAGTTAGGTAAGGATTCTAATTAAACACTTGTCATTATTCAACGTTTTGTCGTCGCGCCCTTTCAGCAAGTTTTCCATTTTCTGTTAAAGAAAATGACATAATTAAGCTTTAGTTAAGTACGTTGGGTACTGTTTCAGTAGGGTAGCGTTTCTCGGAACATCGTTTGGTAGGTTGATGTAATGAGTTATATTATAATCACTACTCAACTTGGTCACTTTAAACCAAGAGAGGATGACCTTCATCCTCTCTCGCTTTAAACTGAATTCCAATCTTCACTGTATATTTTATAACTAATTGCGCCGGTGTAATATGAAGTGGCTATAAGGGTTCCAGTATTCTGTATTTCTGGACATCAGTAATATTTCAGAGGTATAGGGTAATTCATGAAAAGTGCCGTGAAGAGTTTTCAGCACTTCTTGATTTTACTGGTAATAAAATATTATCAGATTTCATAAACTTTATTAGTGCATGGGCTAGCTCGTTCGCCAGCATTTTTTGAAGTAGGAGACACTTGTCATGAACTTTAAGTTTGCATGATTGTGTAAGTTGTGATTTAAGCTGTTAAATATTTAAAAATAAGGGATTCTACCTTGTAAATAGTAGTACTGTATGCTCCAAGCAGTGTGCTTTTGTTTCCCGTTTCATGCCTGCTGAACCATTACTCCGTTTAGGATATATGGGCATCGTGCGGATAAAACTTATTTGTTCTCCAGCTGTAGTTTTGTGCTGGGGAAAAAGGATGATGACACTTTAGGTAACTACTTCGCAGACTTCTCTGAGTAAAATATGACTCAAAACTAAGTAGGCAAATTGAGTTAATTTTCAAGGAAACTGATTCTGAATGCGTGAACGCTTGTCAAGTTATCAACCGATGCCCTAACGTTTTGGTGTTTGGTTTCAGCACGGTATTTCCATCTCATGTTATTAATAGCAACTGTTACAGAACTTTATACTTCAGTTGAGCATGTTGGGTACTGTTGCAATTAATGGCAACGTTTCTCAAAACATGGTAGCTTGTCTCTTTATTATGAGTTACTAACCCGCGTTATACAACTTACACTGAATGCCATTACTATCAGTGCATATTTGAAAGCTATCTAGAGAAATTCATCAGGATAATAAAACGTGCCTTGAACAGTATTCAGCTCTTCTTGATTTTAATGTCAATGTTTACATTCATTTAGTGTGCTCGTTTTTTTCGATTTCAGGCCCTTTACTAGTCTGGGCGCAAATATGTATTTCAGACACGCAGTAGACAGAAAGCACTTTGTTTATGGAACAAGTTGTATTCCTTAGACTAATGGACTAAGAAGTACATGAAGAACGCACTTGTGATAAATTAAACTTTGAGACTACGTGAATTCTTAATGCTTTCATTCAAAGATGTGATATTAACTTAAGGCAAAGACAGTTGATTGAGTGATCATTTTTAAGGATGTGAGCTCCAGCCTTGAAATAGCTTGAGAACGCTTATCACACTGAGACTTCCTCCACGTTGCAAAAAGAGGGGACACTCATTGAAAGAAACTTGCGCGCTTAATTGAGAGGGGCGGTAATTGAGCTTGTCTTTGAAAATTGACAGTAGGAACAAGCTTTCCTTGTAAAAGTAAAGGGGGAGAGGGAGCTGGGATAGGTTCTTATTCAAGAGGAGCGTCTATGCGTGGGTGGGTGCTAGCTTATCATGGGGAGGGCCCTTGGGAATGGATCACCAGAGAAATGATGGGGACGAGAGTAAAAAATAATGAAGGAAGGGGGGGGGGGCTGACGGAGGGAAAAAGGAAGTGCCCGCAGCAAAGCCATTGGTTTATTAAATTTCGTCCCCTAATTTATATGCAAATTAAAGACATCTGCAAAATAGATCACTTTGCCGTGTTGTTTTTAAGGTGGGAATAACCGATCCAGTTACTCAGGATCTTATTGTATCACATTTTTTTCCAATCAGAACACCGGGTTAAGTAAGTGACTTAATTAATTCTGACCAATACAGCGATGTTAACGTCTCCAAACGGGACGTAAAATGCGAAAAAACAAAAACAAAAACAAAAAAACAATAGTATTTCGCTAATATGAAACTTTAAGCCACCACCCCGCCCCAAAACACAACCTGACCTATTCTCACTGAATAATTAATTCACGCATCGTAAAACAACGCCTTGACATTCCATAGTCCTTAGGGATGCATTATTGCATTGGGGGCTACTCAAAGGAACAGGTAAGACCTCGTGGCCTTGAGTTTTTCACTGTGTGTCACAGCGATGGCCGCCGAGACGACTTTTCAAGCTTCGACCCACCCTCTTTCCCCGGTGTTAGTTGACAAGTTCTCATTTCCAGAAATCTGTACTCGCTGTCTGTCTCTTCCCGCAACAATCCGCGGATCTCTCTCCCATAACTTAGTTTTACGTTGTGGTAAGTAGTAGTCAGTGAGGCTCATAGTACCAGTATTTTGCAACCGAGTTTTAACTGGAATGTTTACGGGGGAAGTTAGAACTTTTTTTTGAATTCCGAACAGTGTTAGCTGGTTTGGCTTAGTAGTTAAAACGATTTATTATATCTTTCATTAAGTAAGTGCGCTGCCTGTTACACTTGGTCTATTTTGCATGCCGTATCCACTGAATGGCCCGCTAAATTTGAAAGTTCGTGAAACATTTTGCTCTTCGACGACAGAAGAAATACGTTTTTCAGTGTTCTGATTTAAATACGACAGCAGTGACATTTCGCTTAGACCAAGAAAACTTATTATTTTTGTTCTATTTCCGCCAATTTTTGCAACTCTCATCGATTCTATCCTTCATTAATATTATCGCTGCCATATGCATATTGCTATTAATGGTGTCACAATTCTGTCGGCGGAGAACGTTATCTAATTAGCATATATGCACCAAAGCGTCTATATGCACACTTGAACTTCCCTTGTCATATTTATTTTAATTTCACCGAACGGAAAGGGAGGGGGACATAGGGATTTGCGGTGTTGCGGTGTTGATGGTTTTTTCAATGCGGTGATGCGGTGAATAAAATCTCAATTTGCGGTGTTGCGGTGATCGCAAACCCAACGGTGTGCGATGTTTGTGTTTCTCAAGCTACGGTGTTCGGTGAAATGAAATTATTTTCGGTGCTGTGGTTTCTTGTTTGATCTTTCTCAGACCTAAATTCAGCACGTAAACTTCGTTAATCCGTGATAATTTATGGCAAGCACGTTCCATTGTGTTTAATTTGTAATAAAATACAGACCAACATTGTCGAGTTAATCTTCAATACGCTTAAGCTGCCAATGTTCACGCTGGACTAGCAGGTGCGCGATTTTCGCCATTCTGATCAGCGGCTTTTTCATTCAAAATGGCGTCGGCGATAAGCCATATTGTTTTTTAAATTAATATTCATGAGGCATTCTTTCCCGTTGAATTGTGGGATAACTAGAGCCCCTGTGCTTCATGTTTTTCAGCTTCGTCCTGTCTGAAAATGTTGTGATATAACTTTAATACAATATGAATCTTTCAAAATACTCCAGAGATCAAAGAAACTGAACGCCGAAGTTTATTGATGTAACAATACTTGTTACTAAGAGGACGCTCCACACTCCTCCACACTCTGGAAATGTTGTTTTATCGCTTGGCAGCTTTTCGGGTCAACTTCTCAGTAATGTTCATGGAACTTCATACAAACGACCTCTCCGGGTAAGTACAAGAAAACTGATTTACGAGTATCAACAGTATCGACGCGTAGGCATGCATTGACAAGAGTACATTTTGTTGTCTTTATTTTGTGGAAAATTGTTTAGGTATAAAAGTGTTATGTCAAGTGTAGACGTTGAAATCATGTAGCTAAAAATAATTGTTGCGGTGATGGTGTTTCGTCGACTTTTCTTGCGGTGATGCGGTGTTCGTTTATTTTTTTGGGGGTGTTGCGGTGTTTAGGGGCCCCCCATGTCCCCCTCGAAAGGGGTACCGCACCAAACTGCTGTCCTGTACCGTTCTTTAAAATCATTGAGTGTTTTGCTTGAGTCTGATATTTTTTTCTTCTACTTTCCTTAAATTCAGTTTTCAAACATTTAAAATATCCACCACAATAGTTCACAAAAATAATTAGCTTGGTGATACCCACGTTGCTTATTGTTGAACATGCAGAACATGCAGTTATAAACAAATGTAGTTCAGGCCAACCTTACGACAAGTTTTGGAAAGATTTCCGCACAACCCCATACACAGTTATACATGCATTACTGTCATACTCAGGGGACCTGTTCCAAAAACGAGTGAAGTTTCAGTCACAAAATGCATGTATAATAATGCGTGGGGCTGTGTGGAAATCTTACCCAAGTTTGGAAAATACATGCACAGGGTTTACAAATTTTCAAACATTGTTCAGGTGACAGTGAATCCTTTCCTATGTGATATTTTTTAACTTTTAAGAAGCATTTTTAATCAACCCTTTCGCTCTCAGGAGTGATCAATAAGTAATTTCTCCGTGCAATATCGTTACATTGTAAAGCAGACAGGTTTTGAGAATAAAGTAGAAATCAACAAAAGGATATTGTTTGATTTAACACCAAATTCTCAGAACTAACATTATAAGCAATGTATTGCAGACACTAAGGAGAATTAGTATTAAGATGTTGGGGGTGTAAGAGTTAACTTGGTATGATAAGTTGTGCGGTGTAAAGAAAATAGTGAAGATTGAGCAGGTGGTTGTCTTGTTATGTTACATCAAAAAAGTTGTCAAAACTACTTAACGAATGATTTGCCACATGCTAGGTTTCTTCCCTATGAAAATTTGATAATCTAACACGGCCTCATCTTTTTGTTCAATCAAAATTTAAACAAAATCAATGAAAGAGGCCAGAACATAAATCCCCAACTGAATCCCGATATGCATGACATAAATTTTCCGAAGTTTAAAAAGCCTTGGCTGCTTCTATTTCGTACCTTAAATGGATGTGTTTGTCCCTTCTAATGACAGGAGTGATGTTTTCCGGTGTTAAAAACGACTGAGGTGACATTCGCTTGGATCACAAAATATTTTTGTCTTATTTTAGACATCGCTTCCTTCCTCCATTGATGCTGTCTCTCTAGCTTCAAAATTACTGTTTACTTTCTCATAATTTAGTGTCTGCAAACTTATTTCGTTAGCACATACGCACCAGAAATTGAAGTTCCCTTGTCGCATTTATTTTTAGTCTTAAATTTGGTACTTAACTGTTGTTCTTACCTCACTTCATTAAACTCGACAGACGTTTCCCCTTTTTTATGGTTGGTTTTCAAACAATTATAATTAGCCTGGCCAAATCCAGATGCCTGCATATTAACAGTTAAATTTAGCCACAAATTGTTTCCGATTTCAACCAATAGGACAAGCACAGCACGGACGTGTCTGCTCTTCACTTATAACTGATAACATACATCTATCTTGGTTTGTCTTGATATTGCATTCAGTGATGATTTCTACAGCTGATCACACCTCAAGTGGCTTCAAGTATGGCGGACTGTTCCTTCCCCGTCTTCTTCTTGATCGCCTTTTGTATTCTTTCGTGTGCGTGGCTAGAACGCAAAGTAGATGCCCAGCAAGGTGCGAAAATAGCATTGACACATATTTTAGTCCGTTAGACAAACTTCGCCATAAGATCTACACTGATACTTTTTCCGCCTTTTTGCTTTTTGAATACGTCAGAGTCAACTGGAAGATACAGTAATGTATCTTTAGCTTTTCCAAGCTGCGTCCATGATGTGAAGTGTTGAACTGATGTTTCCTGTGGAAAGTACTGTTTTCTATGCCTTACTTTTTATCAACGAGCAGAGTCCAAAAAATTACGAATTTAATTTATCGGGCCCGACTTATTTGCTCCTAAAACAGGATTAAACTACGTTTTTCGGCGCAGCTAAGAATTGTGAAAACATTTGTCTCTCGCTACCTCATGAAAGAAAATAACACGAACTACATGTACTAGAATAACTACAAGTACTACAGGTACTACAGAATTACAGTATCTACAGGTACTACAAGGACTACACGAATTACAGGTAGTAAAGTACTACTAGGCAAACTACAGTTATTAGAGCTGCTAACTAAAACAGCATTGCTGACACTTTGAGGGTGCTATATTCGTGACGATTATCACGGACCTTTTACTGGCTTTCAGCACATTATCTGACCGATTTCGTGCGATCACACAGGCTTCATCAAATGTTTACAGCACAAATCTCTTTCAAATTAACTGGTTCTGTGAAATGCCAAAAAAAAAACATCCTCAACCGTAGAGAATGGTGCCATTTATCTTCGCAAGAGTGATGACTCAAGAGCCATTCGGATTAGGGATGTCAGTGAACTCAACGAAACTCACAGAGGAAGATAAGTTAAACTCCTTTCATTCCTAATTTCGATTTGTAAATTGTGATCACTATAGCAATGACTTCGAAATCGTTATTTCGCGAACTGCCTTACGCCAGTGTGAGTGACATTGTTTCATATCACGGCCAGTTTAATTACATCATAAACAGTAGTTTGCCTACCAAGAAGTATCTAGATAAACTTTCAAGTCTATATGATTTAGATCTATTCTCTTTAAACATACAAAACGGCTTAAACCCCAATTCTGAGCTGTTTTATGAAAACATAAAGAGCCACTGTTATTCGCCACATAGCTTCAATATCTTAAAAAAATAAGCTACCTCGCAACGAAAGCAATTTCTCTCTGCTTCATAATAATGTAAGAAGCCTAAGACGAAACTCCTTGAAAACCTGCAGGTGCATTTGTTAGACGAACTGAATTATAGTTTTTTTCTGTAATTGGAGTTTCTGAAACTAAAATAAGTACAGTTGATTCTGTAAACTTTTACACGTCTATATCTGGCTATAAATTTGAATACGTTCCGACACCTATAGCTTCTGGAGGACGTGTTGGCATGTATATCAAGGACAGCTTGAATTACACGATTATTGACAAAACTTCCAACGAGGCGTTCCAAGCTTTATGGATCGAATTTCATCTCTCTCGGCAGCCAAACATTATCTGTGGCGTGGTGTATAGACAACATAACTCTCCGCAACAATTTTTGGACTATTTTGATGAAACAATAGAAACGTTTAGCGCTTTAAATAAACCCATTTTTATCATGGGTGACTTCAATATAAATATGCTTGCTGTTGAAACAATTAATTATGCACATAAATTTCTTCTCTCATTACAAAGCTATTCATTAATTCCAACAGTTGACAAACCAACTCGAGTATATAATAACTCCGCAACTCTAATTGACAATATTTTCGTTAACAAGCTTGATAGCAAAATTAAAAGTGGGAACATCGTATGTGGCATTAGCGACCACTATTCCCAATTCTGTATTGTTCATGGTGTCAAGGTGACAGCAGGAAAAAGCAAAATACCAAAAAGAGATTATTCTCAGTTCTCAGAACATGATTTTCTTGCTGAGCTCGCTGAAATTAACTGGGATACCGTTATCACCATGGAACAAGGCAATATATATCGTTCTTTCTCTACATTTTACAACAAGGTGAATAAAGTCGTGGATGAACATGCCCCCTTGAATACTCTGTCGCGACGAAGAGTCAAGCAACTCTCAAAGCCATTACTAGAAATCCGAGTCATTTCGTTCACGCGATACTTCCTGACTGCGGTGTACTCAAAGTTCAACAGAGCATGCCCGGAGGTATTAGATTACGTAAAAAAAACCATGGAAAGATCGGTTCGAAGCAAGGAACGTGTAAATTATGTCACACTGAATAATCTTTCTTCGGCGGATTTTGAACCAGTTTCTACTAATTCGGAGTTTCGCATCCGTTTTCTGCCGTTCGCGATCGCTCAAGAATTTTCTGCAAACGAATAGTGTTGCAGCTGTTACAGCGATGTGGTATATACCTTCCGGTTTCGCAACCTTTCTTTGTTTATATTTAAGCGAGCCTGCCAAGTCAATACACAGCGGATTTGATCTTAAAACTGCCTGGTTACATGTGTTTTAACATGGCTTCCAAATAAACAGTGCAGAAAGAGACAAAATGGTCGTACGTTTTAGCAATTCCTAAAGCAATTACGCGCAAATGGCGGTCAAGAGTGTAGAGGCCAGATATTTCACCATCAAACCTTTAAATTTGTCCGAGGGTTTTCAACGAGTTACGGAATATTTCCAACCAAATCTGTGACATTAATTCATCACGAAGCGATGGAGATCAAGGGAAGATGTCCATGTGCAAGATTTGTGCTCCAAAATGGAGTTTTCGGTAAGTGATATTTACCTAAATTTGAGAGCACATGAGACATTAGCGACTGTTTTCAGGTAAATTTTGAAGCGCGATTTGTCCGAACTTATCTTTCATTAAACACCTAAAACGTTATATCGTGAGAACACCAAAACAGTGTTTGTTCGGTTGAGATCAAGGGAGGCAGGCTAGTTTTCCTAATATGCATGATATTTGAATTTTTTTTATTTTTTCCCATACAATCCTTTGTAATCGTGGGCCGCCATTTTTAAAGTTCTTTGCAGAGGAAATTTGATCGACGACCCGAATTTCTGGTAATGGCCTGGACTACTCGCGGGATAAGGAAATCAATAAGAGTGAAGAATTCACTTTACCTGTCTGATAACAAGGAATTGTATAGAATCTATAGAAACAAAATTCTTAATATTTCACGCGAGTCAAAAAAGATATATTTTCATAAGTTTTTCTCTCATAACTTATATAATATGAAAAAAAACTTGGGCTTGTATTAATGATCTAATTAATCGTGGAAAGAAAACGTCTAGACGCTTTTCCTCTGTTAGGTGCCCAACAAGAGGTAACTTAACATATGATCCCACGGAAATCACTAATATTTTCAATAAGCATTTTTCTTCTGTGGGACACAGACTTGCATCCAATTACCACCATCTAACCGTTGCTTTAGAGAATACCTACGCGGAAATTACGAGAAATCGTTCTTTTTCGACCCAGTTGCACCAACTGGGATTGAGAGGGAGATACTCTCTATCCCTCTCAATAAGGCGCATGGTCTGTATTCCTGTCCGAATCATATTCTTCGCTCTGCCAGATATATCCTGTCTTACCCATTGGCGAAACTAATGAACTTGTCAGTTATTTTAGGAGAGTATCCCTCTAAATTAAAGCATGCTAAAGTCATTCCAGTATACAAAGATGATGATGAGACTGACCCAGCTAACTATAGACCGATTTCTTTATTATCTAACTACAATCGTATCTTTGAGAAAATAATGTTCAACCGGTTAAAAGCGTTTATTGATAAAAAAGAAATTCTCTATAGATCGCAGTATGGTTTCCGAGATAAACACTCCACTCAACATGCAATACTTGATATCGTTAACTCCCTACAAAGGAACATGGACAATAAACTGTTTTTGTGTAGTATTTTCATCGACTTAAAGAAAGCTTTCGATACAGTTGATCATTCAATCTTGCTCAATAAATTAAATTACTATGGAGTCCGAGGCATTGTCAACGATTGGTTTTCATCATACCTATTTAAGCGCACTCAAACAACTGAGATCAACTCGTCTATTTCCGATAAGGAAATTGTCCCATGTGGTGTTCCACAAGGTTCAGTGCTGGGTCCTCTTCTATTTCTGATTTTTATTAACGATATTCCAAACTCTTCAGAGAAGTTAAATTTTGTTTTGTTTGCGGATGACACAAGCATGCTTTATGCTGATAGACATCCTAAATCCCTCGAGGAGACCGTAAACAAAGAGCTGAAAAAGGTATGTGAATGGCTGAATGTAAATAAGCTGACACTTAACATTAAAAAATCAAACTTTGTTATCTTTCGACCACGACAGCGATTGTTAAATTATGAGATTAAACTCAAAATAATAGACAATAACACTAACATATCGTCAGGTCTAGAGTGTAAGGAATATGTTAAGTACTTAGGTGTTCTGATTGACAACCAGTTGTCCTGGAAATATCACATAGACTATATCGCCGTAAAGATTAGTAAAATTGTCGGAGTAATATCTCGTCTAAGACACTTCGTTCCATTCTGCACTTTGAGATGCATATATCAGTCCCTCATACTGCCCTACTTGACTTATGGTCTGACTGCTTGGGGCCAAGCCTCAAAACGTGATCTTAATAAGTTATTGTTACTTCAAAAACGTGTACTACGTTTGATGTATTTCCTAATTCCAAGAACTCATACTATTCCTTTTTTTATTTCTTCTAAAATATTACTCATTCACCTGCTTTACTCTAAAGCTGTCTTACACTCTATGTATGATGTCTCAAATAACTCTGCTCCTAAAGATATCTCTGAAAGATTTGTCAAGACCAGCTTGATTCATTCATATAACACGAGGGCTGCATCTTGTGGCAAATATCATATTCAATTTTCACGTTTAAATCAACAGCGAAACTCTTTCTCATGCTTTGGTGCAAACGCGTCGAATTGTCTCCCATCGCAAGTATGTAATTTACCGAAACTGGCGTTCAAGAAATCAATTCGCAAAGCTTTATTCGCAGCTTTAGAAGGCAAGGAGGATTATATTGAGGCACCTAATTTACTATCCAAAATTAACTCATATTTTACATAACTTTTGTAACAAATCACTGTTAATCTATTTGTCTGTTTAGTTTGTTTCGGTTATTAAGCTACCTTTTACCAATCTATTGTGTAACCATATTTATCCCCGGATGCTAATGATTGTATTTTATTTATAATTTATTCCTGTCATGGTCCATAGTCTGTTATTTGAAGTTTACAAATTGGTTCATTTTTCTTCTTTTCTTTTTTCTTCCTGTACAACTCGCCTCGACTAGCTTAAGCTTAATGCGAGTTGTACATGTTCTTTTAAATTGTTAAATATTAATAAAGTTTATTTGTTGTTGTTGTTGTTGTTCACTCTGTGATTTTTCGGTTAAAAGTAGTAATTCCATTTTCCATTGGGATTCATCATTAGCTCGAAATCACCATAATTTTCTAGCTAACTCCGAAAGAAGAATAAATTCTTTTAAGTATCTTATAACCGTGACCGCAATGATATCGCCTTGTGCTTTGTCAACTGAAGGTACTGCACTTTCAATGGTGCCTTTCAAATGTTTGCAAGAGCACTTTCTTCTCCACTTTTTCAAATTTTAAAATTTTAAATTTAAAAAATTTAAAAATTTAAATTAAATCAAGGATGCGTTGATACCAGCAATACTGAGGGCGAAGCGGAAAATCTCGATACCAAGTATCGATGTCTTAGATACTGCACGTGACCTGCCCACGCTCGTCGCTAGTTACAGGATGTTGTATCTTCTCCGTTGTGTTATTGAGCAGGACAATGTTCTCGTTAATAAATTAAAAAAAAAACTTTTACTTGTTTGTCTGTGTTGTTGATGAGACTATAGAGTACTAAACAAAACTCAACATTTCCAGTACGAGATCACCTTGCATTTGTTTAAGCAGACCACGTGACTTACCGGTTAACTCAATGACGTCACAAAGACAGTATAGGACTCGGTATCGTAGCGATTTAAGAAACGGTATCGGCCCATCCTTACTGCAAAAGCTAACTAAAACCTTTATTATTTCCGCCAAAGGCGCCATTTGCTTGCAGTGGTCTGCTGAGGGTTCCAGGTGATCAGGGTGCACTGCTCTTCTTATCAGAAGACAATTATCCTTCAAGTATTTTTCGCACACGCATTTGGAAAATATAACCAGATATTCCCCAGTTTTAGCAGGGGAATATTGAGTCACATGATACGTTTCGACAAATCGCGTGCGAGCGAAAATCTTTGGTGTATTAAAAGCGAGGTTATGTTCGGCTTGCGCGCACTTGAAGTCACTCAAGCAGCAGAAGGCGATCTGACGAATGAGATACCGCGACCAGAAATGAAAAACATAATGTCGTACAAAAATGCTGAATAACGTGACAATGTGAAAATAAACGAAATTGCATTCACTACAATGTCACTATACCTTCCACAGGGTTTAGGTGTAGCCGGTGCAGTAAACAACCATATTCTCAACACACGAGGCTGTGGAGTTGGAGAGAGTGCGCGCGCGATTATAGCGGTAAGTTGGGTTTTCTGTGATAAACGCATGCGCAATGCTTCTCTTAATGGCGGTCGCATAAAATCTGAAAACCCCATTTTCATCGCTTCTCAAAAACTAGTCGTACAACCTATTATCAAGTTTTGGTATCTGTGAAATTAAGCCAAAATGGAAATGTACAATTTTTTTCCAAAATAAAATCTGTCGGACAAAATTTTATTAATTTAAAAAATGGACAAAATTCAATATTTTCGCCGATTCCAAAAATTGTGCCTCACATAGTTTCGTGTTCTTCTCTTGAAATGTTTCTTTACATCCATATTCAAATCCTTATTTTTTTTAGGGGGGGGAGGGGGAGGGAGGTTCTTCGGCAAGATTTTAAGACAAACATCCCCGGTCGGTTTATTTTGTACCCCTCCCCCTATTATTTTAATACACTTCTTGGACATCCCATAATACATTTGTGGCCACAGACACAATGTTTTAAAAATTACAGTTTTATTTTGGCTCTCATGTGTTTCCTTGGTCGGCCGTTACGTGACTCTAGCTTGCGTGTAATGCTTACTGAACTGTAAGTGCACGCCAGCTGCCGGCCACCTAAGACACCACGCACTTAGTCATAAGTGGAAGGTACGCCTGCTAAGCGGTTAGGGACAAGAGGCTTGAATATGTTATTTTATTTTGAAATTTTTGCTTACAAGTTTTAGCACTTAACAATAACAAAAAATGTTGGCACATAACACTTAACACAATAGTACAAGTGGCAATGTTTGCAGATGACACCATCAGTGATAAGAAATGCAAGCTTCAGACCATTACAAGGAAGCACAAACCCTTTTGTACGAGCTACGAGGTTAACGGCAACACCATCAAGTGCGTGATCTCGGCTTCTCCTTGGAACGTGAATTGACTTGGCACGTCCGTCTCTTACCAAGCTGCACGCGCAAACAAGTCGTTAGGTTTCGTTAAGAGAAACTCTAGGTTTATCCACAGTATTCCCGTAAGGCGCACATTATACCTCGGCCTAGTGCGTACTCATCCTGGCTACACAACTCAGGTCTGGGCGCCCCAAGGCATTGAATTAATTTCTAAACTCGAAAGTATTCAAAGACGTGCCACCAAATTCATTCTTTGCTTGTCTTTTTTAACAAATATCCCTTACAAAGAAAGACTAATACATGTAAATCTACTTCGTGTGTGTTACTGGCACGAGTTACTAGCTGTAATATATTTTTACAAGGCTACGCATAATATGATTCACTTAGATCCTTCCGTTGTTCCCTTCGTGCGCGAGTGCGCGCGAAGGACCCGTATATCTGTAACAAGCTCTCAATCTTTCGTTCCTAAAAGATGCAGGACTTCTGCCTTTCAGAGATCTTTTTTTTATTATTATTCATTAGAACCACTAGAATTTGGAACCTGCTTATTACTAGATTTGACCTGGATAATGTTACCTTTGAATGTTTACCTTTAAATCTCTTCTTTACGGCTATTACTCGCGGGCTCTAGCAATAAATTATGATCCGGACTCTCCAAGGAGCTTCAAAAGTATTTGTTTAAAATGTAACACAGCCAGGTTTTTTAGACCAAGAGATTAGCTGCTGTATGTGATTTTAACTGCTTTTTGTATATTTTTTATTTTTATTTTGTGGGTCCGCAGTAATTGGCTCCAGCTGTTGCGGTGTCCCTGCCCAATTCAAGTTGTTATTGGTGTATTATTATCTTGTATTCTCAGTATCTGTATATTTTCAGTTTATTTTCTATTTCTTTAGGGCAAAGCTAATAAAATAAATAAACAAAAAATAACACTATGCTCCGTTTAATGTGCTTATCTAGCACCGAATTTCTCCAAAATGTAATGCCACAAACTAGTTTGGAACGCGTTCCTAGAATGCCCGCCAAAAAGTCAGCTAGATACCGAGTTTGAAGTCGATATCGGTACAATCGAGGACGTTTGTACTGAATTGTAAGCTGCTTTTATTTTACCGCCATTTATATATTATTTTGGGCTGGTTGGCGGCAATCCTTCCGAAACAGTGCCACGCACGTAATGACAATGGGACTCATTTCGAACATCTCGCTCAAAGCTTTTGATTCGCTGTTACAGACTCGTTGAGTGTATATCTTAACTTACTAAGTATCTTTTGGACTCAACAAGTACATTTTCGTGCTCAATAAGTTTAGCATTGATGACCCGTCTAAAACTCCGTTAGATGATTGGTCAATGTACACTTGTTCAGTAAAAGCAAGCCTACTCAATGAGCAAGTGGTCATTGTTTGGTTACTCGCGTACTCATGAGTTCAGCACATATTCTTTTTTGGAATTCCATTTTATTTTTAGCCAGTGTTCTTGGTAATAAATTGCACGGTATAACGAAAATAGGTGCTTGACTTTTTGTCACCCTAACCTTAAGTTTTAAGTGGTTTTAACTGGTTAGACGGACGCTATGTTACATCAAAAAAGTTTTCAAAAGGCTTCTTAAACAATGATCAGGCGTGTGCTAAGTACATTCCAAATAAAAACGTGAGTAATCTAGCACGGCCCCATCTTCTCGAATTGCTCAATAAAAATTTACAGAACCAAATGAGAACAGAACCTTAATCCCAACCTGAATCCCGATCCGATGCAAAGTTTCCGAAGTGTAAAAAACATTAGATGCTTTATACTTCGTCCCTTGAAACATTTTCGACCATACTTCTTAATCGCACCTATCACCGATTCCTTCCTTCATTTATGTTGTCATTCTACCATTATTTTTTGGCTCAAACCCAGTAAGTAACTGTTGTTGATCTTTTGGTACTTCGGTACTTTACTGTTGCTGTCACTGAAACATTAATTATAAGCTTTGCAAATCCAGATGCCTGCATCGTAATAGTACAATTTGGCCACACGTTCTTTGCAATTCGAACCAATAGGACAAGTCTGTGGTCATTAGCCAGCTCGTTTCGTTGGACGACAGCTTTTGCTACGTCATGAAAAAAGTTGGATTGGACTTTTGTTCATTATCACTGATGACATATATCTGTCTTGGGTTGTTTTCCGTTCAGTGGCGATTTCGGGATCTAAAGTCGGTCACACCTCAAGTATGGCGGGCTATTCCTTCCCCGTCTCCTACTTTCTTATCTTTTGTGTTCTTTCGTGTGCGTGGCTGGAACGCAAAGCAGATGCCCAGGAAGGTGGGAAAATACAACTGACACATGTTTTATTACCAGTAGATAAACGTCATAAACAAAAGTCGCCAATAGATCTAACTTAGTCGCTTTTTGAATACGTCTGTGTCAACTGCAACAGTTTACAGTGATATACCTTTTCCAAGCTGCGTACATAATGAAAACATTGAAGAAGGGTTAAAGTGATATTTCTTGTGGAAAGTGCTATTTTCTATGTCTTTTCTTATCGTTTTTTTTCTAAACCAGAAGAGTCTAAAGATTTAGTAGAATTTAATCGTTATCTGGCCTTACGTTGCTCCCAAAACAAGACTAAACTACGTTTTCCGGGAAAACATTTTGCTCGCTCATAATAGAAAACTTCAGTTTTTTTCTTATCATAGTTCTGTCAAAAATTTTGCGTCGGATTTGGCCTTCTTAACCGGCATTTTCTGTATATACGAAAACAATGCGATATTTCTTTTCTAACAGTTTTTCGTTGTTTCAGGAACTTTTAAAGGGACATTTAGGTAAACTCTTAGAGGATGATTGGCGTTAAGAGGAACTTGGCTAGCAACAGGGGCTAGTTTCCCATTACGATTTCATCAAGTTTTTTTTTTAGGTGCTTGAGTTCTTCGAGGCGATTTAAACGTCTGGTTCACCTGTTTCAAGGGTTATCTTTCTGAAGGAACTCGTCATAAAAAAAAAACTCCGCCATAGTCCTGTTGATGATTATTTTGGAGATATCCTTCTAGCTTTCACCTATTTTCATTGTATTTTAAACGCCATCGCTCAACATCATTATTCGGTCAAACTTGCGGGGTACCATAAACCACGCTAAATTGTTCTTCCTCAGCGGCTCTTGCCTCTCTCCATTCTTAAGGTCGCTTAGGCTTGCAGAAGCGATACCAAGCTTCTAGAGATTATCCACTTAGTCTTAACCTATCTTGACTCTGTCTAATTTGAACTACTCAGTTACAGTGCGACGCGCCTTACCGTGGCCACCCAACAAACATTTTTACAAGTTAGCCAATCAAGGTACGCGAATTTGATTGCCAGACGCGCCTCCGTAGAAAGTTTCAACACGCAACAACCAAATGGAGGCGTGTCTGTCAATCAAATCTACGTACCCTGATTGGCTAACTTGTAAAATTAAAATGTTGGGTGGCCACGGTAAGGCGCCTCGCACTGTAAGTACGGTTTGAATAAAGTTTACTCAGAATTTTGGTTTTTTTTAGGACGCTGTCGCACCATCAGATTTATTCCACCAAAGGCTGGCCATTATCTAAAGAATCATGTAGTTTCAAGTCTTACCATTGGAACTAGTTTCAGAGAATGCGAACATCACTGCCTCATGACGAGCGAATGTGTCTCCGTCAACATTGGACCAACAATTGATCACAAAGTAATATGCGAGCTAAGTAATTCAGATGACATCCAACATCCAGAGGATCTTATAGCAAGGCCAGGCTGGACATATGGAGTCACAGAGGTAGGAAAAAGCAGGTTTTCTGCATTTGATACCTTCTAAACTTACTTGTCTTCATTACCTTCGAGCAGATCAATCGATAGCAGAGTACAAAAGTGGTACATACAAAAGGATTGCGGCTATCTTTATTTGGCGCTGAAAATAGGCAAGCTCAGTCATGAACAGTTAAATATGCCCCTAATTTTAGCTTTTAAGTCATTCAAAATGCTTTTGCTTTGCTTCCTCCAACTTGTGTCAAGGAAGTGAAGTCTTGTCTTGTCAACTTTGACCGTTGAGGATTTTGTTTAATACTAGCCTGTTCCAGGCGTTCAGATAGTACCAGCATTTTTTTTTTTGTGCTCGCTCAGTCTCGTTCGCCTGCCTCTACTATCTGAGAGACTGGAAAGGCTAGTTTAATACAATTTAAAAATCTATAGAGTGTTTTCACGTGACGTCACGGCGGCCATGTTGGTGTCCCAAACGAAACCTCTGGGAATAGGCCATTTCCGAGTTCATGTCTGCCTCCTCTTCAAAGCGAGTCTAAGTGCGAAGTTTTTGTGATGGTAATTAGTTCTACTTTACATATGAAAAACTAATTTTCACACAAATAGTTTCTTTTGTTTCAGTAAACCAACATGGCTGATAGTCACTTGAGTGAAAACACTCCATACATTGGCTTGACTATAACAGCCGCCTTTAGAGACCCATACACCTACATTCTAGTCCTCTACTATGCACCTTCACTGAGAAAAGTTTGGACTGAGTGGAATTACATATCTGAGATGGCGCCTTGTTAGGCAATTCAATAAGCATTCATTTCCATCAGAGGCGAGTTACAAGCAATTTACAAGGAATAAAGTTACTTTGTTGGAGATCTAGTGTAATAAACCTCCAACATAATATTCCAAGAGCTGATAGAGGTGACGTATTTACTGGCTTTTTCATTCTTAATTTTCTTTTTTGGTCAGAACGTTTGCTCCATTCTCAAACCTTGCCAGAACAACGCCAAATGCCTATACGGATATACTGACAAGAAATACCTTTGTGTTTGCATATCCGGCTTTACAGGCGAAAACTGCGAAAACGGTAAGACGCACTTTTCTAAGTTAATTGCCTGGCAAAGCATACATGGGGCTTCGTCATTTCTATTTGTCTGTTGTTAGGCTAAAATTAGCACGAAGATTAAGATTACTTTTTCATAAGCGAACTGGTCTTAGAACTCTAACATAAAATGTTCGAGACGCACTATGATAGGTCGAATTGAGTACATTAATAAATCACCGGTAGAGCGAGCACATTAACTGTTCAAGTGGTCGAAAAACGCGCCAAGTTCATTTTCATAAGCACGCCGGAATTTGGAACAACACGAAAGTGGCTACGGCCCGTGATTCTCGCACTTTTCGAATGATCTTACAAATTGGCACGTGCTTATATTATTGACTGAACAATGTACGACGAAGAAGCTTTTTATGTTTCTTAATAAATATCCTGGCGATTTGAAATTCCCAATTTTGTTTTTCTGTTCATATAATTAACAACTATTCACCGAAGTGGAGATGGCTAATGGTGGATATTTACCAAGCCGCGAAGCGGCGAGGTAAATATCCACCACTAGCCACCAACACTGAGGTGAATAGTTGTTTTAGTATATACTAAAACAGTGAGATAATATAGCAGAAAAAGATGATTTTAACTCATTTATTCCCGCTAAGATTACAACATTTTCAGGCGCAAATTCCGCGCGAATTGCTCGGAGGTGAATAGCACAGGATATCCGGAGTTTGAGTAGCCAATCAGCGCGCGCGTTCAACGCTATCCACTGTTTTAGTATATGCTAACGTTAAATATGGATTAAATCTTATTTTTTTATTTACTGTTTAACGTACAATTACTTCTTTCAGAATATGTGCTAAGATTGGCACGCGCATATGCTTGTGACGTACGCTGCGTGTGATTATAACTCATAAACAACACTCGAGAAGTATAAGAAGTACCTTATCACTTACGTTCGTAAAAATTCATGCATGCTTATATAACTCAAGAATGCACTCCTCGCGTTTTTTTTTTTTTAATTACTTTCACAATGTGCATTACTAAGGCTAAGCTCTGTTTGCTGGGAAGAGAACTAAACTGACGCAAATCTTTGCCATAATTTGGCCATTCCCAACTTGCACAATCCCATAATGTAATCTGTTTTGGGGGGTTCTTTACAGAAAAACAATACAAGCTATGTACTCTTGGGACTGTATCATGCTTCAGTAAACAGGATACCCATTGTTTTAATGCAAATAACCCCCCAAGATGAACGGTGTTATGGGATTTGTGCAAGTAGTGTATTCAGTTAAGTGACCGTCTATTGCAAGATCATCTCAAATTACAATAAAACAGGAAATGAGTTCTTTTTTTCCAGCAAAGGTGAGGGCAATTCCCCTTACGTGACACTGCCCCTGTACAAATGTAACACTGCAAATGCTACAAAAATGGGAGGGGTAAAGAAGGTGGGAAAAAACTTGCCCTGCGCCAAAGCTTCTAGGAAAGAGGCCTGCAACCCGATGCTCATATGCTTAACTCTAAATCTATTCAAGTCCCGGATGTGCCATCATCCAGGACATTAATCAAGGGGCAGGTCGCATAAAATTATGTATCCCCTTTGGTAATAAATCTCCTTCTTGAAAGTTGAGTCAAAGCACAATCAGTTGAAATACTATTCCGTACAAGATCAATCTGACCATCTGTGGCTATGGGCACCTAATCAACAGTTTCACTGCACCGCAGTCGAGGGAGCATTATTGGTTTTGTCGCTGGTTTATGGAGGTGGAGCTGAAAGGTATATAGCTGTACAATCTGAACCCATCACTTCATCCTAATCGGCATGACAATTTTTGCCTGGTTTGTCTTTCAGTGGCTTAAATTAGGGCGTTTTCGGCAGCTTAAAAAGGAAGTTATTGACTGACGTCGGTGCCCAGGGTAGAGCAAAGACTTGCTCTTCTATTTGAGAAGGGTCTGAAAGTGACTCTGGCTGTAAAACGACGTGTTGAAATAAAGCTTTTTGGAGTAAACGTTGCCAATAATTAGAGGAGCTTGTAATACGCTGTTTTGCGCGCTATTGTTTTGGGAGGTGGAGTTTTGCATATTATTATTACTCGCGGGAGTTTCAAAATCAGTCAACCATTCTCCCGAACATGCCCAGCCTCCGAAACGCAAATTTGAAGGGAGTCGAGCAGTGCGTTCAGAAAACCGCATTTCGTCAGTACTTGTAAGTGTCGTAAACGAGCGAAAATTTGCAGGAGCTTTCCTGACACCCGGTACTAACTTTTCCATATGCTGGGCGTTAATTTAACCGATCAGTTTGTCGGAATATTCCGCTTTAAGAACAGATTCCATACCAAAACGCTTCCAAAATAATCTATTTTCAGAGCAAATTTGATAATAGAGACCTTAAAAAACAATTTTTTGTTCAGAATTATTAATTGATCCCTCCTCCACAAATTCCAAATGTTGGTACTTGGCCAGGGGAAAAACGTACGCGCTGGTGGCCGCTTGTTGGCCGTATTCTTTGTTATCACGCGCACCTTTCTCTAACCAATTTCGAATTTTGGCGCCGGCGCGCGTAAAAAGTACTCAGATGTGTCGCGGCATTCTGGGCGATGACGTCGCCCTGGTGTTCTAGCTGTGTGGTCGGCGCGAAAAAACGGTACTTTTATGAAGTCGCTGAGGTCGCAACAAGTAGTTTGCCCTTGCCCCATAGAGGTTTAACGTAGCTGTACAACCTGATCCCATCATTTTCCAACCGTGTTTGCATTCTTTAATCTCTACCCAGATGTGGATGAATGTAGCAGTGGTCTGCACAACTGCAGCAAGAGTGCATCCTGCATTAACACAGTTGGAAGTTTCAGTTGCATGTGCAATCCCGGTTTTACCGGCGACGGTCCCATATGTTCAGGTATAAATTGCAGTTTTATGAACTTTCTCTCTGCTTTGTGCAGGTGCAAAACAGGAGTAACATAGCAATACAACCTGATCCCATCCCCTTCCAACCCGCTTTTTTGTGCTCTTTAATTCTCAGATGTTGACGAATGTAGCAGTGGTTGGCACAATTGCAGCAAGAATGCTGGTATAGCTTGCTGTTGTATTAGCTTTGTCGGTGCTGAAAGGTGTATAGCTGTACAATCATAGATAAAATCAAAAATGCATAGTTTTTTACTGTTGTTGTTGTTTGTTTTTTTGTGTGTGTGTGCACACTACAAGGGCGTTTTCGGTAGCTGAAAAAGGATCTGACTGAAGACGGTTCCCAGAGTGGAACAAGTTAAAACGTTTTGGTATGGGATAAATTAAGATGGGGCCCTACTGGTGTTGCACTGTAAACAACGGCATGGTGTTTGAGAAAAAAATTAGTTCCACCCCCACCCCCAACGCTTCGATCACGGATTAAAAAGCCGATACAGAGCTTCTGTAATGGCCTTTGAGTAGAAACGGGACCGCAGGTGACCTTGTTCTGATACAAATCTCCGTGTTTTTTCTATTGTAAATGTGGACCAGTTAGCGAACAAACAACAGCTAAACACATGAAAGGCAGTGACCTCTGCATCAAACCAAGGTCACCTTTTACTCGAAGACCAGGTCATTGAATACACAAAGGTTTTATGAACTACAGCAATAGCCCACGTATAAGAATCTGAATTTTTCAATTTAGCCAAAATGGGTTCTTATATAATTTAATAGTACTTACCATAGAGCAATGCCTATGGGCAGTTCATTGCAGGTACAGTATCATGTGTCTTTAACAAAACATGATAAAGAAACTCATGTTCATACCAAATTCACTACAAGTTCAAGCAATGAAGAGAAATGAAAAAAGTAAATTAAAACTATATGGCTCTAGCGCTTGAGGTTTGATCAATAGGAATACAACATGGCACTTAAGATTGAAAGCAAAAAAACAATTATCTCAAGTTACGTTTAAACAGATGATGATCTTAATTCAGCGGTTTTTACCTATACAATTTTACAGCAAACCCACTGAAAAGCACCTAGCTTAAAATTTTAGCCTTAATAGGTTCTTATGTGGAGGGGGCTTAAAATGACAATTTTAGCCTAACCGATTCTTAAAACCCGGGTTCTTATACGTGGGCTATTACTGTATTAAACAACCGCACGCAGAAAACTAACAAAAAATTAACAAGTGAAAAGAAAACGAACGAAACACATAACGACGCGCTCTTAAGTACAGTTTTACAATATTAGTTGCGTTTTTTTTTTTTTTTTTTTTTTGCATGGCGAGTAGTTCTTTAGTAGATTATCTTTTATTCATTCGATCTTTAATAGACTGGTGTCCTTTCGCAGAAAGGTTGCTTAACATGACAAAGAAACACATCTACCACGATATGTATAAGAAAAGGCCATACCGCCCAACAAGCTAAGCTTCAATCATGTCCAATATATCTTAATCCAATGACAGTCCCTAAAAAGGAAATACTATTTTCATGGTATTTAGTTGTCGTACTGTATACTAATCAAGCACTATATAGGCTTGGTTGTATTGACTCTTGGTGAGTCCTCAATTGCACCAATTAACCAAAAAGCTACATTCACAAAATTTCAACTAGAGCCAGCTTTATAGGCAACGGGCTATCAGAGAGCCTGATTTCACCATTAGACAACATTCCTAGTTGATGTTGTCAAAACGTAGTCATTGAAAATTTCAGCCTTTTCACTAGGACTAAGACAAGTCAAACGCATAGTGAATTTATGGGTCTGAAACAACGCCAAACAAATTAAAAATGAAAAAGAAGAGGGAGCAGAGAGAAAAAAGGAACCCCCTACCATGCACCATAATTATCTTTATATGACCCTTATATTAGCGACTTTAATGTCTTTTCGTGTGTTTATGCTTTATACCAACTATTTTTTCCTGTCTAGACTGTAACAGTACTTTGCACCGCTTCGAAGAATATCAAGATCTGCCAACAAATACTCCTGCGGCAGTTGAACAGTTCATCATTGACGAAAGTCTTTTTCTTGCTTTCTCAAACTACGGGAGCGACAGCGGATCTTACATCTACAAACTGAACAATTTAAACGGAAAATTTGCCCTTCACCAGACCATACTCATCAAACCTACAGATGACTTTGATTATTTTACGATAGCTGATAAACATTACCTGGGTGTTACTCTCCGCGATGATGCTAAAGTTGCTATTTATCAGTGGAATGGAACACAGTTTGTCAATTTTCAAAACGTTTCATTCAGATCAGTAACCAAACGGCTACACTTCTTTACAATATTGCCAGAAAGGTTTCTCGCCGTTACAAGTATTAACAAGTTAACCTCCATCTACAAATGGAAGGATGAACGGTTTGAAAAGTTTCAGGATATCGTATTATCCGATTACGCTCATGGTGTTACGATGTTTGTAATAAACAATGAAACTTTCATTGCCATTGCAATCACTGGGAGCAGGAAGCATGAATATGCTGTGCCATCATCTGTATACAAGTGGTCAGCGAACAGCTTTGTGAAAACCCAGTCTCTCCAGACCTATGGAGCAATTGATGTAAAATCTTTCAGCATCAGTGGTGATACATTCCTCGCCTTTGCCAACCAGCACTATAGAGGAAATTACTCTATTGACTCCTTCATTTACAAATGGAATGGCACCATGTTCACGCTGTTTCAGTCCATTCCCACTCATGACGCCAAGTCCTGGCACGCATTTGTGATGTGCGGTCAAACCTACCTTGGTGTGGGCAATTATGGCGGTAAGACAGTCGTGTATCGGTTTTCTGGATCACAGTTCACCAAATATCAAGAGATTGCTACTCGCAGGGCAATGGATCTGACGTCATTTGAGTACAAAGGTCAAACTTACTTTGTTGCGGCAACTTACGTGGGGAACAGTATAGTGTATAAATGGGTATGAAATACGCTGAAACTAAAGGCCCGGTTGAGCCTGAATGGTACACATTTCCACAGGAATTGAAGGAAAAAACTGAAATAATGGTAAAGTTTTATTGTTTTGGTTTTGTAGCCATAGAAACAGACTGATAAGAGCTTACGTAGCACTGAAGAGGTCACTATAGAAAACAACACTTATTCAGGGTGCAAGAAGATCCACGTCACTTCAGGGTTTTCTTTTGTTTACTCCACATAATTTATCATAATAAATAAAATATATTACGATGCTTAAGAAGAGAGAAGGAGTGAAGAAGGGAATGATGATAAATAATCATATATTATTTACATGCCCTTTGAAAACTTTGTGGCCAACCCTGGTTGGAAATCTTAAGCCAGTTTTTAAGGATTCTAAATAAACACTTGTCAGTTATTCAACGTTTTGTCGTCGCGCTGTTTCAGCCGTTTTTCCATTTCCTGTTAAAGAAAATGACATAATTCAGCTTTAGTTACTAAAGCACGTTGGATACTGTTTCAGTAGGGTAGCGTTTCTGGGAACATCGTTTGGTAGTTTGATGTAATGAGTTATATTATAATCGTTAGTCAACTTAGTCACTTTAAACCAAGAGAGGATGACCTTCATCTTCTCTCGCTTTAAACTGAATTCCAATCTTCACAGTATATTTTATAATTAATTGCGCTGGTGTAATATGAAGTAGCTATAAGGGTTCCAGTATCCTGTATTTCTAGACATAAGTGATATTTAAAAGGTATAGGTGGTAGTCACGTTACGTCATCGCCGCCATGCTGGTGGACGGTAAACAATAGATCTCTCATTAGCTCGCTTTGTTCGTCCACCAGTATTTGTTCGTTTCACAATTGTTACTTCTGTCTCTAGAGATTGGCTGCAAACCACCTATAGGGTAATTCATGAAAAGTGCAGTGAAGAGTTTTCAGCACTTCTTGATTTTACTGGTAATATTATCAGCTTTCATAAACTTTATTAGTGCATGGGCTCGCTTTTTCGCCAGCATTTTTTGAAGTAGCAGACATTTGTCATGAACTTTAAGTTTGCATGTGTAAGTTGTGATTTACGCTGTTAAATATTTAAAGGTAAGGGATTCTGCCTTGTAAATAGCAGTACTGTATGCTCCAAGCAGTGTGCTTTTGTTTCACGTTTCATGCTTGCTGAACCATTACCCCGTTTAGGATATATGGGCATCGCGGGGATAAAACCGATTTGTTCTCCGGCTGTAGTTATGTGCAGGGGAAAGAGGATGGGGACACTTACAGTAACTACTTCGCAAAGACTTCTCTGAGTAAAATATGACTCAAAAACGAAGTTGGCAAATTGAGTTAATTTTCAAGGAAAGTCATTCTTAATGAAGGCTTGTCCAGTTATCCACGGATGCCCTAACGTTTTGGTGTTTGGTTTCAGCACAGTATTTCCATCTCATGTTATTAATAGCAACTGTTAGAGAACTTTATACTTAAGTTTAGCACGTTGGGTACTGATTCAATTAATGGCAACGTTCCTTAAAACATCGTAGCTTGTCTCTTTATTATGAGTTACTAACCGTTATACAACTTACACTGAATGCCATTATAATCTGTGTATATTTGAAAGCTATCTGGAGAAATTCATCAGGATAATGAAAAGTGCCGTGAACAGTATTCAGTTCTTGTTTTTAATGTCAATGTTTATATTAATTCAGTGCGCTCGGTTTTTTCGATTTCATACCCTTTACCAGTCTGGGCGCAAATCTGTGACGTATTTCAGTCACGCAGTGTACAGAATATGTACTTATCATATGACCCGTACGGCCCAGCGCGCGCTTTCATTCTTAAACTATTGAGAAAATCCCCGTATGAGGGCCGTACGCATTTGCGCGAGCAGGGCCGGAAAAAGCCGTACGGCCCCGCGCGATACAATTTTAGAGGATTTCTTCGCGTCTGACCATGTAAGTTTATTTTACAACCAGAAGCAAATACAAACAACATATTAGCTCAATTTTATGTGCAAATTAGTCGCTTTTTTGTAAAAACTTCACCTTTTACGCGTTCATGAAGAGTCTAAGGAGGCCATATGATAAAATGCTTATTGACTGAGTTAGGTCGGGCCGGACGGGAAAATATTTGGCTCTCGGTCATGGCGCTCGGTTCGTACCGGCCATGACCTCGAGCCAAATATTTTCCCGTCCGGCCCTCCCACTCAGTCAATAAGTACGGGTCATATGATAAAGCACTTTATTTATGGAACAAGTTGTATTCCTTAGACTAGTGGAGTAAGAAGTACATGAATAACGCACTTGTGACAAATTAAACTGTAAGACTGCGTGTACAAGTTGTTTGGAATTGTTAATGCTTTAATTCAAAGATGTGATATTAAGTTAAAGCAAAGGTAGTTCATTGAGCAGTAAACTCATAAAACGCAACATAAAGAAATCTAACATTTCTAAGAAAGCCATCAGGTCTGGAGTTGGACAGAACTACACGGCTTTCGAATTTTTTTTTCAACTGAAACTCAACTTATCGAGCTAAACGGGAGAGCAGTCCGTGAAAGCTTTCTGGGCGCCATTACCCTTGAAACCCCGAAATTGTGCGAGTCACGGTTTTACGTGTATATTAAAAAACAAAAAAAGACCCAAAAGCCTGGGTATCCGCATGTGTTGAAATCTATACGAGTTTCCAGATCAAAACAGCCTTACAGTGCAACTACTCCGATCAAGGCCACCCAAGATTTTTTTTTTTTTTACAAATTGGCAAACAATGTTCGAGTGATGAAACAACAGAATAACCGCAATTTGAATTTTGTTGTGCTTTGATAGTGGGTAAATTTGTCATACATAATTAACTTTGTCAAAATCCATTGTTCCGATGTGAGATTTTCATTGGCTAGTTTGCAGGAAATTTTCCTGGGTGGCCTTGGTTGAAGAAGTCGTACTGTAAAACCGCACCCTCTGGGGAGACACATGTATTTTGTTTATAAAGGATGCACCAATTCCGCCAGGGCGAACGATCTATCCTACTTCCCTTCCCTTTCGTCCTGTGATGTACACTCAGACCGAAGGAATAAGACGAATAAGGTAAAGTGCTAATTTATTTTTTCTTTATCCTATTTTTGATCCTGATACACAGTAATGTAGTAACAATAAAAATAAGTCTATTTTGCTATTTAAAAAATGTGCTAAATACACATTGCCACAAGACAAGGAACACCATTAAAAGCTTTATAACTAGGGAGCACTGTTGTTGGGAAAGTAAAAGAAACATGTAATGTTCGACCAATGCGGGCGGCGTCCTACTCAGCCCGCGTCCTGACAGACTTTGGCAAACACAACTGTGGAAAACAAACAATACTGCTCGGAAGTATCGATCATCATGCAACTACCTTACGTTAAAATTGACTTTCGGTCATGTGTCTCGTTTCATCTCCTCATTTAAGAGTTTCCAACACTTTCGTAACATAACACAAGCGGTAAAAGCCAAATAGGTATTTACAAAATTAAAATACATTTTTCGTTGGTCTTTATAATTAAAAGTACACGTAATAAGTGCGTGCTGGCGATATAAAAACAAATAAAATACTTATCATGACGAGGAAAATCTACTGCAATTATTCGAACGTAAACTGCAGCAATCATGTAGTACTTGCAACTTGATACCAACTTTACCCTCGGGGAGGGGGTACTCTTCAATAGATCGGGTATGGTTTTCAAGCGAACGACGAACGTACTTGTCTTTTCAACTCCAAATGAATAACAGAGAAAGAAAAGTACCCAAAACTTATCATTCGAGCTGAATTTTACCAATTCTTGACTTCGGCACTGATGCCAAACTTAACTACATACCAAAAAGCATCTTTTGGTCTGCAATAGAGTCAGGATTTGGAGAACTGGGCAAGGCACCCCTGCCAAGAATTCCAAGTAGTACCCTACCTTCCCCCTAGGGGCTTCCCTAGTCCCCTTTCTATCTCTGACTTAATGCCCCCTTAATTCCTACAGCTGGTTTAATTTATAAATAACGATTATTATTCCCCTCAGTACTCATAAATACAGTTCCTACCTTTCATTATTTGTAACAAAACAAAAACTCTCTACATAAGCACCTTGTCAGCTGTTTATTGTGCAAAGTGCTATTACTGAGTCTCTGTAAAAGGAAGAAAATTGATCAATGTCATGCTCTACTGCGCATGCTCAGGGTAGAGGTCATATCGAGGTACATTTTGTCAGTGATCCAATTTTTTAACCCAAAATTCAGATCCTCGATCCCTAAACGTGGTACGATCTGATCCCTGATCCCACTAAAATTTGCTGATCCTAATCCAATGGCTTTTGATCCCAGATTCCATGTACCTCGTTACGACTCTGATTTACTAGTGTCTTTTTTTGGGCCACAAAATGAAATGCTCAGCAGAAACTGTATGTTGAATGCTATCCTGTTGTAGTTTTTGTTTTGCATAAAGGTTAACGTGTAAAAACTGATAATTATTTTTATTAAGAATTTCTCCACTAAAATGGCCTGCACTGCTTGAGTACACAATATTTTAGTTATTTCATGTCTACAGTGGAATCCCGATAGAAAGTTAGGTGTCAGCAAAAGGTAGACACTAATCCAAATTTGGCATGCAAAACCCTCACTGCATACAAAAAAACTTGGCATGTTTTAGACACTGTGTAAATTTTTGGCATAAAATGCAAGACACAAGTATTGTATGCCTCTTTGGTAGGTATGGAAAGGCTTCAAATGTTTTGATGAATATCACTCACTTAAAGATCATGACTAATATGGGTTATTGTTATACTTAAACTATGGTTATTACAATTTTAAGTACAACTGCCCTATTTTATCGAACCCATCTCCTGAATATGTACACATTAATGTATTTACCACATTTCATTAAAAACAGATCTATTCACTATTCACTGTTCTATATTTTACAACGCCATTCTGAACAAGACCCAAATATTGTTTGTACTTTGTTACACAACTTCTTCCAAAACCACAGGAAGCCCAATGTCTCCTCAAACTGTAATGTACCTTTAAGGACACTCTACGTGCATAACAACAACAGCTATCCCAGTATCATGCTAGACCGTACTACAGGCTAAGCAGATACCACCCTAGGCACTGCATGTAGAGCACCACGTACTGCAGCATAACCTGGAACCAATGCTATCCCTGTGGCATGAAAGGATACCCAGAGGTCACCTGGTGCCACAGGATATCCTACAATTAAGGTTATCCTATTGTTTGACTAACCAAGAAAACAACTTCAACGTCTAGTTATTGGTTACTGGATATTATCATATATGGCAGTCTGCCACAGGTCATCTCTGGGACAACACCTCAAGCCACCTCTCTACAAATTGGACAGAAAAAGTCAGTCCTTGAAAAATGGAAAGCCTGGAGGCTTGGTAGGCCTTGGTCGTACTCCCTCAAATGCATCATGGGCTTGGTGCACTGAAAAATTCAAATGATATTTGACTCTTTAAGGACGGCAGGAACAAAATGCTGATCCCCATACATTTACTGTGAAGCTCAGTAAAACACTGCAGGGAGGTTGGGGGGAGGGGGGAGGGGGGGAGGTGGAATGGGAGGGAACATTCTGCTTCAAGTGGTCCAAAATTTTAGTGGGTACACCACTCTAATAATAATAATAATAATAATAATAATAGTAGTAGGAAGTCTGTGGTTCAAAATGAAAAAGACTATGGATGATCTTTTGTTTATTGTACCAGCCCCAGTCTTGTGGAACAGCCTCCCTTTGTTCAGTCAAGGCAAGTCAGGGACATTGTCGCTTTTAAGCACCTAGTTACGAATTATTTATTTTTCAAGGCTTTCTGTTAAGAGTTTAATGCATGTAAGTATACAGTCAATTTTCAATCCTTGCGTTGTTAACGAATAAGGGTAAGGATTTTAGACTGGTTGGTAAAAATGGAAAGTGTAGGAATTGTAATGTACTTTTGATTATTTGCCAAAAAGGTAATAAATTCTTCTTTTTCGTCCTCTACAAATTTGTGAAAATAGCTTGTTGCCACTTACATTTGTAGAATTCATCAAACAAATCTACATCTGTTAGAAGGTCTGTCACTTTGTCCAATACCTGCGGTGAGCATGAATCAAAGTACAGTAGGATGACTTGCCACTTAATAAACCAAAGTAAAATTCTTATCACATTTTTTGACAAGATTATTTCCGCACAGCCCCATACATAAATTATACATATACACTTCGTGACTCTAACTCTATTCATTTTTGGAACAGGGTTAGTATGACAGTGATTCATGTATAATTAATGTATGGGGCTCAGTGGAAATCTTTCCTATTATTAAAATAATTTTATTTTACCGTTGCTTCCTCAACAGCTTTAGCATTTGAATTGGGCAATTCCACAAAATATCCATACCCAACCACGGACGGCTTCCATGTTTTAACCCCCCCTTGCCTTCGGAAATTCCGGGGTTTTTTTGGAAGTACATTTTCGACTTGGCAACGTTTATATGAACAAACGAACATGAATTTATGCCTCCCCAAGGCTGTGATCTAGCGGCGCCAGGCGAAAAGCTTTACTCTTCAGCGACAAGAAAAACCTACCGCGTGTGGCCAGGCTGTGCAACCTTTTTTTTATCGGACAGCCACCTCACAGACAGGCCATCCAGGAAAAGTTATGGAGGGTGGAGGCGGGGGGAGAGCGATGGATTTGTTTTGTTTTGGTTTGTTTGTTTTTTTTCGCCCAGTGCTTGTGCAAGATATTTTTTTACAGGTGTTCGACTTTTGTTTCATTTGCCTTCTTCTTTCTACGATTTTTTTTAATCCTTTTCCCTTGCATGATTTTGTTTTAGTTTCCTGCTCAGAAAACCTAGCGATTTTGATTTTAAAATTTCATGACGTCACTGTGAAAACCATCATTAGGTCTATTATACTGGATGTTCCCAACTGTATGGTCTGCTCAATTTTAAAGTTCGATGCAACATTTGCTCTTCGACAATGAGGAGAAGTACGTTTTTCAGTGTTAAATTCAGTGGGACAGCGGTGACATTTAATTACGCTTAGACGAAGAAAACCTATTATTCTCCATATTTTGGCCAATTTTGGCCAATTTGTGCAGCTGTTATATATCGATTCTATCCTTCATTAATATTATCACTGCCATATGTATATTATTCTTATTATTATTAATGGTGCCGCAATTTTTGCCGTTGAAGAAGAGTAAGCAGCTTAAGCAACGAGGACGGCAACAGAAACGAGAACGCCACAAAACAACAGGCTAAATGAGCCAAAACAATACTCTGCACGTACGTTTTACATTTTGGTACATTTCCTTTCCGTCCTCTACAAAACAAGAACGTGAAATGACCAAATTTTAGGTTTTGTCGAGAACGTGAGCGCATGACGGCAAGGTTTTCTTTCTTTTTCTTTCTTTTTACACCGTTCACAGTAATTTAGACCCTGTACAGCTCGCCAGCATTTTTCATGTTAAAAAAATTGGAATAATCACGAAAAAGTTACGAAAACGAGAAGTCATATTTTGAAATGACGTTCTCGTTGCCGTCACCGTCGTCGTTGCTTAAGCTTTCTATTATCTCATCAGCACATACGCCCAAAAGTATATATCAACCCTTTCACTCCCTGCAGGAGTGATTAATGAGTAATTTCTCCTTGCAATATGATTACATTGTAAAGTACACAGGTGATGAGAATAAAGAAGAAATCAGCTACCAGGGTATTATTCTAATTTAACACCAAATTCTCAGAACTAACATTATAAGCAATGTATTGCAGACACCATGGAGAATTAGTGCTGACATGGTGGGAGTGAAATGGTGGAATTGGTAATAAATTGTGCTGTATAACGAAAATAGTGAACACTGGGCAGGTGCTTGACTTGTTGTTATAGGACTGGTTTTAGCTGGTTAGACTGTTGCTATGCAAACCAAGAAAGTTGTCACAACTTCTTAACCCAGGATTTGGCATGTGTCAAATGTCTTCCATATAAAAATTTGAGTAATCGAATACGGCTTCATCTTCTCGAATTGTTGAATGATACCCACCCGAATGACGATCTAACATAAAGTTTCCGTAGTTTAGAAAGCATTAGATGCTTCATACTTCGCCGGTACCTTAAAACGATGTATTTGTCCCTTCTACATTACAGGAAGTACGTTTTTCGGTGTTACAAACGACTGCTGTGAAATTTTCGACCAAAACTATTATTTTTGTCTTATTTTAGTAAACTTTCACCGTTATACTTCGTAATCCCACCTGTCACCGATTCCTTTCTCCATTTATGCTGTAACTCTACCTTTAAGATTATTTCTAAACTCATTATTAAACTCTTTTTATTACTGTATATATATTTTCTTTTTAGTAGGTCGAAATGTATAATTGTATATATTTTTCTTATTTAATTTTAATAACTCAAAAGCATGTTCTTTTTAAAATTAAGATTATTGTAAAGCGCAATTGAGCTCACGGAAATGGCGCTATATAAATTCTAGTATTATTATTAGTATTATTAGCACACGCGTACCACAAAGCGTATTTGCACGTTTGAGCTCCTCCTGTCGCATTTATTTTGGCTAAAATTCGTTCCTTAGCTGTTGTTCTCCGCCTAAACTCGGTTGAATAGGAAATTTTGAGTCTGACATTTTCCCTTTTTTTAAGTTTGGTATGCAAACAATTAATAACCTTGCCAAATCCAGATGCCTGCATCTTAATAGTTTAATATGGCCACACAATTTTTCCAATCCAAACAAATAGGACAAGTCTGTATTAATTACCAGCTTATTTCGCTGGCTGACAGCTTTTGGTAAAAATTTGCACATCACCCACTCTTCATTTTTACTGATGACATACATCTTTCCTGGTTTGTTTTGACCAACCGTTAAGTGGCGATTTAGCAATCTACAGCCGGTCACAAGTCAAGTATGGCGGGCTATTTCTTCCCCGTTGACTTGCTTCTCTTTTGCATTCTTTGGTGTGCGTGGCTAGAACGCAAAGCAGATGCCCAGGAAGGTGAGAACACATTTTCTGTTACCGTTAGTTAATCAGTTAGTCAGTTAGTCAGTAGATCTACACGGAAAGTCGTTTACTATTCGCTTTTTGAATACGTTCGAGTCAACTGGAATCTTACAGTGATTTACGTTTTCCAAGCTGCGTCCATAACGAAAACATTTAGGAGGTGTTAAAGTCATATTTTCTGTGTAAAATACTCAGTTTCCTATGTCTTTTTTTTTCTCAACGAGAGGAGTCCAAAGATTTCGAATGTAATCGTCATCTGGCCCTATGTTGCTTCTAAAACAAGGTTAAACTACGTTTTCCGGTACTACTAAGAGCTGGGAAAACATTTCGCTCGCTCATGAAACAAAACTTCATTTTCTTCTCGCAGTTCTGTCCAAAGTTTTTCGCAGGGTTTAACCTGCTCAACCGGCATTTCCTGTATACATACGAAGTCATGCAAAGCGTTTTTTACTTTTCTAATTTTGTCGTTGTTTCAGGAACTTTTGAAGGAAAATTTAGGTAAACTCTTAGAGAATGCTTGGTGTTAAAACGGGGTAGGCAAGCGAAACGTGATAGTTTTTTAGTGCGATTTAATCAAGGTTTTGAGGTGCTTGAGTTCTCCGAGGCAATTGAAACGTCTGGTTCACCTGCTGGGCAGGTGGTGGCCCCAAACCCCTTTTATGCTAGAAAACGTCCCGCACAACAAAACAAACTCCGCTAGTATACCCGGAAAATATGGTTAGGCTGAAGCTACTCAAATTTAGTGTTCAACCAAAAAAAAAAGCCAAAGAAATTGTACGGGTATTTAGCCTTACTCCCGTCCTGAATTCCGAACTAGCACTTAGAGTGTTTCCTGACTCAAGTCGTTTTGCAATGCTACTAAGAACTGAGAGTAAAATTTCGCTCTTCCTTGAAACAAAACTCAGTTTAGTTTCTTATCACTGCTGACAGTACTGTCCAACATTTTGCATCGGGTTTGGCCTCCTCAATCAGCATTTTCTGTATATGCGAAAACGAACTTTTTCTAGCTGAAAATGTTGGTTGTTTCATGGACTTAAAGGAAAAAAAATTGGGAGAGGTTGATTGGTGTTATGAAGAATCAGGCAAGCAAAACTGGCGCTTAGTTTCTCATTGCGATTTAATCCACATTTTTGTACCGCTCGAGTTCTTCGGAACACGTATTCCATCCAAGCAATTGAAACGTCTGGTTCACCTGTTTGCTTAGAATAACTTTTTGTAGGAACTGAGCAGGCGGTAGGCCCCAAACTCTTTATGAGAGAAAACGGCGCAAACAACAAAACAAACTCCGCTGTATACCTTGTAAGCCCTATTCAGACGTCGTGCTTTTCATGAGCCGAATTTGGACCGACCCAAATTAGGGAGCTTAAGCAACCACGGGATCGAACGCAACAAAAACATCATTTCAAAATATAACTTCTCGTTTTTGCACCTCTTTCGCTGTTATTCAAATTTGTTTAACATGAAAAATGCTGGCGAGCTGTCCAGAAACTAAATTACTATGAACGGTGCAAAGAAAAAGAAAGAAAAACTTGCGTCATGTGCTTACGTTCTCTAGAAATCCTAAAATTTGGTCATTTCCCGTTGTTGTTTTGAAGAAGACGGCAAGGAAATTTTCAAACCTGTAAAACGCATGCGCAGAGCGATTGTTTTTGCTCATTAAGCCTGTTGTTTTGTAACGTTCTCGTTGCCGTTGCCGTCCTCGTTGCCTAACCTCCTTATTGCTGGATTGCATGTGGCGTCATGGTGGCCGTGTTGCTGGATCAAGAACAATAGTCTGTCTCTCCGCTGGGAACTAAACTTTATTTTTCTACAAATGCTACAAAACAAAATTGTATTGTTTTGACCACCAACATGGCCGCCTTGTCACGTGAGTGAAATCAAACAATTAACAAATTCAGAGTAGAACTTAATTAGCCGTTCGACAGTAGTTCCTAATACAGTTGCAGGAAAACCAATCAATATTATCACTTGTTTTCAAAATATGTACACAATAATAATGTATGGATAATTTCGGCACATGAAACGTTCGACGTCCCCTGATCAAAGCCGCTCCAAAATCGAACGAATTCCCAACCAAACCAGGCGGGAAGAACCCAGACGCCGTACTTTTCGTATACTTAAATTCAATGCTTTAAGTTCGGCTCATGAAAAGTACGACGTCTCAATCGGGCCTAAGCTAACTCAGCCTGTTCTACTCAAATTCGGTGTTCGACCGAAAATTAAGCCAAACAAAGTGCTCGGGGATTGAACCTTGATTCCCGTCCCGAATTCCGAACTGGCATTAAGAGCGTTTCCTGGCTTACGGTCGTATTTAAACAATCACGCAGAAAAAATACGGTACTCAGTTATAGTTTTACGAGATCCCACAGTATACTTATCTAAAATAATTAAAATATATATGTGTAGATTTGAGCGGGGAAATAACAACAACTAATTGCCTCATTTACCTTTGGATCACACAATTATTTGCCATATAAAGGTTGTTCCAATTCGGCTGAATGGCGGGGTTGGTTTAGTGGCCTAGTGGTAAGGTACCTGACCGGTAACCAGGAGACCCGGGTTCGACTCCCGGCTGAACACATTTTCACTCATTTCCTTTGTTGTTTCGATTTCTGTTCCCATTCTACACTATTAATTAATATTTGTCAGAAATCACTGTGAATCGCCTTCCGAAGGGTATAGGTTGGTGATCCAAAGGTAAATGAGGCAGTTAGTTGTTGTTATTTCCCCGCTCAAATCTACACATATATATTTTAATTATTTTAGATAAGTATACTGTGGGATCTCGTAAAACTATAACTGAGTACTGAGGGGTGCTTTCCATTATTCAAAACTGACCGGTCAGAGAACTCAGGACCAACCGCTGAAAAATGGAACGACACATTCCGATCGACGAAACCTATTGCCCATTCTCACGCGCGGTACTTTGCAAAACCAAGATGGAGGACTTGAGTATGGTGCTCTTTGGTGAAGATTCCGAAGAATCCGAAATCTTTAATGAGCTTGTTGAAGAGTCCGATGAGTTGTTACTCTTAGGTGCTGCATTTAGCTTTATGCGAGGCGATCTGAATCGTGCACTCGGCTATTTTCAGGCTACAGTTCCGCTGTATAGTTTATGCGAATTTCAAAGCCATTGTTGACTAAAGCCCGCCGCACACTTGAGGAAAGAGCTGAGCAAAATTCCTCGCGAGGCAGTTAGCTCAGCCGTTTCCTCACGTGTGCGGCAAATTTGCGGTGAGAAATTCGCCTCGCGAGGCGATAAAAAAATATCAAACATGTTTGATATTTTCCTCATCGCCTCGCGAGGCGAATTTCTCACCGCAAATTTGCCGCACACGTGAGGAAACGGCTGAGCTAACTGCCTCGCGAGGAATTTTGCTCAGCTCTTTCCTCAAGTGTGCGGCGGGCTTAACTCGAGCCACATTTGAAGAGCTCTGTCGGGAAGTAGTTAACGCAGGACGAATTCCGCTTAGTAATAGAGGTAGAAAGCGTATACCTCCTGACCTTCCCAAAGGATCAACCCCGACTTTTGAACCATTGAAAAACAAAAACGCGGGAAAATGCAAGAAACAACAAAATTTTCAACATGTTTTTGTATCAACGCCATGCAGACACATACCAGTCATCGCCGAACAAGAATGCATTAATAACTGTGATAAATCTGTCGTTGTTTATCCACAAATTGAGCATTGAAAACAAGAAGAAGATTGCATCCTCGCCATGTCGGCCATGATCGAGCAAGTGACAGAAGAGCGGTATTGGGAACAAGAAACTCGGTAAATGGAACGGTAAATTTCGGTCGGGATATTCCGACCGGAATATCAGGACCACCTCCAGAGGTGATCCCGAATATTCCGGTCAGAAGAAACCAAAACGGACCTTTCCATTTG
>OX419346.1:10465342-10492842 GCA_948470475.1 Galaxea fascicularis
CAAAAGTGTTTCCTCGACACACTAAAATGCATAATAGGAGGTGGAATGTGTCCCAAGTCCTGTGTTCACCAGTGTAAAAACGTTTTTCTGGTGATTACAGGTAACTGATAAGACAAAATAGGGGGTCAGATGGTCCAATCCTATCAATGTAATTTACATCACACCCCATAGACACAGATCCAGTAAGTTTGCCCTTAACACTTCATCACCGGGGATGCCTAAAAAGAGGCTAAAATTGTCACTAACGATTTACAGAACTGAAACAAAAATTAGCAAGGTAGCTTTTAATCCTTTTCTGCTGGCACGAACATTAGATCACCCACATTAAAATGGGAATGTTCCATATATTTTTACTATCGCCTTGACTTAAATTAACGATCTCCTTCTGTCCTGACCTTGTTAAGTTCGCAAACACTAGGCTGGTGTCATTGCCCTCTTGTAAACGTTTCTTGTTGACGCGGTGATGAGACCTTGAACCCTGGTCAGGAACACTGTGTCTTTGTTGTGATAGCATCTCTAAACAGGTCAAAAATATATCAAATTAAAGACTTCCGCGAATCACTGCTAACAACAATTACACAAATGAAATTCCAGAAGTCTTTCGAAAATTACTTCACGTAACTACTTCCCGATTTGACGATAAACTATGATGATGGAGATGATGATGATGATGATGATGATGACGATAAGTGGTGACGGTGATGATAGTGGTGACGACGACAATGAATGCCAATGGTGGTAAATAGCTTGAACCCATGAGTCATATCATAACTAAGTGAAGTACGATCGTCCGGGCGAGTGTAGTCCAGAGTAGGACAGTTTTGAGGTAACATTGACTGACGTTTCGACATCGGGACCTGATCAACAGAGTCAAGTGATTTGTGTAACGACAGTAGATGGTATAAATACTCTGATTGATCAAAGAAGGCGTGGTGTTATTGATCGTCTGTCAATTAAGCCGTGTTGCTATCGGTTGTGAAGAATGTGAACAGTGACCTGTGCGCTTTTATACGCCGTTTTGTCAGTCGAATGTCTGTACGTTGTGTGTACCTTCGTTACGTCGTTTGTAAGGTGCGTGAAAAAGCAGCATGGTGGCTCCGGATTGCCCTATCTCATGCTGCTAAAGTGGTTGGAATGTTTGTTTTAATTTAGTAAACCAGCTTTCCAGTGAGATCCGTTGATAGTAGTGAGCACAGTACGTAACGTAAACAGCAGAGTTCTAGTCGATTCTGTGGTTTATCTGTAAAAGGTGTTCGACAATTGTACTTTTGATGTAGCCATTTCTCGTGGCGAGTTTGTGTTCAATCAGTCTTACGTTCAAATTTCTCACAGCACTATGAGTGGCTTCCCGGTCGCAGTATTTGATCTTGTTAACTTCTCCCGTCCCTTAATTCGGTTTTGGTGTTATCGTTCGCGGTACAGTACCCTGGATCCCAGAGGGTTTTCTTTCCGGCGTAGTAAGTGAGAGCGAGGCCATGATGCCGACGGAGCTACCGTATCTCAACCGGCTTCTCAAACTCTGGCACCCAGGGTAGCGGTACAGAGAGTGCAGTAGAAAGTCAGTTCTGAGCCAACACAACAGGAATCTCTGCAGGATCTATGCGAAGGTCGAAGTAGTCGTTTTCTGTATGTGGTCAACATGGCATGCACTAAAGATGCTAAAATGTTGAATTCGTCATCGAATGTATCGTACATGAAACAATGGAGAACTTTGGCGAAGGCCTTTACATGCTAGAGATGGGAGATTTCTATAACCAAGCCATATCATTAGTCTGTCCTTTCTTTGCTATTCGCTGTTCAACGACTTACAAATCGAGTATGTCACCATACCATTGAAGGTCTCCTCTTCTTGTCGCTGATTGTAATTCAGGACCAGTCTCTTGACCTCTTCTTGTTCTTGTTGTTCAGCCATCTGTCTGTCCCGGATGTTGGCGGCGAGTCCTGAGCTCAAAGGAATCTGCAGATCTGCCAGATAACAGTGAATTAGATTTTCTTATAGGATTGCTTGGCTCTTTTGTTATTAACATTAGAAGCACTTTATCTCCCCTACATGCCTTGCTTGTCCAATTAAGGTTACGCAAACACAAACCACTCACTACTTCACTATACTGTGGGGGGGAGGAGAAGGGATGGGGGGGGTGCAAACATTTGGTGGCTTAATTCAATTATTAACATTAGAAGCACTTTATCTCCCCTACATGCCTTGCTTGTCCAATTAAGGTTACGCAAACACAAACCACTCACTACTTCACTATACTGTGGGGGGGAGGAGAAGGGATGGGGGGGGGTGCAAACATTTGGTGGCTTAATTCAAGTGTATCAAGCCATCGTATCTCCACGCCAAAAAGACGCTACCTCGCCCATCACGCTCTCTCTTTTTCTACTGATTATTGATTATTTACCAAGCAACCAGCCCAAAATGAAGCATAAATCTGTGACAGAATATTAATCGCGTAAGTTTGGTTGAAATGGAAAATAAATTATTTTTCAAATCGTCGGTTAGGCCACGTAGATCTTGTCGTACTTGGGTGCTTGTCCATTTAAAGCCACACAGATACGTCCAGCTACACAGATAAGTCCAGATACATCAGATCACTCTTTCCCCGTCGTCACAGTTATTCACTGATAACGGCATGAAGTTAAAACAACCTGCCTGAGGTAGTCATCTGCTAAACAAATTCATTATAAGGATACATTACACCCAAACCTTTGAAGTGCTGTTTATTGCCCTTTTTTAACATAACAACAAAGTTCAGGTTTTCAGTCTCTTCAGTTAAACTGTTGTGACGTGCTCTTTGACCCTTGAGGTGCATTGGAACCGCGACGTCCAGGCTGGGAACCTGAAAAGAATGAGATTATAAAAGCTCTCCTTCCATGACGCAATTCAATCCTGTCAAGGTAGTTACACCTTTTTAGTCAGTGACTGAAAATCCTAACGCGCGTCGACCAAAATAAAGCTAGTGAAGAATGCTTACCTCTGGTCAGAAATATGTACTGAGAGACCTCGAGCTGTACGAACGACAACCCCTTGGTTTTATTCAAGATCTTGAGATGAAATATTGGTAAGTGATTTGTCACGACATACCTTTGGATTTTCTTCACGGCGATTCTGAATATCATCCAACATCAGTTTATCAAAGGCTGCCAAGAATGCTTTATCCTCAACAGTGGGGTCTTGCTTTGGGGGACTGAGCACTTTCACCTGTGAGATACATTAAAAGTTTAGACAATTTCCGGCTTGTAACGGCGCAATGAACAATCACGTCGATTCTGATCGTGTTGCATCGATATATTGCACTGCTGTTCGCATAAGGACAAAGGAAAACTCGCCAATTTATTGGTTGAAGTCAGGTATAAGATATCTCATGAACTGATCCTGATTACTAAACTAGTCATTGTCGAGTTGGGTGGAATAAATAACACCACAACGGTACAGTTCATAAAATGCAACTAAGACATCGGAGTACACAAATGCGCATGACAATGACCTTCAAATCAAACATCTCTCTAGACACCCCTGACTTGTCAAGGGAGCGCTACAGGTAGATGCCTTGTTTTTAGTACATTTCAGCACTTTTCCGGAAGAAGAGTTGTTTGGGGGAAAGTTGAAAATTGTGGAAAATTGAATAATATCGAATTTGAAGTGGCTGACAATTAAAATGTTTAGTGAATAATTAACAGAGGAAGGCCAGATAGTCTGCCTCAACAACAAGATACCCCTAACCCCGTTAGCGGACTAACTGATTTATGCGTATACCCTTTTCTACCTTCCTTTCTTTCAACCCCAGTTCACCCCATTGTCCCAAAATTTTACCTAAAATACCCCCTTAATACAATGTGATAGCCAAGCCACACTTGCGTTGTGATCTGACATTCCCTACAGTGAAGATGAAGAGAAACAAACCTTGTTCATATCCATGTCGTTCATATCAACTTCAGTAACCTCTGTATCAGATTCCATTCGTAGGGGCCTTAGACCTTCATCCTCATCTTCTCCTTCGCTCTCCCCAGTCTCACTCAGTTCATCTTCCTCGTTTAACATGGGAGACTGGCACGGGGATCCACCGAGCGAGACAGCTGGAGAGCTGGACACAGCTTTGCTGTAAGATGTGTTGGGAATGGGTAACGGCTGTGAACTGATGCTTGGGTTGTCTGTGTCTTGATCAACTGGAGTGGCCTTCTCTAAATGGCAAAAGACAATTTACAAGTTAGGGAACATGATAAGCATGAAGAGAAAAATCAATTCACCATGGAAAAAATCTTAGAATCGATTCAGAAACGTACACCGAGACCAATCAAGGTAAATGATGGAACAAATTAATGACATTAGGTCACGACAGATTAAAAACCTCTTAAGGACGGTGAGTACTCATACGAAGATATTTTTCTGCGAGTAGATATTGGTAAGGGGTATTGAAATAAAAAAGAACACTGGGCGTTACCACGCATTTTTCAGAGATAATTAAGTCTAAAGCTGTCAAAAACAGAGACTTGGAATTTTTTTCGAAAAAAAGAAACGGCATCGGGCAGAATAGCGCGACACTCACACATAATAAATGAGCTTGTTTGGCGGGGTATTCAAGCGTAAATGCTCTCAAAAGCGCCACAATAAGAGAAAAAAGGGGTGAATTTGGCGAAGTGGACCCACTAAAATCATCATTTCGCAGTATTGAGAGGTAATTTTCTCACGATAAAACAACGGCTTATTAAAGTTGAAAAACGAATCTTCAATTATAACTAAAAACTAAGTAAATTGAACGAGTTTACGTTGTAGACGTTTAAGTTTCAAAATAGTGTATTTTTGGCATTTTCAGTATGAGAAACAACCCTAATTAAAATTCAGCTACGCAATTCTCATCGAAATGAGCGACAATCCTCAGATAAAACAGCGGATAATTGAAGATACAAGTCTTCCGTACACGTGGATTGTTTTTTCCTCTAAATTGGACAAAAAGAAGTTGTAGACTTTTACCTTCAAAAATTTGAGATTCAAAACTCGCGCGTGTTCTTGACTCAGGCTATTGTTTAGCTGTATAACAGTTGTTGCCATGAATAAACAATACCGTATTGATGAAGTGCAGCCATCTGTAAACTTTTGGTCTATTAACTTGCTAATTAACGCTAAACTGTAAAACAGAGATCGCTCACGCGCGAGATTTAAAACACTCGAGGCTATCCTACACGCTTGCTGTTGCATCGAATACTAATACCAATAATGGCCGATAAAATCGCGGATGATTTGGACCAGGAGCTCTTTTCAGAGCTCATAGAACCCCTGGTCCAACCTTTACTTTTAAATATGATTCCTCCGTTTGCCGACGGCAAAGATCCCAACTTTAAGTTGATAATTAAGTCTAAAGCTGTCAAAAACAGAGACTTGGAATTTTTTTCGAAAAAAAGAAACGGCCGAGATATATTTCTTTGAACATTTCCGTAGAATTTCCGTTTACGTTGCAAACGCAACAGAAAGCCAGAAACTTTGAAATAAATAACAGTTGGCGGTATTAAAACTATATTTTACGTGGCTTTTACTGCTAAATCGTTGCAATTTAGCCCTTATTGGCACTGAGAGCTCTCTTGTTCTTGAGCGAGAAAACAGTCTAACAATATTTTGCGAACCATGAAAAAATCACCATGTGTTGAATAGGCTTACCACTTCTGTTTAATCAGATGAAAAGTGGGGATCACCACGCGTTTTTTAAAGTTATATTAATTATTTTTCAACGTTTATGGTATTGTTTTTGGGAGTTCGAGACAATTTTTGCTCTATCCCCTCCCTTGTAAGTAAAATATTTGCACTCGTTTCTCTGTGCATGCTGGGATTTCCATAATGAAAAAACCATTTACCGGATTACTCAGGAATTAGAGGATACTTTTTCGATCAAGACGGCCTTGAATACTCAAAGCAATTTCGAAGAACTTTTGCGATGTGCATTTTGCGTAAATGTCAAAGTTTCACACTTTTGAACTCTGGTGAAGTGGGGTCTGACAAACTCTCGTAAATATGATGTTGGTTACTCTTGTTTACTTTTGTCAATACTTGCGCTGTTGTTTTCGTGTGGTTGTATTATCTGTCTTGAGATACATAAAAATATGTTCTTTGAGAGCCAGTCGCTGTGATTCCTTGCTTCGCAGTTTCACAGACCATTATTCAGGTCAGTCAAACTTTAATTAATTTACAGGCTTTAGTCAACAACGAAGGCGATATATTCGTTTATCGAAAATTTCTTTCTTTTTATTCATGTTGAAACAACAATAAAATAAAGAATAAAACCGAAACGGATTTGTTGTTTATTAAACGGTTTAGTTGTAGAATTAAGTGATTTACAGCGATGTGCTTTGATTCAGTGTCTGATTACAATTTGCACACTTGGGAAAGAAACTTCTCTTCACTTGTTTTTTCTGTGATTTCATAGACCTGAAACCAACAATAACCAAACGGTTGTTTGGTGTAGATAGCATGTTTCTCATCCTCTAAAGCTCTCGGCTAAATTGAGAGCTTATAAAACCTACAGCTACCTCCAAAACAATCGATTCGCAAAGCATATCGCGCGTGTCTTCGCGCGTGATAAGGTGGCTGCGTGGTGTGCAGAAGATATGCACATCAACAATAGTGGTCACCGTCCTTAACTCTAAATGGAAATACACGCGTGTAAAAGGCCTGGATGGGCACTCAACAAAGTTTTAAACGAGGTGAGTCCGTCCCGAAGTCCAACCCTATAACCTCTTAAATGAAGGGGTACCCCCTCCATAAGATGCGTCTGTTCGAAAACTTTTAAATGCCTAAATGATACATTTCAGTACCCTTCAGATTAAACTGAGACTAATCCTTTTCACTGTGGGTGTTTATTTCCCTTTCAAGTATGTGTTGCACACTGGAAGCAACATTCTCAACTTGCTTCCCCCTGACAAGGACATAAAATTGACAAGAGCAAAAAAATTGCTCCAAGCACCTGCTAACTGTCAGTAAATACCTATTTGCTCTTGATGTTCTTTGTTTAACTTCTCTAAGTTTTCCACAGCCTCTTCTAAGCTTGTAAAAATGGTGAGCTTGGGACGAAGGGACTCCAGCGTGTCCGCCACCATGTAGTCTACATCACGAGGGAAAGGATGTCCTTCATGCCAGATGGGATCAGCTTTCTTCTTCAAGATGTAGCACTGGTGAAATAATGAAAATTACTATCCATCTCGGACGTCCGTGGACAAGGGTTTATTCTCAGCCCACTTCACTTGCAGTTGGTTTCAGTCTGCGGTTCAAAAATTATGGCCACGTGATAACATTTTTGCGGGCTCTGCCCATCACGTGATCAGTATTTTGGAAACCGCAGGGCAGCCAAAAAAAACCCGTTATCACGTGACCAGAATTTTGAAACCGCAGACTGAAACCAACGGTCCGTCTGAGATGGATAGTACCACCATATACTACTTGCTGGTCATCATTATTTTCATCACTGGCTCCCGCTACCTATGATGGCTCAAATGGCTGAAAATATTTGGGGGTGTACTTAACTGACTCTAATAGCCCATTGATATTAATAGCCTGTTGATAAAAAACAATACTTCTTAACTTAGAAGGGCTTCGTGAATCTGGTCCCTGGAGCACGACATGACGCTGCCGTCCTTTTGACTTTCAGAAGACATTTTAAGTGTAGCCAAGAAGTATGACTTAAGGCCCGTTCAAACTCTCGCCACATTGTTAGTTGACAGCATTTAATACTGTTGGCACAACATGTGGGGTACCTTTCGTGTTGGGTGACCATGTTGACATCCATCCGACTGCCAACATCAACACCCAACACGATGGACCCAACAATGCTAGATGGACTTCTTTCAGGCTTTGTATTCGCCACTGCTTTAGTAGCGTTCATCACTGCAACAATTATTCACATCAGCAATGTTGGATGCTGTTGGCCAACAATTTTAGCAGTGTTTTCATGGGCCTTCATTTGTCATCTCGAGATGCCCCGGAAGCACGCGCGTACAGCACATGAAACAGTAAGAGGCACCACCGTTGAGGAAGTTCAAGAATTAAGCCCTGGTGAAACGGGGCATGATAGTCTACGCTAGTAGAAGGGCCCTAAACTAGAAACAACTATCGTCAAGTATTACGCGCGTGATCAAAAGGGAAAGAAACTATCACATCGACTATCGGGAAGACTTTGAGCAGGCTCAAAGTGAATGATAGTTTTTGATGGTGCATGATAATTGGCGGTCAAGAGATAGCGCGCGCAAGCTTCGTATTTCATCCATTGTCATCAACATTCATCGGCCATTTGACCAGGGCAAGTATACGCACTGCGTGTCGGAATGTAACGCCAAGTCATTCACTGAGCACACGCGCGGAAGAAAAATGTAGCAAATATAGCTTTGAATTGATTTAACCTTTTTTTTAATGCAAGATTTCTCTTGACAGAGCACTCGTTAATTTTAAGCATAGTTATTAACTCACCTGGAAGTACAATAAATAACAGTCCAGTTTCTTCTTATAATTGCCATGATCAAAATACTGTCCACAAGTATCCAGTAACGTACAAATCAGACGGATGCGAAACAGGTGTCCAGGGGGGTCCAGCACTGATGGCAACCCTGTAAACACAACAATAAAAAAAATACTTCACACGATAAGTGTTTCCATAGTCAGTCTTATCATGTGTCTCTCCCGTATCCATTATTGAGAAATCGAAATGTTCATTTATGGTTGTAACAAGGAGAGTGTGGAAATCACCACAGAGATCATAAAGGCAAAACAGATAAAAAATAAAAAAAAAGAGAGAATGACCCGTCCATAAGCACATTGCCGGAAAAAAGGACATCTTCGATATCCTAGCCTATCTAACCTATCCTAAATACACAGCGTGGGTCATTACTCGTTAAAACTATATGCGTGGTCTATATGCACCTACCCACGAACAACACCAGCTAGTGGCTAGAGCGGGATTTGAACCCGGGTCACCGCATTGAAATCCAGCGCCTTAAACCACTCGTTGAAAACTTCCCAGATTGGAAGAAAGCGAAGCGAGTTGACAAACAATTGTACAATTCAGCCATACTAACCTTCTTGATTGTTGCCGAAAGTAATGAAGGAGTACAGAATGCTGAAGATGACACGTGACTCAACTTGTCTGTAGTTATACAGCTCACCTAAAAACTTCACACAACTCAGACGACGCTGATTCATTTTCTGTAGGTTTGTCTACGAACGAGCACAAATGAAGTGATTAATCTAAGCTTTATTAGATTGTATCATGAGGCTACAGTACAACCCGCAACCAGATCCACGATTGTGCGTCCGTTTAGAGTGGTTTTACTTAACCCGTGAAACAATTTTTATTATCATTCGATGGTATTTTCCCCCCTTTTCATTGGCTGAGAGCCCACTACGTGACCTGCAAATAACTGCCTACAAATAATGATCTGCTCATGCGTAATATCGTCTAAATGCGTTTTTGCTGCAAATAATATTCTGTTCATGCGCAATTGTAACCACGCTAGAATAAATTATTTAACTGAGAAGGAAACCAATTGATTTCTGCCAGCAGCGCACGCTTACCGCTTCCCAAAAAAAAAAAAGGTATCAAAACAAACTTGGTGATCGCATGATAAAACAATTATTGAACTCGGTTATCGCAAAATATCGTGATTTGCCAGTGTCTTGCAGATCAATTATTTGCCTCAACCTTCGGCTTCGGCAAATAATTGATCTGCTCGCTACTGACAAATCACGATATTTTGCTCAACCTCGTCCCATAATTGTTAATTAGACAATTAAGCAATACACCACAAATGCCTATGGTTTATAGGCTGATAAACCACGCGAGATGTCGGAAGGACACGAGAATAATTCGTAATAATAATAATCCTGAAAACACGCGCAATTTCCATGAGTTTACTGGCACAATAAACCATGGCTGATTGACCAATCCGAGCGCGCACACTGATTTGGTTATTAGGGAGTTTTAGCGACGACGACGACGACGACGGCAACGAAAACGTCATTTCAAAATATAACTCCTCGTTTCTGTTACGCTTTCGCAATTACTGGCATTGGTTTAACTTGGGAAATGCTGACGAACTGTCCAGGAACTAAATTACTATGAACGGTGCTAAAGCAAGGAAAAAGAAAGAGAACTTTGCCGCCATGCGCTCACGTTCTCGGGAAACATAAAATTTGATCATTTGACGTTGTTGTTTTGCAGATGACGGCAAAGGAATGTACAAAACTATAAAACGTACGTGCAAAGCGATTGTTTTTGCTCATTAAGCCTATTGTTTTGTGGCGTTCTCCTTACCGTTGCCGTCCTAGTTGCTAAAACTCCCTGTTATATAACACGTAATAACGTGTAATAGTCAAATATACACAAAAGAATACAAAGGAATAAATGTGTAACAGTTGTTAGTATTACACTAACATCTATTTCACGGGTTAAAGTGCACCTAACCCCAAAATACGTTTTTCGCTAAAACAAATCTTTGCACCTGTTGGAAAAGCATTGCGCTCTTTTTTGTTCTTTTTTTTGCCAAATGTTGGCTTTTTATAGGCTTCCAAACTTACGAAAAAATAAGCATCATTTGGTACATGACCGAGTGACAAGGGGCGTGGGTCTATTCTTGAATTGACGTCAAAAACTGATTTGCATCGCATTAAGTCTTTGTAAACATGCATGCAAAGCAGTTTTTGACGTCAATTCAAGAATAGACCCACGCCCCTTCTCACTCGATCATGTACCAAATGATGCTTATATTTTGTAAGTTTGGAAGCCTATAAAAAGCCAACATTTGGCAAAAAAAGAACAAAAAAGAGCGCAATGCTTTTCCAACAGGTGCAAAGATTTGTTTTAGCGAAAAACGTATTTTGGGGTTAGGTGCACTTTAAGTAAAACCACTCTAGCTAGATTGAGAGTATAAATCTCTCTTCTAAATACACTCTTCCTTTTTTATAAGAATATATTTTAAAAGAATATCGAGGGTGAAATTTGCGAAATTTTAAGAATATTTAAGAATAAACCTGAGTCTGAAATTGTGAAAAGAATATAATTTCGTGCGTTGAAAATCTGTAAGTACAATACAATGATATGTTTTTACTTAACTGTATAAAATTATTCCTTTCTCTACACGGCAAAACTAACCAACAAACCAAACACACTTCACTAGCGATAGCCAAATGTTCAATGGTGAGCAGTACATCACTACTAATTGATACCCCAATACATCCTTAAATGGAAATGTCATAAGCTATAATTAAGAATAATACAAGAATACTTTCAGCCTAAAATCGACAGAAAAATAGGAATATTCAGCCTGGGCGGAAAAACAATATTCTTTTAAAAGGAAAGAGTGTATTCTTCTTGTCTATGTCTCCCTGATATGGAATAGCTCCGAGAGTCTTAACTTGCAGCATGCTTCTACCTGAACCAAAAGAGGATACAAATTTCTATTGCCATTAGATACGATTTTTTGTCTCTTTGTTGTGATAGGTGTTGACTAGATAGTCAAAGATTTTTGCCACTTACATCTTAAGTTACAACTTCAGGAAATGTTATTGTTGCTTTATTCCCTTCGTACGTGTAAACTATAGGACAATATTTTGGCAAAAAGCAGAGAAAAATGCATCTTTTCTTCAGGCTAGATTCGAGTTCATTATCATACCTCCATCCCAAGACGGATCTCTTCCAAGATTCCATCCACAACATACAGAGCAACGTCCTCCTAGTATCAACAATATTTTAACACATTTTATCATAGCTGGTAATAGCTAATCAGACACGAGAATTTTGTTGTAGCTATGTTTACCTAACTTTAAACATCAAAACCAAAAAGACACTGTAGGGTAGTGCCAATTAATTAGAAATGTTGTAAAAGCAAACCATAACTAGACAGTCTGAAAACCAAAAGGAAATAATTTTTGGTGATTCAAAAAGACAAAACAGAACTCACATGATACTGTACAACTCCTGCAAGCAGATTAGCTGCACAGTGAATACTGTTGTACTTGATGTTCCACACACGAATAAGACATTTGATCACATACAGTGCAACCTGAAATGAAAACAAAATACGATCTTGTTAAGACTGCGAAAAGATATTGCAACAGTCACATCAACCTTAAAACGCTGATTGATACCTGTGGATCATCCCAGGGTAGCTTTCTAATCTGCCGTAACACCTGTAAGTGAATAACAAGAATACATTACAGGCAACATCTTACTGCATATTGTTTCTGTTGTGACTTCTTACTATAGCCGAGTCAAGTAAAGAACACATCTGTTCAAAAGACAAGTGGCTCCCCAACCCGCGTGGCAAGCGTAAATGGAGAAGGGGAAATGAGAGGGACAGGGGAGAGGGGCAAAGTACAGCCATTTTCCTTCTACCTTTTGTCAATCCCCTCCCCACGTTTACGCCTGCCATGCATATATTAATTTTAACAAATTTCACTCACAACTTACACAAATATGTATACCACAAAATTACAAGCAGGTAAAAATCAGAGTGGCTTTGAGCCACTGAACTCAGAAAATAAATTATAAACCACACGTGGGTATATGATTTTGATTCCTACGTTAGAAAACGTTGTTCATAGCTCCAACACAGAAGCGTGACATGCGTTACATTTACGCATGATTAAGGCTTTGTAGGGCAGGTCTATACACTAAACAAATTTATGTTCCGTTTACTTCTCACAACTGCGAGGGTCGTTCTTCATTTGAGAGAATATATCAAAACTGAGCAAGTTCTGCGTCTTCTATAAATCTTTTGTTAGTCATTTGTAGTAACATTACATGCTTGCACTCAATAATTAAAAGATATGATTGCCTTTAAAATGACATATTCTGGTACACATAAGTTGGCTTGCAGTATAACGCTGCCAATAATTCTCCTGTAAAAGAACAGCCTCTGCTGTAAACAATTCTGTTGGTTGTTACGTAATACTAAAGGGAATTCCTCTTTTTAACTCAGAAAATTTACAGATGTGGGCTGATTTCACTCCTTCGATTCTTGTTAATCATTTTGTGAATACGGTGACTTGTGCATACCCGTATAACACTTGGATTAATGGTATTATAATATAAGCCGAGAAATTTCAGAGATTTGATTGGTTGATAATATCGCTATTGCCGCGTAATAGTGGTATAACTGCAAAAAATGGATGGTATAACAAAGTCACCATGACAACACTGAACATACCGGTAATGACGTTTTTCCTTTTGTTTTCAAAAAAATGGCGGCAAGATTCCCGGAAATTTCCGAGGAAGAAATACAAAACCTTGCCGAAAAAACAGTAAACAAAAATACAAACAAAACAACTAGGACGTGAATCAAAGCTGTCAATCATTTCTTTTGTCATTGACGTAAAAAGATTGTTACGAATGCACACTGTTTGTTTTTTTCAACTGTAACGAAATAAATCTCTTGCGCGTTACCGAAAATTTCTCGGCTTCCATTATAAACAAATAATAGCATGACCTGTACGTGGTATTTTGCAATAATACCGGCTCGTAATATTTCAAAATTGTCCAAATACCACTCACCGCTTCGCGGCTCGTGGTATTTTGGACAATTTTGAGATATCACTCGCGGTATTATTGCCAAATACCACTACAGGTCATGCTATTACCTATACTAATCCACGTATCGCAGGATGCGTGATGTATATGAAATAAATCATATTTGATTAAATTAATCGTTTGATTTGATTTAATATATCTCTCAGTCAGTTCTTGTGCTGTTATTGGTCAATTTTTGTACGGCCTGCTAAACTTGAAAGTGGCTACTTGACTTCAACGATTTTCCTTTCCCGCGCACCCGATCAACCTGAGGTATAGTAAATACCTTACTTACCCCGTTTCCTCGGTCTGTACAGTAAGTTATGGATCCTCGTTTTGTCCCGTTGATTTACGGCCCAAGCGCGAAAAAACTCGGTTCATAAATTACAGTACGGACCTCGAACTCGGTTAGTAAGAAACAAAAACTGCCAAATTAAAATACCCCAAAACAAATTTCATCAAGTTTGTACACCTATCACACAAGTACTTGACGATTTACCCGATTTAATTTGAAGGACAATAACAACAATATTATTACAGTAATCAAATGGTACACTAGTGAAATTAGGAAATAATTTCACGCGCGTTTTGTCCAAATTCTAATAATTTCCCTCGCCTAAAGGGTCGGGAAATTATTAGAATTTGGACTAAACGCGCGTGAAATTATTTCCTAATTACACTCGTCACCATTTGATTACACATACTAATCCCTCAATTATTCAATCACATTCTCGAAATTGTCAAGTGGCCACTTAATAGAACTGTTAAAAGAACATGCTTCTCTTAACATTCTGTCAAGACATCATCCGTTTCAAAGGGGAGAAATACAATTAATTCATCCATTTGGGAAGTCAAACCATTGACTGTGTCCTATTAATTAAGGTGACTGCTGGCCGCTTAAAAGAGGTTTGCCTGTATACCTTTTCAGTGGTGGTTTTGGACAAGTCCTTGTAAAGCAGCTTACGGATGTATTCATGCATTGGTGGGCGCTCTATCTGAGCAACCTGTGGGCATTAAAACAGAACATTCTGTCACACAATGCCCCATCATCTTCTAAACAAGCACAAAAGGATGAACAAAATCATAATACTGAGAAATGCTAAGATGACACTTCGAATCAAAGTAGAAAAGTGTAATTACTGCAGCGATAAGTGGTGGTTTTAATATAACATCAATTTTTGGAACTTCAATTTTTGTTGCGAATAAGGATTTCAAAACATTACCGAAAAAAATACGGTTAATGTTGTCATGAATTGATTAAAACCTTGAAAGAAAAAAATGAAATGCGTTCATTTCTCGTTAAACTGTTTTGCTTTGCTCACACATCTCTTGTTCTTAGTCATATTTTTATGGTCCAGCTACATTTCCACACAGCGGTTTTCCCCGACACACACAGGGTTGTCGCTAAGTGCCGACTACTGGCGAAATTCACCGGATGAGAAAGAGATGATCACCAGATGGATTTTGGATTTTTCTGGATTTTTACCCACCCCCATGTCGGCTTTAGCCGGCTCAACTGCTACCTAAACCAGCTGAGTAATTTCTTAGCTACAACCCTGCACACCCCAAGAAATTATAAAGTATTATGAAAAAGAAACTACCTTTTGCCTTTCTGGTGGATTGCAGTAAAAGAAAGCATTTTCAATCAGAGTCAACTGGCGACTGTCCAAAGTCTGCACAGCTTTCTTTCTCATCATCAGCTCCTGAAACATCAAATGTAATTTAACTGCAAGTCAATCATTCAGCTAACACACTGTTCCTATCTTCTCTACAGTGAAAAACAATGAATATAAGTTGACTGAACCACTTCTCAGTTTTTCCCTGTTAAACAAGCATCAACTGAACACTATTCACCTTTTTATTGCATTTGGTGCATTTTTGTTTCCTGTTTACTCAGAGTCACCAATAAAAGCCGGTGTGACAATTTGTGCAGACGAAATACATTAGCTAACTCATAGATCTATTATCATAATAGATTTATTACCACAAAATGGTGGTGTTTGGCAGAATTTCTTTAAACAACTTGAGGCCTTTTTTCCTTTGGCGTGACTTCCTTTTTTAGTTAGATCATGATCTACAAACCTTGTTTAATCAAGTATACTATTCTAGCCTGGAGGAAATGGCCGTTTTAATTTTGTTTCACAGTCTGAATGTACACTTTTGTAAGGATTTTTGAATGATATCCTTGTAAAATTCACTAATTATTCATCATGTTTCTCACAAAAAGTCACATGTATACCTCTGTAATTTTGGATAAATTATGGATTTCTTCGGACGAATGAGAATGCATAACCCAACTTCTAATTCCTGATTCAACAATAAGTGTGTGCATCATAATTTGCCGACTTTCACAAAACAAAACTGTACACATTCCAATTATTATTTTATTTCACAAGCATGATAAAATATTTGGATCCAACCTTTATGGTATTTACAATAGCGTTCGTTTGGCTAGCCACTGTAAAATGTTGTAAAATATCTGCTACATGTACTCACAACCTTCCCATTACCCGTTAAGTTCATCCCACATAAATGAAATGAGACAGACAAAAATTAAGAACATACCAGGAAGTTCTTTGTTCTGATGTGTGAGTCAGGTGAGCGGTACAGGAATCTACCACACACTTCTAATAAACTACACGCCATCTCAATGTTGTGGTGGGTGAAGTCTTCTAAGAGCATCTACAAATGACAACATTATATATCAATAATTACATTATTCTTACTAATTTTTGTGTGTACCTAATTTCGCGAAATTTGGATGCTGTATATTGCAAGCATTTAATTCACAAAAACCTGTTAAGACCACTAAAAGTTAAAGACTGTCCCAGTTATTGCTGAAATAGAGCACAATACCAGGAACGAACTGACAGATGGAAGCTTCAATCATTGCAGCAAAGTAGTTTTGAAAGATTTAGAGGCCAAGGATGATACAGACTTTAAGTAGTCAGTTTTAATGAAAATTTGCTTACTTTCAAACAGTGTAATGTTTCACCCTTTGGAAACATGTGGAACTTGGTCAGCTCACCTGTTAACAGAACCACAGAATGAACGATTCAAATTAGCAACCAAGGCACATTTAATACGTTTCTGACAATCTTCCATGACGATTGTCAGTCCCACTGTGATACAATACCACTAGTCAATATTACCTGCAGGTACAATGTAGTTCATTTGGAGATGTGCATTATTTGTGCTTCTGTTTGAGTAACTCCCAAAGCAGTGCTCACCTCCATGTCAGTTTTTGACTGGAACATCACCTTATTATCATTATTCGCTGACTCACCTATGAATCTGACTGCTTTGATCTTGGATTCAAGGTTAATCTGATCCTTCTTTCGCACCTGAAAATTCAAAACGTTGTTTCCCAAAGTTAATTAGCATCAATATACTTCATTTTGGTTATTCAACATAATATAAGGTTTTGGTTAGCCAGAGCATTAAATTTTACAAAAACACGCCAACAAATTAACCATTTTATTTCCATAAACCAGTTTACAGAGGTTATGACTCATCAATACACGGTAATGAGGTACTTTGAACAAAACTTTTTCAATAAGGTTCAAGGACAATCACTTATTTGCTTGTGCACTTGTTTTAGCAGGTTTACACACCAGCCATATCCAGCTGGTTCAATGTAATCGACTCTGAAATGTTTTACACACTGGGTGTTCACAACCTCCAGTCATCAACGTTGATGTCAAATCCAGTAAATTGAAACCAGTGGGGCAAAACAAAAACCCAAAGGCCCCTACAAAAATCAAAATACTAAAGGAAAGGAGTAAAATCCTATCCTGCTTACCCTGAACCTGAATTCACCTTTCAGTTGCTGCATCAACTCAGGAGCAAGGTCAGGAGCACAGGGGTCAAGGGTCGCTACTAGACGAGCATACATTGGAAGTAAATCCAACCTACAATAAAACCCATGTGACACCATTGAGAAGCTGATATCTCCACCAGGGTTGTCAATAAGATTTTAAGTAGAAGGAGAATCTAGGAAAGTAGACAGCACTCAGGGGGTAACAACACCATTTTTCCCCTACATTTTCTCTTTTTACCAGGGAATCGTAGGCAGAGAAACTAAGAAATTAGCTGGTGATATTGCTGAACACTTGTGCTTTTGACAACTCTGCTCCACTAATGGAAAGTTTTGTGTTTAGGAAGGTGGAGCTGATTTAATTGAAGCCATATGGGCTACCAACCAGCACACTGTAAGCTTACCTTATTCTTGGAACTGCAAGAAGAGCTCGACAAAGTTTCTTTCTGTTTCCCTTGGTGTTGCATGTTTGCATGAATTCTGTTGCCACCTTTAAGTCAAAGTGGTTTCGCTGATTATTATGAAAGTACTGACTTTAATTCATTACTACCACAAAATTGGAACTTTTTTCCAGGAGTTAAAATAGATGTGGGCAATTTTGATAGTTTTAACAGGGTCCAGCTTTGGTGATTTACAGAGCAGCCTTCACTGACAACTTTTGCCATTGTAATAGTGTCTATGATCAATAATACTTTAAAAAAAAATCAACTGAATATCATGTACTACAGTGTATGTTAACAGACAGGGTTCCCAGTAGAACTTTGAACAGCCATTGCTGTGCTATTTTCAGTCACAACATTGAAGTACACAGTCAAAGCCTACTGATCAAGCACTTTTACAGCATTAAACATAATACATTTAACATCTGTGACAAGTGTTACAAGTTACAGGTTCAACTGAGAACCGTCACACCTTTCAAGCAACTAAATCTCCACGTCATTTTACAAACATGAAAGCTGGCTGTATGACCTCATCAATGAAATCCTTATTGACACATGTTGGTAGTCTCTGTAATAAGGCCTCAAGAGCTAGTCCAGTACCAGAGCCTGACGTTTCCCCAGATGAGCTATCATCTTCCTCTATAAAAATCAAGCATTTCCACACATTGGTGAGCTATTGAAAGAATATTTGACAGGCATTTGTAGAATGAACAAGTACCAAATCATCTTCCATTAAGCTGCAGCTACACGAGCAATTTTGCTTGTTACAGTGATGCGATACAGTGGTGGCTACACCAGTGATAAACTCCGTAGTTGTGTCATGAAAAGTTCATCTCATTGAATTTCTTGCAATTTTTTCAGCTGTCACATCCCTTGTGCTGGCAATGGGACAATTTTCCAAAAAATTGCATCACCATTGCAAGCAAAAAATTGTTGGTGTAGACACAGCTTTATTTAATCATGGAGGCAACATGAGTTGCTTCAATCACCTTCTTCACTTTCCTTCACATTGTACTCCTCATCACCAAAGTAATCATCCACGTCTTCATACTCCTCCTCTGCGACTAAGGAAAGTGCACATGATATCAACATGAACAAAACAGTGTATACAGCTGTAGCTGTTATAAAGGGCCACTGGGCAGGGCTGGATACTTTGAGTTATATCCCTGGCTCCCTAGATAGGAAAATGGCCCATTGCCTTTAGCACAACAGCTGGAATCCCCAGCTACTTTCTGCATATGCCTGCCTACTTCAAGCCATGCAATGTATGCAGTAACATTTAGTCAATACAGCATAGAATTAAACACATCATAATGAAGCAGACAGAGGAGTTAAGCATGATGCATCTGTCAGTGGCTCCCCCCAGGGGAAGGGGGTTCGGGCACACCGAAGGTGGTTTGGCTTAAAATTGCCTCCCTTAGATTGGGATTTTGACGAGTTTGTGTTGCCCCAGGGCCAGGAAGATTGTCAACATTTGGTTGGTGAGGACAGTAGAAATACACAACGTTAAATCTATCATCAAACCAGAAATCTTTGATCAGTGGGCGTCCACAGAATCTGATCTTTAGAGGGTCAGTGATGAGTTATTTACCATATTTCTCCGATCTTCTTTGCACGATTAACCAATAGATCAATTTTTCACCTGCTGGCGTAAAGTAGTTTGGATGTGATTTGAACCATGTAAAAATTAATTATTAATCATTGTGCATGTTGCAACTGATATTAAAGTCTCTTACTTTTGATGATTTTAATATGCTTTCTTTAATTAAGTTGTTTCGATGTTTTACAAAATCTCCCTTGGGTGGGGGAATTTGAATGGACATTTTCGCCCCAGGGTGATAAAATTGACCAAAATTTGAAAGAAAAATATCAAACCCTGTGGGTATGCCAGATCCCACTCCCCTGGGGAAAACAATTGACAGGTGCATTAAGGATACTAGATCAGTAACTAAAATAACTGTGTGTTCATTTTATTCTTAATGAGTCTTTTATAATAATATTGTTACATTTGCAAAAAAAAACACATACTTCCTACATCTTTCATGTCTGGCTTCTCATCTTCTGCATCTTCTTTTCCTTCATCTTTGTACAAGATCTAAGAAACCACGATTAACAAAGTAATACGTCCATGCCCATGCCTTTCCTCCAAGAATCAAACATAAAAGGTTACAGTGGTTGCAAATAATTTATAAATGAGTGGACAAAGTACAGTGGCAGTCTTTTCTAATTAGAATCAATTTGAACACTGTTAGGGGAGTACTGTATCTCCCTGACAATGCAGTGAACTGTCTCAAGAGTAACCTCAGAGCCTGTCATAAGCAGTTGTACAAGTCAAGGTATGTAACAGTCCTACTATGTGCTTGAAATTTTGTGTATTTAATAGTGAAATATCCTATAATGAACTTTGTGTCTGCACAGGTTTTCCAGCGTAGCTTCTGAATGCTGTATGTTTCACTGGACAGGACAAAGTAGCATGCTCATTTCATATGAGATCAAATTTATTTACCCCTGGTAAAAATGCTTTGAGATCCTTGAGATTCTCATAAAAGATGCGCGTTTCCTCATCTTCCCACAGCCCAGAACTGCCATCATACTAAACAAAGAGAATTAAATACTGAAGAGCATGAAAGATATAACTCCTAACTGTATAGTAGAAAGGACATAGGATCCCTCAAAATATCATAGGGAACAAACTTAGCAAGCAGTACACACACAAGAGAGGACAAAACATACAAGTCGTGAACAAGGATATGCATATATAAGATACGTGTAATATACTGAGTACTGCTAGAAACAATATAGGAACCAATTGCTGAAAAACTATCCTGAAAAAGTAGCACTATCCTGAAAAAGGGGCATAGCTGTTTGACAAAACCAGTGCCACATTACTGTAATCAGTGATGCCTCTACAACTATAACAATACAAGAAATAAACTTTGCTCAAGTAAAGAATAAATTAAACTTTCTACGACTATTGGTATCCACTTGAATCATGTCCTACCTCAGAATGTCTAAATGGGTTGAAAACATCAATGGAGCTACCACAAGCTTCTTGTTGAGCAAGCTCTATAAACCAAGTAATTTTTATTCAGTATATGTACCAACAACAAAAACACTGGTCAACAAAATTGACACAATGCTCCCAACGTCAGCAGCTTCGTGGCTCAGTTGGTTAGAGCATCACATCTGTACCGTGACGTCACAGGTTCAAACCCCATTGAAGTCCTGATTTTTTTCAGGCTTCTTTATGCAATTGCATAAATTGCATTCACAACTGTGAGGATCATCCTTCATATAAAAACACTTGTCAACATTAACAGCGGCAACTCTACTTTGTGGCACTAACTACATACCATACTGTGGTAGATCAGGCATGTCGAGATCCAGTATATCCTACAAAAACATAAACAAACACAAGAGTTTTTTTGTATGAAGGAAAGATTCTTAATCTATATCTCTCTAACCAGTGATTTGATATCACTAAAAAAACTGGAGATCCCAGTAAACTGTACCCTCCATCATCCACTGCTCATTTTCAGACTGTCATGCTCCCAAAACAAAACAAAATGGTAAACACAATATTGTTATGGCGTCGTCACACTTACTGCCAGAGATGATGTGTTGGCCAGTAGCTTCTCATAAGCCTTCTGTGCTTTCTCAAATGCTTCCTTCCTTTCAGGGTGCAACTCCCCTTTGGTCTTTAAATCAAAATAATGTAAGGTCAGTACACACGCACTCCACAATATTAGACATGGCTGAACTGAAGGACTTTATTTTTCCCTTTTAAAATCCTAAGCTTGTAAACCTTGCAAACATCTACCTTATACACAAACATTGGTGACACTTTCAATTTTTAAAAAAATTCACTGAAATGCAATATTATTCAATAAACATTACCATTAATGTTTGCCTGTTTTGTTTCTGTCGGTTCTGCAGATCCTTGTGTGCCGTAACTAAGTGTTCAGCCAGTGATTTGTAGTATGACTGCAACAGTTGATGAACAGTAGCTTGATCTTCAGAGGAAACTATAAGACACTTTGGAAACACCACTTTGTGCTTCTCAGTCATCAGTCTTTGTTTTCTGGATGTAAAACCAGCAAAGTCTTCTCCACAGTGACGAGCAAAGCTTATGATAACTGGTACATACACATGGCTTTCCTTGTCAGAGTTAATGATGTTACTTAGAATGGTGTTAAGTATTTTAAGGCCTTCAGACAGTTTTGGGAAAACTCCAGCAATGATGAGCTCTCCTAGAAGCCTCAGTGTAACCCGGTACTTGCTAACATTTGCTTGCTGTAAAAAATCATTACATGTTAAGTTATTAATAAGCATTTAGGGAATACATTCATGGAGAAACAACAAGTGAACACAAAGTCCCTTACAAAGGTCGACCTCCAGTTTGACATTTATGACCATTGTGTATGTGATATTACGAAAGGGGACAAAATTTTCATCACTTTACAAAAAGGAAAGTTCTAAAGGAAATTGGGGTCCAGGGACGAGGCTTGGGGGCCCAGGCGCCCAGGCACCCAGTTATTTTTTTAACCGAAGCCGAGATGTTTTCTTGCACAAGAAACTATTCACCACTTTGTGTCTCTTCCTCTAACCCCTTGGGGAAGGTTGATAAATGTTTGTGCAAGTACAAACAGGTACAAAGGACACACTGTTAAGGGTAACCCTGTGATGGATGACTATCTATCCAGTGGCTGTTTGGGTCAACAATAAAATGTTCTAAGGTGCCTAGGATTGATCCACCAAAGTATACATGCTGGGAAGTGCTGGACATTGGTGTGAGCCACTTAAGACTTAACATTTCTGATATCAATTGGTTTCTCGCATATTTCTAGGAACTAACAGCTTGCCATTTATGTTGCTTGACTTACCCTATCCTCTTCTTTCCCACCATAGTTGTCAAACATTTTTACAAGTCCCTTCTTCAGTGGTTCACTGAAGTCACAGTACACTTGATGAATTAAGCCACAGATATGAGCCACACACCTCACATCTGCAAGCTGTCAAATAATAATACATATTGAATAACCATTATAAACATATGTACAAAATACCGGTACTCTACATTGGTTTCTTGGCAGTAAGATGAACATGCTTGCCCCTTTAAATTAGTAAGCCAATGAAAAGGCAGCTGGAATCTATGCAGATGGAATTTATGCAGACATTGCAAGTGAAGCTTTTTCATCTGAAATGGTTTATGAAAAAATATTATGTTGAGATTACTGGCAGTGGTACCATTCTTTAACTACAATCATCAGCTTTGAAAGTTACAAAAGGCAACAGTTACTGCTAAATCTGCTTGAATTTCCAAATAGATTGCATTATCGAGAGTAAAGCATCATCTCATACAGGGTTAAATTTTGTGAGTAAAGAATGTGTCTAAGTTCTTGTTGGTAGGCATTTGAGTTTTGTGTTATTGAACGGTTCAAGAAAATATCCATACCCACACCCCCTCATGGATGGTCGATGGAAATTCCTAGGGGGTGGGGGGCAATAGGTCAAAATTTCCAAGGGGTGGTGGGAGTGCACGCATGAAGAATCTTCCAGGGTTATAAATGATGTGAAAATCATACAACACTTACCACCCTGCACTTACTTACAACAAACACTTAATCACCTGCATCGCCGATATACACAGTCTGCGCAACAGCTCCCAAAAGTTTATTCTGATTTACAGGAATTTCTGCATCCATTTCTGATTGGTTAGGTTTCTTACATGCTTTGTGATTGGACATCTGCTTACACAACAGATCACGCAACTTCACACTGCTAAAAATATTCTTGAATGACACAAAGACATTTGGCCCTCTTAGCAGTGGAGACACGGAAAGGATAAATTGCGTCAGATCGACTCAAGAAGCAAGCAAACAGTAAAGAATACAACACTACAGCAGGCTATTTTGAATATATTGTGAAATACTCATAATTTCTGCCATTAAATTAAACCCATTGGTTTCCCGTACAAACCTTTATTTCAAACTGTTGTATCACAACACCCCTACATACAGCAATGCATATAGGTCATGTTCATTACGTCTCTTCTTATCTAGAGCTTGGGCCATCTGTGGACCTAATTGCCGAAATTGAGACCCTGAATGTATCTTTGTGATTGATCAAGTTCAAATTGTGGAAATGATAGACGAGGAGACAACGAGTACTTAACAGTAAAAAAACAATACCTACACATTATTTCAGCATTACAAAGATTTGCTCAATCTGTCATGTCAGCAGATGCCCAATCACAAAGCGTATAAGAAGTCTAGCCAATCAGATATGGATACAGAAATCCCTGCAAATCTGCGGGAAGTCAGAACAAGCTTTGGCCATTGCACAGACAGACTATATCTCGGTTTTCACCAAGGTCTTGACTGACAAGTCTGGCTGCACCGCAGGCTAACACTTACGAGTATCACTTTGATGTATCACACAACAAAAATACAAAATAGACACCTTTTTCAGTGAGGACCTTGAGATGTTTGTCCTGAACATTTTTTCTTTGCCACTAGTTTGCTATCATCCTTTTGACAACGTAAAATCACTTTAGTGGTCAAAGGTAAACATTGTGTATACATACATGACATACGATAAGGATGGATGTGCAATGCATTGTAGGGTGATTTGATTTCCTTTCATGCGACGGAACAAACAATGTGAATAACACTTACCCGGTACTTGCGTACACACAGGGTAAAACAAATTATTACATGATGTATTTATTAGGATTACACATTTTTATGTTAACCAAGAGGCTTTTACTACCTTTTTAAAATCAAATTCTGCTAGCCAACCCCAGGTGAGTCGGTAAGCTTAGAGATTGATGTTTAGCTGCTTCACTGATCATTATTTAAACTTACCTGAAGCTTTGTACATGTCAAGTTTTAATCTGGCTATATTTTTTGAAGTCCTACGAACTTTAGTAAACGTTCTTTAGCTTGTTGTTACTTTTACATTGTCAGGCATCTGATCATTGCCTTACATTATGAAAATATTTTAGCAGTGCAAGAGAAAGAATGTGTACTGTGTACAAAGAAGGCATACACAGTAAAAGTAAAACATAACGTCTAAATAAGTAATGCCTGATTTATTTTCAGTATACACTGTCGGAAAGGCTGTAAATTGACGTGTGAAAAAAAAAGGGGAAAATCCCTGAGGGGTGGGGGGGGGAGGCTAAGAAAAGACCCTCTGGACTGGAAATTCCAGGGGGGTGGGCAGCTTTAAACTGAAGAACCATCCGTGGGGAGGGTATGGATATTTTCTAGAACTATACATTCTCTGGTTACTGTACCTTCAGCTTTGCCAAACCATCTAGTACTGCAGCAACCTTTGAAAGAGAATACAAGCTTAAAATAAGGGAAAGCCAATGATCAAGTAAACTAAGCAAGAAAATGAACTACAAGCTATAACATCTTTGTGTGGTCTGTAAGTAAGGTTGTATGGTAGCAGTTGTGAGTAACCCTAGAAACCTTTGATGGTAATATGATTAATAATAATAATAATAATAATAATAATAATAGCACACTTACATAGTGCACACATCAACTAATAGCTTGTGGTGCTTCACAAAAACTACTAAAACAATTAAACCTAAGACAGTAAAAAATTGACTAATACAAATAAAATCGATCTTAAAAAAGGATAGAATTACTCCTAATAAATTTGTTATTTGTCACTGTTGTTTTATTTCACAACTCTCAATTTTGTAATAACTACTTCATTTTTTTGTAGAACTTAAATTTGATGAACCAGGTATAGCCAGTGCACCTAGTGCTAACAAAAGAAGGCAAGGAATATTTTTTTAAAAAGTTAAAGCTACACCCAAGTGACATTAAATTGATGTGTAATAAATTTAAATCATGTCCCTTACCGCCTCCTGTACATATCTTGAAAGATTCAAACTAGCAAATTCTTGTTCTAAAGATTCACGTTGAGATTCTGTAATAGTCCTCTGAAAGACACAAGCAAACCAAAAGTATATACTCTTTCTAGCAGACGCTCTAGCAGACTACAAAGCCAAACTCATTTTTCTTTGTCTTCACTCTTTAGTTCCTAGTTACTTTTCGAGCATTCACAATAATTATTCCACAAGACAAAGTATGAGGCTATCCATACCAAACATTAAACAAAATTTTGGAAAAAGGACCTTTCTTTTTACTGGCGCAGAAATTTTTAATAAACTCCCTTTAATTAAACATTGTGCAGAGTGAAAAAATTCAATTGTTCTGCCGCTGAGCAAGACAGTTCTTTTTATCTTAACTTTGATTTTATTCTATTTTAGGCTTAAAATAATAATGATTCTGCATTGTAGTTCTAGGCTTGTAATGTAGTTCTAAAATTTCTAGTCATATATTTTATTTACACGAAAATTTCTTGATGTACGTAATTTAGTTTTAAGATACAGGGCCCCTATGGAGACCAGCCTTAAAGCTGAATAAGCTACCCTGCATAAATAAAGTTTTACTTTACTTTACTTGCTTATAGTGACTAAAATTGTTTATCTGTGACCTCTCTGGGGGAAGGGGGGATATTCAACAGATGTTTGGGTAGGGAGGTGTGGACCGGGCACAGAAACCCTGACTCTTTGGATCATTCCAAAGGAACACATCCTAAGGGGGTGCTCTTTTGGGATGATCCAGATCAGGATCAGTGATCCAAGATCACTCAAATCATGGCGCATCAAAGGAACCAAAGAATCCTTGCTCAGAGTGGATTTGTCGGTTCCTTTGATGCGCCATGATCTGAGTGATCTTGGATCACTGATCCTGATCTGGATCATCCCAAAGGAATACACCCTAAGACTGAAAGTGATGAAATTGATACCCCATTCAAGACAAAACACCCTGAAAACCATACCCTTTCAAGCCTTACGTACTTGTTAAGGCCATATAAAGGAGTACCCACCCAACCTCTCATGCAAAAATGTACACAACTGGATATCTGGTCAAAAGGCAAAAAGCATGGCTACTGAATGGATGATGAATGGATGGCCAAGCCATTATTTTGAAATGACTGAAGAAAACTAAACAGTTAGATAAAACTATGAACAGCTCAAGGTGAACGGCTGAATGGCTACAGAGACATTTCTGTGACCACTGCTTTACAAAGGTACCGTATGCAATTACCTAGGATTGTTAACAAAACATTTTACAAACCAGCTTTTTGATAAATGCAGTATTTTTCTTGACAGATGAGTCATGTCCTTTGAAATACGATTCCTCAGGACGCTGACCTGTAAAATAACATCAAAAGCCTTTTCACTAAACTCTGGAGCAGATACCTACCTAAAATGTGACAATGGTTACATGAGCTCAATCCTTTCTATATATGAAAAATGTAGTAAATAACTCCTAAAATACCTGCACTTTTTCTTTTAAGTGCCAAGATGAAGTAAAATACAAATTGGGTTTACATGTACTTCAAACGCCTTTCAAATTCAAGATGAATTTGTTCAGAGGTACTCATGATAAGTGCTCTTCACAAATAGGCCAAAATTACCTAACTGTTTCCTCAGCAAACCTTAACCCTTTTTGCATTCCCTTGGTGTAGCAGTAAGTGAGTAAACTGTTGTCCATTCATTATCACTAGAGAAAAACAAAACTTGGAGTTCACACTAACCCACAGCAGCCAGATTTTTCTTGCGCATTGCAAGCTTCTGCTCAACCTGCTCCTTTGCTTCCTTCAATGCCTGTTGCT
>OX419346.1:10500342-10505342 GCA_948470475.1 Galaxea fascicularis
AATTATGGAAGTTAGCCACTTCAATAAACAAAGACTATCAAATCAAATTCATCAGACTGAGTCTCCTTTTCCTTGCTGTCAAAAACAAAAGCTTGGCAAAAGCAAAGGAAAGTATGGAGCAAAATTGGAACTTCTGGAGGGTGGGGTGTTGGGTGCAAACCAAGAAAACCTTCCATGAAGGGTATGGGTATTTTCTGCAACTACACAATTCTCTTCACTGTAGATAACATTCTCATCCCCACAAGCCGCAATTCTTTCATCCAACATCAAGAATAACGACCTCTGGCTGGTTCCAAAGCAGGAAGTCTGTGAAGCTTTTCTTCGCAAACTCAGAACTCTGAAACAATAGTGGTTGCCAATGGTTACAAAATGCACCTTCACTGCAACTGTGCATATTTTGGAACTGGCTAGAAGTCATCATTCTTCATGCTGACCAAAAGAATCACTGCTGCTATGGACAAGAATGTGTACAGATGTGGACAACTGGCTGGAAGAGATAACTACTGTGTGGCATGAAATTTTTGTGGGAGTTTTATTTTGCAGATCAGTGATTTTCTTGTATTTTGCAGGAAACAATTTTTGTTCTTGCTGGGTATTAACTTTTTTTTTGGTGATTTCAGGAAGTCGTGTTGAACTACAATATTGCAGAGATGTTAAACATGGTAATCGTAACATTTTGTTTCTGAATGAAAGAGAGAAGTCTTAAAATAAATCTTTGCAGCTGTTTGAAACACACTGCAGCATTTTTTTCCTTTTTTAATACATCCTGCCATTTTATAGGCATCAAAACCAAGCATTGTTTGTTTCACAACTGAGTCAGAAGGGGAGTTGGTCTATTCCTGATTTGACGTCACAATCTACTTCGCATGCATGTTTACAAAGAGTTACCGGTAATGCAATGCAAATCAGTTTGTGACATCAAATCTGGAATAGACCCATGCCCCTTCTGACTTGGTCATGACACAAACGATGCTCAGTTTTAAGGCTTATAAAAAGTCAAGATTTGGTGAAAAAAGGAAAAAAAATTCCGCAACATGTTACGAATAGTTGCGCAGATTCATTTTAGCAAAAAATATTTGGGGTTATAGGCACTTTAAATAAATGGCACCAACAAGATCAAGGGTGTGCTCTAGGAAAATTTTCATGGAGCCCTTTAGGCAGCCAACCATGACCACTAGGTTGCCCAAATTAATTAATTGCCAACGAGTCACCCTCGCGAGAACGCGAGGATGATGAGGCAGCAACATTATAAAGCCGTGTGTGCGAGTTGATTTTGGTACAGGGAGACGAAATCTCGAATGAAAAAAGTTAGCATAAGGTAATGTAAGAGTGACATCATCGGTGATTGTTTTCGAGTTAGCCAATGGCATCGTGGTATTTTTTATCTAAACCAATCACATCAGGAGGATCATGATACAAGATGACCACATTGACCTCATTGACAACATGCTGGTTGCTTGTGCCGGCTTAGGCAAGAGGGAGTGAAAATATTGATATTATTCACTCGTGAGCATTGTCTTCTTGCGTATACTTTAATTTAGTGTTTTTGGGAGCCAGAGTGTCACAAATCTAACACCTAGCAGGCTGAAAAATCGCCCAGCGAGGCTAAAATCGCCCAGCAAGACAGTTATTGAAATCAGCTCGAAAACGGCTAGCTTGCCAAAACAGTCAATTGCCTCGACAAGATCGGCCAGCGTGCCATTAACGAAACAAAAAAACAAAACCACTTGAACATAATCACTATAAACTCAATCAGAGGGTGAATAAAGCCTCTTCTTTTTTCGAGCTAGTGTGCTCAAAATTACAGATTTGACAGTCACTGCGAGCGTGCCAAAACAGCAATCTTGCCAAAACAACAGTCAATTGTTTACAAAATAGGCCAGCGTGCTACAACTAAGGAAAAAAAAACACTTGAATATATTCAAATATATTGACTATAAACATAATCAGAGGGAATATAAAGCCTCTTTCCAATCAAGTCACGAGTCAAACCACGTGTCGCTGTTAGTTTGTGCTCATCCATTAGCGTTCACAAAAACGACGTGTCTAGATACCCGGCAGCCGGGAAGTGTTTTCAAAACACTAGATACCCGGCAGTCAGAAATTTTGACCAATTTTCTCGAAATAGCTCGTTCAATTCCCATAAGAGCATAAAATATTTGTTTAGAAATCTCAAGCAATTATAAATACTGCCTTGGGTTAAAAGTAAAAGCGACTGTCAAGCTTGGGCATAGAGTGAAATCTCAATGTTTTGTTCTGACACACTATAGCATGTGAGATTTGCATTTCTAATCTCTGTTACAAGTTCACTTCTTAAAGACATTTCCAAAAAACAAACAATAGAATGTGACATTTGCATCTCTAATCTCTTACAAGTTTGCATTTGTAATCTCTGTTACAACGATTTAAAAAAAAACAAGGAATAGGATATCGGAGTGGAATTTGCATTTGCAATCTATGTTAAAAGTTGTTTTTAAAGACATTTAAAAAAACAAAGAAGACCATATTTGATGTGCATTTGTAATCTACGTTACAAGTTTTGTTCTTGCATGTGGGATTTGCATTCTGAATTCATGTTCATTTCTAACAACAATGTTGGTTTCATCTCTCAGGGTTCTCAGTAGAAGCCGGCAACCGTCAAATTCCGCCGCCTGTCAAGACGAAAGTCGCCGCCTGTGCTGGCTATGAAATTTGCCTTTGTGTGCCTCCAAGCTGAAGTTTAGCCGCCTATAAGCATTTCTGGGCCATCTGACAAAAAAACTACTGAGAACCCTGATCTCTCTCAAGTAATGCAAGGGACTCATATTTCACCTCTAATCTACCCTACAAGTTTAATTCTTATAGACATTTTAAAAAAACAAAGAAAAACATGTGAGTTTTGCACTGCTTTTTTAAACAACCATTCAGTTTAAAAAAATCGACTGTACTCTAGTTACTTCTTAATTTTCTCTGCGCACACAACTGTGCCAGTGTTTACTCATTGGCACTCTACCGGCAGGTATTCCTAGTTAATTAATAATTAATTTCATGGTTTAATATAAATAAAATAAAATAAATACTGTGTTTATAGTGGAAGTGCACTTATCTATCCAAGCTAGTTTACCGGCACTCCACTTAAATTCAAAGAAACAAATAATTCAAATAAACTTAATATGATAAGAATCCCAACCAGCAGGAGGCAAACCAGTTGGCTATTTACAAGGGTGACCAAGGAGTTGAACCAGGCACATACCCGGAACACCACCAGCTAGTGGTCAGAGAGGGATTTGAACCCGGTTCACTGCATTGAAATCCAGCGCCCTAACCACTCGGCCATCCTGCCGCCTCCTCCTAATAATAATAATAATAATAATAACTTTATTTAAGTCTCAAATCATTCTAGCTGAACACAAGTGCTCTACTAATTGGGGAGACTATAATTCAAATAAACTCTAAATTAAATCAAATCCTCCTCCATCCTTTACTCACAATCTATAACCCAGACAAACAAATATGCTCTCAGGTTTCCGTAATATTCATAGTTTCTACCATGTAATAACAATTATTTTTTCTGGTTGATCAAGTTTTGAACATTTCTCACATAACTCTGTGAAAAATACTTAAAATAATGGCATGCAGGGCAAAAACAAGCAGTTGGACCCAATCTTTTTGTTGCATTTTTTAATGTCCTATGCATCGCTATCAAGGAAAGGAAAGTAATGGTACATCCTTTTCTAGGGAATTACCTTAAAATAATTTTAAATTTCTCTGGGTTCTGGTATTACCAATCTTTTTCCTCTTGCCACTTCCCCCCTTGAGCCCTGAAAACTAAGCTAAAATTATCTTACAGAGAGGAATATTACCATTGGCACCAAGGGTAAAAATTTGAAAATTTGCAATCCCTAGGGCTCCCTCTAAAATGAGGATACCCCCAAACCAATCGAATCTTGTTTTGTAAATTCAGGACACATCCAGAGTTCCATTATGTTGAGTCTGAATAAAACCTTCATAACATACTTTAAAAAAAAACAACGCAATGCAAATAAGTTCAATTAATTTTAAAGCCAAATTTCTTCAAACGAAGCTTAAAACTCATCGAAAGTGGACTCTTGACTTTAAATTTTGCAAAGAAAGTTGACGTTCAGAATTTAACGAGTTGTATTGAGGGAAAACGAACCTTTCAAACATAAATATGAAACAAACAAAAGGTATTGACGGACACCTCAGAAAAGAAAAACGCAAAACGAAACTGCAACCAGCTGTGTACAAATTTAAACAAATAGAAAAGCTGGAAAACATTGTTCCTGTCCATGCGATAGCGTATTCAAACATGTCTACACCTGAACCAAATCTCCTCAGCCAGGTATCCAACTTTGACTGAACCCCTATATTTATTTTAAAATACCTGTTGGTCTTCTCTTTGTCCGCAGCTACTTCATTTTCTGGAGTCACGGAGCTTTTGAACTCTTGAGCATTTTCATCCTTTATTTCCCCTGGATTCTCCGTCCTGTGGCTTGTAAACTCTTGAACCCCAGAAGGTTTCTCCTTTTCCCCACATTCTACCGTCCTTTTTTCCTCATTCATGGAATATTCGTACGGCTTTCTTTCCTTTCCGCATGGAGGCAAAAGTGGTTTAATATGCTCGCAATCGATTGAGAAAGGAAAGTTTATTCCGCCATCTTTTCATGAACGCCTCCGCGCGTAGAAAAATTCCGTGAGTACAGTCAGCTTGCGTGACCTGGTGCCGTGTTTGGCCAATCTCGTCCCCAGAGCCATCCGCGCGGTACCCTCGACAAATGGTGTCTGAAAGGCTCTTGAAAATTAAGGGGAGAACAGAACTCCGACGTTTCGGTAATGTTGCCTTCATCAGGGGATCATGCTCGCGCTGTTTGTAGCCGTTAAAATTACCTCGGTGGTTGTTGTTTGATCGTGGTTGTTGGCCGATTGGTTTTCCTTGTTTTGGCGTTAGTTTTTGGCTGTGAAACGTGTAGGCGCTGGAATGTGACAGAGTAACCGGCAAT
>OX419346.1:10507842-10555342 GCA_948470475.1 Galaxea fascicularis
ACACCGAACTGGTTCTTTTTCTTATCCGCTGACCCGTGGAACGGAAATATGAAGATTGCTCTCAACATGGCGGCCAACTAGACGGAAAATGTCTCCAGCATTCATCATGACATACGCCGAAAATTAAGTGCTGATAACTTGCGAAAAAACAAAAGAGCTTACATTTACTTTACAGTCGATAGAGCTGAGCACATTTTGGCGTAAAATGTTCAAGTATTCAGCCGTAGAACCATTATTATTTTCACTCCTTTCCGAAGCCAAGGATCTGATAAACAGTGAATAACCAGCCACTGATCAAGGCTTTTAGTCTGACAAGGTATTTACTGGCGACCGTGGACGACCTTCGTACAGTATAACCAGGCAAAATTTGGAGTGGTTTAAGCAGTTCGGCTTTAAGGCAGTTGAAATGACAGTAACGCTTGCCTTAGAGGGGGTTATTGGAGCGCAAGTTGGCTGAAGCGACAGTTTTCAGACCACCATATCGCGAGGGTGGGAGCCAACAACCACCAAGCCTGGACGAACTTGATCGCCATCGCTTTTCGGCCTTTTGGCTAAGCCCCGGAAGCTCGTGTCGTGTGTTTTTCGTGGATCTGTTGTCTGCGAAATTTAATTTTTGTTATTGCTGGGGGGGAACGGCTTGGCCTCCCCCCATATTCATTTTAAACTACGTTTGTTGCTGATTTGATTATGTCCGCCGAGTCGTAGTCCAATACGATGAATGTGAATGATGCCGATGTTACCGCCGTTGCTGATGTTACCGCCGTCGCTGATAATGTTCCTGTGAATTCTTCTGGTGTTCATGTTTCGTATTCTGATGCTGTTCGCGATTCTGCTGCTCCTGCTGATGCTGTTTCTGTTGCCGACTCTGCTGATGGACCTCCTGTTTTAGATGATTACACTGCACAACTACTAGGAGGGACGCGCGCTGCTTACTCGTTCTACTTTTGAGAGGGATAATTTTCATTTGTTTAACACCTTGCCTGACCGCCCTTGCACTGCCTATTTTTTCCTGCATGACGATATTTTTAAAGAGCTTCGTTCTCATGGAATCCAAACATCTTCTGTTAGTTGTTTACAACGCAATCCTGCTGGCCACGCCTACATCACTTTCACCACCGACCAAGAGCGTAACTACTTTCTTAAGAAATCTTCCTTCGTTTCCCGCCGAAAAGCTTCTAATCATATTGCTATGCCTTCTACTCGCCGTGTTTATGTTGCTGTCTACGTGCACCTTTCGAACTTTCCAACGAAGCCATCGCACATCGTCTTACACCCTTTGGTAAAATTGAATTAAATCGCCGCTCTGTCACGCAAAATCATCCCGGAATCTACAATGGAAATCGCACGTTCTGCTTCGCACCTCTACGTCCGCATTCCACCAGCTCCTCATCGCCTTCTGGCTCAACGTCTCCGAATACAATGTCCTCTAGTCCGTTGTCTTCTTCGTCACCTTCGCCTTCGCAGTTTTCGCGATCTCCTCCTCATGATTCGTCTTCCAAAGCCCCTGTTGCCAGTGTTTCCGATTTCGCACTCGCCGCCACTGTCGAAGTCGCCGTTGCTGTTGATGTTCCTGTTATTGATGTTCCTGTTCCCGATGTTGCTGATCCCGTTTGTGCTTCTCCTGTGTTACTGTCTACTGCTGATGCTGCTTCCCACCTGTAATTGTATCGCTCGTTGTTTCCCTTGATGATCTTATTGATGATAATGATGATGATAATATTATGTTTACTGACGATGATGATGATGATGATGATGATGATGCTGAGCCTGTTCCTGATGACGTCCAGGAACAGCAACAGCAACAACTCTGTTGAGTCACCCCTCTCTGCCATTGCTGCTGCTTTCCGGTATTCTGCCAAATCTAAGAAAAAGAAACCTCGCCGTTCTGCCAAGATCGACCCTAACGATAGACCTCCTCCTAGAAAATCAACGATTCCTGTCCTCTCTGTTTGTAAGAAAGCTTTGAAATTTTAACTATGTTTCGTTTCCTATCAATTAATTCTTATGGTTTTAGTATCACCCAACTAGTGGACTAATGCAAATCCTGCATTTTGATTGGCTACGCTATAGTCCTCGAGTAGCAATCGAGCGTTACACTTTCTTTCGTTTTATTCCCAAATAAATATTTCTTCAACTTGCATTTGCTAACTTTATTATTGCCTTTTCTGTCCGACTAGTTGGGTGATACAAAAACAATTAGACCCTTCGCCCTCAAGGGCCACGGCTCAATAGCCCATTCGGCTTCGCCTCATGGGCTATTGACCCGTAGCCCTTGCGGGCTACGGGTCTGATTGTTAATTAGTCCTGTTACAGAAAAGTCTTTATTTGATTATATTCGTTCTTGTCGCATCGAGTTTGTTTTGTTCAAGAGGTAATGATTTCCGATCCTTTAATTTTTCGCTCCATTGCCTCTCGTTGGCGTGGACCTTTTTTTGGGTCTCCCGCCGTCGGGAGGCGTGGAAGTGTTTTGATTTTTATTTCCGAGTCGTGTAATACCACCGTGACCTCTTGCTTGGCGCAAAGATTCCGATGGCAGAATTATTAGTTTGTTAGTCAACTTTGGTGCTTTTAACTTCAGTCTAGTTAATATTTATGCTCCCACCAATTTGACAGACCGGAAGGTTTTTTTTGTTTTCTCCCCGCCGATTTTGTTATTATTGCTGGTGATTTTAATTGCTACGCCGTGATCTTGATAAAGTTAGCGGGAATGTTTCTGTTGCAAAATATCTCTCTGACTTTCGTTCTTCCTTTCATCTTGTTGATGCTTTCCGTGAGCTTCACCCTAATTCTCGCGAATTTTCCTGGTTCAATTCTGATCATTCAATTCGCACCCGTCTTGATAAATTTTTTGTTTCTTCTAACTTTGTTCCTTTTGTTCAGCATTGTGATATTTCACCTTGTTGTTTTTCCGATCATGATTTTGTTAATTTGCATTTTGTTGTGAACGATAACTTTGCACGTGGCCCTGGTTTATGGAAATTTAACAATACTTTGTTGTCTGACTCCTCTTTTTACTCGTTTATTTGCGATCGCATTTCTAACCTTTCTTCGTGTATTGCTGCCTACCCTTCTGTCAAAACTTGGTGGGTTGTTTTGACCAATTAATGAATTGCCTGCAAACAACGCCTCGTTCAAGGTGACAATTTTGTTGTTCCTAGAATTGTCACCTTGAAAGATCAGCTTCAGTCACTTACCCTTGGGACCCTTGAAGGTGCCAAAGTGCGTAGCCGGGCTAAATAGCTCGATGAAGGTGAGAAACCATCTCGTTATTTCTTCAAGCTTGAACAGGAGCGCACTGATCGCAACGTATGTTCTTCTATAGAGTACTAAAGTGATGACGTCATAAAAATGAAATTTCTGAAATTATGGGATTTGTCAGGATATTCTGGAAGAACAATGTCCAAGAGGCCTGCTTGCCAAAAATGAGCATTTGGGGACAAATTGTCTCTGAGATCGTAGCCCAGTTATGCTAACAAAATTCCATACAAACCCTTCTAAATTTTTTTTGGGTCGACCCAATCCCATAATTTCAGAAATTTCATTTTTGTGACGTCACACTTTAGTACTCTATTTTAAATTCTGATAGGGTTGAGGTTTTTCCTCGCCCTGAAATTGAGCGCACGTGGATTTTTATACAAATCTTTTTTCTCCTGCGCCTATTAATTTTGCCTGTAAACAACATCTACTTTCTGGTTTTTCGTCTTCGCTTTCTGAGGATGACTGTAAGCTCTGCGAGGGTGTTTTTTATCCCTTAGTGAGCTTACGGAAGCTCCCAATAGTTTGAGTTTGGGCAAATCTCCTGGTCCCAATAGTTTCTCAGTAGAATTTTATAGAAAATTTTGGCACCTTCTTGGTCTCCTTTTGTTGCGCGTTGCCTTTGAATCTTTTAATGACGGCACGCTCCCCGATTCTATGAAAGGCAGTGCCACACGCCTTGTTTTCAAAAAGCGGGGTGACTTAAAAGATCTTAAGAATTGGCACCGTATCAGTCTGCTCAATGTTGATTACAAGATTATCCCTAAAGGTCTTACTTGTCCCGTGTTTTGAGTTCGGTCGTTCACCCTGATCAGAATTGCTCTGTGCCTGGGCGTTCCATTTCCTCTGTTGTATTACTGCGTGATGTTTTTGATTATATTGAGCGGACTGATGAGGCAGCAATTCTCATTAGCCTTGATCAGGAAAAGGTTTTCGATCGCGTTGATCGTTCTCTTCTTTCTGATCTTCATCGGGGAGTTTGTCACCTCGGCTTCGGTCCTAGTTTTCGGAAATGGGTCTCCACCTTGTGCAAGGGCGCTTTTATGCAGATTATTCATCTTATTGTCATGTAAATTTTTGCACGTCTGTTTGCGCAATGAATTTGTTAATAAAGACCTTTATAATTATTCTAAACGACTCTAACCTTGTTCGTCTTGAAATTCTTCAGAAACGTTTTGGTGAGACCTATAGTTAAAACCCATTTCTATGCACATACTGATCCAATCGTTAGAAACCTTGGTATTTTAAAATTCCATGACATACACCTACTACAATTAGGTTTATTCATGTACTCTCACCAGAACTGTACCCTCCCTTTAAAATTTGACTGTAAATTCACCTTACAGAAAGAAATTCATTCGTATCATACAAGAAACTCTCATTTATATCGCTTTTTTTTTGTCGAACTAACATCAAACAATTTTTCGTTTTTTACCAAGGACCAAAATTTTACAACTCCTTGAGTGCCGAAATCGTCAACTCGTCCTCTTCTGTCTCCTTTAAAAAAGCACTTAAGGCGTTTTTCTGTAGTAACTACTGGTAGTTTTCTTATAAATGTGTTTAAGTATTAACTTTTTTGCAGGTTTTTTTTTTCGTATCGTATGCTTCCGTTTGACATTGTAATTGTATGTAATTCTAATTGTAATTGTATCCGTCGTCATGTTCTTACCTTCTTTTCGATTTCATCTTGTAAAACAATAACTGAGGAGACCTAATTAATATAAGCTTCATAGTTTCCTTTAGGTCTCCTCGCCATTGTTATTCTATTCTATTCTTTCTGGTTTTTATTATTTTTCATTATATTTGTTATATGGCAAAATAGATAAATAAAAATAATAATTGGTTGACTGATAAAATTTACTTGCTTCGTGGGGTGAGACGGGGTGGCCCTCTGTCTTCCCTCTTATATGTCCTTTGTGTTAAAGCTTTAGCTTGTTTAATTAGAAAAAGCCCAGAGATTAAGGGTTTTCTTCTACCTGGAGCCTCTGGTCACCAGTTTAAGGTTAGGATTTATGACGACAACACCACTATTATTTTGAAGGATTTGCCTTCGTTTCACTTCCTTTTCTCTCTGATTTCCATCTATGAATAAGTCCAAAACTGAAGCCATGTGGCTTGGCTCTTAGAGGTCTCGTGTTGACGAGCCTCTTGGCCTCTCTTGGGTCACTAAAATGAAAATTCTAGGTGTTTTTTTTCTGTACCGTTTCTGTGATTCATTATAACTGGCAGTCTACACTTGCGAAGCTGGCGAAGGCCCTTAATCTTTGGAAAGCTCGTTCCTTGTCGTTTATTGGCAAAGCTCTGATTGGGAACATCTCGGTTTCCGTAAGTTTTTTCATCTCGCTCGTTTTTTGTCTTTGCCTGCGTGGGTGCTCGCGCGTGCCAACCAACTTGTGTGGAATTTCTTTTCGGGTTTGCGCATCGAGAGCGTTTCGCGCAATACTTGTTCTTTATTAAGTCCAGGTGTTGGTGGCCTAAGCAGTTGTAATCTTCGCTTAAAACGTCAGGCTCTTTCTTTGTCATTGCTTTTCTCTATTATTTCTAATCCCGATGATTCTAGTTTCTTTTTGTGTAAGTATTTTGTTGGCCACCGCTTGTCGTCTGCGCGGGCTGAGTGGGGTTGGCTGCGTGACATGTCCGCTCCTAGCGCAGCTGCCTCCACTCCTTTTTCTGATTCTTGTTTTCGTTTACTCCCTCAACTTTTACTATTGCTGCTGTTTCTGATTTGTCTTCCAGAAAGAATTATTCTTGTTTCTTATCTCCTATTGCTTCTTCTCCCGTTCTTCCGTTTCAGTGGTCTCGTTTGGTACCTCGTTCTTTTTCTCTTTATGCTCATTGGTCTCTCGTCCGTGACGGGTTTTCTGTGGCTCATTGTCTTGAGAGCTGTCAAAGTTAGGAGCTCCCTGAAATCCTGGGGGTATATCGATTCTGATACTTGTACGTCTTGCCCTCGTCGCGAGACCATTGAGCATTGTTTTTTGTATTGCCCCCGTGTTAAAAAGGTGTGGACTCATTTTCGCCCTTTGCTCTCGTCAATTTTGCGGACCGATTTCGTTTTTATCCTTTTATTTGTGTTTTTCTTTCTCTGACCCCCTGTTTCCGTTAAGAGGGCCAGAGTTGCGCGCTTTCTTGTGAAGTCCATTCTCTATTGCATTTGGGTATTTCGTAATAGGCTACTATTCACAACACCCGAAATGAAGCACGACGACTGAATCCCAGAGGTATTTCTACCCAAACTGTGCTAACGAACCCCATTGAGTCTGGCAATCCCTAGGGATGTTGAATAGGGATAAAAGGTGACTCTCACTAGCATTCTGCCCTTCAAACGTGATCAAGCGCTCGGAAGAGAAGATGGGGACGGCCCACCCACCCAACCCTAATCCGGCTTGAAATTCGGGGTCGAACATCACTATCAGAAGGTGTCCACCTTCTTGGCGCTCGATCAACGCTCCCATACCTCTATTCAACAATGAGTGCAAGTGAGGGTGTTATAGAATAGAATACTTTCTATACTGTAACGAAGATCATCGCGCAATCATTCGCAATATTTCCGGTGACCTCTGGCGTCGGGCTTTTGTCGATTTTTCCCGTTTTTTCCGAATCGCGCTTCACTGATTTCTGGGTCCTAGATAGGTTTTGTGTTTTAGAGAATGGGATTCCACGCCTTTACATTTAATTATATTTATTGTAAGCTGGCCGTTACTGTGCGCTGTTTGCGACAGTCTAATCAAAGGCCTTCACCAGGGAATTTGTTAGTTGTTCTGTGGACACTTCAGGACTCTGTGGTTTAGGATTTTGTTTTTTTCGTAGTTGTTTACTCCGGTTTCGGTTTTGTTTCCTTAAATATGATGTTTGTAAATAGGCGCTTTCATTTGTAAATAAAGACGTTTTTTCACTAAAAAAAATCTTACTCAGGTCGACGTCCTTAAGCCCACACCACACCAGACGCTGAGCTCATTTTGTTCTTCTCGCCCAGGAAGGGGGTGTTTCCGGCTACGGACTTTCAGTGTTGCAACAGTTTGTTGGTCTTCTTTCCTGAAGAGACGTGCCGCAACGTTGGGTCCTCCACAGTGCTACCACAGTTGTTAGAAGTTATTGATCAGGATAATCTTGTTGCAGTTCAGTACTGCGTGGTGGTGCGGTGCGTTTGACGTTGAAGGAAACTGCTTTCTCTGGTCAGTTTCTTAAGTGTGGTGTCATTTGTCATGACATCCCTATGCGTGTGGTTCGTGACCTACGTGACTTTCCAATTGAAGTTTCAGATGATGTTGTGTCTTCGTTCTTTTTGTCGTCTGGTAAAGTGCTCTCTGTTACTCGTGTGGTTAAAATGGCTTTGGACAAGGATATTTCGTACGTATTGGGAACTTTGACTGTCGTTTTTTTCTTTTTCATTTGGCGGCGAGTGGACCGAACGCAATGTCCATTAACCCTTAAAGATCGAAGAAAGACCTACACCGCCAAAAGTGAGGGGGCACCCTCATGCGAGGCCGGCCCGCCAACTTCGCCGGGGAGTCAAACCCCGCCTCACCACACGGAAAAAGACGGATGGGACAGAAAGATCAGAAAAGCACAGCAAAAAGGCGACAACAAAGGCGACCGTGCAAAGAACAACACAAGGGACAGACAGCTGAACAATACAACCAACAAGGCGACCATTCAGGAGAATAACAAAGAATACACAGGACCAACAGGGGAGAAACAACTAAGAGAGCTTAAAAAACAACCTTAAAAACCCCACCATTAAACCGACCAAGGGTTCCATTCCAAACGTGAAGCAAGTAACAAAAAACACGGGGGACACACACCAGCTCATCACTTGAAAAACCAAAAAGCAAATGACGAGCACAGACGGAAGGCGCCAACGGGGAGGAAACAAACAAGAGATATTGTATCCAAGAAATACCGCTCTGAGCCAAAGGACAGGAAAAGAACAAATGATCCGGTGTTTCCAAGGCATGGCCGCAAAAGCACGGCGAAGGGATGTTATAGCCAAAGGAAACAAGCCGGTCAGCAGTATATAGAACACCGTGGGTACCGTGAGCCACTTTCCCAGACAAGGCCGAAACCTGCTTGTCAAGTGGCAGAAAAAACAAAGAGCGCCAAGTAGCCTCCCAATAAAGATCACGATTTCCCCAATATACCGTTCCGGCACCCCACACGTTTGATCAGGGGCGACAACATGGTGAATTACTTTAAGTAAGCGCCCTGCAAGAGCCCTAGCACCTATTTTATAATCGACATTTATTAAACTAATGGGCCACCAGTTCTCATGAAGCAGACGGTCATCCTTTTTAAAAATTAAAGAAATAAGAGCAGACCGCTGGGACAAAGGAAGAGAATCGAGATCAAAAGATGCGTTCAAAACCTCCACTAAATCCATGCCCAACAAATCCCAAAAGGCAACGTAAAACTCACAGGGCAGACCATCTGAACCAGGAGACTTGCCAGTGGCCATACCCTGGAGCGCCTGAGAAACCTCATCCGCAGTCAAATACCCCTCACAAGAAGCAACCTTATCAGTAGGAAGAAAGAAGTCAAACAGTCAAGCAACTCCCCCTGAAGATCCAGATCAACAGGAAAAGCAGAAAAGAGACGATAATAAAAAGAAACCCAAGAAATACACATACCATCAAGGGAGGAGACAACAAAACCATCGGCAAATGACCTAGCCGAGATCCAGCCCTCCGTCCCACGCTTGCGCTCAAGGCGAAAGAAAGAAGCGGATGAGGTTTCACCTTCCTCAGCCCAAATAACCCTGGCCCGCACCCGAGCCCCCTCAGCAATAGAACGATTAACACTAGCAATTTGATTTAAAACATTTTCATATACAGGCAAAAAGGAGACCCGACCAGCATCAATCTGCTCCTTTAGATAGCTGGAAATGCGCAGAAGAAGATCGTAAGACGTTTTCTGGTCCTTGGACTTTTGCGCACTAAAATAAATGGCCAAACCCTTGATTTTATCTTTACTCAATTCCCACCAACGGTGAATGGAAGGGAAAGAAGCCTATTTACCCTGCCACGACCGCCAAAAACGAGTGACCGAGGCCACAAACGCAAGTTCCTTCAACAGGGAAGTATTTATTAACCACCGACCTGGCCCCCGAGGAAGGGGCTCAGGAATGGGCACCTTTAAAACAACAGCACAATGATCAGAAAAAGGGGAGGGGAACATGTCACACGAAACCATATGGTGGATCCAAGGATAAGGACAACCAACGAAATCAATGCGAGAGGCCTGGGTACCGTCAAGCCGCATCTAGGAAAAGGAGCGAGACGTAGGATGGAAAGTACGCCAAGCATCGACAACACAACATTCACAGAACAAGGAGGAAAGAGCCTCACAGCTCTCCCTACCAGAACCAACACCATAAGACCCTCTCCTATCAATGGCCCTTTTGAAAACAGCATTAAAATCCCCACACAGGACCGTCGGGACCGCAGGATCAATACAGTCAATACAATATTCATAAAACTCCTCCCGCTCGGGGTTCCCATTGGAGGCATACAAACAAACAACACGAAAAGTCACCCCGTGAAACAAAAACTCCCCTATAATAAAATGCCCCTCATCGTCCAACCAGGACCGAACAAAAGTATACGTTGGTTTGTACAATAATATGGATCCACAAGAATAAGCTGACCCCACCGAGGCCAAGGAAGAAAACCCCTTCGCAGAAAACCACGACTGACATTCTTGGGGGGTGACTACATGGGTCTCTTCCAGGGACACAAAGTCCGCGGAGAAGTGGCTAAGGCACTGCAAGAAGACCTCACTTTTGCCCGTGTCACGCAAATCATTCACACTGAGTGAGGCAAAAACAGCCATGAGTGAGAAGAGAAGAAACCAAGCCATCATCATTAAAGAGAAGAAGGAAGAGACAGAAAACCAAAAACACCAGCGGTCTGCCATAAGAAGACTAAGACTGACATAACACTTTGAAGGGAAAATCCAACTATTAATACGGCAAACAAATTGTCTTTTAAACATGATAACGAGATCAACAAAAAATCTCTATTTATGGCTCTTTGATTTGCCTTTCGAACAATGAGTTTAACTTTTTGCGGCTACTTGGCCAGCCACCTTTAACATTATTAAGACTAAGATTTTCATTTATTACAGTACCCATGTTAGTAGTGCCACCCCTATAACTAAAATCAACAAAGCAAACAATTTGCTTTGCAACAAAACCTTTTAAGTCAATATTTGTTGCAACATTACTAATATTGTAAATGGTTTGAACCCAGGAGTCATGTCATAATTAAGTGAAGTACGATCATCCGGGTGAGTGTAGTCCTGAGAAGGACTGTTTGTGGTGACATTGACTGACGTTTCGACAACCTGAGCAGAAGTCATCATCAGAGTCAAGTGATTTGTGTAACACAAATCACTTCACTCTGATGATGACTTTCGCTCAGGTTGTCGAAACGTCAGTCAATGTCACCACAAACAGTCCTTCTCAGGACTACACTCACCCGGACGATCGTACTTCACTTAATTACTAATATTAAGAGTGTCAAGAACCCTTACAAGGGCGCTACCTTGGAAAGGAACGCTATTAATAAAAATATACTCAATGGCCGTACAAAACTTCCTATTACCACTATTAAAAATGCCACCTTTTTCAGCAGCATCAATTTCACATGAATGTTGACATGACAGTTGAGTTTGAAATATTTAATGCCATGGACTTTAATGATTATGATTATAATAACAATCGCAAATGCGCCACCTTGTCCAAAAAAACCATAACCAATCGAACGAAAGAACCACAAAAACAACACAAACCCCAAACGAGGCAAAACAAAAGACATGATAGAGATGAAAGAAAAAGAGGAAAGCACCAAAAGACCAGACCAAAGAGCAACCCTGAGGGAAACGGCCTCAGAGCACCCAAGGAAAAAGGAAAGAAACTGCCATGATGAAAGAAGAGGAGAAGAAAAACAAATGTACTAGAATACACCCTCCTAGGAGTGGGGGGGGGGGGGGTGGCCGCCAGAGACTGAGGCATTTTATGCCGACCGGGACTAGGAAAGGCGCCCCCTGACGCTTCCCCTGCCCTGACCAAGAACGAGACTTACAAGTACTTGAACCACCCTCACCCCTTCCAATGTCCCTACGAGAGGAACGGGGCTCCCGAGGGGATCTCGAAGGGACAAAAGACGAATCAACAGGGGTACTCAGGGAGGCCTGACCACCCACCACCTCTGAGTCAACATCCATAACCTGAGAAATAACGGAAGAAACAACAGAAGAAACATTTGATGATAATAATTCATCTAACTGGTTATCCCTAGTATCAACAGAAGGTACAAGGACACCAGCCAAAGCACTTTCACCACCCGCTTGACCTTGACTAACTGACTCACCAACAAAAGACGCAACACTGGCATGAGAGGTGCCAGACAAAGACAAAACAGGATCCCCCTCCACAGAAGGTGCAGGCACAGAAGCAACTACTGAAGAAGGGGATTCGCCCTTAGGGGGAGGCTGGTCAATAGAACCAGAAACAGAACCCATCCCAGACGAAACACTGACCAAAACAATTGAAGGATCCCCAGCCAAAGAACCCCCCCCCCCCCCAGAAACCTCAGCGGGAGTAGGGTTCTCGTGGGGATCAACCACAGGAGGAGTAGACTCATCAGTGCCAGGCTGAACCCAAACCCGACTGGGGCAATTCCGAGCAAAATGCCCCGGCTCATGGCAACGACGGTACTTTCCTTTAAGAGGAAACTGGGAGGCCTTATGGTTACTACTACAAATGTCGCAAACAATTGCCTGGTCCTTATCATGGGTAGCCGTCAATCTCGATATGACGGGGAATATGGTGCTGACGCACCATACGAATAAGCCTAGTTCTGGTAAAAATCCCCGGCCGAACAACATGTGTCTGATGACGAATATCTTTAACTTCCCCAAACTGTTTTAACGCGTTCTTAACGGAAATATGGGAGCCTTCATAAGGAAACACGTGTAACAAAACCAACGAAGTAGGGGGGGCCCATCAATAGTCGGACGGTGAACCCCATCTATGAAAACACCTTCTTTCTGAAATTTGCCCTTTAAAAGCCCATTAGTAAACGTAACCTTAAAAACCTTGTTAGGGCAAAACTGAACTAATTCCACTTCGAAAGAAATATCATCCCCTAAAGATATTAGTAAGCTGCTCAAAACATCCTTAGATGTAGAGCGAGGGGGAAGATCCGCCCCTTTGAAAACAACCGTACGAAAGCATGAATCTGCCATTATAAAATAGTGAAAAACGTCCACAAAAATAAGGCCTCAAGGAGGCAAAACGTTTTAGAAAAAACACTCCAAAAGGGAGGGAAATTCACACAAAGTGATGCCTAAAAAAACCAATAATTTAGAAAACACCTAAAAAGAAAAAAATCCACACAAAAAGAAGGCTAAAAACGCCCAAACATTTTATAAAACCACACCAAAAAGGGGGGGAAAATGTCACACACAGAGAAAAGGCCCACCCAAAAGGATGAAACCTCAAACACCAAGCAAATAACCACCCAAAACACGCGAAAAAATACAAGAAAGCGAAAAAAGTTAAGCTAAAGCTAAAGCCCAAAAATGGATGGGCAAACACACCAAAAAAAGTTAAGCCTCAACAACCCGAGACCGAAAACCAGATGGGTGACCAAAACGGACCAAGTCCGATTGGGCCCAAAAGGAAGAAAAAAGAGGAATACACCAGAAGAAAAAACCACCCAGAAAACGCGGGAAAAAGGTCCTGGACAAGGCCCACAACCCAACTAGGGGAGGCAGACCCGCCGGGAAAAAAGGCGCGGGAAAAGCAAAAAGCGTAAAAAGTTGAGCAAAAAAGATAGGATCCAAAAGTGGATGAGAAACCAAAGAAAAGACACACACCAGAGGATAACTTCGACGAAAAGCGTACGACAGGTCACGGAACCAGCCACTATACTGATACTCCCGCGTCAGGTTGACTGTCGTGTATGGTTACACCCGTCAACCGCCTCCATGTACTATTTGTTGGGAATGTGGTCATCGTGCTCGTGAGAGTCCGTTATCTGGCTTATGCCGTCGCTGTCGGCAGCCCGGCCATACTGCCAGAAAGTGTATTCGCGCTTGGGGATCCACTGAGTCTGCTCAATCTGCTGATGTTAACCGTGCTCCTGTTGATGCTGATGTTCCTGCTGCTCCTGAGGCTCCTTACGTTTCCGAGGCTATGGCTTCTGATGATGTGGAGGTTTCAGTTCCAACTGAACCTCCTCCTCCTCCTCTTTTTAGTGAAGATCCCCCAGTTCAGTGTTCTACTAGTGTACTCGAGCCATCCAGTGTTCCTTGGGTTTCTTCTACCCCGTCTTCTTCTGTTACGTCACGTTTACCTCGTTTTTCTCCCTATGATGATTTCTGCAATCGGCATGACCCTAGTCCTGCTATGCTTGAGCTCCGCAAGCTGGCACCTAAGGTTCCTCGACTTCATCGTGTGTTATCCCGTATTGGTCATGTCATTGATGACTCTGTTATTAAAGAGCGTGACGCTGTTCCCGGTTCTATTGATTTTCTTACTTTTTTAGAGGACCTTTCAGATCAATATTCGAAACAACTTTCTAGAGTTAAACGTCTTTCTCGTCCTTCCCGCAATAAGAAAGACTAAGACTTTGATTTTTCTGTGATTTTTTCTTTTGCCTTTTTTGTTTTCTGTTTCATATTTAGGTTGTTTACTGCTTCAGTGCTTTTTATTTTGCATATATATTTTTGAATAAACTTTCACATACGGAAATCTGAATTAGGGTCGACGTCATAAGCCCACACCAGACCACACGCTGAGTCGATTAAGTTCTTCCCACCTAGGAAGGGGGTGTTTCCGGCTTCAGTCTGCTCGTTTTCTTCCCAGAAGAAACGTACCGCAACGTTGGGTCGTCCACAGCGTTACCGCAGTTGTTAGAGATCATTGGTGAAGATAAGCTTGTTGCCGTTCAGTTTCTACAAGGTGGTGTGGTTCGTCTAACCTTCAAGGAAACTGCTGCCTGTGATGAAGTGTTTAACCGTGTCCTTGTTTACCAAGATATCCCTTTACGTATTGCACGTGCTCGAACTGATGTTCGTACTGTTTATTATCTCCGCGACCTGCCAATTGAAGTACCTGATGGTATTGTGTCTCCCTTATTTGCGTCCTTTGGTGCAGTTCTCTCTGTTCGTCATTCCAAGTACAATGGCCTTTCGTCGCTTTGCGATGGATATCGTGTCGTCACTTTCGATTTAACCAGTGATGTCACTTTCTTTGTCCGTATCAGTGACTGGAATTGTCTGCTCAACAAACGCCACAGTGCACCAGTTGTCGTAAAACTGGTCATCGTGCCCGTGATTGCCCTCTCTCTGGCCTGTGCCGGCGTTATCGTCAGCCTGGTCACACGGCCAGAAAGTGTGTCCGTGATTGGGGTTCTACGGTATCCGCTGACCCTCCTGCTGTTGGTCCTGCGGCCGCACCTGCTGATCCTGGTACCGAGTCTGATATAGCCTCTGATATGGCCTCTGATATGGTCCCTGATGTTCCGGAAGTTGCCTCTCAAGTGGCGTCTCCTCTCTGTTTCAGAGCCTGCTGCGGTTGATGTTTAATCCTCCTCAGAAAGTACTGATGATACCTGTGATACTGTTTCCTGTAATGGGAGGGTCACCGCTCAAGCGGTGTCCGCTGTTGCCAAGGAGGCGTCTGGAGTGGTAGTGCAGGCTGGGAGTCCCTGTGCACCGTGCGTTTCCTCGTCTCATGGTCTGCAGCCGTCTCATCCCCGCCGTTTTTGTCACTTCTCGTCGTGAACAGGAAAAGATTGCGAACTCCAGTGTCCTTCATGGTCGTAAGCCTACCAGGCCCTCAGTTTTTACTCCTAGGAAGAAGAACTGAACTTTGAACTGTTTTCTGTGATTTTTGTTTCGCCTTTTGATTGTTCTTTAATTTGTGTGTTTGTTGGAAATTGTTACCACCTTTGTAAGACTTTTTTTTATATACAGCGGCCCTTGGGCCGCTGTGTAAATAAATTTTATTTATTAAAAAAAAAGGATTCCTAAGTCGAAACTTGAGATGACCTTCACAGTACCTTGGAGCTATTTCTTTCTTCCATTATACACCGGAAACGAGATCACTACTATAAGCTTGTGACTATTTAAGCCGGAAGACCGGGATTAACCGGAAATGACTTTGAACAATGTGACATGTGTAACCGGAAGTGCCGCTCATACCAGAAGGAATGTCTTACAATGCCCCGGAAGATTCGTATTAGCCGAGATCCTTTGTAACTACGATTAAAATTTCTTAGATGTTCTTCTAGATAATAGCAGCAACCCGGGAATCATCACCTCGGTGTTTCACAAGAAGATCTACACTGGTCTTTTCACTCACTTTTATAGTTTTGTACCTTTCATTTACAAATCAGGACTAGTGCGCACTCTGGTAGACCGAACGTTTAAAATCAACAACTTCTGGGCTGGTTTTCACCTTGACGTAAATAACCTTACCAAAACATTAGGGAGGAATTTGTTCCCTTCTAACGTCATTGAGAATGTTGGTGTTTACCCCGTTTAAAATCAGGAGACGGTTTGGGGTTAAGGATGCCATCCCTACGGATTTACGAACGCGAGTCTTTCATAAGTTTTCATGTGTAGGCTGTAGTGCCTGTTAGCCACGCGTATTCTCTGGGAGCAGCCGTCTTTAAATTCCCAGGCCAAACACCTTGATTTATCCCTTTATTATTAGTTAGTCTCCTTTCTCAGCTTAATTAGTTTTTTTTCTTTTTTTCTGGCTCGCGCTTTCATCCTTAATTATTCTTGTTAAAGTCTCACTTTGTTACACTGTTTATTGCTCATTTTCATTTTATTCCTCAATGTACAACTGACGATGGATAATGTCTCATCCGAAACATGTTTTCATTAAAAAAATGAACTTCAAAAACATCGTGTGGTTCACCAAAGCGATTATTGGGAAAGGAATAAAAAACAAAAAAGAATAGAAAGAAAAAAAATGTTCTTATCAGCTTAATATCTGATACGCTGCTTATTGAGCAGTTCGTATATTAAGCTGGAATTGGGCTGTGGAAAAGAGGCTTGCCTCGGTATAGCACTACCTCCGAGTGCGGGCCACTTCCCCTTGGGGAAGAAATATCCAATTGAAAAAAAGAAGCTAAGAAGTTAACCTTGTCTATGTGTTGTTATTTCGTGCCATCAGGTTAGACAGTGCAAGTGGCGAGCTGACGCATGGAAAGACGACCTCTCTGACCGGACCTGAATGCCGTTACCACAAGGCATATGAGGATCAGACAGTTCTTCCGTTTGAGAAGGTCGCCGAGCAGTTCTAGGGACACCCATCGAACGAGTTTTTCAAAATTCATCAAAATACATCATGGCCTAAAAATAAACCAAAAACTAGCCTTTTTGGAGCTATTTCTCTACCTGCTGGGAATTTTTTATCTGTTGCCCACTCCCAGGAAGAACAGACAAAAAATTCCGTTTGCCAGCAGGGCCAGGGGGGAGTTTCCCAGCCAGCAAACATAAACACCATAATTAATGCATCGCCAGCCATAATGGGTGTGGCAAAATGACTCAGATATAGCCTTCAGCAGTGAAGGGGGGAAGGGGGGAAGGGGGGAAGGGGGGTGGGGTGGGGCTTTTTCTCAGCAACTTCATATCTTTGTGAATACTATCGGGGACAGGGAAGGGATGCTCTTTCAGTCGTCCTCGGTCAGTATAGTTTCTTCAGCCAGCTGGGCTTGAAATGCTAGATTAAGTCAGTAATTCCCAGCCTAAGCCTCTAGCAATAGGAAGTTTCCCAGTCAGCTCATCGGAACACCTGATATTTTGCCAGCCAGCAAGATTCCTCTGGGGAACAGATAAAGTCAGGAACAGATTCGTTGGGTGCCCCTGCAGTTCATAATTTCCCGACGCGGGAGATACTGTGAAGAAGGAGGCAGTCCTCTCAAGATGAGTCATTTCGATTGGGTTGATCCTTGCGATTATTTACCCAAAAAGTGGGTAACTCGAGCGTATAATTTCTGGTAGTGGGACCTACGTTCGCGATCGCACTAGTCCCTGATCTAATTGTAGGTAGTTAGTGATTGCGTGACTGTAATGGTTGATGTTTAACAAGCCGGGGAAATTTCGTTGCAGGGTAGAGCGAGAGCGAGTGGAAGAGCAAACGAGCGAGCGAGGAAGAAATACGGATAAATTTGAAATACAGAATCGCCGAAGGAGGAAAAGGTAGGGGTTTGCTTGTGTCTCTTGTCAGCTTTCAGGATTTTGCGGTGTTTAAAATGTGAATGACTTACTTCAGTTGATGTCCGTTGACTTGCAGCGCGAAAGCGGATAATTCAACCACAGGCAGCCCAATCGTGGTGTGTGTCATTAACAGTTGACATAGACAAATTGACCGTTAAAAACCTAGAATTCCAACGAACTGAGTAGCGGGGGAAATATTAATATTTTAGCCAAATAAAGCCTTTCTACCTTCACTCTACTGTTTCTTGTCAGTTTCCGGGACGTTTAAATGCAATACCATCGCTTTTTTTAAATCCGAGGTCACTGTCCATTCTAAAATTAAAGTGACCTCAGATTTTAAAAAAGCAGTGGTATTGAATTTGACGGTTGAAGATTTGGACTGAGTCGATCTTGGGTTTATATCTTAATAAAGAATTTTTGTTCGAAAAACATTGGTGTTTCACTTCTTCTATGGTCACCTTTTAGACAATTGAGAGCTAATGTTTTGAAAAAACTAAGAATGTTAATTTTATGAACAAAAGCAGAAAATAATTAAAAATTAGGAGAAACTTAGCAGCCCTACTTCTAAGTTTCAAGTACTTTTTTAAAAATTCGAGCACTATTCGAGAACTTCTTTTGCAATTTTTTGCCGAGGCATTTTTTGGTGATTTTTCGAGATATGTCCAGAAATAAACGCAATCGCAAGAATAACGAAAATAACAGATTATCGCAAAAGTAACAAATCTTGGTGCAATGAAAGAGAAAGGGGGGAGGTGGGGGCACAAATATAACGAAAATAGCGAATATTGCAAAAATACCGAAAATAACGAAAATAACAAATCTTTGCACAAATCACAAATCTCTTTGGAGAGAAGGATAGAGGGGGGGGGGGCACAAATATAACGAAAATAGCGAATATTGCAAAAATACCGAAAATAACGAAAATAACAAATCGTTGCACAAACCACAAATCTCTTTGTAGAGAAGGATAGAGGTTGTGGGGGGGCACAAATATAACGAAAATAGCGAATATTGCAAAAATACCGAAAATAACGAAAATAACAAATCTTTGCACAAACCACAAATCTCTTTGTAGAGAAGGATAGAGGTTGTGGGGGGGCACAAATATAACGAAAATAGCGAATATTGCAAAAATACCGAAAATAACGAAAATAACAAATCTTTGCACAAACCACAAATCTCTTTGTAGAGAAGGATAGAGGTTGGGGGGGGGGCACAAATATAACGAAAATAACGAATATTGCAAAAATACCGAAAATAACGAAAATAACAAATCTTTGCACAAACCACAAATCTCTTTGGAGAGAAGGATAGAGGTGAGGGGGGGGGCACAAATATAACGAAAATAGCGAATATTGCAAAAATACCGAAAATAACGAAAATAACAAATCTTTGCACAAATCACAAATCTTTTTGTAGAGAAGGATAGAGGAGGGGGTGGGGCACAAATATAACGAAAATAGCGAATATTGCAAAAATACCGAAAATAACGAAAATGACAAATCTTTGCACAAATCACAAATAAATAAATACTTAATTGACCACTCCCCTAGAGGGGCTTTTCAGGGACAATGAAACAAATCATACAAATGAACACAACAGAGTTAAGAATCCCAACTGGCGGGAGGCAGACCAGTTGGCTATTTACAAGGATGACCGAGGAGTTGAACCAGGCACGAACCCAGAACAACACCAGCTAGTGGCCAGAGCGGGATTTGAACCCGGGCCACCGCATTGAAATCCAGCGCCCTAAACCACTCGGCCATCCTACCTCCATAAATCTCTTTATAGAGAAGGATAGAGGTTGGGGGGGGGGGGGCACAGATATAACGAAAATAGCGAATATTGCAAAAATACCGAAAATGACGAAAATAACAAATCTTTGCACAAACCACAAATCTCTTTGTAGAGAAGGATAGAGGTTGGGGGGGGGCACAAATATAACGAAAATAACGAAAATAACAAATCTTTGCACAAATCACAAATATATTTGTAGAGAAGGATAGAGGTTGGGGGGGGCACAAATATAACGAAAATAGCGAATATTGCAAAAATACCGAAAATGACGAAAATAACAAATCTTTGCACAAATCACAAATCTCTTTGGAGAGAAGGATAGAGGTTGGGGGGGGGGGGCACAAATATAACGAAAATAGCGGATATTGCAAAAATACCGAAAATAACAAATCTTTGCACAACTCACAAATCCATCAACACAAGAGACTATATGCAAGTTCGCTCCCCAACAAGTCCAAAAATTATATCTTAGTTTTTACTATACGTTTAGAAACATCTCTTAATCGCGACTGATACTAAATATGACTACCTTACCAAACAAAACCTTCTTTCATAAACGCAAACTATATTCCGGTTAACAAGGCTATCAGTGCGTAGATCGAACCACAAGAATAAGGTTACTATCCTGCTGAGAATATCTTTCAAACACAGCTCCATCAAACAATATGTATGTTTGCTATACAATCTTACCAAACAACCTTAAATGTTCCAGAACGCGTTTTGAGGAAGTACTTGAACGTATTGTATGCAATGGCATCGAGTGCCACTGCGTACCCTAGCTCTCAGAACGAAAGGCAAATGAAGAGCTCATGGTTTGAGTTTCAACTATTGCACCCGATAATACGGACGGTAAAGACTTTAGAGCCCGAAACTATTTGCCAGAAGCAATCTATGGTCGACCGAATCGCCAAACATCTCTACCGACCGAACTACGTATCAATATGTCCACTGTTGCTAAGCAACTAAAGCGATGCACAGGTTGCTGATAAACTCGTTGTTCGATACATTAGCCTAACTAGTGACACTTTATTCACTATCGCAGGTAAAACACTGAATTTCCAAGCTTACGATCGTGACCAACTTTTGTTGTGTAGAACATTGAACTAAGGCAATGTAATAACAAGAGTGGCCCAACATGAGGTATGTTCAAGTTCACACTGCAACCAGGTGGACAATCAGACATGGTTTGATGCTACTCTGGTTTGAAAATTGATGAATGTAACTTAAAAAGTTACAATTCACGACCCAACGTTTCGACACTCCTGTCTAGTGTCTTCATCAGGGGTGATCTAGTGTTGCAAAAAGGACCCTTTTATACGCTTACTAATTAACGACCTTTTGTTTTGATGAGGTGTAAATAGGTGTCAGGTAAAAGGCCGCCATCATATAACCACATTAAACCGCAAGAAGTTAACATACCGATTCGTCTGATGACCTTGTAACTAGTTCATCCAGTGACAAAGATAATTATAGGTGGAGAAATAAGCGGTTAAATACAACAGAGGAAAAAGAAAACCCGGAACGAGCAACTGCTGAATATAGTCTTTGTACCAATTTTGACGAATTTGTCAAGTTTCACTGATAAATTTTGTTGATTCATGAACGATAATAGTAATCTGTTCACCCTAACTTCTTCGTGACGTCTTTTTTCACTAAAAGGTTATATAACGACAGTTCGTTCAAAATTGTGCCCATTACTTATTTCCTGTTAAAAGGTGATTCATTAAAAAATTATTTGGTAAAACGATAAGATTTACTACGCACCAGTGGGCATTCCAATTTTCAACCACAGAATGCCAGGTTCATGCCACATGGTGTTGGGCACGTGTATCTCTGCATGGGCCATTGCAAAGGATAAAAGTGCTTCTATCCTTACTAACACAGCTAAGGGTGGTACGTTGTGCAAGGTACCAACAGCTTGACATCCATGTGAAAGAAAGAGAACTATTTAAGCGGGCGAGGTCTTCATCGATCATTTTAGCCAATTCAAAACTCAGTAGCAAAGCCAATAATGGGGAAAACAATACTGTTAATTGGTCCATAAACAATTTTTCGTGGGTTCCTTCGTGTGGATAGTATACTTGGCACCAATTTTGCATTTATCGATAGAAGCCCAGTGATGACAGCGTTTGCGGTAAATATGTATATTATAGAACGAGCAGTTAAAATATGATTTACCTCTGTGATATTCTTAGGTAGTAGATCCCAGGAAAAATCCGCTTCCCAACATTTTCGTAACTGTGTCTTCAAATCAGATCCTCCTTTACCGTATGTACAGTGTACTTCGTCAAGACTGTAGTGTTTTACACCCTTGCCGTTTGGAATGGAATGATGCCACTAATATAACATGCGCGTCCTTTTTAGGAACTGTGATTACTGGAAATTATTGCACCTACATTGATGCGTATTGGTAACAATGGTAATGCGCATTGGGTAATGAGAAATTGCTTTCAATTATGTAAATTACATGTTCGGAAACTTTAGTTGTGTGTTGAAATGATTTGAAACAATGTGTTTTTTTTTGGAAGGGGATATCGTTAGTGGCGGTTGGCTTGTTTCACTTAAGCGGTATCACGCCGGCTCTATCTAGGTGTGTCATTGACACGATGCTTTCCTATTTAACGAGAATTGTTTCAATAAATAACGCTTAAGGTGAATTTGTGTCAGAACGCGCTAAAGTAAAACTATTTACATAATCGCACTTCGCGGCGTTGCTCTCTATTTAAATGTATTATGCTCGGAGTTGTATTATTGCTGTCCTTGTTTGGAGCCTATCTTGCTTCCATGAACGAGAATCACATCCCTATGTAATCAGTGTTCCCACTGGGAAAACGTTTTATGGGTTGTATCTGGGGTAAATACAAAACATGATAGTATGCGTTGTGATGATGCCCCGAAGCGGTAAGCGGTACGCTCTTTTATGTTTGCATCCCATTCATTGTCTTCGCTAAATGAAAACCGAGGCAGGAATGTATATTTGTTCGACGTTGCATTCTGTTTAACGTTTTTTGGTGTGTTGACACACATTCAGAACTATTTGCTTTGTTTTTGCGATTATCTTCGCTTAATGAAAACCGCACCTTACGACGACTAAGAATAAAGATCAAAGACGATAAGAACAAAGCAGGAAAAATGTTTGGTCCGTTTGCTGTTACAAAGTCACACTTCGCAACGGTTTCAAGAACGAGGCAGGAAATATATTTGATGGACGTTGTACTGAGTAGATCGCCTCACATCCGGAACCATTTGTGCCCCCCACCCCCTCCCTCTTGTTCCTATTGTGGACAAAGATTTGTTACTTTTGCACTGATATGTTATTTTCGTTATTTTTGCAATTTTCGTTATTTTCGTTATATTTGTGATACCCCCCCTTGTTCCGTCTCTCGACAAAGATTGTTTATTTTTGGGCTGATTTGTTATTTTCCTTATTTCTGCAATATTCGATATATATTTGTACCCCCCCCCCCACTCACCTTTCTCTTTCTTTCCAAACAGATGTGTGACTTGTGCAAAATTTGTTATTTTCGTTATTTTTGTTATTTTTACAATTTTCGTTATTTTCGTTATATTTGTGCGCCCCCCCCCCCCTTTCCTTGTTCTCTCTCTCGACAAAGATTGTTTATTTTGGGGCTGATTTGTTATTTTCGTTGTTTTTGATATTTTTGCAAACATTTGTTGCTTTTAGGCTGAACTTTTGTGACTTGTGCAAGATTTGTTATTTTCGTTATTTTCGTTATATTTGTGCCCCGCCCCCCCTCCCTTGTTCCCTCTATCGACAAAGATTTGTTACTTTTGGGCTGATTTGTTATTTTCGCGCTGATATGTTATTCTTGTTATTTTGTTCTTTGGATTTGTGATTTGTTATTCTTGCGATTGCGTTCATTTCTGGACATAAGTGGATTTTTCTGAGGTAACTCGACGCCGAAGTAACAAAGAAATGATGTAGTGCATCTCTTTGCGTCGTCTTAGGTCCTGTTCGGGTTACAAACCCGATCGAATTACCGGGACTTTCGTGTCTTCAAGTTGATGGTGCAGCTCAGCAAAATAGGCCGGCTCTGGAAGAGTCATCTTCTTCTTGAATTCACGTAGACGGTGTTCTCAGAAACGATCACCAAGTCTGCGGCTTGTTTTTCCGATGTAAACGATCCCAGGGCACTTACGGCACGAGATACAACAGATGGGTTGGTTAGTGGTGCACGTAAAATGTCCTGTGATCTTGATTTCTCCTTGTGTAGTGGTGATACTGCAGAGAATAACGATTTCAGTTGCCGGCTTATGAGAGACTAGCTCCATTCTCCCTTCATTTTGATTCATATAGCCCATTCTACCTTTATTTAAATCGATGTACCCCATTTTACCTTCATTTGGGTTCATATACCCCATTTCAACTTCATTAGGGTTCATATACCCCATACTAGTTTCATTTGGGTCCATTTACCCCATTCCACCTTCATTTAGCGTCACATAATCTATTCCTCCTTCATGTGAGTTCATGTACCCCATTCTATGTTTATCTGGGTTCATAATGCAAGACCCCAATCCACGTTCATCTGGGTTCATAGACCCCATTCCACGATTATCCGGGTTGATACACCCCCCCCCCCCGTTCTTAGACCCCAATGAAGGTGGAATGGGGGTATATGAACGCAAACGAACGTAGCATTAGTTAAATGAACCCAAATAAAGATGGAATGGGGTATATGAAGCCAATTAAAGGGAGAAAGGGGTCTATGAACCCAAATGGAGGTAGAATGGGGTATATGAACCAGTGCAAAGGTAGAATGGGGTATAAAAACCCAAATGAAGGTGGAATCAGGTATATGAACACAAGTGAAGGTGGAATGGGGTATACCATCCCTAATGAAGGTCGGATTGGGTATATTAACGTAAATGAAGGTGGAATGGGGTATATGTACCCAAATGCAGGTAGAATGGGATATATTAAATTGAAATAGAGGTGGAATGGAGTACATGAACTCAAATGAAGGTAGAATTGGACATACGACCCAAATGAAAGTGGAGTAGGGTATATGTACCCTAATGAAGGTAGAATGGGGTATATGAACCCAAATGAAGAGGGAATGGGGTATATGGACTCCAATGAAGGTGGATTGGGTATATGAAACTAAATGAAGGTGGAATGGAGTATATGACCGCAAATGAAGGAGAAATCAGGCATATGAACCCAAATGAAAGTGGAAAGGGGTATACGAACCCAAATGTACCCTGGGTGCCAGAGGTTATTTTTTTCGTTTGGTTGCGGGAAATTACTCGGCGCAAAGCGCCGAAAGGAAAAAAAATAACTCTGGTCGCACGAATAATGAACCTCATTTCCTTGCTGTGCTGTCGCCTGGGAAACCACGCTTTTACTAAGCCAATCGTAGCTCTTGTTTCATGTCGGCTGGGAAACCACGCCTTTCGTAAGCCAATCACAATTGTTGTTTCCTTTGAAGAACCAATCAACGAACTAGTTCAAATTCTGAACTAATTTGTCACATGGAAATGAGGTTGATTGCTCGTGTGACCAGAGGTCCGTCTCGTGAGCTTTAACAAACCATTTTATTTTATCCTAGGCATTTTGAGAACGGACCTCTGGAGCCAGGGTAACCCAATTGGGGTTCTTGGGCCGATTTAAAGGGATTTGATGGAGTTTCAGTGTCAACAGTTTCTCTCTAGAGAGAGGAACTTTTAAGTTGGAACTGAAACTCCAAGAGATCCCTTCAAATCGGCCCAAGAACCACACACGACACGAAAAGTACCGCAAAAAAGTTAAGGTGGGACGTTTATTGAAAATCGTTGCTAATTTTCCCTTCAAATCCGATACGTTTCCCCCACATTGAAAGCCTTGAAATTTCACCATTACGCTGGTGTTTACATTACAAAGGTCAACATAGACTGTCAAGCTTGGGCTACCTGTGGTTATATCATGGTCGCTTTCCTGAAACGTTTTGACTTTTTCGAACTTCTGTTGCGAAACCAGTTTCACGAAAAGAAGTAAGAATGGCACATTCTTTTTTTTAAAGATCTTCTTTCATTCATAGTTTTTGTTTAGAAATTGATGACGTCACAAATACTTGAAGTGAGAATATAACAACCTCGTTCCCAGGGTCTTTTCCCTGGCTTGGGGGCGGGTCGGTCCCGATCCGCCCCCAAGCCAGGGAAAAGACCCTGAGAACGAGGTTGAGAATATAAATCACAAAATCAAGAATATCTCTAGAAATATTTCACTGATGCTATTCAAATTTGGTACCAGTAATGTTCATCAGGTAGGATACAAAATGATACCTCCTATGATGTTGCCATGGCAACAGTCTGGGCTCCAGGCCTTGTTTGCCAAGAACAAGATGAGGAGTGACAGATGGTCCTACTTGAAACACATGTGATGCCCATATTACCTTACATCTACCCACTAGCTCATCGAACGTGAACAATGCTTGATTAATACAAAAACTGGGAAAGTGAATCTCGCATTAAGGTTACTGCAAACCTTCGCGGGTGTCCTCCAGACAAAAATTCGTACTCGCGCTGTTTTCAAGAAAACCCACACAAACTATATATCAATAGAAAGGTTATGAAATATAGAATTCGAAAACAATAATGTTCTTTTTGGCTACTCCTTTCATAAGGCGACAGAAGCCGGTAAACGCCAAAATTACTTATTGACCTTCCGTCGAATTTATCGGGTATCAAATGCGATCGTTGATGCAAAATAACTGTGCAGTGTTAATCACAAAGCATCAATCTCTCAAAGTGTGTCAGCATTTTCCTGTATTTTCATTGGTTATCTTTTTATGGAACTGTCAAGTTCCAGCATCGAACAATTCCCAAAACGCTATGCATCAGAGGTCGCCACGAGAAAAATAATTAACATAAAAGAATTCGCCGACACAGTTTTGTTCCTTAGTCATCAGTGCAAGTTCTGGCCAAATTTCACGGAAATCCGTCAATTCTACATACCCTATAAATTCGTTTAAAGAGGAAGGACTCTTTCGAAAAGCGAATGCGAGTTTTCGCCCTCCAAAGATTTGTCAACATGGCACGCCTTATCAGAAAGATATGTCAACATGAAAAGCCGCCAGCCAATGAAATAACGCACGCTTACTAGGGCAGGATAGTCATGAAATGGGGGAAAACAAAAACAAATCCGACGACGAAGAATAATCCTGGCTTGTTCTTGGAAGTGGCTCTCTCATAACTTTTCTTTTTTCTGGCAAGTTCGTTCCCATTATTTTTTCTACTGATTCCCAGTACACTTTCGGATGAAGTACTACACTGTTCATCGCCAGATTTCTCTTCGCCGATCTGTGAAGGCGGATCAAACCACGAGCCCTTGTTAGTGTCTGCAATAATTTTCTTCTTTTCATCCCCAAATTCGCCACTTTTCTTCTTTTTTGGGTCCCGTTTTTGCTTTAGTTTTAACCCAAGGACTTTTCTCTTTCCTAGAACGTTTCATGTCGAGGAAAATGATTTCGATCGCCACAAGAACAAGAACACTCGAGTGTAAACAAAAAATGCTAATTAGTTGAAATAGGACCGTTGCCGCGAAAAACTCGCAGGGGAGTTCACGCCTTCTGGGGATTATGACACCTTGACGGTTTATTAACTTTATTGAAAAATCTCTTTTTCTCAATAACTCGCGCGCGATTTGAGATTTTATTTTCATTTTTTCGGAATATGTTAGCTTTAATAATGACCTTTCTTTCGGCGAAAAATATTTTTTTTGGCCAAAACTAGCCCTGGAACTTTTGCAGTAACCTTAAATAGACTGGGAAACCGAACCATTGCCATGGTAACAGCACAGTTATATCTTACCTGACGCACATTACTGGTGCCAAGTTTGAATTTCATCAATGAAATATTTCCAGAGATATTCTTGATTTTGTGCTTACTAAAACGATTTGTGACGTCATCAATTTTTAAGCAAAAACTTGAATATCTCGGGAATGAAATAAGATCTTTCAAGGAAGAATATGCCATTCATACTCACTTTTGTGGGCCTTTCGAATAAGCAAACAATTTTTTTTACTTCACAGCAAGAGAGGATGTTCTCTTGCTTCATAGGCAAGGGTACTGCGCGAGGATCCTTGAAGCGGGCGGAAAAACGCAAAAGGCATGCGCAAACTCCGCGGGCTCAAGAGGTCAAAATGGCGTCGGATGGACCGTCGCACGAGTGTCGATCGTGCTGGCAAAGTTATAACTTTCCTTTTTCTGGCCAGGAAAACGTCTCCCAGTCATTCATCGATTACAGCAGCGCTTCAGTGTTGAATATCGATTTGGACGATCATGATGAGTCGCTCATTATACATTCCAAAAAGTTGCATAACTCGCGACCGCAACGACTTGTAGCAAAGCACCAAAGCTTGCCTTTTCTGGGACCAAACATTTCTCCTTCTTCTTCTCTACCCGAGACAACAATGAATGATCGTCATTTGAGTGATTTTTTGCACAGTGGTGAGTTTAATCCTTACTCTCCTACAGAGCATGTGCATAATTTTTCTATCTGCCACCCTGACATTATGTACCGGACTGCTCATGACCTGTTGCGAGAGGAAGTTAACTGTTATCCGTGGAATAGCTGTCGGAATTTGCGTTACGGTGTTGATCTTTCTAAGCCGTGGAACCACAAGGAGACCTACTGTCAAATGTGCCGCAATCTCTTAAAGGCTCGAAAATACCACGATAATAATAATTATTTACAAGTACTTAAGCATTTAGGAACAACCTTACCCGACATTTCGCCTTCGTTGTTGGAGAATTTACTCCAGGAAAGCATCTCTTTGGAAACCTCCCAACTCCACTTTGATACCTTCATGGGTAACAGTTTGGCTTGTCAGGTCTTAGATGGTAGCCAGGAGGCTCTTCTCATGTACCCTAGTGGTGCTGGTCTGGATACCTTGAATTTTTCAAACATTTTGCAGTTTTCAGGAGACTTTGACAGCACTTCATTACCTTCTGAGCCAGTACTTTCAAATCAACAGTTCTCACTTCAAGGTCAAATAAGACAAATTGACTTTTCGTCATTTTCGGGCAACAACATTGTTGTTGGAACCAGATCACAGTATAACTGCTCATTTTTTAAAAGCTACTCAAATGACTCAAGCAAAGGGAACTTGGTGAGTAGGTACAGCTGTAGTGTGAACAATAACATTGTTATAGTGATGTTCCCTTTCAACCATTTAAATCTGAAATCGTAGGTCATTTTTGCTGTTATCTTAGCTGCATGCCCTCCATCTCTGAGAGGCAGCACAAATGTATGATGACGGATGAAGCTCAATAATATTGAGCAGTTACTGCACCAGTCTTGTAATGAAGAGAATTGAAAAGTTTGTGAATCACAAACTGGAGGCAAGTGATTTACAAGCTTTTCCTGGGTTCTCCCAACAACCCTTGTGGGTGTATTATGCAAGGAAACCCATAGAAAATGTGGCCTATTGCTTGCAAATATATTACACAATATACATGGTTATTATTTACATGTAGTATCACAGAGTATACTCTCAAGTATAGTGTAGCATAGTATAGTATACAGTGTAGCATAGTGTAGTATAGTATTGATGTTGACATACTTTAGTTCAGTAACAGATCTCAGAGGACATCAGTTGCATTGAGAACATCAGTGACACACACCTGCCACTTGTGTGCCTCTATCATAATATTGTGTCATCTGTGATCTAATGTGGATTCTATGTTTTTGCTTATTAAATACATCAAATACATAGCTTTCTTCTGTAACTGCATGTTTGATGTTTCCTTGGTATTTAGAATTTTGTGCTTTCAGAAACATGGATTTCTTTAGGATTTCCTGCCTTTCATACTTGTCAACTATTTCAGCAAGACTTTTTTCAATATCTCTCCTCACCCAGTCTCGAATGGACTCCTTGTGATTTTCAGAATTTTCTTCCATTTGGCTTGCTCTTATAATGACTGATAAAAATTTGTGGTAATGTTATGCAATATAATGTAATTTAATATTGATGTAATGTGAAAGTCTTCATCGTCATCCTCATGACACTTTCCAGAAGTATACATGCTGTTATTCAAAATTATTGTTTGAACCAGTTTGATTTTTAGTTTCCTTTGTTTCAGATTATGGAAATGAATTTGACACAAAGGCAAATAAAAATTAAGCTGGTTAAAAAATTTTTAAACCAAAAACAAATTTAAACCATAACACACACAGCCATTGGTTTCTATAATCAATGATTGGTTTTCATGGGAGGGAGCTCAAGGGATTAGCTGTAGCTCATTCCACTAACCCAATAGACAGGGAGCTTGTTCTTCGTCTGCACAAGCACTTTCAGCCATGTATAATGATGTGCATGCCTTGTAGTCCACCATTTCAAACAGTTTACCACTGGAAAAAAAACTGTGGTCTGAAAGATGGTGTTCATAATGCTCGCAATAACAATGACACTAGAGCATGTGACTTTCAACATCACTCAATATAATGCATAGACTGTCTTCAGGGCTGTCATTAAGTTTTGAAGCAGGCATAACATCTGCCACCTCACCTGTAACATCTAAAAACATGGCAAAGGCACAAATTCAATATAGAGCAACCATCACCTGTAACATCAACTAAGCTCAGTTGTAACAGGTGTTATGGGTTCGGCTCTTAATGACAGGTCTGGTCTTGAAAATGGCAGTTTAGTATTATTGATGCAATACATTAAACATTTGATGGTTCATCCTCAGTTGTCCTTTAAGCCTCTTGAGACTGTAGCTGTCACCAAACAAGCCATGTGCCTGGCCGTCAGTCCCTATGTTCCAGGAGAAGGTGTAGTTGTCACAGAGACAGGTGGAATGTACCTTTGGAGGTGTGGCCAGGGTGTCACTACAATGCGTGCAGCAGTGCTGTGTGACAATAGTAATGATTCTCCATGGCACCAGTGTGTTTTTGCAGCCAATCCTCAGTGCATTGCAATTGCAAATGCAAAAGCACTAGACTTGCTGGATTTTAGAGTGAGTTCATACCCGTTCTTTTTAAAATGGGAGAAGATGTTGAGAATAGAGCACTCTTTTGCTCATACATGTAGATTATGAGAATTGATGGAAAAAGCTGTTGTGTGCTTTTAAGGTTTAAATGCAGTTTTGAAACCCTCACATAAGGATAAACTGTTTGAAGCTAAAACTGTCAACATTGGGACAAAAACACCGATAATATTGCTAAATAGAAATTATTTTGGACTTATACAATGTACCTGTGTTTTTGACTCTGAACTGTGATTACCGGTACATCTTTTTCTGATTTTCAGTGCTATGTGAATTCTCACATCTATGTAGTGTCTATGAAAAATATATTGAGGTAGAGTTCATGGCCTTTGTAAGTCAGTAATCTGATAAAATGCTATTTTGATGAATTCATCAGTAATGTTACAATGTACTGCTTTAATTAAAGATTGAACTAGAAAACGTTGTTCTCTAGGTCATGATCCAGGACTGTCAGTAATGTTTTGAGTAGGTGGTGTTGAACAATAAGTAGCCAGGGAATTGAGCTTTTGTGGATTGGTCAACATACTGTTTTCTTGTCAGAGTAGCAGGGGGGTTAATTATCAGGGGACATAATGATGATAACTTGAGGATGTCAAAGTTATTGATGTTATTGGCATCCATAATTTATTTAAATGCATTTGTTAGGGACTTGCATAAATTTAATGTTCTGCTTGTTTCTTTAATTACACAGGCTGGAAAATTGTTTCAAAGGTTTTTCTTCTCCATTCCATCTCCCCAAGTGGACTCTTTTGAGTGTATATCCGCCATTCAGCGTCACCCTCAAAATTTTCATCACTACATCTTGGCAACAGATCAGTCACTCATGCTTCTGGATGACAGATATCTCCAACATCCAGTCCTTAAATGGAGACATCATAATGAAGACCCAGTTCAGTTCATTGATGTTGTTTGTGATGCTATTCTTCAGTGTGATGACACAGTTTTGGTGATATCTGGCTCCAATCATCAACAGACACACTGTTTCCAGATGTCCTCTGGGAGCCATGTTTCTACAGATAAGCCATCTGCTTGCACCACTCAACAGTGCAATATTCCACCCCAGTCAACATCCCTACCATGGAAGGTAAACGGCAAGCTGAAGTTTTATGACAATTTTGACAAATTACACAATGTTACTGGTTTCTAAATTGAACCCAAGCTTGAATTTGTTATTAGTATAGTGTTTTTGGAATCAAAACTTGGTTGCTCACTCTTTGCTCAGTCAATGTAATATTTGCTTAGTGGTTATGTGTTACGTGCTGTTAGACTCTGCAGTCATGGATTTATACCCTGTCTGCAGTTGTTTTCCATTGGACAATGATTATGGAATGGCTGTTTTTATGTCTAAACCACCCTTGAAATGTTCAACTTTCAAAACCCTACAAGGTGCGTGCATGACCCAACAAAGTAATAGAAAATTAATAATGGTTGGTGGGAGTAGTGGAAATTTGACTTGTTGCAATTCCTTGTTGACAGCTGGCCTTGAAACTTAGCTGGAACCCTGATGGACCATTTCAGCTTCATTAACAACCCCTTGCTTTCTCCCAGTGGATCATGGCTTTGGCATTTCCAGAATTCCACTGAGCCATGCCCTGGTTTTCAGTGACTCTGGAATTGTTTTTTCAAACTTGAGTTACACCCCTGAATGGTACTGGGTTAAACAAACATACCAGTATGTAACAGTATATCTAGGAGTTACAGTGTACTGTTGTTATTCAGAAATTCATGTTTAGTTGCTGCAGTCTAGTGTGCCCATCAGATGTCTGGTTTTTGCTCAATTCTTAGATCTTTCACAGAAATTATGCTATAGATTTGACTTATAAATTTCTAATTAAGGTAAATGGAGAGAACTAACATCATTTTAGTTTCTTGTGGGTACGTCCATCAGATATTTTTCATATTAAGTTATCATAAAAAAGATCATTAATATTGATTAATAATTTTGTTTGTAGGTGTCATCTTACAGTGAGTGGTATTATGAAGGGCTTCATAGCAACCTCCCTTTTTCTCAAGCTGCATCTTTAAGACTCTCTCAACCACTAATAGGTGTGTGCACCATGCCACACCCTTCACACCCTCAGAAAGGATTCACCGTGTTCCAGATGTCCTCTGCAGGAGACTTGTTCTACCAGCCATTTTTTTCACAAGACATTGAAGGTTCTGAAGGAGAACAAGGGAGGACAGAGCAGAGACAAGAGCTTGGAACCAAAGCCAAAATTTTGTGTCAAAAGTGGATTGATGTGAGTAATCAAGGGATGCATGATCTTGAAAAAACAACTTTGTGTCCAGGTGATTATGTAGAGGCTGACAAGACAGATCTTTGGGTGGATTTCCAGTTAATACCATCACCTCATCCCAATTGTGTGCTGTGTAATGACACAGAAAATGTTGAAATGCATCATGCTGATGAACATTCAATTGTATGTGAACGATGTGGTTTGGATTTAAGTTATGGTTCTAAGCTGGTAGAACATCAGAAAACAAATAAAGTTCTCACATCTAGTAGTTGGGGTATGAAAGATGAGGTGAAAGATGTTGGCATATTTCCAGATTACAACAAAGCAACTGATCCTTTGAGTAAGAGTCTCTGGGTGAATTGGATCAGTGATGAGCCAATTCCAGTGTTCAGTGATGAACTAACACCGGTGAACAGTCATAAGCCAACGGTGCCAAACAATAAGGATGAACCGATGCAAGTTCACAATGTTAAACCAATACTGAGGAGAAATGGTAAGCCACCACCTGGGTCCAGTGACAAGGATAGGCCACCGTTGCTGAATGTTGCTGGGCCAACACTAGTGAAGGCTGATAAACCAGTTCAGGAAGAACTGGCAGTGAACAGCAATAGACCAATAACAGTAGGAAATGAGCCAATACCAAGGTTGTTAAAAGAAAAAGAAGAAGAAAATCAGAGCATCGAAGGAGCTAAAGCAAATGTTATTCTGCCTTCACGTAGTTACAGTTTGTCAACATCAGTTATGTCACCTGTTAGAAAGATAAAAACTGAAGCTTCAGAGATCCGACCTGTGAAGAATACACCAAAACAGAAGAAACGAACTGGCTATGCGATGGGCTTCTAATCAGTGAAAAGACCCTTGCCTATGGTTTAATTAGTTGAAAACTAGAGCAAACAATTGTTGAAGCTTTCTTAGCATTAGTACATTGTACAATTCAAGAGTTAGAATATATATTGGAATTACATTCTTACAAACAATGTTTAAATTTCTTGATCTTTTAATATTTAAATTTTTATGGATCTATTTGTTCGATTATTCCAAATTTGTAAACTGACAACTCTCAATAATTATTGTACATGTAGATGTACATGTATCCCTGTGGTTACTTTTGCGTGATTGGTATTTTCAAACGTTCAACAACACATGATACAACTTACAATAATTAAAGATCAAGTTGTAACATACAGTGTATGTACTCAAAAGTTTTTGCCACTGTCCTCAGGTGTTAATTTGAAAGTAACTTACTGAATAAAAAAAAGAAAACTTACAAAAAAAAAAGAAGTACAAGGATAAGGGGAAACAGGCAAAAAATGTTATTCAAGTGTCAGTCAGGGAGAAAAGTCTTGTCTATGAAAGAAAAACTATGTCAAAACTTTGTTGCATGCATATAACTGGGGAAAAGATTGAAATGACCTGTAATGAAAAAGCTCTAGACAAAACAATACTAGTATTTGAGCTACAAGCAGCATTTTACACACTTCTCAGGTTGTTTTTAGCAGTTTGACTGATGTTTGTCCTAATTATGTTACAGTTCAATGGTCAAATGTTTGTATTTTTATAATTTTCTGCAGTCTCACCCCTCTTCTGATGTTTTCTAAAAATTAATGTTATACTTATTGTCAGATCTGATCTTGCTCACCCAATTTCCCTCCTGTCCGAGTGACCTGAGATAGGTTTTTGAGTGTTGTTTCAAGTGTGTGTGGTTTCAAAGATTAAAGGAGTTGTGTTTTCAAACAAAGTATCATTTATCCTGTTCTGTTTATTATAACCTTTGACCCAGGCTGAAGTGTAGAATCCAGAAATTTTTCTGGCATGACCTGATATAAATAAATACCTGTCCTGATGTGCACCTCATGTGATATTGCTCATTGTATTTGCCATGGGTGACTATTGTATAATGATTTTGCATAGCCCTTGACCACATTACAGTAATTAAACAGCAATGAGTTTTGCTTTTGGCATCAGGATTCTCAAAATATAATGGAATTACTTTACCCTCTAAACCCTCCTAAAAGTGATCAGCATCAAATTTCTCCTTGTAATGTCACTGCTTTATAAAACAAGCAGTCACAAAATTATTACATGAATAGCCTGTTGTGGGCTCTCAGACAGTGAAGGCAAGGAAACAAGAACAAGGAAAGAAAATCAAGTGGAGTCCCAGCTCAATTGTTTTTAATCTCTATTTTCTTTCTCCTCTTTCATCTCACTTGCCTCCACTATCTGAGAGCCTGGAATAGGCTATTACGTGAAGGACAAGATCACACAAGATGACTTTGCCTGATATTTTAAGAATTTCTCCCTACTAGTACTATAGGAAATATGTAGGGACAACAAATGAGAATTTCAATTTTGATCTTAAGGTTTACAGGGTTAATTCCAGTATTGGCCCAGGAGAAGGAGGGGCTTGTCTATCCCTTGACTGCAAAACAGTCATTTTCGGTTGTTTCGGAAGGCGCGAAGCGTCGTAAGCGTGATCCTCGAGTGTCGCGCGAGCCTCACAGACCTTTCGTTCGAAGATGGACAGACACCGTCGCTCGCGTTCGCAAAAAATACGACTGTTTTGCAGTCTAGTCTATCCCAATGATCTGCATTCAGCTGAAGCCCAACATTATTCAAAACAGGTGATTAATAAGAAAGCAATTGACCACCTATCAACACAATGTCACGTTTCACCAACAAGCATCTACAACATTGACAGCACTGCATATTTAACACTAAAAGGATTTGTTTCTATAGGAACTACATTACCACCAAGAGAAAAAAAGGGAGCCATTGATTCACTGGGTACCTATGCAGTCTGGATAGGGTTTGGTTACCTAAGAAAACCTGGAAAGTTTCATGTGATTCATTGTTGTTACAAGAATTCCGATTGTGACAACGAAACTCCCCAGCCTACCCCACTAAGTATTAAAATCAAAGATGACACATCAAGAATTGGAATTTGTGGTTTTGAATAATATAGTAAAACTGTATTTAATTGTGAGAGAGTGGGTAAAGGCCATTCAACATAAAATCTCATAATAAGAACAAACGAATCAACAGAACCCTCTGTTTATCGCGATCGTGTGTGCGGATGCGAAAATTGTATGTTGGCTTACATAACATCAATAACATACGACCTGTGCGTTTGGCGCAAACGTAATTACATGTAAAGTTAAATCGAGTACCATACCACGTCAAAAGAATTCGAAGACAGATTTAGCTTAGATTCTCCCTGGGAATTATCAACTAGAAGTTGTGTTGGCATTTGAACTGTTGTCTTTCGAGGTTTCCACTAAAATATCCTTGGAGTCACTTGACAAACTATCCGTCCGTTCTGATGATTCCTTATTTTCGCCGCTGACATTTTTCATTTCTGTGTCACCGTTACTCTCCTCTAAGTTATTCTCGAGTGCTTCATCATCGTCTTTTCCATAAATTTCAGGATACTTCACAAAACATTCTTGCATGTCACGAAATTGCGGGATACAGTCTGATCCTTTGGGTTCCACTTCACTATAATGAAAACAAGAAAACGCCGCTTTAAACTGCTCTCCACAAGGTCCGTAAGCCATTCCTTGTAAACAAGGGCAATCCCAGTTTATTTCGCCGTTTGCTTTAATCAAACCTTCCATTTCATCGTCCTCATCTTCTCCAAGTGTCACGGTGCTTGGAACAGCATGGTCTTCTTCGGTCACAAAAATGAGCTTATCTTTACCTGCGATTGGAAAGTTAAATTAGTAGAAACAAAAGCAAGTTTCTATGCAATGTCAACGTACCTTCCTCTCTGCAATATGACATGATTTTGGTCTCAAAAGCCGGCTTTTTTGTCACCAAAATTTTCACAGGCAATACTGCCACGATTTGCACCATGTGCAAACGGTAAAGGATTGGGCCAGTTTTTTACCCCAGGTCTTTTTAAAATTGTCCAATTGAGCCGAGTAGTACTAGAACTAGTTTCGACAAAAACATGGCGAACGAACGCAAAAGTGGTGTATCATTCACATTTTCAAAGAAAAAGCCTTCTGAAAAGGCCTACAGTACGGAAAGAAACGCTCTTGATTGTGATGCTGTTAATCTTAAAGAAGAAGAAAAAGATTACATTCATTCTGCGGAAGGCAAAGAGTTAAGAAGGTTAGTTTTACACCCTGCAGCTGTATAACGACGCTCAATTTTTTGAAAGTGCCGGTTGGGTGCATGACTAGCTCTTTAGTACTTTCTGAGTTTCCATTCAAAATGTTGTAATTAAATCTCCTGAAGTGGGGTTAGTCTTTGTATACAAGCAATCCACAATGAAGCTGGTATCCGTTTCGTTCCAAGGCGTTTACCAGTAAATTTAAGCTTAGTTCCAATTCAAAGTAGGTTCGTTCCACAACAGAAATTGCCATCGATAGCTACACCATAGGGAATCATCAACATTATGTTCTCTTTCAACTGATACAAACGGGCGGGACTGACACCAATCAAAGCATTAAGCCTGGGTCACATGTAATTGCAGACGATTGCAGGCACGATCGCACGATCGCTGAAACCACTCAACCGAAGATCGCGAATCACATGTTCACATATGATCGCAGCGATCAGTGACAACTGAGACTGTAGTACATTGGAAACTCATAATTAAGTGGAGTACGATCGTCCGGGTGAGGGTAGTCCTGAGAAGGACTGTTTGTGGTGACATTGACTGACGTTTCGACAACCTGAGCAGAAGTCATCATCAGAGTCAAGTGATTGGTGTAATGTCAGTAGATGGTACAACTTCCCACACCTTCCAAACGACTTGTCGATGACATAAACAACAGTCAATATGATTCCTGGGTTCAAACCATTTACAATTTTACAGTGGAAACTGTTGGTCTTTGCTTGATATGCACAGAAAACCATTTGAGATTTATAAATTCACTTGGAATGGGGATGGCGTCTCGACCAGATCAAGATGGAACACTCTTTCGGTGCTTTAGGTAGCATCCATACACGGTTCTTACATTGCAAAACTTCTTCTCAGCAGCTGCTGGGGAAATGCTGGAAACTTTGCCTACTTTGGACCAGGCATTTATCTTCTTTGAACTTGTCTTTGAATTCTTTGCTAAGGCGTTTGAACAAACAATTGTATTTTCTAATTTCTTCCATAAACTGTTCCGTGTCAATTTCACCTTCCATCTTGTGAAAACACACGATAAACAACTGGTTGTCATGGTATCATGCCACTTGCAGTGCTGCACGCTGGGAAAACGTAGCATTATGGGACACATTCCAGTCGCATGATCACAGAACTCTGTTCACATATGATTGCACTTGATTGCAGACAATTGCAACCAATTGTACGAAAAGAACATGGTTCTATTCCTGCGATCGCCTGTGATCTCGATCACACACGATTGCAGAGCTGTTCACATATAATCGCAGATGATTGCCTGCGATTGTCTGCAATCATATGTGAACCAGGCTCTAATGTATTGCCTGTATTGAATATGACTGTCAGTTAACTGTGAAACCATGAACACTAGAAATATTAATGGAATGTCTATTGTGTTGCAAAAGAAAACAAATGAGATACAAGGTCGCTGAACCGCAAAACTGTAGCATCAATCTTTTGTTTTGGTTTGTGGTTTCTTCTTGCAATTTCATCAGAAATCTGATTGGTAGAAGAGCAATGAACATTCCAGAAATAATTTATTGTTAGTATTCACGGTTTTGTGAGTTACCTAGTTACTGTACAGTCAAACCTCTCCATAACGGCCACCTTGAGGACAGAGGAAAGTGGCCGTTGTGGAGAGGTAGTCGTTATAGGGAGGTAGGGGTGTAATATATTTAATAACGCTGTCATTGATTAACTGGCCATTGTCAAGAGGTTACTTGGGACATCCTTTAGTGGTCATTGCTATTCTTGAGAGGTGGCCATTGCTTAAGCATGCAAAGTTTATACTGCAGAGTGCCACATGAAATTACCAGACAAACAATTCTGAACCTTGTTCCTAGAGTCCATTTCTTTCTTCAAAGAGAAAGGATATCCTCAGGACTCCCTGTGAGCAGAGCTCTCATTAGCGTAAACTTGTGCCTCAATCACATATGAAATTATTAATTTTGATCTTCAGGTAAATTTTTCATCTTTGTTTAATGTTTTAAGTGTCAAACCAGAAGAGAAGCCAAAAGAGAAAGTAATTCCCTGTCAAACTAAGAATCGCTGGATTCTACCTGTGGATGCAAAGTTTGCCAGCAGTTTGGATAGACTGGCCGCAGAGGAGTTAATAAAAGGTAAAACTGACACCACCCAGCAGTTGTGTTTTCACCTGGTGTTTTGTTTAGCAAGTTAAAAATGCAAGCCATTTTCACAACAAAGAACAAGTGATAATCTCACCTTTATGATCAGAAATTCAAATAAAGTTATACTGCCTCATGACTTGTCCCGGTAATTATGCTGCAGCAAATCACATTGTGTGTAGTTGCAGATACTTGCCAAATAATCTGGCAATAATATTTGCCAGTCACTTGCTTTGTGGTTCAGTTCACCTTGTGGTTGCATTTGTGCAACAGAAGTTCTAAAATGGTAGACAAGTTCAACAATCCTTCCTATTTATTTACAATTCACAAAGATGTGTTGGAACCAAAACTGTGATCTTTGATAAACCCATGTGGTCTTGCGCTTACGGCGATGAATGTTGTTTTGCTGTTGGATTAACAGGATTGCATTTTATCACATCCTCCTCTTCTGTAGAGACATTAACTGCATCCACAGAGAGAAACTCCTTCTTCTTCACATAAATATAGCAACAATGAATACAAGAGAAGTCATAAAAAGCACTAATTCTTCTCCTGCTATTTTGAAAGTTGCACACTTTTGTGATTTCAATCTTCTGAGTTAGCAGCTTAAATTCTGGGTTAAATTTCACAAGTGAAAATAGATGTTACATTTCACTAAAAAATGCCAGTCTGTAAACAAAAACCTAGAAAGAGTGTTCAACATGTAAATCAGCCTAGTGAAAACACAACCAGTGTTTTAAACATAGTTCACGAAGTGACACCTTTTTTTTTCCAAATACCCCTCAGTTCTTTGACCACTATCGGTGGCCTACATTTAATTACAAGCCTTATGAAACTCCTGATAATTATTTTTATGATGTGATGTATGGTTATAAATCATTGATATGCAGTGGGAAGGGATTCACTTTGGATAGAATTTTTGCTACTTTTGGCTCGGTCTGCTTCCTTTGTAGATGTCCTTGAGATAAACAATTTAACACTCTTCTTTGACCCCCCCTGCAAGTCCACTGACATTTTCAGTCCCAAGGGATAATGTTCACCTGTAAATACAATAAGGGATGGAAATTTTAAATTTGAGAAAAGTCAACCTTTTTTGTTCAGTGAAATCACAGCTACAAGCTGTATTTTATTGCATGTTTCTTTTTATCTTAAAAACAGCTGTCACTGAAGATGATAAGGACACCAGTGAGAATGAAAGTGTTTCCATTCCTCTCTTGATGAGAAATGCATTGCCTGATGTTGAGGGATTTGAAAAAAATGAGAAACTAGACATTGCTATGAGGCCAGAGGAAGTAAGTGAAGAGACTAGCCTGACTTGTCTAAACTTTTTATGTTAGTTGGCCACACTGGTCATTATCTTTCCCTCAAATGGTAAAGCTTGCTAATGGTGCTGTAGGAAAGTGGTATATCTCCCATTTCTTCAAAGGTACAGGGTTCTCATTAAGTGCCAACCTCGGCTTAAAAACCAGCTACATTGAATTATGTGCCGCATACTTTCATGAAACAACATGTCTAAGTTGTGAAGAGTACAGAAACTTGAATTGTTACATAGCTGTCTACTTAATGCATGTAGCTGTCTACTCCCCAAATTACGGAGAACCTTAGTTATCAAGGCAATTGTAATTATTTTGTTTTTCCTTGAGTGGTATTCTGTTACAGATTTTTTCTGACCTGTGAAGGTTCATTCAATTATATTGTTAGTCTCAGTATTGAAGGTGATGAGCTCCCTTCAAACTAAAAGTCCACACATGGAGCAAACGTTTTGGGGTCACTTGACCAGAGGTGGTTGCATGTGAGGTTCACCATATAACCTGCCTATCTGGTGTATTTTGGGGCATGCAAGATCTGAGTATTCATGGGTTACCGGTATGAAATGGGAAATTGGGAAGAGATGCCAATGTAATCAGGTGGGGTGGAGGTTAGGTATGAAGAAGAAGAAGCAGGGATGAATGCTCTCACATGTTACTACGGTTTGTCAATTGGTTGGTTCCTGGTCAACACTGATTTATTCTTTGCTTACTTAAGTTGTGAGACTGTTTGAAGCAGTTTTCTTCTCATGACTTAGCTTGTCACTTTTTAATAATTAGAGCACAATGGATGACTATCAGGATATGCCTGTCACTTCATTTGGAGCTGCCATGTTACGAGGAATGGGATGGAAAAAAGGAGAAGCTATAGGAGGCACAAACAAAGGGTAAATAATCATGATTACAAGGGTTCTTAATAGAACTTTGAACAGCTGTTGCTCTGCTATTTTCAGTCGTAACAGAAGTACATGGCCGGAGGTATCAACTAAGTGAGGCACTTTTACAGCTGTACTAACACTTACTGGTTACCCTTGACAGGTGTTACAGGTTACATGTTCAGCTGAGAATCTTGATTACAGTGATTACCAGTATGTGCCAATGAATTTGTGAGGGATTATTAGGCTACTTACATGTAAATTAAAGTGACTTAGAAAAACAGTGAAATTGAAGAACAGTCGCCACACCCCCACCCCACCCCCACATCCCCCCCCCAAAAAAAAATCAGTTGGCTGATGCTTGGTGTTCTGTTGGTCAACTGTCAGCCCCTTGTTGGCGAACTGTTTACTGACTGCAAGTGAAGAGTGATCATCGCAGTAAATTTTCCAATTTAAGCAACTGGAAAGAAGAAGCCTGAAAAAATCAGGGCTTCAACGGGATTCGAACCCGTGACCTCCGCGATACCGGTGCGATGCTCTACCAACTGAGCTATGAAGCCACACATTGGGAGCGAGGTCAATTATTGAGTTCATATTTTCCCGCACAGTGAAGTGATGTGAAATATATACACGAAATAATTCATATTTGTACTGCGGTTGTAGATGCAAGTGAAGAGTGACTGAGAGTTTACTGACTGTCAGCCAATGGGTTTATGGGGTAGCTGTTCTTCACTTTTACCAAAAAAACAACAGCAAATAGAACAAAATACTTGTGGACCCAAACATAGAATACACTGCTTGAAAAAGCCCTTTGAGCTAATAATAGTCCTGCTCTAACATTTTTTCTGCCTACCCTGTCTGTAATTTCTTTTCCTTCTATCCTTCAGCCTTGCAGAACCTATAGAGTATATTCCAAGATCCAAAGGTTTGGGTTTAGGAGCAGAAAGAAGGCCACCAACAGATGGAGTTGGTCCAGGAAGGAAACGGAAACCAGGGGATCCAACCTCAAACAGTGTAAGGTCTTGTTTACTAAAGTAGTAGCTGCACTGGACATGCTCCACACCTAATACATCTTAGTACTACCTTTGATTGTGACAAAAATTAAGCCCTTCATATATTTATTCTTATTTTCACTGTAATTGACATGCTAAGAGGACCAGAATATCAATATTATTATCAAGGGCTTTTCTTTAATACCAGTTAAGTCCTGGTTTGTGAATAAATCATTTTCTTCCTGTTGTGAACAATAATAATAACATTTATTTCTATAGCGTGAATTCAACTGTACAGTTTTCAAATGCGCTTTACAATGTTAATTGGGGAGACTGTAAATCAAATAACTCTAAATTAAATCAAATGTTGGTTTTTGAGGAGAGGGGAAAACCGGAGCACCTGGAGAAAAACCTCTTGGAGCAGAGTAGAGAACCAACAAACTCAGCCCACTTATGACGCCGAGTCCGGGAATCGAACCCGGGACACATTGGTGGAAGGTGAGCGCTCTCACCACTGCGCCAACCCTGCGCCAACCCTGCTCCCCAATGCTCCCCAACACAACAATGGTGACAGCTAGTTTTGTTTCAATTCAATATACAGTAACTCTCAATCTTTAACTCTTTAATTCCCAGTATCAACATTTGAATTCTCCTCACAGTTCTCATTCATGCCATACACCAGTATGTTACATATTGGAAGAATAACATTATTTGTATAAACTAGCTCTAACCCAACTGATGCCTGGTCATCATTTCCGGTATTCTCATGCCCTGTCTTACAGCTTAAGCTTGATGGTGGTCACTATTGAATATAAAGGTTGAACTTTTTGGGCCACGTATGAATAAAGTGTTTATTCTTGTTCCTAGAGATCTGGCCCTATTAAAGAAAAAGACGGTCGTGTGAGACACTTCAAAGGATTAGGCGAGGAAGTTCAACAAGAAACATCACTAGGTAAAACCAGCTCACATCTGAATTATGCAGTTTTGCAAACATTTTTGAAGTGGAAGAACATTATACTCTTTATGGTATTATATGCTGTTTTTTAATCGATGATTATTTAGCCAAGAGCTACTTTTCTCATATATTTATAAATCATGCAAAACTGTCTTTATATTATTCTTAAGAAACCCATTTATTTCAAGTAAATGTTGAGATATGCAGAGCATGTGCACAGCTACAGCAGGTGGAGTGGTCCTCAAATATACCTGGGAAACTAAGTCAAAAATATACAGGTTAATCCCCAGGCACCAGCCTTAAGTGACAGCCAACTTTTTGCTCTCATCTGCATATCTTTTGTCTGACAAATATCAGTATCCTACAAGATTCCTTACATGATTCTAATTATGTAAGTTAATAATTATATATGTCAGATTATAAACCTGGCACAGGAGTTGTAATAGAGAAAGGACCTCACAAAGATGTGTGTGGAAAGGTGAGTCATACCAAATAGGCTGGTAATTTAGGAGACTGCTTATAAAATTTACAATAATGTAATGGTAATTGGACTGAGTGGAGTCCAATTTGGTCAAAAATCGGGGGAGTCCGATTTGTTTCATCCCAAATACTATTGGTAATTGTAGTTGGACCGAGTGGAGTGCAATTCAGGGAGTAATCGGGCAAGTAATTTCGAAATTAGACGAACGCGTAGTGCAAGTCCGATTTGAAATTATGAGCACAATTACTTTCTGAATTGTACGACACAAGGTCCAATTACTACATGAAGGAAGCCATTAAATCACTTGCGCGCGCAATTGACGCACAGATGGCGTAGGTATCCAACTGCAAAAGTTGTAATTGGATACCTGTGATTGGACACCCACATGATTGCATGCCAATTACTTGACAAATAGACGCGCGCAGAACCAATTAGAATCGAGAATTTTGTAATATATACGATTAGAGACTGCATTGGATGACACGAAGCTCTGTTACCAATTAATCACTGCGTTAGCTTCGTATTGAAGATAAATTGTTCCTAAAAGATTGTCTCATGGTTTATAATTTTTTTTATTATTTTGGCATTCTTGCCTCTTAACACTTCACAGAAACATACGTTACAGCAGATAAACAATTACAAAAAGTAACAGTACTAAACACCAATAATATTACAATATGATCACGGCAGGTTTATTATCCATTATTCTTATAAGGGTAACCTCAGAAGGGTTCATCGGTGGAAAGTTTTTTGGTCAAACAAAAAACTTTGATATTAAGTGTTAGAGAAATATGTGTATACTACCTTCTGGAAGCTCGAGTCACAGCCACATTGTTGAGTCATAAGTAGGGTACGAACGGCTCCCATTTCTTTGGATGATTGGTTGCGTCTTTTCACCGGATTTGATAGATATGCTTGAACTACGAAGGGAACTTTTTAGTTCTGGGTTACTTTCCTTGTGTTTGCATAACCAAATATCATGTTTCGTAGTTGAACAACAAAAGTCTATTGGGAGTTTATTCTTGGTTTTATCTGGCCTCAGACCCAACGCAACAGCAGTGACCTGACAGGATTGCAGCCACAAAAAGATGCTATTCCAAACAGCTTGGGTTTCCTCACCTTTCCAAAAATTGTGTAGCAAATTTTCTGCCTTTTTCATTATCGACAACTCCTATCTTTGTAAGAAAATTATTAGTTACCAAGCATCGATGCAAAAATTTTAAAGTAAAAGTTCTAAGTTTCGAGTTCTTGATGCATTGGAATGCCAATCGGTAAGCTGCTTTCCAATCGATCTTTTCATCTGGTAGGAAGTTAATTTCCTTGTGCCACTTCTCTTGACAGGAAAGAGGGTGCTTGCTTTTGGACGAGATTAACTTCTTATAAACAGTTGGCTTTGCACACTCAAGAAATTTCATCAACATACATTTATGCTTATGTTGTTCCATCTTTTCCCGAAGCCCGTTGATTGCGGAGACTATGCCAAAGTAATTCGCAGGTCGAAATTGGAGGTTATACTAGTCTGAAAATCAGTCAGGGTTTAGGGGGCTGAAGGATTTGTCTAACAGATTTTTAACCTCTTTTTACATCTTTCGCATACCAATCTTTGCAAAAAACAGGTCTTTTTCCAATCCGTATCAAAGAATTATATTCTACCACAAAGGCTTAGATAGGAAATGATCCTCAGATGTCACTTTTCCCTCATAAAAGACCTCGCTCCAGATTTCATGGATTTCATTAACAAATAACCTGCGTCACAGACAGTGAACATACCGCCGGTATACGCACGAGTTATATCTCGGTTTTCACCAAGTCCCGAGTAACAAGTCCGGCTGCACCGCAGGCTATTAACAAAGGGACAAGATATATTCGTCGGGCTTGAGATATCTTTCTTATGCAAATCACCCCTTAGTATTACGTCTCTCATGGCTTATAAATGCATGCAGCACTAAGTACCTGATTATTTTAGGGACAAATTTGTATGAGTTTTTTGTAGCATCCAGAATAATCAAGGTGTCGGTAAGAGATATCATCATCAGCCTTCGCCTGGTAACTCTTACCCCGACCTTGATTATTCTTGATATCTCAAAAACCTCATCCAGTGGTTGTTTAAAATCACAGCTGGTGATAGCCAATCAAATTTGAGGATTTTGTTGTAGCAGCAAGCATATAACCTCGAGGTTATATGCTTCTGGTTGTAGTTATGGTTACAGGGTCCGAAATTGCGCCTTCCTGGTCGCCAGTGCGACTTAAGATTGAGTGCTGGCGACCGGAATTGTGGACTTTCAACGTTCAGGGAAAGTGATTTATAAGAATGAACCTCGAAGCTATTTGCCAACAGATGTCTTACTTTTTGTCCTGTTGACGTTTCTGAATTAAAAGTGAAACAAATTTTCCGGTTAATCTACCTCCACAACAGTACGATCCGCTACGATCAGTACGAATTTAACGTCTCCAAGTCGCTATGTTTCTCCAGCGGTTTCCACTGAAGTACACTAAGTACGTTGAATATGGGGAATTATAGTGTACCCATATATTCCCATACATAGCGCACTTAATATTGCAGGTGCACAAAGCCACATGCTCTAGTGTTATTCTCTACAATAAAAAGGTGTCGGAGATTGGGTGTCTAGTATAAACATTCAAAGATAATTATTTCGAGTGAGATCCTTTAAAGCACACGATAATAGGACATTTAAAGTATGTCCGATTTGCAGTTAGAAATCAAAGATGGACGCGTTCCGAACATTTCATATTGACAGCATGAGACATGTTGACAGATCGTTTATTTAGCATTGTAATCGTTCATCATAGTTCAGTTGCCTGAGAGGGCGAGAGAGTACTGTACTTGTGAAATTTTCGACAGTGATATTAAATCGTCTTAAATCAAGTTTATTCTATGATATCGTGAAGTTCGGCACTAAGGCATTCGCGACAAAACAGAGTTTTGAAATGATCATTGCAGTCATGGGCAGATGGCTTTCTGTACCTATGTTCTAGGTCAGAAAAGTAGTTTGTTGAAAATAAATGAATAAGTACTTCACTCATGCACGTACGGATGCTTTCTTGTATCGGGAACGAAAATAGCGCAATTAATCAGCATAAAAATGTCCATACCATCCATTTTTTTTTGGGTTTAAACTTTTATTTAGAAAAGGGAGGGGGATTTTTTGCGAAGACAATTTCCCCTCTGGCAACCAAAAATTTATATTTGATCGCCAGTTGGCGCCAACATAAGTTAATTTCGGACCCTGGGTTAGAATAGTATTCATCAATTTTGTATTCATGTATTTTAAAAATTGTGGGCAATAGAATATTTTCTTTAAACTAAATGGAGAAATACTGTTATTGTACTGTATATATAGTAAGTACTCCTTTCAATTTGAAAATTTAACTGGACAGTGGAAAATGGTAAGCTATGGTGGTTACATTTTCTCGTGATCCCCCTTCCTTTCTTGCCAGCCCCCCTTCCCCCCTGGGGGGGGGGGGGGCATACATAATAAACGCTCCCTAACCGCCATTTTACTGTTATTTGGCATTTTTACCAGCGTGGACTGCGTTCTGTTTTCAGATAGTTGCAGTTGATGTAGACACGTCACGAATTACTGTTCAACTTCACCTTAGTAAAGAGGTTAGCCAATGAGATTATTAACGAAACAATTATACTTTATGCCTGGTGCATCTTATCAAATGTTAGTGTCATTGTAATAAAGCTCAAATTGTCCTTTTTCTACTTAAATCCCTGACGTGATACATTTTCCTGTGCAAGGACCATGAAGAATGTAACAGCGAGACTTGAACATCTTTACTTGCAATCTTATTTTGCTCTTGTCAAAATTGCTAATTGAGAAGTTTTGTCTGTTGGGATTTTGTCATGCGTAGAGAGGTTTTAAACCGAGTGTCGTAAAACCAAACCCAAAGTAATTATTTTGACCAATCACAGAAGATGCAAACATCGCAATGAGCCAATCAGAATGCGAAGCTATTACATGTAGCTGTCGCAAATTAAATCGCGGGAAAATGCGCGCGTACAAATTGCGATTGGTTTTGGTTTAGCTTCTCGTTGGTTGGAAAAGTGGCCAATCACAGAGCAAAGCAATGCAAAATCAAAGCAGACGTGTCTTAGTTTCAAAC
>OX419346.1:10565342-10687842 GCA_948470475.1 Galaxea fascicularis
CGATATTATAATGTACATATCCGTCGAGTGAATTAAAAAACTGTTCTATTTACAAAACACATAATTATTAATATATTACTACATCCACTTTTCCAACCGTGTGCCGGACTTTGTCCTCTTTTGAGCGATAAGTGCTCAAGTAATGGACATCGTACGATTTTGTTTGGTCTCTTAAATGAAGTTTTTAATACAGAACTTGTACTGATAGTATGTCTGGAAAAGGCCGTTCTGTCGTGTCTTGATTCCAAGGAAACTTAAAAAACTAACACCGACTAATCGGCAAATTCGGGCTCTTTTTTAGAAGTTAAATCTAAGTCACACTGCTTCCATGCAAGTAAGGTACTGATGAATTTGTTAGTGAAACTGTTGTGTCTGCTGGGAATTGGATGCAAGCTACAAGCTCGCAAGTAAACATGAGAACCCACCCTGTTTCGGGGCGGAATTGGGGAAAACAAGTCACCACCTGGAAAGGTGAGCCTATCAAATAACTCAACTCGTTCAAAAATTGTCTTTGTTTTCACTCCGCAGTCTCCCGAAAGAAGAGAACAAGAAAAAGATGAACGTCCTCTTAAATTGTTTACTATCCTCGGTAGCCAGGCATGCAGAAACGTCGTCTCAAATTTTGACCCCCCCCCCCCCCTCTTTTTTTTTTTTTTTTACCTTTTCAGTGCGACAGTGGTTTTCACTGTTTCCCTAAAATCAATTTTTTGCTGATAGAAGTTCAAGGTCGAAAGATTTCGCTATAACAGCTCTTTAGGCGATTTTTTCAAGCTGACGAACCCGCCTTTTCCCAACTTCCGAGAACTTTAACTTGGTACTACGTCTTTGTAAAAAGCCTAACAAGCGAGTGCGACCCAGTCCTCAGTAACTGATATTAAAGAGCGAAAAAACAAACAAACAAATGATGCTAAGAAGGCAAAACATCATAGCCCTCCTGCATGGAAGCTGTGCGACTTTTCTAACTGTTCCAGTTGTGAAATAAACAGCATAACAACTGATAAAAACTGGCACGCACCAAGCACAGCTAGAAATCATGCATGTCACATTACTTGGGCTTATTTCAGAAGATTAAAATGATTGCAGTTTGATTTTCTTCACCAGCTGGAACCAACAACACACTTAGCCTGCAATGGTTAAGCGCACGCGCGTGTGACACGCTGTTTATTTCACAAGTGGAATCCAACCAGGAAATAATTAAATAAGTATCTATAAAATGTTAATGACTGCTACGTTTGTACTGATGTAGAAGCCGCCCTATCCGCAACACAAGATGTGTCTGAGTTTGTAAGAGGATAAACAGTCACGCACGCATCCGTCGTCACATCTTCAGGTAAAACTTCGTTACCGTCTCTCTTTAATAGCGGTAACAAAGGTAATGAAGTCTCTTCGTCAAAATCCTGGCATTCTGGAATGTCAAGTTTGTGTTCACTGATTCCTCCACCAGGGTCTTCGCTGTGCAAATCATTTCTCTCGGTCTCGGAGGAAATTGGTCTATTTTTTTCTGAGTCACTGTCTGAAACGTGAATCTGCGCAGAAGTCACCACTTGTTCGTAACTTGGTAAGCAAGAGTCCGACGGACAGGATGATGTGAGAGAACTATGACTTCCCTTCAGCGAATTCTCCGAGGATACATTATCGGCTGCCGAAGACTTCTCTTCGGATCCCGAAGCATTTTCGGAGCTCGCCGCGAGGTTGGCGACTATACACGGCCCCTGGGCTGACTCCGAGGATGTAAGAAAGGTTGCCGTGGATCGCGGTGATTCTCGGCTTGTTTGAGTGCTGCTGGAACTCGATAGCTTCAGAGGTATGTAGCTGATATCCTCGTGTTGAAAAGCCTTGCAGTTTGATTCATCAGAACAGTCAGCCCCAAACGGTGCTGCGTACTGCGACCGTCGTCTGGCGGCCCTCTTTTTGCCACACGACAGAGAATTGTACTGAATGAATACCCAAACCATGGAGGTCACCACGATAGAAGACACCGCAACAACCACGATGATCCCCAAAAATGTCTTCTTATCGTATTTCACATATTTTGATTTGTTCTCTTTCTCACTCGGCAGAACACTAGTGCATTTTTCTGCGAGAAAAAAAAAACAATAGAGAAGATCGAGTTGTTTTCAATGTCCAACCTTTGTAAACGACGGCTTCAAACAAAAAATAGACTGGTGGTCGCCTTTGGGAGGCAGCAGCCTGTAGGAGCTGGTATATGGAGGATTCCTTGCAGCTTCCTGCAGGGCAAGGTCGCCCACAGGAAGTGACAGCCTACTATAGGATACATTCGCCTGTAAGAAGTGACACGTTACCATAGTGCATATTCACCGGCAGGTAGTGGTAGCTTTATTATGGGGGCTCCTCGCCTACAGGAAATGGCAGTTCAGCTTACAGCATGGGCAGCCCAAGCTCACTACGAGTTGCAACATAAAGGTTTGTATGGGAATCCAGGTTATAGATTCAAGAAAAAAAATACTCGCAGAAATTCTCAATAAAAAACGCCTTACCTTATTTATATGGTGTGTTCTTGCTTGCAGTGTGGTTATTTTCCCGATCCGATGCCATTTTAGCGACGTCTTTCATTTCTGAGTTTCCACTCTTAAAGAGAGAGCAAGGTCGAACACTTCAATCTGGACCAGCCCGCCGAACGCAGCCAAAAACTCCAGGTTAAAATATCCCAACGGCCAAAATTCCACCGCAGAATCCAACTGCAAAGGTTAAACTTTCATTTCAACGTTCTAGCCACGCAATCGGATCTCTGCGAGCAAAGCCAGGCGGCCGTTTGTTTCCCAGATGCTACGGTAAAACGTTGGAACAGAGCCGTGTACGAATCCACAACGACCGTTGAAATCGGCTTGGTAACCTCGCCACGTTGCCAAACGGAGACTCACGGGGTACACGAACCCAGGATGCCAAAAAAAATTGTTTGAACGTTTGAACGTTGAAATGAAAGTTTAACCTTTGCAGTTGGATTCTGCGGTGGAATTTTGGCCGTGGGGATATTTTAACCTGGAGTTTTTGGCTGCGTTCGGCGGGCTGGTCCAGATTGAAGTGTTCGACCTTGCTCTCTCTTTAAGAGTGGAAATGAAATGAAAGACGTCGCTAAAATGGCATCGGATCGGGAAAATAACCACACTGCAAGCAAGAACACACCATATAAATAAGGTAAGGCGTTTTTTATTGAGAATTTCTGCGAGTATTTTTTTTCTTGAATCTATAACCTGGATTCCCATACAAACCTTTATGTTGCAACTCGTAGTGAGCTTGGGCTGCCTGTGCTTACAGGAAGCGTCCAGATACAGAAGAGGTAGATTACCTGAGTCACAGGGTAATTATGGATTTTTCCCGTTGTTACAGTCTTTCCCGTAAAACCGTGAACGCCAGAAAAAATTTCTGGAATGTTCATTGTTTCGCGACCAATCAGAAGCAACATAAAACCACAACCTAATTACCGTTACTGTTTGCGGTTTAGCTTTCTCACGCGTGATTGGCTTTTTACTTGAAACACAATAACATTCCATAGATATTTCTGGTGTTCACGGTTTTACGGGAAAGACCGTAATGTACACACCATGGAACAGCGGCCTGTAAGGTACTTAGTAGGGTGCGCTGTGCGCGTTATTCAAACCTTGATATGATAACAACTAATTGGATCTTCTACATGTATCTTCAGGGCTGTCTCTCAAGAGCCACACCTCACTGCGTGTGATCTGCGCTTCGTAACCTACCCTTTACTCTTTAATACTTGACACAAAGTTTGTAAAAATGTCATATGGGGTAAAATAAAACTTGTTCTTGTTGTTGATCCAAATTAACTACTTACCAGTCTGTATGGTCACCTGCACCGTGCGTCTCTTACTTCCTTGCGAATTTGTGGCCTCACAGGCGTAATTCCCAGCATCCTCCTCTTCAACCTGAGCGATTACCAGTAATTGTCCCGACTCTGTTAACACAACATGGCTGCCGCCTTTCACTCGTGTGTTGTCTTTAAACCAAGCGATAAAAGGTTTTGGCGCACCACTGGTGTAACACTCCAATACAACACTGTCGCCCACCGACACTTCGACCTCTTTTCTCATGTTACGGACAAAACTAGGTGCCTCTGTTTGAAATAAGTAGTTATAAATGTTAACAAATAATCCCTACACATAACTTCTAACAGTACTTATTGCGATAACCAAGAAACCAGTTTTAGTTCTTTAATCATTGATTTTTTTTTTATCCACTTGTGTGAACGTTTTGTCCTCGACAAAATTGAACAATTCAGCTATGTGTGGACTGTTTAAACCCTAACATCAAAATGCAAATTCTCATTTGTTGCCCCCTACAAATTTCCAATTGAAGTAGCAGGGAGAAAGTCTTAAAATATCAAGCAAATTCATCTTATGTGATCATGTCCTTAATTCTCGTGACCACTCTGTTTTATAAGGCGTTGATATTACAAGGAGAAATTTGATGCTGATCACTCTTAGGGTTTAAAGGGTTAAAAGAAAACAGTCACGAGCTCTTGCTTACTTAGCACGGTAACATATGCCGTTGCCTCGACGGAACCAGCTTCATTAGTAGCGTTGCAGGTATACTTTCCAGTGTCCACGTCCTTTGCATTCCTGATCTCATACACGTTGCTCTCATGTTGAAAACCCATTCTTCTGTCATTTGCAGCGGGGAAGCTCGAACCGCCATCTTTCTGCCATGACAGGGTAGGATCGGGGCGACCTTGTGCTACACAGCGCAGTCGGAATGTCTTGCCGGCTTCAACAGACACATTGACAGGCGTCTCTATTAACTTTGGAAACACTGAAAAACAAAACAACAACGCACGTCAGAAGAAATAATATTTTGCCATAAGCTTATCAACTCGGTTTTAGTCCTAAGCAAAGTTACCAAAGTACTTGACAGCTAAAAATGATACCAGAGTTAAAGCAACACCTTCACGGTAGTAACAAGTGTTTATTGTTAAGTTGACAAGTGAAAAATCGTTTACTTTCAGCAAGACTGTGTGTTAAAAATACGGACACTTTGAATACGCATGTTGACACTGCCCAAGGTGAAGCTTAGTGATTGTACACAACAACAACTAGGGGGTGTGGTAACACAAGTAAAATACTAATATTAAACACTATCAGCAATTCAAAATAATAATCGAAAATGACGTTAAACATCTTGATCTGGAAATCAGTTGAAGGTAGTAGTATATAAAATAGCACATTTGAAATGTTTTTGAAATTTAATGTGCCGGTACCACTAATGTTTTTGAAATGTTTTTGAAATTTTTATAAATTTTTATATTTAATGTGCTGGTAGCGCTAATGGGAATATATGCACTTTCCTTATAATAAATTTAATAATTCCAATTCTTCTTTTACTATTTCATTTTGTTCTATTTTATAATGACCATAAGCATAAGATGTTATTCCATTATCATGAATAAATCTTTCATCATCAAAACAACTTAAGGATATTTTATTTAATTCATAACTTCCTAATTCATGATTTTCTGATCTTATAGTTTTCATTGTATGTAATAATTCTTTATTATTGAAGGTCACTAAAATTTTCTTTCTTGTCACTCACTAGTCGCAACTTTAATATGCATCTGACACTAACCTAACACAGTGATACGCGCCATCTTGGATTGCACAGGTGCAAACTGAGTAGAGTACGCCACGCACTGATAATAGCCATCATCCTTATTTTCCACTGAAGATAACCGAAGTTCACTGGTATATGTTACCAAGTTCCCATCCCTTGACTGTTCAAGAACAAAAATGAAACAAAATAACTTGGTGAGATTCAAGTCCAAAAGATTATTAGTCTTATCAGAAAAAAATTGCGAACATGTTTCCCCTACGCTTTTTTCTTTCTCTCGGGAAACACAAAAAAAACCAACTGCCCACAGGGTAAAAAATCCTACCAAGGTATTGTAATTTTATAGGTTTTGCATTTAGTATCCTTTCAGTTCAATGAAAAGAATATTACACAAAAAGACACGTGTTTTCACCTCCCAATTTTCTGATCCGTGATTGGTTAAAACCCTTGTGAACTTGCCTTTTTTTCCTTCGTACACCTCCCTGCGGAACTATCTTAAAATTTCTCTGTTGGTGATTTGGTGCCAGCATGTTTGCCAATTTTCTTTATTGTCATAATCTGTATTTTTCATCGAGACCAGACCACTTGAAACCGGCAATGCCTGGAAACATTCACAGCTCAGAGAGCTATCCGACTTCACAATACCTGTGCGTGAGTTATGATATAAGCCCCTGAGAGTGGCTTGTTGTCCTTTGTCCAGTTTACTGTGACTGACTGATTCTTTTGTGACACAACACACTGCAGGCTGGCATTTTGACCCAGCAAGATTTTATGCCCTTGAGGATGCCTGATTATCTCTGGTTTGGAATCGTTCTCGTCTACAAATGAATCGACACGGAAAGAGACGGAATTAGTAGTGGTAAGTTTCAACCAATATGGCATCTGGAAGAGCTATGGCTGCAGGTTTACATCAAAGAAATACAACGAGAAGCTTTCGCGTGGCTATGGGTACATTAAAGACCCATGACGGACCAATATGCTTTGCGCGCATCAAGTCAAGTCGCCATATTTTTTGTGAGTCGAAAATTCAAGTGAAGACCGTTGAATCCACAGCAATCCGCTTCCATCCGGCGTTTATGGAGCTTGATTTTACGTTTCGTTGCCCAAAGGATTTCACTATTTCACTTGTCTGTTGATTTTGATGATTTTTTTGGAATTGCAATATCTGTAGAGTGAATATTATGAACTCCTAGAAAGCTCTGATCGTTTGACATTTTGATGGCCGTACCTTCGCGTAAGTGGAGGCCACGTTTATCTGGTTGTGCCCGTTATATCATGGTACGATCATCTGTGTTTGAACTATGGCATGAGAGGAAAATTACTCTTGGGTTCTCGGAAGCAACGAACTGCCTTTGCTGAGTATCTACTGCATCAAACAGACCACAGAGCATCAAGTTTAGGACCTTGCTAGAATTCGATGGTTTGTTTCTTTCTTATAGCTTTGTTACAATGCTTATGTATCACAGCTTTGTTCATTTTACTGAACAGCCCGTGTAAACGAGATGGAAGGCAGGGAACGTTTGGAGTTACCGAAAATTTTTCTCAAACCTCTTCAATCTCGACGGCTTCGTCTTCCTCCTTCTCGTTATCCGCTACTATTGAGCCATCTTTCGCCTAAATTTCTCTCCTCCAGAGAGTTTTCGGCAAGATTTCCGCAGAGGTCCCTACGTTAATTATGCATGCATTTTGAGACTCAAACTCAATTCGTTTTTGGAACAGGGTTAGTATGAGAGTGATGCATGTATAATTAATGTAGGGACCTCTGCAGAAATCTTTCTCAGTTTTTCCAATAAAGACAGTGATGAACTCATATTATGCACTGATCAACCGACAAGCACGCGAAATATTCAAACTTCGGCGACCGCATCACACAATGGCGCCTCCTCCTTGTGTTTGTCAAAACAATAATAGACGCGCGCAAAGCATATTGGTCCGTCATGGGTCTTTAAGAAGGACGCAATAATGCGTTCAACACTTAATAAGAATGTGACAGTGAATGTGAGTTTATATCCAGTGTCAACACCTTGGCCTCTTTATTGCCTTGTCCTCTTAGATAAGACTCTGCTACAAACTACCTACATATAGATAAAGTGCTTTTCGATTGACTGTCCACAACCATCATAAAAGATGTAAAAAGGGCCCACTAACCAGTTAGAATTCAAAGCCAAAGCATGTACCAAAGTCAAGCGCAGGAAAACGCGAGTGAGCAAACCACGGTTGGTTTTGGTTTGCTCCTCACTGGTCGCAAAGGTGATGCAAATTAATTTTGCATTCCAATCACAGAGCGTAGCAAAGCAAAACCAAATCAAATGCAAATTACTTTCGACACCCCATTGAACAAATAATGCTGTCAGTGAACCAGGAGACTCAGTGCACAGTGCCAGCAAAGACCAAGCACACAATCACACAACATGGAGCCCGTAAGGGCGTGATAACCTACCACAAACGAAGTCTGATGATGTCAGGTTGAAGATACTCCTTCTCTCCAGTGGTTTGGGATGCAAACATAATGCATGAACAGAATTTTTTAAGTCCTTCGTCGAGAGCCACACAGGAAGCCAGCTGAGTTTACAATTACAGAAAAGCTGTGTTGTGTTAAGGTATCTGTGAGCAGAAAATACAAAAGCTTCTGATTATTACCCAGTGAAAAACATTTCAGGTGAAAACCAGAATGTTTTTCCTCTTCTTTCGGACTGAAATAAAAATATTTGGTAATCTGTGTTTGACAACTTTGCCTGGAAGTGTAAAATCAACGCGATAATTGAATTGCCATAACACCCACTGAAAAGTGATTCTTTCAGTCTCTAATAATACACTTGAAAAAATTACTCGATTGTGATTGGCTGAGAGCAGTGCAGTTCAAGTGTAACACCAGTGCAAAAGTGTAACACGAGTGCAAATTACAACGATTTCCGAAGTTAAAACGAAGACTCGAAGACTTCCGAAGACCAACCGATGTATTTCGAAGACCGCCGAATATCGTGCGAAACCTTCCGAAGACCACACGAAGATTTCCGAAGATCGCCGAACACTTCCGAAGATCACCCGAATGCTTCCGACGATGTCCAACGATTACCCGAACACTTCCGACGATTAGCCGAATATTACCGAAGATTCCCGAAGATTACCGAAAACTTCCGGTGATCTCCGGATATTTTCGAAGCTTCTCCAAGTTTCGGAAGATCGAGGGCAATGCCTTCTGCGTACCTCAGTAGTCAATGTATGGGCTTGAAGCTTTATAAGTAGTCTATTTTTTCAAGTGTATTATTAATAAATAATCACATGATTTTTCTCGTGCAATTTGGAATAAATAAGCACTCATACATTTTTTCAAAGACCACAAATTGCACTCGCCCTACAGGCTCGTGTAATTTTGTTGGTCTTTGAAAAAATTTACTTGTGCTTATTTATTCCAAATTGCACTCGGGATCATGTGATTACCTATACAAACACCATTCTGCATGTTCAAGTGATTTTTTAGGGCCCGATTACATGGCGAATTTCAGCCCGGGCTGAAATTTTGTTGCGATTACATGACGAACTTCAGCCCGGGCTGAAATATTAACTTTTCCTTCCTACTAGCAGCAGCCATCTTGTTTCCTGGAAAACAAAATCACTGCGCATGTCCAAGCTCACTATTCAGCCCTGGCTGAAATTCTGTTTCGATTACATGATATTTTTTCAGATTTGAGCAAACCGGGCTAGGATTTTCAGCCCGGGCTGAATCCCTCTCCATGTAATCGACAATTTGATTTTAAGAGGATTTGTTTCAGAAGCCTGGCTGAAGTTTCAGCCCGGTTAACCGAGCTGAAATTCGCCATGTAATCAGGCTCTACTAAACCTAGCTTGAATTTACTATCAGATAAGACAAAAGACGGGTGACAGTTGAAAGGAATCGTCTACTCACAGATATTGAAGCTTCCTCATGTCCAGGAATGCATTCTCCTCAATTGATGTGATAATATTTGCAGAAAGATTTCTAAGAAAAGCCAAACAAATGTTAAAATAGTTATTTTTATTCTAATACAAAACTTAGAAAACTGGAGGAATTCTACTCTGACAATTAGCAATAAATTTGCAAATGCAAAATAAAGTGTAACTTTTGGGCTCATCCTTGGTGTAAAAACCTGTGAAGCTCACGAGTGACGTAAAACAAAGACAACAAAACACTATAAACAATAGCATACCGCAAAACAATACATCATAAAACAAAGAAAACCTCGTCAGGTTTTTACACCGAGGCTGACCCAACTTTTGGAATTGAAGATCAGTAGCACATATATGCAAGGCCATTACCACTAATACTTACAAGCTCGTAACAGCTGTTAGGCCTGTGAATGCATTGGCAGCTATCCAGGTGATGCGATTTCCATCAAGCCTCCTGAATAACAATAACAGTCATCATCATCACCCCCATCATCACCACTTTAATGAAGTCTGAAATCACTCTTGCTGAGCACAGATGCTCTACTTAAGTCAAATCAAATCAAATGTTGGTTTTGGAGGAAATGGAAAAGTGGAGTACCCAGAGAAAAACCTCTCAGAGAACCAACAAAGTCAACCCACAAAAAACATACGATGCCCAGATCAGGAATTGAACCCTGCTTCCCAGGAAATTTTCAAACATGTATTAAGTTGCTGTTGGTAAGCAACAATACATTTTCATTTAAAAGAGCCAAACCTACAATAGTACAGCACTCACAGAAGAAATAACTTGTGAAGTCCTGTGAAAACTCCACTCTCTAATGGCGATGAAAGAGCATTATTACTCAAGTCCCTGGAGATGAAACATAAAAAATAAAACCGTAAGTCAAACAGTAAAAAGAGCTCTATTAAGTGGTACAGTGACAACTTGATTATCTACACTTCCAAGACTGGAGCAAATAATCCAGACAATCAAAAATATGAACCAAAATAAAATTGAAAATTCAGCTGGAAACAAAACAAGTCTCAGCCAATCACAACTCAGTTGAATGCACCACATGTGGGCCCTTAGTATACCTGCTGTATGAAAAGGATGGCTAAATTAACAAAAAATAATGATAGTTTTTGGGTTTCTTTACCCTGCCTTATTAAAAGTCGTGACAAATAACAGCCCAGATGAAGGGAGGCAAGATGGCCGAGTGGTTTAGGGCGCTGGATTTCAATGCAGTGACCCGGGTTCAAGTGCATTTATCACAAGCAGGCTAGATTACTGCAATAGTCTGCTTTATGGCATCCCAAAGGAACAAATTTCGAAATTGCAACGTGTTCAAAATGCCACTGCATATTACTCCTGCTTTGTACGATTTACATTGGCTCCCAACTCATGCATGCATTCGTTTCAAGATTCTGCTGCTGACATTTAAAGTCATGCATGGGCAAGCTCCCACTTATCTGTCCAGTTTAGTCTCGGTAAAATCCAAATCTTATTTTAGTTTACGTTCCAGCTGTAGCACCCTTTTCGATCCCCCTAAAGGCAAGATGCTGGAAATCTTGGACTTTTAAGAAAAATTTTAAGACATTTTTATTTAGGAAAGAGTTTGCAGATAGGTTTACTGTAATTTTAAAATTTTAAGAATCATTATATTTTACTTGCACATATTATAGTTATTACATACTTTTAATCATTTTTATATTAATTATTGTAATTTGATTTATTATTTTTAAGACATGTAAAGCACTTTTGATCTTTCATTGTAAAAAGTGCTATAGAAATATTAAATATTATTATTAAATATTAAAGTTCCACTGGCCAGTCGGTGGTGTTGTTCCAGGTATGTGCCTGATTCAACTCCTCGGTCATTTGTTGTAAATAGCCAACTGGTTTGTTCATTTGAATATTTGTTTCTTGAAATTTAAGTGGAGTGTTTGTAAACTAGCTGCTTACCTAAGTGCACTTTCACTATAAACATGGTATTATTATTATTATTATTATTATGTACGCCAGCAGGGTGCAAGAAGTTGAACAAGGTTCCTTTACCCCACTGGTATTTACTACCAACTGAGGAATGGCAGATGAATGCAAGAGGTATCACAGCAGACTGGCTGAACTTTTATCAACCAAGAAGGAAGAGGACTGCAGCACTACAATGTCATGGATTCGTGCCAAATTCTCATTCGCCCTCCTGAGGTCTGTGCTACTATGCTTGAGAGGCTCATGTTCTATGTAAAGAGCTCTGCTGAACATTACAGATAATGGCTTTGAAATTGATAAGGAACTAGTGAGATTTTAGGATTAGACTGTTTAATATTCTTCACATTTTAACTACTGGTATATTTTATCCGTATCCACCAATTACCGGTGATAGAATTTAATATATTTTAGATTGAACATTTTGATCTGTTCGGTGGTTGTATTTTTATTAACTCTACAAAATTATTTGTTTGCTTCCTTTTTGATAAAAAATTATTATTATTATTATTATTAAATAGTCTGGATAGTCAAAAGGTCTTGAAAATTGAGGTCCACAGAATCAAGGTCTCACTGTAATGTTCATAGATTATAGGGGTGTGCTCCACGTATTACTTGGAAATGGGTTGACCACCTGTCCCCACAAAAAGCCTCAGTGGAATAGGGCACTTACAGATACAAAGCTGGGGGCCTTGTGCTCTTTAAAGCAATAGTGGCCAATCTGTTATACTGTGTTATTTCAGCTATGGTGACCCCTTCTGCTCCTTACACTCTTGTTTAATTAACATATTATTGTTTTGTTTTGTTTTTCGTTGCTTTTGCCTGAACATAAAATCAGACTCCTCTGCAGAAAACAAATGTCACTTCCAACAGCCCCTGGGCTAGTGAATTTTCCTATTGTGGAGTTTTCTCCACTTCATTCACATGCCTGACAGGAAAATGATGTGAGGAAAAAGAATGGAGATTCTGTTACCTAACAACAGGCATATTGAAGCAGATTATTTACTGTACTGCTATACTCACACAAGTGAACAAAGTCTACAATAGAAGTGATCAAAATTAAATTAATTGTACTGTTTCCTTGCTGCCAATCTTTTTTGAAAGACTGAGAATTATTACACTACAAAGGATTTCACAGTGAACAATGAGAATAGTACTCTCTCTTATCTACACATGTCCTACTATAATAGAGAAAGCTGAATATTTTTTACACCTTCAACTAGAGAGGCTCTCTACATTATCTGTATACTCTCCACTTTACAATACAATACAACAGACTTTATATCTTAAGATGGTAGCATGGGGCAGTAATTAAACTGACATCCCTGTGGCCCTTTGCATTTGTTCCAGCCAAATTTTTGTTCACAATTTTAGGGTTTCATTTATACTTTATACTGTTACTTTATTCTATCATTAGAATTTAGTACAGTGTTTATAGGTAAAATAATAAGAATCATTCTGATGACAAGACACTAAGAGACCTCCAGAAATCAGAGGGCTTATACAAGAGAGGCCTTCTTGTGAGATCAAAAGACAAGTAACGACAGGACTAAGAACATTTGGTTATGATTTGAGGAAAAGTTGTGCAATATTCTTGATTTGAAATCAGACAAAGTATTAAAAATAAGTGGTGGAACAGAGAATTAACTCTGGAGTTATATATCTTGTGCTACGCGGCACAACATATATATACATATATATTAAAAATACATGTAAGCCTGCACAAAACTAGACACTTACAGCACTTCCAGCGAGTTCAAGTCAGAAAAAGCCCCCTTTGCTATGTGGTAGATGTGGTTGCTTCCTAGATCCCTGAAATGACAATACCAAGTGCCCTATGGTGAACATACCTGTACACAAGTCCTGATCATAAAGTAAATTGCTTAAAGTAGTGTTAGTGTGAGGCTACATGAGTGATTTCAAAACTTGGTAAGGAAGATGTGCAGATTAAGGAGGGACTAACTTAACTACAAAATTGTCGCTTTGGAAAGTTCCCAACCCACATATCTTGGAAACCCTAACTTGCACAGACAAGCTGTCTGGCTATGTATTTACAATAGAACAAGTTATCAAGATTTTTGACTTACAACCTTATTCAGTATGTCATGTGACCAGAACAGAAAAGCCTAAAACTTGAAAGGTGTACACTTCTGGATGTCGAAAATGGTACTGATGACTAATGATGCCCAAGGTGCAAAACTCTACACATTGATTTTTTTAAATTTACGTTACTGTGGGAGTTATGACATCACAAGCATGCAAATAATATTAATACCATTTCATCATTATCATTGCAGTTATGTTTGCTTACTTAGGCTTGTAAAAAAAAAGCTGGAATATCTCCAATTTGTCAAAAAAATCAGAGCTACACACAATTTTCTCCGAATTTTAGGGGTTTTTTTCTCTGATGTTTGGTTGTGCATGTGTAATAACAATTTTTAAATTTCATGTGTTCACCTTTGCAACTTTCATTGACATAGTGGCAAGAACACTGAAAAAACAGTGTTCTACAAAGTACAATCTGTAAATTTCCCTTGGCAACAATGCTAGGTCTGTAGCTAAGTTGGTTCCCCCTTAAGGTAGTTTGTTATGAATGGGCTGCAACAGTGCACTATCTTTGCTTTTCATTCACAAAATGTTTGAATACTGCTGTATTGATTAACTTCTCAAACACAGTGCATTTCATACATAAGGTACTGCATCTGTACAATGCATGATACAAGCCTTTAAAATGTGTTCAATAAAGGGCATTTTTGTGGTGATCTTTTTGGTTTTCTAGTCATCAACTCTGACTAAATAACTCCATGATGAAGAAATGCCTGACAAGGGAGCACTTACAGTCTCCGTAAATTGGAGAGATGAGCAAATGCGGTTACATCAATGTGTGAAAGCTCATTTTTGGCAAGATATCTGCAATAGAAACAAATAGTAATTTTGGTGACAGCAAAAGCAACAGTCACAAAGTGCTCAATACTGTATAAATGCTGCTTAATGCAACAATAATATTTAAGGGCCAGGACGCTTCTCTTACTTAACTGCACATTTCTAATTTATCTAAGAAAGTTTGAGGAAGGTTGTCACTCAATAGAAGATGTCTGCTAATGTAACCTGCAGCCATGTTGGTTTATTGAAATAAAAGGAAGATTTTGTATAAAAATTCCCAGAAGACTGGTGAATTCCTCCAACATGGCCACTATGACATCAAGAGAACACAATCTCTATCTTAAGATTAAATACAAGATTTTCAATGACAACCACTATAACTTATTAACATTACATAATGGGAGACTCTGCTGGGATGTGATGGAATCTAAAACAACAGCTATGCATCCTCAATACACAAGGGAAATGGTGGTATCCCTGCGGTTTCTTCTTTTTCTATCTGCACAGCATTATTTTTTGTATGAGCCAAAGTTTTCAGCTCAACAAAATGTTGATGTTGACTACAGTTTATGTGGACCAATAACCAACCAATAACCCTGGCAAACAAAAGCAAATGTAGGGAATCACAAGACACCTCAGTATAAGTACTGTATTTCAGTTTGCCCTGACAAAAGCTATGCTTTGCCACTGGCACTTGGAGCCCACTTTTGCATATATTTTTTGTCAGGGGACTTTGTATATTCTGGAGAAGTCACATTCTTCCAGCTTCAAGGCCTTAAATTTCACTGATTATAGCTTGGAAAGCATTAAATACTATCAGAAATAGGTAACTGCCATGACCATACTGCCATTTTGAAAGTCATTTGTGGCAATAAGGCAACTACAGAAAATGCTTTTCTCTTTACAAAATACATTTTTCAAGCGCACTGCATGTTTATCTATGACTTTTGGAAGGCACACAAACTAAAACCAATGCAAATTAATTATTTGTCTTTAACAGCAGCAGCCCTGAAAGAATGTGGCTCCATCCTCAGCCTGCAGACCAGGTGACAAGTCAGTTTAAAACTCTATACAAACTGTCCTTTGCAATAATGTTCCATAAGATAAACATTTAAATATTTGCATAAAAATGGGGTACCCAGTATAATAAAAAATACAACAAAATAAATAACTTACAGCTCTCCAAGAATAAGAGCTGCTCTCCAGTTCAGCCCAGGTGCTGAACTCTTTTCAATTCCACGGATACGATTGTTATTCAAATAGCTGCAATTTGAATGGACAAAAAAAGCCAAAATAAAGAAACAATTCCAGAACTCAATCTGACCATGAAAACAACATATCTTTGGCAGTGTTAGCATACTTACAGCTTTTGAAGATTTGAAAGTCCAAAGAACCATGACGTTGAAACAGATGTTAAATTATTGTTGTCCAAATACCTTTAATCGAACAAGCATTTATATTTAGATTGAGAAGTACCAAACAAGTCAACAAGATTGTTTCTCTGTGAGTCACAACCAAAACACCACATGTTTAGTTTTAAGTTCAAGTTCAAGTTTATTAAAGACTTAAAAAACATACAGAGAAAAAAGATACGCACTGCTCGCAGTTAGCAACAGCTATTTGAGGCGAGCAGTGGATTTGACGCTTAACAAATAATTTACAACGATTCAAACTTACAAAGTAAAAGGAAAAGAAAAAAAAACTTACAATAAAGTAACAGGTAAAACAAAAGAAACGAAAGTACAATGACAAAGAACTAGGACTAGATGTGTGCAGTTAATTAAAGAGACGCGATTTACGATAACAGGAAGATACGTTTGGCTCAAATGCTGGAGTTCTGTGGGTAAGAAACCAAACAGCTACCAAGCAGGACTTTGCTGTTATACATGTAGTTTTCTTACTTGTGAAAAGCAGCAAGAAATACAGTAAGGTTCTTCAATAGTGAGGGGGAGCTGCAGAGCTGGAAGTGAAAGGTAACCAGGGAATCCAGCCACTGCAGTGTACTTAATATGTTCTTTGTCTAGCAAAAGAGCCAGAAATCTGCTACAATATCCCCAGGCCCCACCCTAAAGGACAGCTCTGGGAGAATGGTGATAATTACACTGGATGTCAAGTTTCATGCTCTGACACATGATCAAATTTTTTGTTTCTTGTCATATGATGTACTAGCTTATTCACCCTCCCAGAGATTCACTGAATCACATGGTTGTCTGGCAAACTGTAGGTCTTAAGAAAGAACCAATGGTTCTTCTCTTTCTCTTTTTCATAGCTGAGCCAATCTCTGATCTATTCGCTGGTTTTGCTTGTCAATATTTAAGTGCTGTTTCATTCTTGTGTGGTAGAATAAATGTATTCAGTCTGTGAAAAGTGGTTTTATCACTAAATAGTCTAAGGGTAAAACTGTAAAGCACCGGCATTCAAATTTAAGCTGATACATTACTCTCCCCTGACACTTGTTACAAAAGGTCTGCAATAATTACATCCATGCTTGTGATTAAGTAGCATAAAAAGGCACATCATAATACAGAAGCTCTTGCAAGGTGTCTCTGTTCATTCAAGACCCTCTAAATGAGAGGAGGAGGGTTGGCGCAGTGGTGAGAGCGCTCGCCTTCCACTAATGTGTCCCGGGTTCGATTCCCGGACTCGGAGTCATAAGTGGGCTGAGTTTGTTGGTTCTCTACTCTGCTCCAAGAGGTTTTTCTCCGGGTACTCCGGTTTTCCCCTCTCCGCAAAAACCAATATTTGATTTAATTTAGAGTTTATTTGATTTACAGTCTCCTCAATTAGTAGAGCACTCGTGTTCAGCTAGAACGATTTGAGACTTAAATAAAGTTGTTATTATTATTATCTCTGCCCAATCTGCTATTATACTTACAGTTCTCTCAACTGGCTCATTTCCCAGAATGAATTTGGTAGAATTGTGCCTATTTTATTCTTTGACAGTTTTCTGCAACAAAAAAACATACATGAAAGCTTAAATCAAATATTCACAAACCAAGAACTGGGAAATAATGAATTTTAGAATGACACTACTGTGCAGGGTAACATGTTAAAGTGTTGGATTCATAGGTTAAACAAGCAGATGTACAGTACTGCTCAAATGTAAGTTACCACCTCTCGTCTCGTTTCTCGCGAGACGAGTCTCGATTCTCGCGAGAAGATTCTCGTTTCCTGAGAGACGAGTCTCGTTTCTCGCGAGAAGATTCTCGTTTCTCTCGGGAATCACTGAGGCGCTTAGTATGGAATATATTACTCGTAAGAAGCCGGTTTCGACGTAAAAGAGGTCGCTACCAAGGTGATGAAACTGACTGACGAGATGAGAAAAAAAAGGCACTCAACGGCAATTGTTGGCGAGCTTGAAAATTATTTCGATCTACCCAGTTTTATTTGGCACAATTGGATGATTCAAACTTTGTCCAAATTTACAAAAAGAGTGTTTTATCGAAGTTCTTACGATGCGCCGTTAACATTCATTTAATTTTTGACAGGGAAAAGCTTTCTCTCGGCGAGCGCTCACAAGACACATTGAGAAAGGTCTTTGAAATTTCACGGCAAGCCGGCCAGCTTTGAAAAGTAAACGATATCTCTGGTTCTATTTGGCACAATTGGATGATTTAAACACTGAAATAGTCCATATTTAGAGAAAGAGTGCTCTTTTATCGAAGTTCTTACGATGTTGTAACCATTCATTTAATTTTTGACAGGGTAAAGTTTGCTTTCGGCACACGCCGGGAACACAAAACAAATTTTGCCTACAAAAGTGATCTTTTGGAGAAGCAGTAACTGAAATCTTTGCTTTTTGGTTTTTTATTCCATTTTGGGAGTGGTCCGTAGAGGGGTCCGTCAGGGTAGTCCGTGGACCGGTCCGTAATTAGTCCGCGGACCCGGTCCGTGGTGGGGGTCCGTGGACCGGGGGTCAGTGTTTTCGGGTTACCCAAACAGATCTTTGAAATTTCACGGCATGCCGGCCAGCTTTGAAAACTATTTCGATATTCCTGGTTCTATTTTACATATGCGGATGATTCATACACTGAAATAGTCCAAATTTGCAGAAAGAAAATTTTATCGAAGTTCTTACAATCTGTCGAAACGTTTTTGTGTTCAAAAGCGTTGGGGCTTTACTTTGCGAATAAAAAGTTAACTTACATGTAGATAACGTGTTCGAAGCGTGGCTTCGCATGTGAATGCGAGAACTAAATGCGAAGTCGATCAAGGCTTCATGTTCAAAAGCGTTACGGCTTCACTTTGTGAATAAAAAGTTATTGTCGATTAAGTGTTTGAAGTGTGGCTTCGCATGCGAATACTAGAACAAAATATGAAGTCAAACGAGGCTTTGTGTTCAAAAGCGTTGTGACTTCACTTTGTGAATAAAAAGTTATTGAAGATTAAGTGTTCGAAGCGTGGCTTCGCATGTGAATGCGCGACCCAAATAATTATTAAGTCAATCGAGGCTTCAAACTATACATGAGCGTGGCGGCACCGATGTAGATATCCAGCGCAAAGTTTCATCTTTAACTCAGACGCACAGACAAAACGAATACCGATCAAGTCGATCAATACATGTAACACAAAAATTGCCCACTGAGTGCTAAAAAATATTGAACTTCAGTCGTACGTCTCCGACGCTTATGACACCAAAGAAATCAACGATATGACACATGTCCGCTCAACGATTTTCTCCACACACGACAATCCTTCCTACGAAGAACCATTAATACAGAAGCGGTACTTCCAGTGCACTCGCGAGATGAGTCTCGTTTCTCTCGAGACAGTTCTCGTTTCCTGCGAGACGAATCTCGTTTCTCGCGAGACGAGTCTCGTTTCTCGCGAGACGGTGGTAACTTACATTCGAGCGGTACTGTAACATTAAGGACGTAATTTTACTTGGAGTTATCAAGGATCTGTCTCACGACAGGATTCATAATTTTTAGCTTACAGTACATGTATGTCGCTTCGCCTTCACTTTGATCGAAACACTGACACCGACAACTGAAACCTTGAAGGCGGGAACATGTCCCACAGTTCGTTGCACTCCCACCTGTAAACAAAACTCGCAGGCGAGAAACTGAGAACTCGCTAGCGAGAAACTGAAAACTCGCTAGCAAGAAATTGAAAACTCACTAGCGAGAAACTGAAAACTCGCTAGCGAGAAATTGAAAACTCGCTAGCAAGAAACTGAAAACTTGCTAGCGAGAAACTGAAAACTTGCTAGCGAGAAATTGAAAACTCGCTGGCGAGAAATTGAAACTCGCTAGCGAGAAATTGAAAACTCGCTAGCGAGAAACTGAAAACTCGCTAGCGAGAAACTGAAAACTCGCTAGCGAGAAACTGAAAACTCGCTAGCGAGAAATGGAAAACTCGCTAGCAAGAACTGAAGCTTCCCAAACAAGACTCCACCATCACTTGACTAAATTCGCCCATACCTTTTCAAATCTCACCATTGAAGATTTGCAACTCGCCAATGTTAAAAGGCAGTTGGACTAAGATTTAAAACTCGAAGGGCTTTTGGCAGTAACGGCTTGCCATAAAAACACCTGAATGTGGCACCAGTTCAATTATTATTATGTAATGTCATCAAAATGGGCGATTCCAGAAAATATCCATACCTATACCACGGACGGCTTTTAGGATTTCCGAAGGGAAGGGGAGGTTCTTTGAACTGGAATTCTGAAGGAATGGGGGGACATTTACAATTGGAAAATATCCGAAGGCATGGGGGGGGGGGGGGGGGGGGGGTTCACGGATGGGATTTCTAGAGTAGAAAGAGTAGAGTGAGTTCCTTGAAAACACTATTGTTGTCGACTTTTGCCGTTCGTAAATAAACCACGAACATATGATCGCGGAAGCAGAAGACAAGTATCGATTGATCAGACACTTAGAAGTGAACAGTAAAACGTGGGTTTCACATTTGCCTTGATGAATTTCTTGTCAAGTGAATAAAGTCTGAAAATGTACCTTATTTACCGTGTGCAATTTCTTGATACTCCCGTCTCCCGCCCGATAAACGGCAAAAAAAACTCGCACCTGTCCCTCGCTTCCAAGGAACGCCTGTCAGATAATTTTACATTCGGACTGCCGGACGGCAATCGACCGAAAGATTTTAACAGTATTTTGAGCTATTGTAAACGCCAAAACAACACAAGAAAACAAAGAGGATGACAATTACCGTAAGTGGTGTTTTATACACACGCGGTAGGTTATTCTTGTCGCTGAAGAGTAAAGCTTGTCACCTAGCGCCGCTAGATCACAGCCTTTGGGAGGCATAAATTCATGTTTGTTTGTTCATATAAACGTTGCCAAGTCGAAAATGTACCTCCCAAAAACCCCGGAAATTCTGAACGGAGGGAGGGGGGGGTTCACGATTATGGAATTCTGAGGGCATGGGGGGTAACGCATTCTGGAATTTCTGAAGGCAAGGGGGGGTTAAAACATGGAAGCCGTCCGTGGTTGGGTATGGCTATTTTCTGGAATTGCCCAATGCTACTTAATAATTTATTATTACTGACATTTACTTTCACCCATTTAAAGATAAATTCAGTATGTGAATAATAAAATCCAACAACAAAATGGGCTCCCAATAAAACAAGAAACTCTTGCTGTTGTGTTGTGATCCATGTTAATTCATACCCTTTCTATAAACACCCTACCCCACCCTACCCCACTGTACCCTTCCCTTCCCTACCCCACCCCACTGTTCCCTTCCCTATCCTACCATACCCCCCCTCCCCTTCCCAATTTAAACCACCAACAAAACACTCTTGAGGTCCTAACTGTTTCAATATGCAGAATATCTTCTTTTAGCTATTCAGGTGTGTGTGTTTTCAGTTGCATGACAGTGAAGTTAAGTCAGAGACTATCAGCACAGAAGAGCATTTTCATTAAAGGCAGCTAAATGCACTGACCAAGCCAAACCTTTTACATAGCCATACTTTCACATAAAAAGTTAATAATAATAATAGTTCTTGATAAGCAGTCAATGTCATGTCTGATAAGAGACTGTAACCTGCCCCTTTGACACCAGGGTCAAAAACAAGGAACAAGAGAAAGTTGAAAACTATCGAGACCTTAAGGAGGCTGGAAAGGATTTTAGCTGCATGCACGCACACTATCTATGACTGAGATCCAAGCATCAGCTGAATGAAGAAAAATTACAATTAAAAAGTCATGCATGCAGCACACACTTGAAGTCAAATAATGCATCAAATCACGCAAACTGGAAATAAAATCTGTGGAAAAAATTTGTCTTTAGCTCAAAATTTTGATAGGTAAGCTATCTTGAATTTTTGCATGCATGCATCATTCACAATGGCATTTCAAATATAAAAGTTTCAGGGAAATTTATCTAGTACAATTTTCAGTGCACCATTACTTGTCAGCAGCAAATTTAATTAAATTTCATTTCATTTCATTCTTAAGGTAATTTGCTGCTGACAAGTAATGGTGAACAGTTTATGTGAATGTAAGTGGTTTCCTTCAAACCATAATTATTATGGTTCAAAAGAACAGTCTGATAAATTAGTACAGCAAACATCCTGGGAATGCAATAAATTTGACTTGCGTCCAGAAAACGAGTTTAAAACAACCAATAAAAATCTTGAAACCCCAACCTTATAAAATCTAAGAGGATTTGGTAAAATTAAGGGATTTCCATTCCACCCTTGGAAACACCTTTATAATCTTTAAATAACTATCTAAGGAATTTTGGGGTAAGGAAAAATGCATTATAAACCCCATATTCTTAAAGTCTCGTTAATTTTGGAAATCAAACTAAGGACTTACAGCACAGTTACGGTCTTGAGACTCTTCAAACGAAAGTTCACAGACTTGATGAAATTTTTTGTTAAATCCCTGTACAAACAAAAGAGAAATGAGTTCTTTTAGCTTGTGAACCTAGTAACATGTACTAAAAATAACAAGAAAAAAGTATGGGACTCATGTAATTTCCATGGCACATCATTAATTCATACATCATTATTCTTCATAAACACATGTTACAAGGTGTTAAATTTCATGACCTTGTCAACCTCAGACAATGTATGCATTCCAAATAAGATGGCATATGAAACAAGTAACATTATTGGTCAAGCAAACCATGCTTTGTTCTCACCAAAAAGCCAGAAAATTAGGTGTTTAAGATTTCTTTGCCAAGGTGATCAGACAAAAAAGCCTCCAGTAGGTACAGTCTTCCAGTTACTTTCAGTATCCAGGGGTCATGGAAGATTTTAAGTGGTCAGGAGACACGAGTCTTCCCAAATTTTCTTACTCAACAACTCAGTGTCTCAGGTCAGGGAGCTGCTTTATCTGGTTTATGACCCTGGAACCTGTACTTATCTGAAACAACCTAATAAACATAAAACTGATAATGACTCCCCTGACTTTTAAGTATTGGGTGTCGCTGTTTAGATTTTTTAATGCAAATTTGCTAGCATGATACCAACATCTTTACTTTTGCACACTATTCAACAGTACTTAGGAATTTATGGTTTAATCCCAAGATGTGATATTGAAGTCTTTTCATGATGTTTAACAATCAGCTACCATGTGGATGAAATCACAGAGAGGATGTTCCAGCAGAGCTGCTGAATGGGAGTGACTTTGAGATATTTATTACACCCAAACTGAACAGATTTAATGTTTTGTCACCTTTCATGCTTAAGCTCTCACTCTCAGTGGGATTGTTGATGTTGCAACTTTGTAAAAAAAAACTACATTGTGGAAAAAATATTATCCTTTGAAGAATACCCTGATAAAAAATTATCCAACACTCTTTTTATTAAAGTTGCTATATGTCAGTCTTCACAAAACATAAGCAGCACGAATAGAGTTAATCTTGTGGCGTTATAGAGAGCGTAACATAAGTAAAGTATGTTCAATGCATATAAAATTGGTTTTTATCTCTGCACACAGGAAATAACAAGATCATGAATTGTCATGCAAGTCATTATAAACAGCAGATGCAGATTTAAGATAAGCACATTATTAAATAAACCATCCATGGCTTTAAACAGATCTGTAGTAAGCTACTTACAATTTTCTTAATGAGGTTAAATGGCTTAATGCAGCAACTGGAATTGACTTCAATCTATTTCTACTGAGTTTCCTGGCAAGAAACAGAGACAACAACACAAGTTTTTCAAAAGTTTTCAAACATATCTTATTCTTCATCACAACACAAGTGTACATGACTTGTATAGACTAACACTGACATAATTAAACCTTTAAAGCCACAGCTGCATGAGCGATTTTTTGCTTGTGATGGGGATGCAATTTTTTGTAAATTTGTTGCGTCGCCAGCGCACACTTAAAATCGCAGGTGTAGCCATCCTCATGCAAGTGCTGCGATGGCGACAGCTAAAAAATCGCAGAAAAAAAATTGTGAGAAATTCAATGAGTTGAACTTTTTGCAACAAAATCAAACTTTGTCACTCATGTAGCCACCACTGTGCGCCAGTTACGCAACAATTTTCAGAAAAAATCACATCGCCAGCACAAGTAAAAAATCGCTTATGTAGCCGCGGCTTAAAGCAGATCCTTGACACAATGCAGTGGCTTGAGAACTAAAACAACCTTTTGCATTAATCATACTTAGAATTAATTTATTAATTTCCATATACACTGTAAACATTTAATCTAACAGGATTTTGCAAAAACCAATTTACAGGCCAGGCACTGTAAATTGACTTCGAGGAAGCTTTTAGAAGTCAGGATATTCATTTAACTGTAAGGATGTTTGTATGGCTTTATGCAAACTCAGATTTACATAAGCATGGGGCTAACTTAATCCAAAGTGGCACACTATTGAAATTCAAAGTCTGAAAGTAGATCACCTTTCAAAGGGTTTGCCAATTGACAAAATTGTGCGTAACACAACAATACCAGTTTTCCAAAGGTAAGCCTTTAAGCTGTAAGTCCTGTTGTTCATCACAAGATTGCCAAAATCTTGTATATTCAACCCACCATGGCCACCATCTTCTATTTCAATAAACTCTAGTATATGTGTACAAGGAAGAGTTGCAAGCTGTCTTTCCAGAAACACAAAACAATTTTCATGGATTTTGACATAAACACAAAATGAAAACCTTTTCAAGACAAGTGACAATGACTGTAGCCTTTTGCCATGCAGTCAAAGCGGTTGGCACTCACTGGGCTTTAAGAACATTGTACTATAGAAAAATATTATACAACATGAACTCTCTCCCCAGATGAAAAACAAGGTCAACACACCCTTTTAATCCCTTCCTTCCCATTCCGCACCACCCTCACTGAGTTTAGTGATGTTAAAAGCCCTGTGTGTCTGCCACTAATGGCTGGAAGTCCCAGACTCATTAAAAAATACTACAGTTCTTCCAAACATGCAATACATAAATGAACTCACATTGACTGGACAGAAGTCAGATTAGCAAATGCATTTCTTCCGATGGTTGAAATTCGATTGCTGTTCAAGAACCTGACAAAAGAATGTAGAAGAAAGTAAAATTACTTTTTTACTATTACAAATAAACTAACATTACTTTATCACTTTTGCTCTGCAAAAGGTGAATTTACAAGTTGTTCTTGGTAGTACATATCTACAGTACCTCCACAAGAGTTTTGACATTGGACAGCTGCCCCCCCCCCCCCAAATAATTTATTTGTCACAAAACACTGCACACATTATTATTGTACAAGGAACATGACAAGAGAGTGTATCTACTCATCTATCCAAATTTAACCACAAGGGTATTTGAATCTATTCTTGGACAATGTTGACATAAATTAAATGGCTGCTCAATGACAAACAACAACACAACAGGAATGGTTCAAAACAGACCATAGAAAATAACCAACAATAATTTCAATTTAATGCAAATTAATGTGCCAGTGAGCACAAACCAAATACAAACAAGCTGTAAAAGTAAACAGAGTTGTTTATATAATACTTAAAATAACTCTTTGCCAACTATACATTTTATGTAGACTGGGTGAAAGCACATGTCCGACTATAAAACTCCAAGTACAAGACTTGATTAAAAAAAAAAAAAACAGACAAAGACATCCACCCAAGATTAAATAGTGGTTTTATCAAGCGTTTTGGCAGTCGACCAATGAATCTAGTCAAATGTTTCTTGTTTATGCTGTCTGGTATGGCAGTCCACTGTTTTGTTGAAAAATACTCCTCCAGACTACTACTACATTGTAAAATTATCTTCCCATTTTGAACTTAAAATAAGATATCATCTATTTTCACTTGGGGCAAGCTACAGGGTGTATGATGTAACCTGCGGTCAGGTGCAAATGATTGGTTTAAACGACTCTTGAATAACTTTATAATATGAAGCATGAACTTTATGACCCACCCACAGGCTGATTGACATAGCAAGTCAATTTTTTCCACCAATAATATAATGCCACAACTTGCTCATAGTTTCAAATTCATGAGTTAAAAAATGGATGTGAGAATTATGTGAAACATGAAATTTAGACTGAAAATATAGTGAACACAGACCCTTTAGGGTTTCTATTGCTATTTAACAAAAGTATTCCTTCCCCATACTGGAAATGAAAACTTTTAAGAAGAGAGGCAGTCAAATTAAATTATCAATGTTGAAAAGAAATCAGGCAGAACCCACCCAAATGTACATCAACATGTAGTAAGGTTTGATGGCACAAAAAGAAATAATCTTATGTCAAACTTACAAATACTGTAAAGCCATTTGCTTTGTAACATTCTGAGATGGGAGATACGTGATTCTGTTGTGATGTCTGTAACAAAACAACATAAAGTCAAAGACTAAAAGGAAAATGCAAATTTCCCAAGAAATAAATGTATGTGGTAATTCATTAGACAAGTTTGTCTCTGTGGGAAAAAAGCTTGAGAATGGTATGCTTTTCCACACAAGCACAATTTTCATTTTTCATTTCCTCAATTACTGTAGAGGCTCAAACTGCTAAATTGTTACATAGAGACATGCAACCTTGTCTGTAATCTGAGAAAACACGCTGTGATTGGTTTAATTCAGTCTCTTTCCCTTACAGAAAGAACAGGAAAGTTATCTCATTTTATACCAAGAGCTGCATTAAGTGAGCATCACAGCTTTGAAAACGTCTTGTTTTGTGACTTAAGTATCCCTGCAATGCTAAAGCTGGACCTCATCTAGTTTATTAAATAGAATATATTGGAGCAGCGTAACCACTGCATACAGGAATGCAGTATGTAACCCCTGGGATGACTGTTTTAAAATAAATTTCTTTAAGTATTTTGGTTGAGAGGTGTAGCAATCGTTTCAGGGTTCCAATTTGTTTCCAGTAACCTATGCATAATTTGTCGATATGGGGTGACCAAGACAGTTTATTGTTAATTTACTTACAAAGATAAACGAATCAAGGAAGAAGGCAAAGACTGCCAAGGTGGAACCTTGGTGAGAAGATTGTTGTGAAGCCGACTGAAAGAGAAAAAACAAGTAAGCAATGCACAAATTTCTTTACCATGAACACTGCCATAAAACAAAATAATCAGAAACTCTTGCTAACACTTACAGCTCTTGTAGATTTACAAGTCTTGACAGCTTTGCCAGGTCCAGCGAACTAAGTTGGTTAAAACTGAGATCTCTAAAGTGTGAGAGAAGGAGTACCAAAAAAATTAGAATATAGTGTCCACTCACTTTGAGCAGAATCAACCAGCATTCTTACACATTCTTATGACTTTTTTGTTTTACAACATGTGTTCATTGAACATAGACATAAATGAAGGCCTCTGTTCTATCTTTCCCAATAAATCACCAACACACCCATACTTCACATCTCAAGGAAAAAACCAAAAACCCAACCATGATTCCAACTTCAAAATAATTAATTAAGTGAATAAGATTTTCTAGGCATTCTTTTGTCAAAGTACTGATCATTACTTTCTAATGGATTGTTCATTGATCAACCTTTCCCCGCTGTTAACTTGTATTGTGCCAGCATGAAGTATGACTCTTGATATTGAACAATTAAGATTATAATTATTATACTCCATACATAGGCTTATATAAAGGGCCACATTTTTATTTAGGCTTTTCCATGATCCTGCACAAAAAAACTGAGTTTTTAATGATCTTCACACAATATTAGATTGTGACAAAAAAGTAACAAGTCTGTTCATGAAATTTATAACTTACTGTGTCAGGGCAGCTAACAGCCAAGAAAATGACTAAATGGTTGTAAGTCAATTATTTCAGGTCAAACCATAAAATAGAAGATTGCATTCCTGAAGACAAACTCTTCCAAGCTAAAACATATAACACTTTCAGAACACAACACCTCAAATGACAAATTTGAATGCCATGTAAGAACAAAACAGCAGCTTCTTGTTGTTAAGAGCCAATGTCGGAATATATCGAGAATCTCAAATCAGTTCCAAAAAATCGGATTTTTGCTAATATCACCCAAACAACCCTTTGAGTGAATTATTTCGAGAAATGGTATTAAGGAATCCCCAAGCGCTTTACATTTTAAGAAATTTAGAAAAGTTCGAAAATTCGCAAAAAATACAATTTTTATTCATGAAATCAGTCTAAATTTCCAACAAATTTAAGGAAACATTACGGATGCGCAAAAGCTCCTATTAACTTCATCTTCCGCACATGTTTAGAAGACTTCCAAGGCTTCAAGACTGTGTAAAAAGATTCAGCAAAATGATTTTAATAATATAGTTTCTGGCCTTCGTTGCGTACCCTCTCCTTGCATGTCGTTTCGAATGTGAAAATAATGCCCAACTTTACCCGCCCAAAATCGATCCTGGTATTTTAGAAATTGAAAAGACAATTATACTACATAAAAGAAAGGACATTTTGTTTGTAAGATCTGACGTTTAAGCTCTGCCAATTAAAACGCCGGCGTGTAATAAAATTTTAACTGGAGCCACTCGGACGCCGTACGCAACAGAACAAATGTAAACAAAGGGAAGAAAATCACACGAAAATTATTTCTATCTCATAGAATCACATGGAATTGGCAATAATATCTTTTTCCAATAAGTCTCTCTAGCTGACAATCGAATTAAGCAATGTTTTCTGTCGAATAATCGGAAAAAAATCTGGAAAGAGCAATCGAAAGTAAAAGGTCACGCAATCGGCCGGGCCACAGTGACACCTGTTGGGTAACACACGGTTCTTTTATGTATCACTGGAAAACAGGCTTCCAAACGACTTTCAAAATTTCTCCAAGAAGCTATGAGAGCTTTTCGGAATAAAACTAAAAAATGAAGGTTATTTGATGACCCTTAATTCTACGGAATATTCTGTGTGTGCTATTTAATACGCTGCAGTCTATCAACGGAACGGAAGAGATATTTTACCCCCCGGGTGTACCCTCAAAAACAATTGTTAGTTTTCAAGCCCAAAAAGTATCAAAATACAAACGAATTAACAGGAGTCTAACCTTGATAATCAACATAGACCCAATAACTACATGCATTCCGATCCTCGTTGAAAAGCTTTCGAAGTAAGAATGGTTTTCAGCTAACATTTGCCGTACGTCCTGGATATTTACACAGTGACCACTCAGTGTTTATCGATTTTCTCGTGAGGTAAGGTTCTGCAGCTTGCTTGTATAAATTTGGCTTGTATTTCGTATAAATTGACTTTAGCGAGTTACTAGAAATTCAGTAGATGTACATCGGTAATTCTACTTGCAGTGTTAGCCACGAATGCCCTGGTCAATCTGAATGTTCGAGCGGTCCGACGCCCTCCCCCTATTCAAAATCCTGGCTGACAGACAAACAACTTGTGCCAAAGCGTCGGGGAGGAGACCAATTATGTTATCTTTAGCCTTTTCGGCTCGCTCACTTTCTTGAGTTTCTTTATAACATTTTGAATATTAATTGAAAACCAGTAAAAGCCGAACGTCTTTTGATCAGCACTGCTATAGCTTGTTTCCAAGCGTATTTTCTATTCCGATTTTAAGCCCTCTCGGCCCCTCCGTTCATTTATAAGCCCTCTTGAAACCCCTTACGAAGATGTATAAACCCAGGGCTTATAAGCGGCAGTTTATAGTATTGGATCAGTTGGCGAACAGGAAAAGTACCAGGCTCGGTACCAAAGCCACTTCTTGCACATAAGTCTGCGAGAGTGAAAGGAACGCGCAGAATAAATAGTAACTTGTCCTCCTTTATCTTGAAATAAACTGGCCAACTACAGTCGAAGCTCTACTAATGCCGGCCACCTCAGTATAAGGGTCATTTATTTTTGTCCAGGCAAACGGTCCATACAATCATTCTTAATTTAATCTCTCTACAACGGTCATCTTTCCACAACTGCAACGGTCACTAAAGCGCGTCGCTACTGCCAAAGTAAACCTCTCGACAACAGCCAGTTAATAAAGGACAGTGTGACCATAAAAAATCCCCAATTTCCATTGTAAATGGCCGTCAGGTTGACTGGAGGAACAAAGTCAGAAATGAGCTTCTCGAGGTAACTGACGAAGCGACGAAGACATCACTGCCGCGTAAGACAAAGTGTATGCAAGCTGATGTATTTACTTTTCCCTTGTTTTTTTTTATTACCGTTTTTGGTCTTTTATGTACACATATGCATCACGATTGTGTTACTTATCTATATGCTACAACCATCATCATTTTTTAAAAATAATGTCCTCACCCCTACCTCCCTATAACGGGCACCTCTCCACAACGGCAACTTCCTTCTGTCTCCAAGGTGGCCGTTGAGGAGAGGTCCGACTCTAAAGGACTATGCAATGATTATCTGGAGGGGGGGGTTCTAAGATTAATAGGGGGGGCTGAACTTAAACCAAAGCGCAGGGTAGGGGGGGTAAGATGTAATTTCTTAAACATTTGTAGGGGGGTTAGAAGTTAAACTGAGAGGTCTGATCTCAATCCATGGACTCAAGATAATGTATATTACATGTAAGCTAATCAAAATCAATTTTTGGAATCTTTTAAGAAATATTAATATTAACAGCTTCAAAACCTTGTACTAAAAATGAACAGTTTTGGGAGTATCGGAGGTTGGCGGGGGGGTTGAAAGTAATCTCCCCTCTAGACGGGGGTGGACAAGAAGTTATTTTAACTTTAATTCAGGGGGGTGCAACTTTATTTTAAGGCCTACTTTGCTAATTTTAGAACCCCCCCTCCAGATAATTATTGCACAGTCCCTAATTGTGGTTGGGTCGCCTAACAATTAGTAGTCACTGTGTAAATATCCAGGACAAACTGTAAGTGTCAGCTGAAAACAATTCTTACGTTATTGGGGCTGATTATCATTTATATCTTTAAAACCAACAACCTGTTTATGAGGGTACAATATCTCTTCCATTCCGTTGATAGCCAGCAGCGTATTAAATAGCACACACAGAATATTCCGTAGAATTAAGGGTCATCAAATAACCTTCATTTTTTAGTTTTATTCAGAAAAGCTCTCATAGCTTCTTGGAGAAATTTTGAAAGTCGTTTGGAAGCCTGTTTTCCAGTGATACATAAAAGAACCGTGCGTTACCCAACAGGTGTCACTGTGGCCCGGCCGATTGCGTGACCTTTTACTTTCGATTGCTCTTTCCAGATTTTTTTCCGATTATTCGACAGAAAACATTGCTTAATTCGATTGTCAGCTAGAGAGACTTATTGGAAAAAGATATTATTGCCAATTCCATGTGATTCTATGAGATAGAAATAATTTTCGTGTGATTTTCTTCCCTTTGTTTACATTTGTTCTGTTGCGTACGGCGTCCGAGTGGCTCCAGTTAAAATTTTATTACACGCCGGCGTTTTAATTGGCAGAGCTTAAACGTCAGATCTTACAAACAAAATGTCCTTTCTTTTATGTAGTATAATTGTCTTTTCAATTTCTAAAATACCAGGATCGATTTTGGGCGGGTAAAGTTGGGCATTATTTTCACATTCGAAACGACATGCAAGGAGAGGGTACGCAACGAAGGCCAGAAACTATATTATTAAAATCATTTTGCTGAATCTTTTTACACAGTCTTGAAGCCTTGGAAGTCTTCTAAACATGTGCGGAAGATGAAGTTAATAGGAGCTTTTGCGCATCCGTAATGTTTCCTTAAATTTGTTGGAAATTTAGACTGATTTCATGAATAAAAATTGTATTTTTTGCGAATTTTCGAACTTTTCTAAATTTCTTAAAATGTAAAGCGCTTGGGGATTCCTTAATACCATTTCTCGAAATAATTCACTCAAAGGGTTGTTTGGGTGATATTAGCAAAAATCCGATTTTTTGGAACTGATTTGAGATTCTCGATATATTCCGACATTGGCTCTTAAATAATCACATTAGAAAAACAAAGATTTTGAATAAAACAGTACATTGTTATTTGCAGACACAAACCCTTCATTAACAAAAACTGAATCTAAAATAAAAATCAAAGAATTCATTAATACTGCACAGGAAAGAAGACACAATTGACACAACATTTTACATAGGAATGTTTTCATGACAAAGGAAATTACACCCTGAAGATTCACAAGAGTCCTGCGTTCCCCCACTTAACATCAAACTGCTTTGAGTCATGCAATGAAATGTTTAACTAAGAGGATGGAATCATTGCACATGATTGACTATGAGTGGTGCAATACTTCCTTAATAAGTTGTTGGTATAATTTTACTTCTTTTCTTTCAAGGACAATTTTTCATTAAAAGCTATGCATGCATTCAAAGAATGGCACTCTTATTATTTTGGTGAAGTCCCAATGGGCACTGTGCCACACATGAAACTAGAGCATTTACTAATTAAAAACACAATATCAACGATTACGTCAATGCTGCAGTTCAAATTATCAAATTTCTACTACGATTTTCACACCAACTCAATTTCTTTTTCCCTTTTTTCTCATACTCATTATCATACAAATGTACTCTGTGGCAAAGAAAATTCAAAATCAAGCTGGTCTTAAATTAATTTCAAACCAGAAACAAACTTGAACCACAAAATCAATATACAAGTTGAATAAAATCAGTGCCAATGGCATGGTTTTAGGAACACCAGTATCCAAGCAAAGCTGGCTTAAAATAAGACACAAACATTAGCCAGAACAACAGTCCTGAAAGGTGCAGTAAACATACAAGAGCTGACACTCAAATAAAAAATTGACAATATAAGTCACATACACCAATTCAACTTAGAGGAATAATACATGTGGTACTAACAATATTTTCCAAGTTATGATTGATGCGAGTCAGCAGACTTTAAAAATGTATTACTGTTATCTAGCCAAAACGAAAAAGACAGAACTATGTTAAAGTACTGGGTCCTGACCAACAACTATGTACTTAGACAAGATAAGCAAATTTAGCTACTTGATAAACATAAATTGATTATAATATTTGGTGGAAAGTGGTTGCATGACACAGGTTGTTCATGCTCACCTAAATAACCTGGAGTATGTCTGACACCTGATAAGGCCTGATACTACTGTGAAATATGTATTGATCAACTGTGATCACGCATTCAAACAACCTTTAGACAACTAAGATATCAAAGGTACTGTTTCCAGGTCTGTATAGCAAATAAACACCGCAATCAGAAGAGATGTGGTTACAGCTAGAACCACATTTCTTTTCATGTTACCCAGCAGCAAATAAGAGAAGCTGAACACTTTGATTTTCACTGTTTGAGAAAAGGGAACAATGACGTTCACAAACACAATCGCGCAACATAAGCTTGTAAACGGAAAAAAAATGATACATTTCTAATTGGCAATAAATTTTGGAAAAAATGTTAGTGACGCTGTTAAACCTGATACAGAAACTATTTTGCTGACTTAGTAGAATAGAACAGTAGCAAAGTCTAATAATGAAAATCAATTATTTTTCACATTGCTTTGTACAATATAAAGAACTACATGTCAGAAAAATGAGGTACAGTGTATTTGCACCCCTTTTTATTTCACAGACAAGTTTTGAAAGTTGTTACTTTGAGCTGAATTATTGTGCAAAGTAACAAATTTCAAAACGGGACAATATAAATGAGAAATACAAAAAAGGGGAATAACTGGCTTGATGCCACCATAAAAAGGTGGTTGTATGTACCTCTCACTAAAGGACTATCATTTTCAAGCAATTATTTTAAACTGGTCTGGGAAAAAGAAAACAAAGAGTTTGATCAGGAGTAGGTTACAATGAAGAATTTAGTCTAGGATAGTAAACAACACTTGCAAGGAATACATTGAAATACAAAAATTTGCATTGTAAGATGTACTGCTTTAGTGATCATCAGCCAGCAACGTTAACAGTGATAAAGTTTCTGGAAAATAATGGCTGTGGAATCTTGATGCACACTTTAATGCAATAACCATTCTGGGATAAGTGATGAAATTCCTGTGCACCTTTCCACATTTCAATTCACACAGGATGCGAGTATTTCAGTGTTGTGGCAAAATGGCTGGCAGGACAATATGATTTACATATATAATTACAATAGAATATACAAGGACCGTTTACAAATAGCACTGCCTAAAACCCACGCTAAGCAAGCTTCTAAGACTGACCTCATCATGCAATGTTCAACCTGATCTGTGTATAAGAAATTTATCAGCAGGGTCTTTGATACATGTATGTCTTCTTGAATATGTTATATTGAAGGAAAAAAAATTTGGAAAACATATATGTTGAAGGTAAAAATTTTTAACCCAGGCTGATTCTCAAATCCCTTTGTCTCCCAAGCCTAATTATTCAAACTCCGGGCTAGGAGACAAAGGAAATTGATTTTCAACCTAGGTTAAAAATTTTTTACCTAAATTTAATTTTTAACTGCAGCATATATACTAAGAGAGTAAGCTATATTGGATGACTTATAATTCTTGCAATATTTCCACAACATGTTTTTGCTCATATTTCTCTATTTTGGTCTGAAAACTATCACCCTTTTGGTCCACAATGCTCATTATATACTTTTAAGCTCTCCATAACCACAGACTGAAGTGACTCAGTGAAAGGAGAAACTTAAAATAACTGCACAGCTGATCACACAAGATCTATATTTGTAGGGTTGCAAACGTGCACCAACCCAGTAAAACAGAACCATACAATGATTAGATATCCCATTAGAACTGTTAACCATTACCAATACATCTCACACTGGTGGGTCCAACTTTGGACTAGGCACAAATGCCATTGTCACTACTAAATTGTTATGTAAAACTAACATCCTTTTACACCATATTAGCTACTACAGTTGATGGTGTAGCCTTTCAGTGTTTGTGAAATATCTGATTTTCAAGGAACCAAGAGAACAGATGCATGATTTGAAGTTTTTCCTTAAATGCAATAAGAGACTAGAACCCATAACAGTTCTCTCTCTAAGGTGTGTCAATGGGTAATGGTGACTGCAGGGCCTCCAACATTGTGACAGGCAAGCTCCATGTGATAAATGGGTGATGGCAAACTGCTGTGATGGAAACATCTCAGTTCTTTGGCAGACTGGCATCATGGCCACAGAGGAAATAGCAATTAATAATTCCTCTGTGGCATAATACCAAAAAAAACCAGGCAGCCACTTAGCAAGATCATTCACTACACTGGACACAGACTAATTATTACATTGAACCTGGCTTGACTGATACCCTAAAGGTATAAACAATTTTTGACAGACAATTTTCTTAACTCTGAGCCTCAGATTTCTTGATATCAAAGCTGTTTAATATAAACATCTCTCCTAGCATATGTAATAAGAGTGTATGACTACAATATTATTTTCCATTAAAAACATATTAGTCATCTTAATGATGAATGCTATCTTCAAAGTATTTTCCTCATGCATGTAGCATTCAAATATCCCAGATACTGATCTTGAGCTTTCTGTTCACACTCATCTGATTTTCGTTTAGCAGGAGACTATCTTTTAAAGGGTATTAGAAAAAAGTCCTAAGAAAATATGTGAGCTGATTGGTTAGAAATCGTGTTTCTATAACTCGATAGAAACACAGAACTAGCGCAACCTGTTGACGTTGTTTTCCTATTTCTTGTTGCGGTGTTTTCTAATAGAAAGAGAAAATACCGGTATGTTCTCTGTGTTTCAATCGAGTTATAGAAACACTCGTAAAAGTTTGGGTGAACTAAAAAATGCTGTGGAAACACTCGCCTGCAGCTTGTGTTCCCACAACATTTCTCGTTCTCCCAAACTTCCACTCGTGTTTCTATAACTCGACAGAAACACGGTACATGTTAAATGAAGATTCCCAATGAATAAAAGTCAATGCCATCACGTGAATCTGTGAGTTCACAATCAAGGGTCCCTGATGTTAACTTCAAGTGCTTCCATGACCCAAGTTTCTGCCAAAGAACTAACCAGAAGCCCCATTTATTTGTTTTTGTGTAGTGTCTTGTTTCCATGCAATTAAAGGCTTATGATTTTGACATAAGCTCAAAACGTTCAAGATAAGTCCAAAACCTGATTACAGAATTAGAAAATAGAAATCAAAATGAAGATGGGAGCTCCGGCTACAACAGCTCAACAGTGCAAAAGGCTGACTAGAAAATGAGAAAATTGATAGCATTAAGCCCTTCCTTCCTGAAGAAAAACCACATCATGAACGTGTGGTTGAGACACCATCTTAAGGAAAAATGCTGAGCTGCATGTCATTGTGGTTATGGCTGTATGTTTATTTGTATTTCTTGCTTTGTTCTGTTTTATTTTGTCTTTTTTCAATCTTTGTAAGAGTAACTTCAAGACACCACTTTCTTTTTTTTTTTATTTCCAGGCTGGCACGCTTAGGATGCAGAGGATTAAAAAGAAAAGCTTGTTAAAGGCTTGCGTCTTCATCCACCCAAGGATTGTGAGAACACACTATCATTGTAAAGGACAATGGCTTGATACTATGATGTCCATTTGGAGTAAAAAAGTATTATGTGCATAGCAGGAATATGTTAGCTGACTACTTAACTGAGACATACACATCTAAAGGAGTATTAATTCCAAAAAAAATTCGTCAACTGCTAAGGTGCAACAATTTTAAATGTGTGTGACCAATCATTTTAGGGCAAATATCAAGCTAGTACAAATTTTGAAAGAACAATACTACGTGATCACTTGATAAAATCCTTTCCCTTTTTTCATAAAATTCACTTTCCTTCTTAGAGGTAGATAAAAGTCTACATCACATCAAATCTCATTTCTGAATCAAAACAAGACAATAAAATATACAACGAGAAAACAAATTTGTTTGGCTGTCCTATTCAACTGAATGCCAAAGACAAACACCTCAGAAATTCGACTCTTGGGTAGCACAAATGAAGTGTCTACGAAATACATTCTAGCCTCCATTACAAAAATTTCCTGTCCTCTCGTTTCTACGTGTTGCGGCTTAATTAAGAACACCTGGAATTAAAATTCCAGCCTGCCTCGTATAAAATTTCCAAAATCTCATAAAAATGATAAGTAGTCATTTTTTTTCGGGCCGCGCGAGCAGAACTAATTTCGACTTTAGTTTTCCTGAATCAGGACAGAAAAAGAATCGGAAGAAAGCTTAAAATGATAAAGATTAAAAATATTTTCCAATGCCACTCCTTTCAGCGTCACTTTAAAAAGCAAAGAGAGAATAATACACAATAGTGCGGAGTGCTTCTCGCCAATTCAACAGTGGGGGGTAAAGAACTCGCAGTTGTATTAGCATATGTTGTGTTGGCTTGCCTCGGGCTACAGAAAACCACATTTCCCTCCGTCTTAATCCTTTACCATGATAATCAATTGAACTTATATGTCTCTGTGAGATATAAAATTTACTAAAATAACTTAAGAATTGGCTTAGGCCGAAGCTTAGCAAATTTCTTGAACAATATGTGAATGCAGTTGTCATGCGAGGTATACCTACGAAATTTGAAATTCTTTTCAAACAGGAGTTTGAATAAATACAACAGCAGGGGATTAAACTGAAAAGGCAAAAATATGCAACAAAAGGAAATCAACAGAAGATTTCCTTTGACAGCAATACGAAATCCTGACACGAGAAAGTTTGAAATCGATGTAGGATTTAGCTTCCACAGCCAAACACTTTGACTACGAGTTCAATTGTCAAACTAAAATTGAACACAGAAAAAAGAACAATACAGAACCAATGAATAGCGCTCTTACGCCATACAACAACAATGGAAAGCAGAAAAACACAAAGGATAATTTAATAAATTTGTTTCAGGCGAAATAAGCTTAATTGTGCGCTCGTCAAGTTCTGTTTCTTTCAAAGTCACCAAATTCAACAGAGCTGCAAGCTTTTGTAAAACGATCTATCATGCGAAAAATGGAACTGAGGTTTTCGTCTGAACAACACTCTGACCCCTCTATACGACTGAAAGGTTTCAGGCCATAAATTGAACACTATGATGGCATTGCATTGCCAGAAAAAACTTAACCGTTGTATTCAGTTCGAGTTTAATGTTTAAGATCGTTAATGATGAAAGACCCCTGGCCAAAACGTAAAAGTAAAACGACTGCTACGTTGGAAAACTGCTAAAAGTGAGTTACAAAATGGGAAATGACGATAGGCAACCTTTTTTTCGTTGTATACATAATTCGGTAGTGGTGTGCTTATGTCAATATACGGTGATCGTAATGCAAACAACGCTCAAATGATTTCTTCCTCGCTTTGCGTCTAAAATAAACTCCTTGGAGAGTGCGAAACCGTAATTTATTTTACACCGAGAGAAATATCGAATTCACAGTTTATTAAGGACCGGGTTATTTGTTTAGCGAAGAAACGATAACTAAAGAACAAAATGCGCGGGCTGACACATCGGTCGAAAGAGTGAAATCGTGATTCGTTCACAATATGTCTTGTTTACTCTGCTTGAATACTTTGAATACTGGTGAAAAAATCCATTTCACCTCTAAAAAACCACAACTAAACTTCCTCAATGAAATATCATCGCATTTCGAATTTACGAACAGCTCAAGTTTATCAAATCTAACAGAAAACTTGTCGCATAATGATATGACATCTGTAAAACTTGACGTGTTGAATTTCGCTGGAAGATGTATTCCAATTCTTGAATTCTTCTCAAGGTTTTTAGACATACCGAAACTCCTTGCGGCAACAAAATAAAGCGTCGTTTTTTACTGATGTTTTCGTGATTTGGATTGTTACACAAGAGCGGCAAGCACGCTCTTCTCTTATAGACACAAGCTTGTTGTGCAGTTGTAAGGTGACACCAGAACAACTCAACTCAAAAACTGCCATTCGTAAATAACTATTCACCTTAGATAAAGGGTTCCCTGAAATATCTTATCAAAACCGATAAACACAAGATCTCAACAGAAAAGTTCGTTAGGAGCGACTTAAGGGATTTTAAATCTTCAAAAAGCGGCGCAATAGCGACAACAACACTAAAAGTACCAAGAAAGCAATAAAAATTATACTCACAGCACCGTAGTACCCTGTGGAATCCCCACAGGTATTGAGCTTAAACTACGATTTTTGCAGTCCACTCTTGTCCCAGAACAAATGCAAGTCTTGGCAAAAACACATGTTCGCCTGTTTTCATCTTGTGCGAGCGATGCTCTGCATAAAGCCAAACATATTGCAACCAAAGCACTCGCAATATACACGGACGCCATATTTGATTGAAATCCGCAGCTCTTTCACAGGTCCCTCCACTCGGAAAGCATTCCTCCCACACAGCACAAACCCTTTCTCAGTACCATGCACCGTGAGTTGAAAGCTTTCTTTGCTTAGTGGGGTGTCGGTGTTATAGAATGGCGTTTTCACGCAAAGTTTTCATAAAAGCCTCAAAGAGGAAACCATCAAACTCGGTTCGATTGAAATTCAATGCCAATTTCACGACATGAAACTGACCACCCACGAACGTCAGCACAACAATAGTGTGCCGTCTGATTGGTCAACTGTCACGAAATGTCGTAAAATAACAAGGCCGTGAGCCGCGGGATATAACCCAAATAAAATTTGCCGTATTTCGCTCTGATTCATCCACGAGGCTTGGATTTCAGGCTTCCAGAGAGGTGATTGACAGGCGAAGAATTGAGATGAAATGAGACGTGTAAAACGAGCCAATTGAATGCGCATATGGTAATTTCATTTGCTTGTGCAAACAGCTGCTATCGACTTTACACGCAATCGGAGCACGCGCGGAGATGGAAAAGATAAACGCCTCGAGCCCAATCTCACTTAGCGAGCACTCTAATTTTACGCGTATTGAGGCTTCTTTGTACACTTTAGATTGCTCTTCCATACCGGGCAAATAAGGACACTGGAAAGAGTAGCAAGCGTGCCTTTCCGGCTACCAATAATACACAAATGAGATTTCACAAAGAACTTTACATAATTACAGACCCATCTATCAAATGGACCGCCTGCGATCCACTTGAATAAACAAATTCCTTTCTCGCAAGGCTGAGACGAAAAAGCTTTAAATCAACTGTAAAATGGTCCCTGATCAGAAGGAAAAAAACATGCAACGAGTCACATTTTAATGAATTTTCGTTGTCATTAAACTGGCGGTTTTGTTCTTGCAGAACAAGATCTTGTACCAATCACGCGCTGAACCACTCTGTCAAACTGCTCGCTTGAATTGTTGCGATTGGGAACTTTTTTTTTCATTGATGGTTATCGTATTTAGGGTGACAGAAGTATTTTGAATAGTTTGATTAAAACCCATCGAAGGTCATCCAACGCTATCGTAAAACTTTCCATCTCCAAGAAAAACAACCGGTAAATCCGTCAGTGATAAAAAAACAAAACCTCCTAAAAGTGTCATCTTTAATTTTTAACATTGCGGTAAATTTCTATCGCCGCTTATTTTTGAAAACGAAATAGCTTTTAACAGTTTGGAATCTCTCAGGTATTTTGTCTAGGATGTCCCGTAAACACAATAGGTGGTGATGATCGGGGAAATTTACGGTTCTTTTACGGTACCCGACATTGCGGCTAGGGCAAGTACAATACACACTTGAAAAACACGCACGGAAAATGATTTAATTTTCACACAATCTCTTCAACACTTCAGAGGATGTAAACGTTTTTAATATTTCAACAAAAAGGTAATTGACTCGATAAAGGAGATAGAAATCGAGATGTGAATGGCAAAACGGCGTAATAATGTGAATGAACTTTGTTTGGGTGCATAAGGTCGTCACTGGCCTGCGGGATTTGCGGATGGTTTATCCGATGACATTTTTGAATACGATGTTGTGCCAACAACGATGCCGTATGACGTTACCACTAAACGTCAAATCAAGCAAAACACAAAGCAAGACTTCGAAGGATTTTTATGCCACAATAACAACAGCCTTAGTTACAGCATAACCAAGAAAAACCTGGGCTGGAAAGTTTCCGGTTCTTTATGATATCACGCCAACCGTATCAGGTTAAGCCACAACAAATATTGGAGCAGTGGCATTCTACGCCATTTCAAAGGGCATTGTTGCAATTCTTTCCTTTTAAACTGCAAATGGAATGTTATGTTTTAACGTTACCCAAAACCGATTATGACAATGTCTCGGCTTTTTTTGGCCTTTTACAATCTCACACAGTAAACCCTGGGAAACAAAGGGGTGATGACTTTTGCAAACCCTTCAGAGTTAATGACGTAAGTGATGTTCAAAATCGCCTGAAATACGAGGAATACCGATATTTGGGGGTTGTGCTTTCCAATATATTTATGCTTGAGGGTTTTACTCTTCCAGCAAAATTGTATTGACTTTCGTCACTTCGTTTTGCGAAATGGAAAAGTTATCAAGTTCGCCTCACTAAATTTCTGTTAGAACCCGGTGAACGTTAGAAACCTACCAATTCCGGATGACATGGACAGCAATATCGCTGTGACGTTGTTACAGCAAATCTTTCAGGACCTATCACCTTGGTTTTTGCAAAGTGACCTTTGGTTTAGATCCCGTAATTACAAAGCAAGTATTACTAGTTTATTGAATTAGGTTTGGTTTAATTGTTAATTTAAAAAAATACTCGAATTGTTTTTAGAGCGACATTTCCAAAAATACCTGTACTTTAATAAGAGAGCAAGGGTTGTTGGTTACAATATAAGAGGAATTACAATCTTTGTAGAATATTCATCGCTGTAATATTGTTTGAACAGTTTGCTAACAGAGCACTAATTGCTTTTAAAGCGTACGATATGTGAAACTAGGTATTGGATGGACAACAGTTGCGCTGAACGAGATAGCAGTCAAAGAACCGTGTAAAAAGTTACATCAATTATTAAGTGTAAGATCGATGCACATTATACAGTCAGTAGAAATCGATTGTAAATTCCACACCAAGATATCCGGCAACCAGGATTCTAGTTCAAAGTTTAAGTCACGCGTTCCATGCCCTAAACAGTGAAATCAAATGAAACTATTTATTTGTTTTCGAGAATGACTAAGCGCCTGATTTACAATGCGTTCTATGCATGTGGAAATTACGTTTTCGAAGTCGGAACCTTTTTCCTATTGTTCAGCATGAACAGGAAATTCCGGAAAGTAATGGAGATATGGAGGAAATAATTTCGAGTATCTTGAAGTTGAAAGGATATAAAATATTATTGCGTGGTTAGCGCCGGTTAATTGAGTGGGCGGATCTGCTGTCAGTTATAACTAATATGAAGGAAGAGATAAATTGGTTTTATCAGATGTGGATTACTTGTTCAAGGGAACCACAGGTCACCCAAACTCAGGTAGGGTCTCTTATGACCGTTGAACCGTTTCGTACATTGGAATGAAAATACAGTCGAACCGCTCCATAACGGCCACGTTGGAGACAGAGGAAAAGTGGCTGTTGTAGAGAGGTGGCCGTTCAGGGAGGTAGGAGTGTAATAAGACATTTGTTTGTTTTGGCGTGTGGACATTTTTATTTTAAAAAAAGATGCTGATTGTAGCATGTAAAAAAGAACAATCAAAGTACATATCAATAAAACAGAAAGCAATAATTAATGTTCAAAAGAAAAAATGTCAACAAAACAAAACAAGGTAAAAGTAAGTACAGCAGTTTTCATCAGCTTCGTCTTACAGCAGTGATGACTTGATCGTCGCTTCGGCGGGTACCTCGAGTAGCTTATTTCTGACTTCGTTCCTCTAGTCAACATGATCTTTTACAATGAAAAATGGGGGGTTTGTTTTCACTGTCGTCTGTGTAGTTGATTAACTGGCCGTTGTCGAGGGGACGCGACTTCATTTAGTCGCCGCTAGCTTTGTGGAGAGTTGATCGTTGTTGAGAGATTAAAATAAAGGTGATTGTATGGACCGTCCGCTGGGACAAAAATAAATGGCCGCATATGGCTTTTGATGGCCGTTAATACAGAGGTGGTCGTTAGTAGAGGTTCGAAAGCACAAGAAATAAATGCAGTCAAAAGGTATCTCCTGCCATATATAAATTTCTCTTTGTTGTGCCCCTATACAGAGAGGACAGTAGTGAAATGGAATCTAAGCGGCAACGCCCTGAACGAGACTAACACGTGACAAGTAGCTTCTGGGATCCACAGGTGCAAAAGTCAGCACCACTTGATTTGTCAGGAAATTAGCTGATTGTACTGCTCCACAGGACTCAAACGATTGGTCAAATCCAGTGACCTGATTCGACAGGAAAGCCGATGAATTTATTGGTGAAAGTTTTCATTCGGATGATCACACCTTAGAACGCCACTCCTTACTGGGGGTGAGAACTCTAACAAACGTTCTTTGAGCAACACTATGTGTGACTTTGAGTACTTTGAGTCCCGGAAATCTTGTAAGATCCTCCCGATTTTTTGGCTTATCCCAGAACTACGTCATATTACTCAGATCCCCAAATCTCCAGTGAGCCCCGGAAAAATTCTGTTTTTCTCCCCAAGCAGGGCTTGTTGGAGTTGTCACTCCCGGAACTCCTTGATGATCACCAATTGAGATTCGCTTCGTATAAACACCGGATGAATGTTGGAAGAAAATATGGTGGAGTTGAATGGGGTATGAGTTTAAGGGCAGACTCAGTACGGTAGCCCTCAGGTTAATAAAACCGGTGAAAACGCAACTATGTCATATTAGGAGCTGGTTATGTTTTTTTAGGTAACATGGAACAGGGTATTGAGCTCGGGGAAATACATTGGATTCTCTTTATACCAAAGTGCCCGAGGTCTGGTAAAATTAACGGATAGAACGCGAGTTCCTTGTCTGAAATGTACGTAACTACGTTATAACGACGTTATGGTTATACCACCAAAATTTTCTTTGTATCAGAATTTGGTTAATAAGTTTTTTCATCTTAGAAATTAAACAAAGAGGATAAAGAAGCGTCTGTCAATGTCGATACTCTCTGAATAAACAGAATTGTCACCTGTTGATCTCTTTTGCTTTCAGCTTAGTTTTAAGTTTTGGCCTATGGAACACGTTCGTTGTAATGGCAGTTTCGTTATATGGTGTTTGTTATCAGGGGAGGGTGCTCCATTCCATACATATTATTTCGAACTTGGATTTCTTTATATCGGGATTCCATCAGCTGCACGAGGAAAGTGTGACTATTACTCTTCATATCATGCCATAAGAAATGCAGCCAATCCGAATACAGAAAAGCCGTTGTATGTTTTTGGGTAGTCTACTGAACCTTCCCACCATGCAACGCATTGATCGTGTACGGCTATGTATGTACCATGACATGGTATAAATCTTGCTTGCGATAGTAGCACCATGGGATATCGCACATGTCACTTACATATTCTTTGCATAAACACTCATTTAAAGGCTTGCGTGTATAGAAAGAAAACACGTATGACTCGTGGGATATTCCATGGTATACTACCAGTCGAAAGCATTGCATTGTTCGGAGGAATACCGATGAATATATAATGAATTTTCTGCATTTTGAATGGCTATATTTTATATATAACACGGCACAAATACTTTCCCAGTTTTTTATCTGAAAATCCCTCCAAAAATCTGTCCCCCCTAGCTCTTGAAAATATTAGAAAATGGAAACACCGCTGCAAACTTGAATTGCAGTCACCAACAAGTATACAACAGGCACGAAAACGGATGAAATTATAAATAATTGTCATTTAGTTGGAATAGGCCACGTCCGAATTACCTCAGGCCTTTTTTCAAAGCTAGTCTTGGTGCTTATCCTTTCGTATGCAAATCAATTTTCATTCACACGCAGATTAAACTCATTTTCATGTGAATTAAAATTGATTTGTCAAGAGAAAATGAGGGGACAGAGAGGGAGGCTCCCGGTCCAGCCCTTGAGATATGTCATGAGCGGAAGTCTGTCTTCCGAGACGTCCGCATGCAATGAATATAAATATTCATCAGCCTTCCCCGTGAGTCACCACTTTCTCCTTTCACTAGAAACCTGAGAGCGAGGCAAGACTGCATGCAGACGTCTCGGAAGACAGACTTCCGCTCGTCTAAAAATAACTTTCGTGGGCATGACATATCCCGGCCAACGCCCTGAGCCTCCCTCTCTGTCCCCTCATTTTCTCTTGATTTGTGTATGAAAGGATGAGCATCTAGACTCGCTTTGAAAAAGAGGCTTAAGGTAATTCGGAAATGGCCTATTGCGTCATGTGTCAATGTTTCGTACTGGCTTTTGGGTTTTGCCTCGAAAATTTTTCTAAAATAATTACTTGGAATAATTCACAGTGAAGGAAGATTTTTTGAGTCAACTAGTCGATCCCCCTCCCCCCTGTCCCCTGCTATGTACGGCCCTGTTATGACTTGCTTCAGGAGCCCATTACTAGTGATGGGCTCCTGTTTAACTAGCAAAAAAGAAACAAATTTTGCGCACGTTCCCGCTTAATATTTTGTTCAAAGTGCTTGGAGCAATGCACTGTAGACGTTACGTGTTGTATGCCGGCGATAAAACGCAATAAATGTTGACGATTTGAATTTTGTTGGCAAATTCTTCGTACCCATACTACGCATTGGCTAATTTGCGGGAAATTTCCCAGGGTGGCCTTGACAAAACAGAGACAATACCGAACCACGAGACGAAAAGGATGAGCACACGCGATTTAATTTCTTTACATTTTGGTATCCAGCCCGCGGTATCTTAAGTCTTGACTAAAGTGTGTGAGATGATTATATTTTCCTTGGGCGGAGGGTGATGAAATGGCCTGTTCCAATTACATTCTTATGGCGGGGGGAAAGTTGGGACGTTATTTTTGTGAGTGAGACTGATGTACCGGCAAAGTACTACGAGATCACAAAGACCTGTATTTCAGTTGAATATCTTCAGAGATAACGTCTGCTGAAAGGAAGCACCAGTGTTGAAGCATTTCTCAGAGGATTTCATACTTTCACTTTTAATTGTATACCCTCAAAAACAAAATAAATAGATAAAGGGATAAAGTTTAAAAGTTTATTCCCTACTAGGATACATTCTTGAACAACTAACAGTTGTTTCAAGACTTAGTTGATTAACAGTGAGTGAGAGATTAAAATTCAATCCCACTGTCCTACAACTTGACGTATTTTATAGGAATCATTTATTTTGTTAGCTTATTCAGTTGTATCTTTACTTCATACTATTCCTTAGTTTCTTATCGTTCTTCCATGTGATACGTCGGTTTGAGTTCTAAGTGATGACACCCAAAATTTTGACATACATGTGGTTTTTGTTTTAGTTGAGCAAAAATTGCAAGAAAACAGCTGTAATGTGAATAAATCAGTCGAGGATTTCCATTGCTATTTCATGTGGGTGTCAAATGCCTCGGTCACGTGACACCCATTGTTCCCCTTAATTAGTGAAATATCGTTTGTATAATGAGCATTATCGGAGCATTTTAGTGACTTTTTTGGACGAGATCGAACATTTTAGTCGGAAAAATGGAGCATTAAGGTGGAGCATTTTAGTGGGGAAACAAAAGCACAATGTACAAAAGCCTACTCAGCTCCCTCCCCTCAGTTAAGCCTTTCCCGATTGCGCTGAGCACCTTTTGAACACTTTTTTGAGTTTGGAGCACTATAGTTTGCATTTTGAGTACACTTAGGGCCCGATTACATGGCGAATTTCAGCCCGGGCTGAAATTTTGTTGCGATTACATGACGAGCTTCCTACTAGTAGCAGCCATCTTGTTTCCTGGAAAACAAAATCACCGCGCATGTCCAAGCTCACTATTCAGCCCGGGCTGAAATTCCGTTTCGATTATATGAGATTTTTTCAGATTTTCTGGCCCGTTTGCCCGGAAAATCCTAGCCCGGTTTGAGCAAACCGGGCTAGGATTTTCAGCCCGGGCTGAATTGCGCCCCGGGCTGAATCACTCTCCATGTAATCGACAATTTGATTTTAAGAGGATTTGTTTCAGTAGCCGGGCTGAAATTCGCCATGTAATCGGGCCCTTAAGCACTTTTTCGCACTTTGGGAAACATTTGAACAATATTTCACATTTCGAGCAAATTTCGAGCAACATATGTCTTCTAAAACATTTTAAAGCAAAACCTGTGTGTCGCTCGCAACGAGAATCGTGTTCCAGGTCATAAATTTAAATAACTAAGGATGTTGTCAAGAATAAAAGACCGTTGTCATGGAAAGGCAAGTGGACTTATCCTTGCTGAACGTGAGAACAGAAGTTTCTGATTAGCTGATGTATCAGGCCCGGCCAGGGGGAGTAGTGGGATACCAATATACCCGCTATCCCCCCCCCCCTAAGATACCAATGTATATATACCTAAAATTATTTTGAAACGATACTAAATACCTGAAAATGAATAAGTAAAATCTTAATCTGAATATCTAAAACACAGGAAAAACTAAATAATTTATACCCGAATTTTGACTAAAAAAAACCATATACCTGAATTAACACGGCCCGGGATACCCAAAACCCCTGGCCGGGCCTGATGTATCATGTGTGTGTCATCTCAAATTTAGATTGTTAATTACTTCAATAAAAATTGACATATCTACGAAAAGCTTAGAGGTAACTGTTCACAACCATGTTTTAGCACTTTTCGAGCACTATTTTGAGATTTTGAACACTTTTTGAGCACTTTTTAGCCATTTTTGCCAGCAGTTTTTTAGTATTTTACGAGCGCAATCGGGAAAGACTGAGGGCCTCAGTTGAACAGGTTGGAGCGGCTCCCGCGCTAAAAATTGCTCCGCGGGCCCAGTAGAATCGATATGCCAGGTGAAGATTCAAGGTATTCGTCAGTGAGTTAAAAGATATCTATTCGAAATAATGATTAAGCTTGTCCAAGAAAATTTCCTTTGTGATACAAGCGTTATATCTACTTTTTCCCACCAGCTTTGTGATCCCGTTGGTCCAGATTGTGTAAAATCGTACACAAGTAGGACAACTTCATAGAGGTATTTCTAGACTGTATTGACTGAATTTAGAGATAACTCGATAACAAGACTTCCTTTCTCACAAATCTCACAAGACAACATTCTCAGAAAGCTACTAGTACAAGTCAGTCAACGTGCAGTTCGTAGGGGGGGTGTCACGTGAAAACTCACGTGACAGTTGGATTCAGTTTTCGACACAGATGTATACTGACATTTCTTCTGTAATATATTTTCAATGATTTGTAACTCTTTCTTGTTACGGTTAGAAAAGAGCAAGAGCAAGGCTGTCATTAAGGGCCGGGGGTTGTATTTTGAGGTATATCCCAGGACTGATTGAAGTCTAAAATCATGTCAATGTGCACGACCAAATTCAATTCAAAGTGGACAAACTTTACATCAATTACTGATATTTGTGCAAGATAAGGAAGGTTTCCTCCGCTATACTGCACCAGCAGATATTTTTTCTTTGTCTGACGTTAAATCTTAGTGCCAGTACAATTGCACCAAATAAACTGTTAATCGGCCTTTAACAAAATCCAGATCGGATCGGACCGCATCGGATTGACAAAACTGGTATAAGGTCGGATCGGATCGGCCTGGAAAAACCCGGACGGAATAAACGAAAGTCGGATCATGGTAACCTTTAAAACGTGTTCTGGTTGAAAATATTTTAAGAAACACAAGCTTTCGACTTCCTAAACTACAGTCTTCAAAGGGTGAAATGACAAAAAAGGAGCTTAGAATCCTCATAAAGTAGTGTAATAAAAAGAATGCAAAAGAATCGAATTATGGAAATAAACCGTTAAAATTCGTCCTGTGCGGAGACGATTCATGTAAGAAAAGTTCGTATTGGGGATAGTCATGGTGTGCCAAGATTCCAAAAACTTTTCAATGCGATGACTGCCTTTGTCGATAATAGAGGCGTTACTAAATTCAATGGTCACGAGACTATGCATCATTTCCAAAGGCTTCAACAAGACGTTCAGGACCATCGCCGGGGTTAGATTTACAATTTAACAACTTGAAATTCCTAACGCAGATTTTTCATGGAGTTACATCGGTGAAACCGGTAGATCACTTGTTGCAGTGAACAGAGAACATAAGGAATATAAGGCCAAAGGCTCCAGAATTGGATAAATATTTTTAGCCTCATAAATGTTTCTATGATCCGACTTTCGTTGATCCGGTTCGGGTTTTGCCAGTCCGATCCGATCCGATTCGATCCAGGCGTGCGTTTCTCGAAACCCATGACACATTTCGGGCCAATTTTCGTACGTATCTTAAAAGCGAAGACGTTTTCAGGCATGAAATTGCAACAAATATCTCAGTTTAGTATCTTGAAATCATGGTAAAAGAAGAACTTTGCGGAATAAGCGGATCACAGTTTTAGAAATCGCTTTTCGGGCCCGAAAAGTTTTCGGGACTTTCGAGAAACGGGCCGCAGGTTTTGTCGACAGTCCTGTTAGTCACACAACGGGGACAGAAAAGCCTCCCCAGACCCGTCTTCTCATGTTTTCAACAACAAAACAACGACAATAACAATGGCATGAGGTCCGCATAAGCTTCTCATGTTACCCTAACTGTCTGTGAATAACTATGGAACATTAAGGAGGGTTTTTTTCCATTATATCAGCAAATACATTTTGTTTGTCCTAAGGGTCCCCTCTACTTTTTTCGTGAAACGTGATTGGTACTATTTTTTTCTCGTGAAACGTGATTTAGGTTTTTTATTTATTCGTGATTCGTGATTGCCCATATCAACACCATTTTTACGTGCGCGTGAAAGCGGTTTTTGAATTAAGCGTGACATGATAATGAAGACTTGAATTAAAGTTATTAAACGTGATTGGTGAACGACCTTGTTTTGCGTTGATCTAAAGTTATTTTTTGAATGAGAGCATGAACACGGGATAACGGGAAAGGTGTATGACAGAGAACCGTTTGACAGGAAATCACGAAATACGAGCAAAAAAAAAAACTGTGACAACGAGATTACAAGAAAAACGAGCTACCTTTGGAGCGTAAACAGTTTAAACAGGTTACTCGACGTGGAGCATTAATCTGTGAATCTACTTTTGAATCTAACGTAAAATGTGAATCACTTGATTTCTACCTGAACGTTAACGAATTTTGGGAATTATCCGTGACGCGTGAATAGTCTCAATATTTTTACGTGAATGCATTTGTCTTTATCCATGCTAACAGTGATGCTAAATCCCAATGCCTGTGTTCAATTGCACCGAATAAAATGTAAGCAGCAGACGTCAACTCTTCCCAAATTTCAGCTCTGTTAAACGGTTTAGTGAGCATGTCTAGTGACCTTGATATGTTATGTGCGCTGTTTGATTCAGAGCTAATATAATAGAAGATAAAGGCAATTAGTATCACCCAACCAGTGGACTGATGCATTTGCATTTGCTAACATTATTATTGCCTTTTCTGTCCGAATAGTTGGGTGATACAAAAACAATTAGTTAAGCAGTTACTCCCCAAAAATCCAGAATGCATTGCAAACTTTATAACCCGACAGTTGGTGCGACACACCACAGGTATCCCACACAAAGACATTTCAAGCGCAGGTTTCGAAATTCGCGAAATATCAGCCGTTTTACATCAAGCCGTTTTCCACTGTAACGTTAGCGAAACACGCTGCGAGATTGTTGGAGTCTTAATTTATTCCGGATGTTTCAACTCAATATTCAAATTCTTTAGCAGCGAACGAAGTTCCCCCCAGGTTTCAAAAATGGCCGACTTAGAAGCCGAGGTTGAACAATTTATCGGCGAGGATGATGACTTTCACGCAAGGAACAAAGACAAACCTCTGTTCAACATGCTTACGAGGAAAAACCTTGCCATGTATTTACAATTTGTGTTCTTTGGGATTGGTTCCGTACTTCCTATCTTTGTTATTTTCGCCGCTGTGGATTATTTCGACGACATCTTCCCCCACAAGCAACCGGAGTTCGCTTTAAACGCTATTTACAATCCATTGTTGTTCTGCGGTTGTTTTGTGAATCTGGTTTGGGGCCGAGCTGCGAGCTTCAAATGGAGAATTGTTAGTGGATTTTTAGTGATGGCCGTGTGTATGATAGGGTTTATAGTTCTGGATCAACTGGAACTTTGTGGTTCGACCTGCCTCAAGAGTCATTTCTGGTCCGTGCTATTTGTGGCGGGTGTTCTTGGCCTGGCAGATGCAGTGTGTCAGTCCACTTTGTTTGGTTTAACCACTCATGCTTTGCCGCCGTTATACACTCAAGGTCTGATGGTAAGACAATAATTACATGTACATAAATTTGACGTTATTTTTCTCTTCAATATACTGAATAGTTATGACAAGTACTGTGTTTTAATAATGGCTGTGTCTAAATGGCCGGCAGCCGGTCAAGGTTGTAAAAACACTAAATGGCCGGCAGTCCGATATTTCCTTGACAAATTCAGAAAAACTGAGGAATTTATGATACTTTCAACAAAAGACGACATTTACAGACTTAACTATCGAAGTAACCGTTAAGAAAGCGATGCAGTTTTATTAATATAAACTATTTAACTACAAATCGTCTAAATGACCGGCAGCCGGTCAAAATCTTCAAGCCTAATAACAAACGTCCATATTCCTTGACTCCTAGCCCTAATCCCTAACCTAAAATACACTAAATCTCCCCAAAGTACCAAGTCTAAGGAAAACAAAGCCCTTGAAAGGGAGCCCGAATCGGACTGCCGGCCATTTAGTGTTTTTACAACCTTGACCGGCTGCCGGCCATTTAGACACTTTGTTTAATAATATGTGGTCCAGTTACAGCAATGTATATTTGTTCTTGCTTTTCTTGTTCGATTCTTATGCTTTTAAGTACAGGAGATGACAGCCCTAACTAATGTTGTTTGAGCAATGCTATGAGTAACTTTGTTTCTTCCATTAAAGTTGGAAGATCCTCCCAATTTTTGGGTGACATTCCTGTACATATGTCAAACTTTGCTTTATTTCCTGCAATATCTCAGAAAAATTTCCTGAAAAATTCCCTAGTCTCCTGTTTTCTGGCAAAATCTCCAGTTTACCAGAAGAATTTTGTTTTTCTCTCAAAACAGGCTTGTTAGAGTGGTCAACCCCCATTTTAATTAACTGTAACAAGTCAGTGGTACCTGTGAGAACTCCAGTGTTGTGTTAAGGTGGCCGAACACAGTTTTCAAGTGCCTATGCCTAATACACCATCACTTTAAAACTATTTATGCTTTGGCGCCCATTTTTTGCAAGAGCCAAGTTTAACTACGGAAGTATTTATTCTCGCATTTTGGCCAGGGTGTGTGCTGTTGCCATGGCAACAGGGCTGGTTAAAAACAAGGCTAAAAAAATAGTTTTTGTTTATTTAAAAAAAGTTCAGTCGTTTGATTGTTTTCATCGTTTGCCCACTACGAATTAACATTAAATCCCGTCTGTCAACACTGTTCTAATAAAATTTTGACATAGGCGATTTTCGTAATTCGCCGTAAATCGTTTTCTGTATTATTAAAAATTCCCTGTGTCAAATTCCTATTTTTCTTGATAGATCATTCACGTGGTTGATAAACTATTTTCTTGCCAAATTTCTTGAAATTCTAATGACTGGATTGTTAGAAATCGGCAAGTTTGTGCAAAAGCAATCGGTCTCAATTTTTGTAGCAACTGCGCATACGCTGCATTTAACTGGGTTCTTTCGATTCGGAAAATCCGAGAATTGCTGGGTACTTTGCATCGTTACCTTTTCTAACATACCTTTGTTATAAAAGACTAAAGCTATCAGTGCACTGCGGTCAATTGTGAAGAAAATAGCAAAGATAGAGCGGGCATTGAGCAAATAAAATGATTGCTGTATCAACAGCATGTTTGTTTTTGCAATCCTTGTGTGCGCGCTGAATCGCATCAGCAAGAGCGCGCGCGAAAAACTGTGTTCGGCCACCTTAAGGCCCTGGCAAATGAGGACACATTGTTGCTCATGATGTTTCTTAGGCGTGCAAACATGCGGGACACAAATGTTTCCATGTTGCGCAAACTGGGTAACATTTGTGTCTGCAACAAATGTTGCGCACGCGGGTAAATGGGGAAACAGTTGTGTCGACAGCAATGTGTCCGCAACAATGTGTCCTCGTTTGCCAGGGCCTTTAGAGCGGCTACACATAATTATAGTTTAGATGAGCTGATATTAATCAACTTAAGTGTCGTGGCCAGCTGAGCTGTCTCAACATTGTTTGGGGGAGAGGGGGGCAAGTTAAGAAATGAATGAAACTGGTTATTTAACGGAGTTACAATACGGTGATTGATTGAAATGACTGCTATCTTGGATTTCGTACTTTTTTGACAAGTGTGCCAAGTACTTATGACCTGCATTGTAGATTTGCTCACATTTGTGGTCTTTCACACTATTCTAATACACATTACGCCATGGCATTAGGGTGACCCCCAGGGACATACATGTGCTTGTATTGCTCATGGTTGTCAGCAACTGTTAAATTTGGGACAGGGGTATTGGGTCTATTTTGTTTACTTGCCCTTAGAATATTTGTAATGAGCTGCATGATCTGGAACAGATTTGTTAGAGGTTTTTGTCTTTCAAACCTCATAATAATTTATCAAAATGCCTGGAAAGCAGCAGGCGAGAAACAACAACTTTTTGGATTTTTCAAATTGTTTTGACAGTACTTCTGCCATCTTTGGCCTAAAGTACAATGTACAAAGTTGAATTTACGATATGTTCCTTGATTAGAAATGATTCTGCTCCATGTGGATGTTTTCTTTATAACTGAGGTCTTTATTTTGAATTTTTGTGAAGCAAGTGATATTATTTTGTTTCTTGCCACAGTAGACAAAAATTCTAAGGAATACACAGTGAATTCCACACATGTTGAGAGAGATAAATGTTAACTTGAGAATGACAAAATGGGAGAAGGAGTTGAAAATGGCTTCAATTATCTATTATTTATGGCTCCCTACAAGCTTGTACTGGTTGCATCATTTTTAACCTGCCACTTATTGGTTTGAATTTTTAATTTATTATTATTATTATTAATATTATTATTACAGAACCAACAGCCGATTGATGATAGAATTGCTTTATTGTCCTTTTGTAGAATATGGACCTTCATATTCCCATATTACTTTAAAGAAGATAAAAGTTTTTTTTGTGGGAGGTTGCATTTTTATTGAAACAACAGTAGTTGCCTTGATTATCGTTGTAAGAAATGACTGCAAGTGGAGCAACAGAAGAAAATAACATACATAATCTGACATAAATAACCCTTTGGCAAGTAGTTTTGAAAGGGTGTGGTTTTTCTTTGTACACAATGAAACAAATAATAGTAAATGAAATAGTTAACAAATAGATTCCATTTGGCAGAGAAAGAAAAAAGAAGAACTGAATGTTTAGATTACCACATTTCGACATCCTACATATGTTATCAGGGTACACATGTGCTGACAAATGGAATCTAGTTGTTTTGTATTCAAGGTCTTCACTCTCCATTGTATAATAAATTATAAATAGCCTGTAATAGAGTTATAATGTCAATCAATTGGTTAAATGAAAGTTCAACAGTCTTGGAAAGCTAGATTAGTTATTGAATGGCCAAATGTTTCATCATTGGCTGGGGGGGGGGAGTTGGGGACAGGGGGACTCAAAGGCAGTCAAATGGTGAAGATGTCTATGCATTGCCTAGTATGCTAGTTTTGATAAGAGTTCCAAGGTCTTCTAGCATGTTTTTTAGTTGTCCTCATGAGACATTTTCAGTGGTCCCATAAAAGAGGATAGTTTGTATGTGTTGTGTTTTAATTCCTAAGGGTACTGTTGTGTAAATGACACACTCCTTGAGTGTGCTTTCAAACAATAATGCCAATGTGCTCTTATTTTAACAGCTTGGTGTGGGTTTATGTGGCCTCCTGATAACAATCTTGAGAGTTATAACCAAGAGTACAACCAAAAATCTTCACCTCTCAAGTTACTACTACTTTGGGGCTACTGCAGCATTCATTCTCCTTGTGATTACTGCATATCTGCATCTCACAAGAGGCAATGCATTCCAGCGTTACTACCTGCGTGCTCCGAGAAGTGGTCTTGACACTGATTGGAAGCATCCGTTCCAGAGATTTGCATTCTTTACTGGTGAAGCACTTAGAGTGCTTCGATACAAGCATGTGTTCTGCCACTGCTTTCTACTAACACTGGTAACTGCTCAACAGTATGCTGTCATGCCATCTGTGGTCACCATGGCAATAGACTTCCTTGGCAATGGTTGGTTCCCTGTTTTGCTGATTCTTGTTTACAACATTGGTGATGTTCTTGGTCGAGGGCCTTTAGCCATGTACTATGTGTACTCATTGCGTTTGGCTTGGCTATCTACTTTGGTGCGATTCTTAGTCGTCATAGGCATCTGTTTTAGTGTACCACCACACATGTTGAGTGACCGGCCTGCTTGGATGGCAACCTTTGTTGCACTACTTGGTCTTTCCACTGGCCATTTGACTACATCACTGATCTCTTATGCTTCTTCTGAGGTACCTGGTCGTGTTAAAGAAACTGTTGGATACTTGAGTGTGTTGAGCATGACACTAGGAATGGCAGGTGGAAGTGCTGCTAGTTATTGCATTAAAGCCCTTCTGGATAGGACTGGTTAATTTGCATAATATTGACACAAATCAAAATAAAACAAATTCCAAGATTCTGCTTTTCTAGAGGTCCCCTTTTTTTAATTCCTCTCTAGAACATTCTAGGATTTATGAATGATAGTTCTCATATTCAAAATCAGTCTTTTCTTTGAATGGTTGTTTTGCAAGCAGTTTCATGGGTTAACTTGTAGGAATGACCAGGGTTTAATTTCTCCTTAGTAATGCTACTCATTTAAACAAAGGTTGTGAGAAAAAAGGAAGTGATCAACAGTTAACAAAGGTCATGATTGTTTCATGACCATAACCTTCATTACCATCATGAAGAATATTCTCATCATTACCATAGAAACTGCTGACAAAATGTTTTAAGTTCTATAAAATCAATAATATATAAGAAAGTATTTGACTTTATATCATTAATTTATTTTTCATAGTTGCCTTCAGCTTTTTTCATAGAAATCCAAATCTTAAAACTCAAAAAAGGTGTTTGGAGTTTTGGAAAGAATGATATAGGCTGTTTGCTTAGAAGATGGTTTGGAGATGAGTTTTGCAAATTATTCATCAAATTCTCATGTTCCAGAAGCATGAAGCTATGCATTATTTGAGGGAAACGTTTGTTGTTGGTGGCATCAAGTCTCAATTTGAATTTTGTCATTGTTTAATTATCATCTTTGAAAAGTACATTTCTCTGTAAAAATTGACGAAATCAGTTCAAATCAATTATAATTAATTTATTTTCGTCCTTGTTAGGATCCTTTGACGTGGTGTAATTTCATAACCCTCCATTTCAAGTATTAATATAGGAAATCGCACTACCTTGAGTACAATTCGTGATTAATAGGTAGAAGTGATTTTGAAAGATTTTGTGCAATTTTTTATTTATAGTTCGCTCAGCAAAACTATGAATTGTATGAAGTCGTACAACTTGTAAATTATTGCAAATTTTAAGAAATCATTACAGAGAATACTAACTTTGGTTTGTGTGCCTTTTTGTCCAGTTTCACTTATCAAAACATTCAAATTTGCAACATTTGGTGATTCTTACACGCTGTTGCCAAGGAAACTTAATAGGTACTCCCGCCGAGTACTATTTGGGATTAACAATATTGTACTGCTCTCGACCAATCAGAATTGAGTAATTTTGTTGAGTGTACTATAAATAACAAAATTTCAGCAAGACTGTTGTGATTAATAAAATTAATTATTATTTAATAATAAACATGAAATCAAATTTGCCCCAAACTAGTTATTATGTTTTACAAAGATATACTGATTGTCATGTAGGAGACTGTATTTTAATTTTTTTCTGTCGCTGTTCAAATACTTAACAGTGGTGCTGGGATCAGTTTTCAGAAAGAGTAATAAACTAATTTTTTGGACAGTGTTGCCTTGCTGTCCAATGACTGTTGTCTTGGTGTTATCATGATTCCCAGGTGAAATTTCGTCCATACTCAAAGTAAAATTATGATTGGCTTGGCTTGATTGGGCTGACTTGGGATTGTTGTTTGCTTTTACTGTTTTTTGTGTGTATAGAGTTTGGCCTTTTAGTGTTCAGCTTAGACCTGTTTTGCCACAATTGAGTATCAAACATAGAAACTAAAATCCCTGGAGGCTTGGTACACCTCTGCTACCAAACATGCTGACAATAATCCTAAGCCGATCCAAACCAGTACAACATTCTTTTCAAACAATGGCTGTTTTCATGCTAGAGACATTAAAGTCGTCTGAGACGCATTTAACATCTGACAACTTTAATGTCTTGTTTTAAGTGCGTTGAGACGCACTTAACTGACGACTTTAACATCTCAGATGTTGTAAAATGTGTCTAGTATAAAAACGGGATGCCCTAACTGGGACGCATTTAGCCCTGAGTCCTTTGTTCATCTACACTTTTGTCCTTCCTTGCTCTCTTGGTGGACACGAGAAACAAGCCATGTGCCTAGGCTACATGTATCTAGTTCCTCGTCCGTTGCTAGAAAATGCTGATTCTTAGACTGATTTTTTTTACGAAAATATTTGCATCTGCCCTTCTAGGCAACGCTGAGACATAAATTTGAGAAGCTGCAATTCTGCCACGGTTATTTGCTTATATATTCGTGTGTAAACGTTTTTTTGGTGTCGAGTTTGCTCATGCCCAGTGTCTTCCGAGAATAGAACCTAGTCGTTTTTAAAAAAAAATCTTGTTTTTGCCTGTTAGTTTGTCTACTTTTATACGTTCTGTTTTTATACTAGATAGCTTTAACATCTTAGACGTCAAATGCGTCTTGACGACTTTAATGTCTCTAGCAGAAAAACGGCCAATAGTCACCTAATTCACGCATTTTACTTGCTTTTGTTTTTTTTTGTTATTTTTATCCCGCCTTTTCTTGTATATATTTTACCATTTTGCATTCTATTTTTTATCCGTCAAAGACTGTAGATTGACAGTCGAAAGCTCAATCGACATGTTCTTTTAAAAGTTTTTTCAGCCAGCGAATGCTCTTATTGTAGTTTTTAATAATAATAATAATAAAGGGCACTGGAGTAGGACAGGTTGGACCTCAGCCTACTATGGGGGTGTGGACGACCCTGCCCATCAGAGTCCTGGGTGACACCTTTGGCAAATGTTTGCAACCCCGCAGCTACCCCCATCAGGGTTACGACAAAAAATTAATATCATGATGTGACAAACGGAAATACTAGAAGTTTATGCTGCATCGGTCGTCTCGTGGATAAGCAAGGGCGATGATCTCCAGCGAGGAACCAGGCTGGAATAGAAAAGTATGCCCGGGAGTATGCTACTAGAACAAACTCTCCCCAAAACAAGGTACCAGAGGAGAACCACACCGAGAATTCACCTCAAAGAGGCCTCCTGACTACCAACAGCGAAAACACGAAAAAAGTGGACCCGAGATGAGCATAAAGAAATTATGGAGGCATATTATACCTCCATTATCAATCCACCAGGAACAAACACAACCGTTGAGACCTATAACATCTGGAGAAGACAAAACCCCAGTAAACAGACATACCTTGATGCAAACAAGCTTGCTAATGTGTTATAGATGTATCGGTACCATCTGACTGAAACACCTTGATGAAAGTCATTGAAAAGCTTTCAAAATACAAAGATCTTGAGATTGAAACCACGAGAATGTGGGGAATGAGGACAAAGACTGTGCCAGTTATTGTTGGTGTGCTGGGACTTATTAGAGAGGGAAAGGACCAGGATTTAGGAAAGATCCCTGGAGCTAGTAACATTAATGAGCTGCAAAAGATCATCCTCCAAGGAACGGAACACATAATGAGGTTTGTACACCTGATACCTCAGGACCAAGGATTGGCCCCGGTTCTAGGAGACTGTAGGAAGCATTATTGAAAGCATTTATAATAATAATAATAATAATAATAATAATAATAATAATAATAATAGTAATAATAATAATCCTGCCTACCCATGATGTGGAAGCTCTTAATAGGAATCATGGGAGGGAAGTTATACCACCACCTGGAAAGGTGCAAATGAACAGAAGGGGTGCAGGAAGGGATCACAAGGAACAAAAGATCAACTGCTAAGATAAGGCAATCCTGAGGAACTGTCAGAGAAGGTTGACAAACCTGTCAATGGCCTGGGTAGATTATAAGAAAGCATAATTTATGATATGGTGCGGCATTCATGGATCCTGAAATGCCTGGAGATGGTTGGGGCTGCCAATAATAATTATGATTTCTATAATCAGCAATAGCATGGTGAACTGGAAGACAGTATTGACATCAGGAGGAATGATTCTCTGGAAGGTTGACATTAGGAGAGGTATTTTTCAAGGTGACTCCCTCTCACCACTACTGTTTTTAGTGATCATGTTACCCTTGACTCTAGTACCACAAAAGATGAGAGCTGGATACAGACTGGCAAAGAATATGAAGCCCATTAAGCACTTACTATTCATGGATGATCTGAAGCTCTACAGAGCTAGCAAAGACCAACTAGACTCACTTATCCAAGTAATAAGGATTTTCTTGCAAGGCATCAAGATGTCGTTTGGGCTACACAAGTGTGCTGTTCTAGAAATGAGAAAGGGAAGGCAAGTTATCATTATCATTATTATCATTATCGTTGACAGTAGCAGAATAGACCTACCCAACAACTAGCACATCGGGGAAATAGAGGAAGAAGGCTACAAATACCTTGGCATCTTACAGTTGGACCAGAGTCAAGAACAAGGAACAAGACAAAGTCAAAAACTATCAAGACCTTAAGGAGGCTGCAAAGGGTTTTAGCTGCACGCATGCACACAATTTACACACGCAATGACAAGATCCAAGCATCAGCTGAATGAATAAAAAGCAAAATCAAAAAGTTGCACATGCAGCACACTGGAAGTTAAATAATGCATAAAATGATGTGAACCAGAAATAAAATCTGCGGAAAGCATTTGTCTTTAGCTCCACATTTTGCTAAGTGACCCGTCTTGAATTTTGGCATGCATGCATCATTCACGATAGCATTTCAAATATAAAGATTTCAGGGAAAATCATCCAGTACAATTTTCTGTAAGCCATAAAATGCATTTTTTTATGTATGTTAAATTCTACTGGATAACTTTTTGTCATACTATCTGAAAAGTTAAAGAATGGGCCATTTCCAAGTTCGCTTGAGCCTCTACTTCAAAGTGAGTCAAAGAGCGAAAGTTTTGTGATGGTAATAAGTTCAGCGTTCCATATGAGAGAACTCATTTTCATTACAAAGACTTTTCACTTAGACTCGCTTTGAAATAGAGGCTCAAGCGATCTCGGAAATGGCCTATTTAGGGAGCTTTACAACCATGAAAAAAAACCGGTAGGTCACTGAATTAGTTTTTCAGGTAATTTACAAAAACAAAAATTTAGAGGACTTTTTGTGGACTTGTATTTTTGTGCATTGCCATGGTAACTGATATGACGTCACAAGTACCCTTAAAGAATAGCCCAACAATAGAGTTGCAAAGAGACTTATAGTTTGGGTCGTTCTACAGGTACCGGAAAGCATTGTATTTTGTAGTCTTGGGATTACTCTTTATTTGGTGTTCTTCTGTGTTCTGTCTTTTGTTTCTCTTGTTTACGGTACCTGCAGAAGGAACCACACCATCAAATATGTTTCTTTGTAATCTTTCATTGTTTCACAAACACTATAGTTTGCCCTCAGTTTTCATTTGGGCTGGTCCATGCTCAGTTCCTCCATTCAAGTAATCCTGATTATCCAGGCTGAGAGTTGTTTACATCTTGTACAAAGAACATATCAGGGGTGCAAACCAGAGCACTACCGATGACGTTCCTGAACTTCCTATCTATTTCCAACAAAATAAAGTAACTGACGGCGCAAAACCAAAGACAAAAACAGTCATCGTCTCTTCTTTTTTTCCCTCAGTCGCGATGGTGATTGCGGGGCTGTCTTGCCGTGAGGTTTTCGACATTTCCCCTCTCTGTCAGATTGCGACGTGTCTTCATCGTTCACAAGTTTATTTGAAGGAACTACCACGATCGCCAAAATGCAAATCAGCTGGAAAATTCCACCAAGGAAAAGTCCATAATGAAGAACCAACTCCAAGAAAGACTTCGCTTGGGTTACGTCTTCCATGTTTGTTCAGTGTTTGTTTGATTTGGAGCTGTCTTCACTGACTACGTCATGTAAGTCGAACAAGCCTATGGAGCCACCTCAGCAGTAACAATGTGAGGATTACATGAAACACTCAGTAAAATTTCGCCAACGATGGCACCGAATGAAAAATCTCGACACCCGTTCAATCCCAAAGATTATGGTTTGCCAGAGACATTTCGTCTCATAAACTACACCAAACTTAAAGGATGAGGATGCAAAGTGCCTCAGGAGGAACTGCTCAAACTCCTGGAGGGGCTTGGTGTAAAGAAAGGCGATGGGAAAATCGGTGTTGGAATGGACAGTTGCGTTATTCCAACCCGGCACCGAGGAATTAGCATTGTCCAGACAACAGATTTCTTCTATCCTCTTGTAGACGATCCTTACATGCAAGGGAAGATCGCCTGTGCTAATGTTCTAAGTGATCTGTACGCCATGGGAGTCACTGAGTGCGACAACATGCTTATGCTTCTTGGTGTGAGTACCCAGATGACCTTTGAGGAACGTAAAGTCGTTACCCCTCTTGTGATCGAAGGATTCAATGATTTGGCTGTAGAAGCTGGTACAACAGTGAATGGAGGACAGACTGTACTTAATCCTTGGTTTATAATTGGTGGAGTGGCTTCCAGTGTTGTGTCTAATAACGATTTTATTATGTGAGTTGTGTCCAAATTAATTTATGCATGCGTAACGTAAGTTATGAAAACAATCACGTAAAAAACACCTCTTGCCACTTTGGCTCATTTCCAGAGAAAACCTTAGAAACTACCGCCAGAACTGGATTGATTTGCAAAATATTTAAGAGATGTGCCATATTTTTGTAAAACTAATGTGGCACTTGTTAAAAAAGTTTTTTTCGGGGGGGGGGGGGGGGGCAGGTTTTTTACATGGGGGTGGTGGTAAAGCTACAGTATTCAGTCAGCAGCAGCACCAAACATGGGTTAAAATGTGGAATATGGAAATCATCACTGTATGCTTGTCTCCTTATCTTTCCCCGGGTGGACCTTTTTGTACCAGATTCGTGGGAAAAATTGTACTGATCAGTTTTTACCTACTACAAAAGACCATTTAAAAATTATAGTCTTAAATTATTGTCATTTGATATGTTTCTGTCATACATTTTAAATACAAAATAAATATGCGATATCATGGCAGTATGCCATGCCAAAACCACAAGCAAGGCAAAACATAGGTTTTATTAATTTACTTCCTTTTCTTAACTTTACTGGGTCCCCTGTGATACTCAGGTCAATGAAAAATATCAGTAAAGGTTATTTTTTTGTTCCAGGCCAGAGAATGCAGTTGTTGGTGATGTGTTGGTCCTTACTAAACCTTTGGGAACACAGATCGCTGTTAACGCACATCAGTGGCTGGAGGACGTAAGTTCTCTTCTTCGTATTAAGTTATGAACTTGTGACCACATTTTGATATTTTCTTAACAACCATCAACCTCTAACCTCTAACCAGATATCACAAGCAATGAAAGAACAATGAATGTATTTTGCAACAATTTTATTGTAGCTGTGAACTACTGAAGACGTGGGAGAGGACAAAACACGGAGTTCTATTCCATGGAGTACCCTTGTATTACCTAAAATGGGGTACCCTAAAAAATAATTGGGGAGTCAAGGAAAATGATTTTTCCAAAATAGAAAGTCGTCTCAGTGTATGTACCTTGCCACGTACATTTATTTACTTTAAGCTTGCCCAGCTCATGTCCGATCAAATGGTATTTGTTGCCTATCCAAGGCCGCCATTTTGGAAGGTACATGTATCAGTAATCCACTGGCAATCTTCACTGCAGGCTCCACAGCCACCAGTTACCCATCACGATTCATCACAATAATTTAGATTTATGCTTTTTGGATCACCACACAATAGCCTTAAAGTAAATAAAATAAAGGTATGTACATTTAAATGAGTGACAGGGTAGGCCGAGGGTATTCAATGGCATACTCCCATGTTTTGTCCTCTCCCTGAAGACATTACATCATAGCTGTCCTGTAGTGACATTAATTTTGTGTTGAGTTTTGGCAGTGTGAGATCAAATCTTGAACAGGAAAATATGCGAACAAACTAGTTTTTACCTTTTTTGGCTGTTTCTTCAGATTCAGTATTTCAGATAAGAGCAGGTTCTTGGATCATCTACTTTTTATCAGGATCTATTGATGTGGTGGTCAAATATAAGGGAAACTTTAGATCCAAATAATGTTTATAAATATATTATATGGAACAACAAAGAAATCAAAATCGATGGTAAAAGCATTTTTTATAAGCATTATTTTAATATGAATATTAAACATACAAACGATCTACTCTTTGACAAGACAAATATCGAGTCTTTTAATGTTCTCAGAAGTGAGGGAATGACAAGGTCCAATTTTTTAGTATGGACAGGCCTAAGGCAGTCTGTTCCTTTGAAGTTGCATGTTAACATACCCAATTTTAAGGTGATTCTTGATTTGGAAAGTCTTAAATGTCATGACTATTACTGTTTTCTTATAAAACAAAAATTGGAAAAGCCAAGTAAATTGGTTAAGCTAAAGAAAGAATTTAGCTTCGATGACAAGTATCAGAGGCATTTCTTTTGCCAGTGAGGGTTGCTAATGAACCGTATCTACGCTCCTTTCAGTACAAAGTGTTAAATTCTCTTCTGTTTACTAATAACCGCTTGTGTAAAATAGGATATGTCTCTAACCCCAACTGCACTTTCTGTCATCAGCTAACAGAAACCATATCCCATATTTTGTTCGAATGCTCTTTTTCAAATTCCTTTTGGAATGAGGTTAATGAAAAAATTTTGAGTAAAATCAAGAGTTGCAGAGGCCTCTCGCTTACATATTACGATGTTCTTGTTGGATCTTTAGAGGAGGAGATGGATCTATTTAATTATATTGTAATTTTGGGAAAATCTTTCTTGTGGACTTGCCGATGTAGAGAAACATTACCTTCTTTGTGCCACTTTATAAGAATTTTGATGATTAAATATGAAACTGAAAAACATATATATTTCAAAACGAATAAAACGAATTTGTTGTTAAAGAAATATGGAAGATTTTTGAGGAAACAATTTTAACTAATAATTAAAATAGGCAACACTATCATTAAGGAAATGGTTATAAGTTAAACAAGTATGTAGACAAGAATTGTCAAATTTTGTTTTTTCTAAAATTAATTTACATGTAATATGGTGTCATTATTAACTTTTATGTACCAAACTTTATTTATTGTTCTGTAATTGAATTGTCGAAAAAAGAATTGTAATTATCTAATTGTGGAAATAGTAATAAACAAATAAATGAAAAAGGTTCTGGGATCAAAAAATTGGTAGCTTTAAGATTTCTATCTTTTTATTTTGTTTCATGGCTTACAGCCTACTTGTAAGTGGTGGGGATGTATTAAGGATGTTACAACAGCTGAAGAAGTGGAAAAGGCATACCAGGATGCAATGCAGTGTATGGCCAGGTTAAACCGCAATGCTGCTCGTTTGATGCACAAATACGATGCTCATGGTGCGACAGATGTGACTGGATTTGGAATTCTTGGACATGCAAGGAATTTAGCAGCCAATCAAAAGTCTGAAGTGTCACTTGTGTTACACTCCCTTCCCATTTTGGCAAACATGGTTAAGATATTTAAAGCTTGTGGAATTAATTTCAAGTTACTTGAAGGATTTTCTGCTGAGACCTCAGGTACATTATTTTAGCGAAATTGCTCTGTACATTGGGCCTACATGTAAATACATGAGGAAAGAGCTTATGTCAATAATTGATACCAAAGTTTTACTTGTTTGAGAACTTCATGAAGGTTAAGATCTTTGGGAGATTGTTATGACATTTTAGATGGTCGAGGCATAAAATAATATCACTAACCACAGTCACATATAATTTTGTATCGTTCTTTCTATAATAATGCTTCAGTAAGATCAGATTGTTTGTACTACTTTGTACTGTGGCCACCATGACTGTTAAACCCAAAAGTATTTACCATGCAGTCCCCTATTGTTTACATGACTAGCATAATCCTTGAACCAAACAGCACCTTGCAAACAAGATACATGTAATATTCATAAGATTTCATTTTGCATTTTAAGTTGAGCCACATGTACTGTGAAACTCTTAACACTGTAAAATGCTAGAAATATTTATGGAATGTCCATTGTCTTGCAAACGAAAACCACTGAGAAACAAGATGGCTAAACTGCAAACTGTATATCAATCCGTTTTTTGGTTTGTTATGTTCTTGGGGTTCATCACATGTCTGATTGGTTAAAGAACAATAAACATTCCATGGGTAATTTGTAGTGCTCACAGTTTTGTGAGTTACACAGTACCGGTAACTAGACATGACTATGTTTGCAGGTGGTCTCCTTATTTGCCTTCCTCGGGACAAGGCCCAGACTTACTGTGATGAGCTGCAGGTTTTGGATGGATACCCGGCGTGGATTGTAGGTGAAGTAGTGCATGGGAACAGAGAAGCTAGGATTGACGCTGATCCAACAATAATTGAAGTCTAGTCAGCCCTTAAAACTACATCAAACTGCTGTACCTGAACTTGCCAAGTGACAAAATGGAAAATTCATTAATAGTTTAACATCAGTGGTTTTTAAAACAAGTCACGATCAATAAACTTAAATCTGCCATAAAATACCTGCACCTATTTTGGTTGTGATACTCTGTCAAGTATCCATGGCAACAAGAATTGAGCAGCTTGTTGCTCTGGTTTTTGAGTGAACAAATACCCTCTTCTCTGCATTATTTGAGGTGTTGTTTTGTATGAAGCTCTTTGGGGAAATCATCTTGAAACCCAAAAAGGCTGAAGTTTTAAGACAACATCAAAAATTTTAGAAAGAGAGAGAGAGAGAGAGTGAATTCATGTTGATTTAAAGACTAAGCACTTTTTTAACTGTCAAAATAATGTAAAACAATAAAAAGTTTTCTTCACTTGTAATGCAATTATTTTTGGTGGTGTTTGAGGTCTGTACTGTAAGTTATGGACCAAGTTTTTTCCCATTGATTTATGGCTCAATTGCAAAGCACATGGGCCATAAATCAACTGGAAAAAATGAGGATCCGCTACTTATAGTTACTTTCTATACCTGCCAAGTCTCATGTCTTTCGGTCAAACGTGAGGTGTTATTTATAATTACAGCCTTTACTGACACACTTTCCAAAAATATGTAAAGTTAAATCAATGCAAGAAACGAAAAGTTCTTAGAAAAGGAGTAAATGCCAATAATTTCCCCAAAATCTCTGATTTTTGAAGTAAAGGCACTGTGAACGTATGGACATAATCATTTGCTTGGGAGCTTATATGATTTGGAATGTCTTCTGAAACCTTTGGGCATCTTTGTATATGGTCATGTCTTCATAAAAAATCCTGGCACTCTGAGGATAAAAATCTCACACCTTGGAGTTAGAGAAAGTTGGCAGGTATACAGTACTGACCAAGAAAATGGGGTCAGTGAGTTATTATATCTCTAAGGTTAACCAGGCACACAGGAAGGAAACTTTCAAGTTTAGCAGGCCGTACAGTGAAATATTGCCTGCAAAACTGACCAATTACAGCACATGTACTAACTGAGAGAGAGAATAATCTAGTGTACTGGTTTGTTTATATAAATTTAGTAGTGCCAGCATACATGCTGGTGAAGGGGGAGGGGGTGGGGGGTACTCCACTACATGTATATAAGCTATATTGCTGTGTGCCATCCCATCGGGTATGGTTTTTGAGCTGTTTTGGTCTGAAAATGGGTATAGATTTTGACTATTCTGGTCTTAAATCCTGGAATGTTTTTTTAGGGAACCACAAAATCTCTGGCATAAACATATTTTGTCTTTTCAACTCCAAATGAATAATAGAGAAAGAGAAGGAAGCAAAATATGTTATTTGAGCTTTATTTTTTTCACGCAACACAGAACTTTTCAAACTAATCTAAAGAAAAAGAAGTGATGAAGTCTGAGGACAAAAGATTCGATAACAGACACCCAAGACTGGACCTCCACCTTGCAACTTTACAGTAGTTGAACAGCAGACCAGGAACCAGCACTCAGCAAATATTCACAATCACAGTGACACATCAGCTTGAAAGCAAAGAGCGGAACTGTAATTTCTGCCACAGAATGTAATCTTGATGACACCTTTGGGCAGCTGGGAAACAATCTAAGACTCTCACTGAAATAGTCAACCTACATCTACACAAACTGAAACTCAACACTTCATTGTAACTTTTAGAGTGTGCATTCTTCAGTGGCCATTGTCATGATGACAAGCCATTTCTACTAATTCCCTTTTTTTGTGATGTAAGTCATTCTCCCCATACCTCCCTCAGACAAATTAATAACCAGAAAACAGACAGGAAAGCTAGTCTTTGACATCAGCAGGATTGAAACCCACAATGTTGGCTTTGTGATGACAATGCCTGGGTTCTTGCCAATTTATTCAAAATCTCCCACCAAACAAATTCCTTCGATATGACTTTCTTTTTACCTCTCGTCTATTGTGAATCTTTTCAACAGAGTACAAACTTAAAGGGACACTGTTATGGTTTTTTTTTGTATTGTTTTCTGACCCAAACTTCACAGAAATTGCTACTTATGATCTCATGCCAAAACATTCCTTGAAATGTTGGAGGAAGATATCAGTCAACGTTTTTTTTGCAGGAAAAGCCATCCATAGTACATTTTGGGCCATGCCTTCAAGATGCAATCCATTTCCATCCTTGCCATTCATAACAGAAGACAATATTTAGTCTCAGTGTAGTAACAAAGTCCTGAATAAATAAACAGCTTGATTATTTTTGGGTTTTTCTTGATTTGAAGACACCTTTTAGCACCTTACAGCAGGCTGAAATAGCATGACACTGCCCCTTTAAACCGAACCACAGACTTGAAATGATGATGCATTCTTTATCTAAACTGAATTCTTTAGGCCTCTCATAAGAACACTTGATCATGGAGGTCAGGCTAACTAAAAGCCTCTTCAGCAGAAGTGTTTACTACATCAACTTCAACAAAAATCTAAGCACTAATGCTGTCTGTATGTCCATAAAGGCTGCTTTTGAATTTGTTGTGAATTTCTTCTCTCTTCAGTAACATAGCCTTCCATTGGATCTACAATAAATAGCCCATGGTTCCTTCTGATACCAAAGTATTTTTGCAGTTTATCCATAACAGTACACAACAGCAGGAATAAGGGCTATTACAAACCCAAACGAAATTTGGGGGTACCCACACATTTTTCAGATATTGTTGTCTGAGAAACAGTCTCTCATTGAACAACAAATAAACAGTTGTACTCTTATTTCCCAAGAACAATCATGCATGAACTGGCACATTCTCCCCAGTGATGTAGTCAAGAACCAGTCTTGCTTCTTTTGATGACCAGACTTTTAATGTCATTAAATTCTAAATTATATCATTTGAAAATCTTCTTGTGTGTGTGAGGAAGCTGACTTTCCTTACAATAAGTAGCAATGTATGACTTTTTTCCAAATTGAAGCTTTATTCTCTTTGTAAAAATTATGCATGGCCACAAAAAGAATTATTTTAGGATTCCAACAGCCCTCGTTAAGATCTACTGTTCTTACATAGTTATAACCACGAAAACTACCTCTGCATTAGTAAACATATCCTTAATAAGCTAGTTTCAAGTCCCAACATGCACAAAGAACTTCTGAAGAAACAACATGAGACACTGCCTTGTCCTACCTCTGTAGTATTATGTAAAGTGGCTTGTTTCATTATTAAAGGGTTTTTTTAACGTTAAAATACAATCAAAGATTGACTGCAGATTGAAATCAAATTTAAGGACGCTGGTAGATCCATACGCTCTTTGACTTAAAGATGACAATTCCATGAAACTTACATGGAAACAATATTTAGGGCTTGTCTATCAGTCTTTTAACACTTCTACATTTTTTTTATTCAAATACAAATGTTATAAGTGACCATCAAGTTGTGTAGTTGACAAGATGGGCTTCCATTCATAAGCCAGGATAAAGTGGCAGCTTGTAAGTTACGTTCAATGTGTGATCATCAGACATTCAAATTCAAAATGTGATTATTACCCCTGGTCACTGGCAAATATGTCAATTGCCACTGAAGCAACAGTATATCAAAATATACCTGGTCTGCTAGGAAATCAGAAAATTCAAAAAACACGTTATTTTGCAGTTGATAATTGACATAATCGTAACCATAACAAAATTTTCGCATCTGATTGGCTATCACCAGCTATGATTTTTGCCCTAATAGGACAGTGTGCACATCATTCCTGAGTAATTGGACAGTGTGTGCCATTGTGCACACACTGGAAGAGGGCAGTTGCACTTTAATGTTTTTTACAATGTCTCTCAGGGTGAAATCGAGTTTTTTCTTGAAAAATAAATAATTAACTATAATAACTATAATAATAATTATTATTCACTGAAGTGGACGTGAATAGTGGTGGATATTTACCGGGCTGCAGAGCGGCGTGGTAAATATCCACCACTTTCACCACACAAGCTGAATAACTAGCGTGTATTCAAATAATTTCCTCTTGGGAAACTGAGACAGGAACCCAGTTTGTTTTTCTTCAGCCGCTCAGAGGTGAATAGTACTTTGCTAATCACCTCCAAGTTAACCAATCAGAATGTGCAAAAAGCACTATTCACTTATGTGGTATATACTAAATCATGATATTTACCCAGGAAGCTCCACTCACCAAAGTGGTTTTCAGAGAGGTCCTGCACCCAGATCAATTGGAAAGTTTTTCTCTTATTTCTTTCTCTTATTTTGTTATAGATGTGATTAATTGGTAACAGGATTTCGTGTCATCTAATTCGGTCTGTAATCATACTCGCGATGAAACAAATCACTCGTATGATTACAAACCGAATTGGACTCCACTCAGAATGAATGAATGAATGGTGCTAGTCAAAAGGACCATGATTAAGGTCCCTAAACCTTTTCCTCATAAGAAAATGCCTTCGAAATGAACAAGGACCATGCTCATCGTCATCTTTATCACCCTTCTTCATTTTCAGGATTTCAATCGTGGATTTACATGTAGCCAAACGTTTCTCGAGATATTTAACTCTCTCTTCCACAAGTTGTTGGGCATATCTTGGCTCTAACTGGGAAAACAGCTCATTTTTCTTAAGTGTTTCCCAACTCGCTTCCTGTGAAACAAACCTTGACATGCAGCGGTGAATCAGCTCATCGCTTAACTGGTGTCGTTGTGCCATTACCACAAACTCAAGAGCTTCCTCATTTGTCATGTTTTTGAACAGGAAGTACTGTTCGCATCGAGCTTTCAAACCATCCAGTTGATACTCACACGATAGCTCTAGTAAAGAAAAGCAGTTTTCTTCACCGATACGATGTTTAACGTAGGGGTAGATAGCACGAAGGAGTTCTTCTATTTCGTCCGCCTTTTTCCCTGGTAGTGGAATTTCTGTCGCATTCTTCTCTTTGAAGTCTGAAGAAAGCATTCTGTCAAACACGGGAGAACACATGGCTAAAATGGAGCGATGAACATGAAAGCGCTTGTTTTCGACGACAAGTACCAGATCACTCATCTTCCAAGGTTTGGAGAAGTCAAGATCTGGTAAGCAGGTTGACGTTTTTGTGGGAGTAGAGGCATCATTTGGTGCTGTGGCCGCCGCCATATTGTCTTTGTCATTAGTCGGGTTCGACGGGCGTTCCGTTCATTGGTCGTTTCGTTCACGTCATAGTCCGTTCGTTCCTTCGCTCCACAACTAATTCAAGGCCGCGCGCACTGGGGAGAGGACAAAACATGGAGCGCTTTCCATTTGAATGGAAAAATCGGTTTTTATTTCCCGGTGGGAAACCAAATGGAACAGGTCTTTCCACTGGAAATTTTTCGAAAAAAGGGAATACCTTCAGAGGTATTCCTCTTTTCTTGTTTTCACCGAAATTACCGGAAAATCACTGTACCATTTACTTTATCACACTAGTGCCATGCTCCTTGGTAAAAATACTCGATTTCGCTCGAGAAAATGGTGTCCCCAGCGGTGGGGGACAAAACACTGACCCCTAGTCCATGGACTACCCTAATGGACTACCTAAATGGACTACCCTAAAATGGAATACCCCTAAAAAAATACTATTTCAGATGACTGGTATGTTATAAGAAGCTGCAGGAGCCCTTGATGGGTTCCTGGAAGCTGCGATTATGTACTTAAATTGCACGGATGATGACCAGTCTTATTTGTTTTCGTTCCGCATCGCCTTCAGCCGCCATTTTAGTCTACGCTTTTTGTGTACAGCGGTTGTTTTATTCAGTATAGTTATTCAAAATGGCGGCTGAAGGTGATGTGGAGCGAAAAAAAAAATAAGACTGGTCATCATCCGTGCAATGTAAGTATATAATCGCAGCTTCTTATAACATACCACTCATCTGAAATAGCATTTTTTTTTTAGGGGTAGTCCATTTTAGGGTAGTCCATGGACTAGGGGTCAGCATTTTGTCCACCACCGTCCCCAGCTCCTTCATGTTTCAGTGTCCAACATGCGGTTTTCAGTGTATTGACATAGACGCCTTTATCGGTCATAGCTGTGCGACTTCAGGTGAGTGTTAATTGTCACTAAAACACTAATATTCAAAGAGCATTATTTATCAACTTTAACGGGTTTTTTTTTTCATGCAGGAGATTAATTTCAGTTTGGCTGGCGAACATACATGTGCTCGACGCGAATCAAACTTATCCGGGCAATTAATGCTGCCATAGAAAGTATGGGCAAGTCATCATCTTCTTCGATAAAGTGAAATGCGTAAGTATCATCCAACAGACCTTCAAGCACGTTCACTGCAAAAATGATTCGGCAGCCATGTTTGTTGTTGCCAAGCTGTTAGCACCCAGACTCTGCCAGGAGAAAAAGTAAACTTTGTCTAATGGTACAGCTGCTCCCGTTCCACTTTATCTGGAGGAAAAATTGTATCGTTCCATCTGGCGCAAAATTCTCACCGGTTTTTCCAGTCAAAAGGAAAGCGCTCATGGAGTTCTATTCCATAGAGTACTTGGATTTACCTAAAATGAAAAATAATTTGGGAGTCAATGAAAATGATTTTTCCAAAATGGAAAGTCATTTAAATGTACGTATCTTACTAACTTTAAGCTCGCCCAGCTCAAACAGTATTTGTTGCTGTCCATGGCCATCTTCAGTGCAAAGATGCAAAGTCGTACTACAATACAGCACAAACAGAATTGCGGAACGTTCAGACGGGGGATTTCAATCCCATTTCGCAGCCTTTCTTTAAACCAAATCCTCGTCTCAGTATTACCAGTATTACGTATGAAAAAAGTCGCTAAATCTTCTAATGAAGTCAGTGAAGTTGCTGCACAGAGAAGTTTGTAGACTGACGGCAATCCAGATCGGTTTGAATTGGGTCCGAGACGAAATTGAAGGGAATTCAGCGTCGAACGTACGGTGATCTCTACGCCAAATTCTAAATCTACAGTCACTGGAATCAGTACGAAGCCAATGAAATGTCAGGGAAAAACGCTTACTGAAATCCTGCTCCTACGTTTGAACTTTCCATCAAACTTCTTGCTCTTCTTCTGAAGGAAAAGAGAGTGTTACGAAGTCAGGTTGAATATTTTTGAGACCACTTTTCCGTGTTGAAGTGTAGGGGCTGAAAGGGGAAACGTAAGCATGCGCTAAGTAGGGGAGTCCGGGGTATGTTCCCCGGAAAAATGTTGATTTCAATTCCTCTTAAACGCCTGGGAATGTGTTTAAAATCATCAAACAGTAATACTTCATTGCAAACGTTCAGACCTTAAAAAGCGATGATTTTAATTTACAGTTTAGAAACGGACAAACATTTATCACCCGATGTTGTAACTTGTAACTCTTTTTCTTTACGAAGAAATTTCTTCTGCGTTTTTTGACCTTTTTTCGTTTTTATTATAATTTCTAAATTTTACTTCACAAAAGTGGGGGGGCTAAAGCCCTCTCAGCCCCTCCCCCTGCGCGGTCCCTGAAAAGTAAACTGTACGAAGAACGAAGTGACTTTGACTTGGAACGAAATGGTTTGGAACGAATGAGCGTGGACTCCCATCAGTCTAGTCACGTGATGTTGCTTGAAGGAGTGGCGACACAGGTAAACCAATGCCTCCTTTTTGGGAAACCTGTGACGATACAAAGTCTAAAAGGTTCTCATTATTCAGGCTTTGGAAGGCCTGAGTCTAAAAATGTTGTCCGTTCTTCGTCGTCTTCGTCGTCGTCTATCATCCGCAAACCCAATCTCGTCCCCAGAGGTCGCTATCCTTTTTGACATGCGTGAGGGATCGGGAGCTCTGGCCAATTGGATTTCAGATCCAATTCCTATTGGCTGCTAAACACAATGACATTGAAATCGGAAGTCAAAGTGAACCAGCCAGCAAACCGAATAATAACCGAAATAACTGAATTTCAGAGTAGCGATTCGGGAATTAGTTGAACATTTGATGAAAATATCATTGTGAGGAATCAACCATTGAAATTTTTTTTCGCTCAAAGGCATTACGAGAAAACATTCATTCAGTTCTTGAGAGGTTTTCAGTTAAATTCAAAATTGCTAGACATGATAGCCATTCTTCGTACATATGTCGATACGGCTTACCACAAAGTAATGAGGTTTCAAAAGTCAGCTTCTTTTACAAAAATACTGAGAGTCAGTGTTACCAGTCAAAAGAGGAAAAAATGGCAGATCTTTAGTAGTACATCATCAAGTTTCCTACACACAAGAAGTGATCTCAAGAAAGGTAAGACAAGCGGAGAAACACCGCGAAGCGTCCCAATGGCATCGTCTGTTCGCTCAATCGCTCCTTCGATTCCTGTTGTTTCAGTTGTCCTCAAACGACGCTTTGTGGCCTTTAGAATTTCACACGATTTCCTTCTGATCAGGGCGTCTGGTTTCCCCAATCTTTCCAACGCGTATTTCACGGCGAAATGCAACAAATCCATAGCTGGTTTGTCCGAATCTTGCTCTCCCCTCTGAGTTTGCGCAGTGTCGCCGGAAGTCCTAGAATCTAGGACTGGAAATCCGACCTGGCCAGAGGTTGAGGCCAGAAGTCGCGTTCTTGGTGCTGACCAAAAGTAAAGCGGGCCCTGGGGACGAGTTGCGACAAAACTTACTTCTGGCGCATTTGCGCAGGCGCTAAAAATGTACAACAACGACACGAGAGGGCCAGGTATCGAAGCGAAGGTGCAAACGTATTTACTTTTATGATCAGTATTCCATATATTCTGTATGCTGTACCTAGTGGATTATCGTTTATCAGTTTTTCGATGGAGTGTATTAATTTTATGTAAAATAATCTTGTACCTTCCCATGTTGTACACATCCGTGTGCAACATGGGACAAGCATCAACACATACAATGTACGTGAAAATGCGATGTTGTAGAGAAGGCCTCGCGTACTCTACTGGAGTAGACGAGCATAATATTTGCGTCGTTCAAGAGGAATTACGAGGGATAGTTTGTTTAGACGCCTAATGCGTCTTGTGCTCGTCTTCAGGGACTTTAAGATTCGAGGACGCGGTGGCTCCAAGACGCGACCGGAAGTGAATTTTCAAATAGGCCATATTCGTATTCTCGATATTGAACTGGATCTAGCATGAAGTGGAGGCTCTTGCGGAGGAATACATTTACATATGAAAACATTCCCCCGCAAGAGCCTCCACTTCATGCTAGATCCAGTTCAATACCGAGAATACCCATATGGCCTATTTAGAGTGAAGGGCGCATCCGCGCGGTGTTTTCTCCCTGTCTCGAGTTCTTTGGAGAACGCGAACTGAGCGGATTTGACGTTGTGCACAAAACGTGAGTACTTAGCTTTATTTTATAAAGTAGAACAGGCTTTTTTCACGATTTTGCCAACTGCCATTTGAAGTTTACTCCCTTAGTTTGAAGGTAAGGCATCATTTTTGAAGCCAAAAGAAGCGAAGTTGAATAATTTAAACGTTTTGTTCTTACCAGGTCGGTCAACAAGCCCAAGCTAAAGTGATAGTGGCGCCGCTTCGAGCAGATCTTCAAAGGAAATCAGCTAACTCATCTTTGAAATATTTTGTAAAATTTCATTTTATTTCGTCAAGTTATTACTTTATTCCTGCATGATACAGTCATGAAGAACATTTGTTTTTATTTTCAATCGTCAACAAATCCTATCTTTCTATCTAATTAAATCTAGTCCTTTTTTTGTTTTGTTTTCCGGCAATGAATCAGAATAAATACTGTAACCGCGGATATTCCACCAACAGCAAGGTCGATTTTAGCTTTGTCAAAAATTAAAAAATTAAAATCGTATCAGACAGTGTGCATGGATATAAAAAGCGCTTTAGTATAACACAGTTCCACCATTCCGACATGTGGGTATCAGACATTTATTTATCAACCAGCAACAGTAAGATGTCTCTTTTCAGTTTCAAAGCTGAAGACCGTAAATTTTTGCTCATCAATAATTCCCTCTTCGACACAAAAGCAGCGTTTTCCTGAACTTCTGTGAACGAACACATTGCGTGTTTTGTTCCAAACCCGTGCCTCACGACGCCGTTCTAGGTTCAGGCTTTCTTCGGTTACGGAGTTGAGAAAGCCACCGCGTCCTCGTATCCTTAAAGTCGGTTTTATACTGGAGAAGCATAATCAGACGAAGTACATGTTTGCCCATTGAAGTCGTCCAGACGGATAATGCGTCTCTAGTATAAAAACGGCCATTGTGTGTGTGCACCAAATTTGTGCTTCGTTGAAATGCATGGTTTTCGGGCGTTAACATGGGAAAACATATTCTGAAGCACAGTCTTTTAAGCACAGTATGGTTCACCGATGATTTTACGTTTACTTCATTTGTCAGTAAGAGTCACTCCGTTAAGGCCCTAGCAAACGGCTTCAACAATTGCTTCAACATCCATTCGATTTTGTTGAACGCTGTTGGAAGGTTGTTGAATGGTGTTGAACGGTGGGATGAGCAAACGGTTTCAACATTTCATTCAACATTTCATTCAACAAAACTTAGCGAGTGGTGACCATGGTTACGTCTTCTTCATAGCGCATGCGCTTGCTCAACAATGTGGAAAGAGCGGGGCAAACGACTTCAACTCCGTTTCAACATTCCAAACATTCCAGAGAACAAAAGAAATGTTGAACGCATGTTGAAGCAAAGGTTAAAGGCTTTTAAACTCTTTCAACATCGATTCAACATCGTTTCAACACGTTTCAACAAGTTGGAAAGGGGATGGCAAACGCTTTCAACATTGCCATTCAACAAAATCGAAAGGATTTTGAAGCAAATGTTGAAGCCGTTTGCTAGGGCCTTTACTTTTGTTAAATTATTTTTTGTTAAATTTATTTTTATTCCTGCAAAAAAAGGGGGGGAGGAGGGGGCTAAAGCCCCCCGAACCCCTCCCTCTGCGCGGTCCCTGATGTCCTATTTGACCCTATTTCCTTGATAACTTCAATCTCAGGCGCGGATCCAGGAGTGGGGAGTGGCTGATACAGTCGACCACCAAACTATACTATATTTTTTGGGACCCATGCATGTATTTCCTTTTTTTCACGTATTAGATTTTATTGGTGGGCTTCTCCGGAAAGGGGTGGCTAGCCACCCAATCCACTCCTCCTGGATCCGCCCCTGAATCTCTAAATTTAGAATCTTATTTCTCAAGTGTGCAAATTAAATTTGATACACCACGCGAAATTACAGAAGTTAGTGGTTTGTTTACATTTATCAGGTTAGGGTTAGGTGAGCATTCGGAACATCATTTGCAAGGATCATACTGGAACCGTGGAAAGTGTAACAAGAACAGTCGCAAAACATTGTCCATTTCACTTAAAACGGAGTGAAATTATCGGTTCCTTTGTTGTTCATTACTGTAGCTTCCTTGCTAAGCCTAGTTCCCATACAGTCGTCTCTGTTGTACCGAGTCATCACTACTACGGAAGCCGATAAGGGTTACGAGTTGTCGCTTCCAAGTTGTCGCTTCTGTTCCTGGAGGGATATCATTCTATTACAATGTGAGAGGGGGTGGGGGTGTCAGGAAAAATTTAAGACTCTAAAACAGCTTTGTTACACTTTGGTAGTTTGCTAGTTTTTTAAATCCCCCCCGTAACATATTTTTCCACGTTGTCGCTTCCAAGTTGTCGCTTCCGAGTTGCCAAGAGAGCTTGAGAACTAGTCGGTGGCTGCTCCGCTCGCCGCTGCCATTTATCCTGGCGGCGTCTGCAAGCAAGGTCAGTAAGGTGAATCTGTGTATAAAGAAGCGACAACTCGGAAGCGACAACTCGTGACCCTCATCGGCTTCCGTACCTCTCCTGATCGGCAAGCGACTGAAGACGACTCGCGCTCCCCTTGCTTTTTCTTGAATTAGATTCCAAATGGTCGTATGTGTCGCTTCTGAGGTAACTCCGTGCGAAGGGACTGGTTCTACAAACAGAACTTGACTCAAAAATGGCGACCAGTAACAAAAGAGAAAGGCTTGTAGCTTGTTATTTTCTTGCTGTTTTGCGAAGGAGAAGGGAAAGAGAAGAAGGCAAGATTTCCACACAGCCCCATTACACACTGTAGTTATGCATTCACTTTGTGACTCAAACTCTGTTCGTTTTTTGAACAGGGTTAGTAACAGGCAGACCACCCTATCTATTTGTATTCACACACGCGACGTCATGCAATTGGGTCTCATACATTCACTGTAATCACAGGCAGCCCAATCGACTGGTGTGTGTTATCAAAAATTGATATAAAAATTTGACCGTTAACCCTAGAATTCCAACGGATCGAGTAGCGGTAAAAATATTTATATTTCTCGGACGTCTAGATGCAACACCATCGCTGTTTTTAAATCCGAGGTCACTGTCCATTCTAAATAAAGGGATAAATAAATGGGCAGTGACCTCGGATTTAAAAACAGCGATGGTGTTGCATCTAGATGTCTCAGAAAGTGATAAGAAACAGTAGAGTAAAGCTAGGAAGGCTTTATTTAGCTAGAATATTAATATTTCCACCGCTACTCGGTTTTTTGGAAATCTGGGTTTTTAACGGTTAATTTTTTTATATCAACTTTTGATGACACACACCGTGGTTGGGCTGCCTGTGGTGATACAACCTCTTGTGATATTTTTCGTGCCTGCGCAAATACGCCGGAAGTGACCTTTGTGGAAAATGACGACGACGACGACGACGAAGAACGGAGCACATTTTTCGACTCGGACCTTCCACGGGAAGTCCGAGTAATTAGAGGCGCATCCTTTACGTTTCACAGTTTGTTCTTGTAATATGTCACACTGCAAACGATGCTTGTATGGCATATTACCGAAAACAAATGATAAAATAGCCATATCTACGAAGAGATAGCCACTTAACGATGATTCTTCGAAAGAACTCTTAGAATCCCGACTGTGTTCGTCGGTTTTTGCCTTTATGCAGGGATTTTTCGGGAAGAAGCATCGTTTATTGATTCCTCGGCTGTTTTGTGCACTTTCGCTGACAAAAATTGGTTTCCACAAAATCTCCGCTTCTTTTTATAACTAGAACGAGCCTTTAACGGCATCTCACAGGGATTTTACCGCTACAAACCCACTAACGCTAAAGATTTCAGTCACAGATGACGAATAGCGAGAAAAGTGATGGCGGAAAAATGATGGCTTGCAAAAAACCGCTTGCAAGCCCCAGTTGTTCAAAGGGCGGATACCTCTATCCACCTGAGAAATCGCTATCCAGTCGATAAAATGTATTGTAACTGATACACGTTTGTCCGCTGTTTAGCGACTTATCTGCTGGATAGAGTTATCCGCTCTTTGAACAACTGGGACCTGAGATTTGGTGCAAATGCCCAATCATGTAACGCTCCTAAAATGATGCCACACTAGCCGTGACACCAAAGAGCTTAGGGAGGGATTACAGGGGATATTTTTGCCTTTTTGATAAAAATATCCGAACTTTTCTCCTCATAAACAACCGTTGTTATGGCGGTTGCCATGGTGAAAATGCACAACATTTGAGGAATTTTCATCAATTTTCCCATTTTCTATTTAAATATGGGGGAAAACACTTAGAAAGAATAATGATTGAAGATGCAAAATTTAATATTTCCAAAAAGTCACATTTTCAATGAAAAATGTCAAATTTTGAGTGTAAGATTTTACCGCTTCCTTTTCCACAGAAAAAAAGGATATGTTTGTACGATCAAATACATTTGCAAAAGCAAATATTTGAGAACCCAACGGCTGTTATTTTACAAGCACCTATAGACAGGATATAACTGGGTTTTCTACAAGTCAGGTTTTCAGGCAAGATTCAACCATATCCAATTTTGTTCACACATTAGTGATGCTTAAAGTTATCAACAAATTGAGTCAAAGCTAAAGTAGATTTTGAAGGACTTGGAGGTTAAGTACACTATAAAGAAAGGATGACTGGGGTGACTGACTATGTAACCGACTAAGTGACTGATTCGCGTGCTTTAATTATCAACCATTACCGTTGTCAGTTAACAATTAAAAAAAAAAGAATGCGAAGAAAGGGTGGGAATAGTATTGGATCGTTGATTACATTTACGACAGACGTCCGCCTCTTCCACAGGTCAGAACTCTGTGAATAAAAACCTCAGTACACATAACCTTTTTGGCTTCGACAACTAGTTTATTCCTCACTTGTACTTGTCTACAACTACGTTTAAAAGTCATTCCTTATGATTCAATACAGCCGAAAAACGAAAACTACTTTATTTTATCACAAACCTTAACTCTGAAGCCAATCTCTGACAAACCCTGAAACGAATCCCTAAAGTACCAAAAACTGAATCCGAGTAAATGGTTTAAAACAAAAAAAGAAAGAGAAACACTTTTTTCTCCTTGTTGTCATCTTTGCTTTACCAAGCTAAGCCCTTACTTAGCCTGACTTGGAAGCGTAGAATTGCGAGCAACGGCAATCTCGTGCAGCTTGACCGTGTTGTAATGCTCGTCATGGCTCAAAATCTCAATGCGGTGGTCCACAAAGTGATAGTTTGGCAAACGGACACTCTTCTTCGCTCTACAAAGAAGCAAACGAAATCGGATCAGGGTGCATAAGCATAAGCATATGACGTCAAATGGAACTGATACTGTTTCGGGAGTAAAAACGCCTTGTACTGATTGTTACCAGCTTCCAAAGTTCAGTACTAAAGAAACCTTGTTCCGTTTAAAATAAGGCTGTCAGTTGTAGAATTAATAAACTTTTGCCTATAATATTCAGATAGTTTCGGAACCGTGTGCAACACCGCCCATTCCCCACAACGAGGGGCATCCCATTATCGAGGAATCGGAGCTAAGGTCACTGATTCCACTTGATCATTAAGAATTTAGAATTTCGTCGCTTATCCTTTCCAAGTCAGAAAATCTCGTTAACAAATCGGCAAAACGTACTTGTAAGTACTTTTGAAATCACATCGGTAATGGCAACCTCCTTCAAGCAGCAGAGCCATGTTAACATCACCCTTCAGTACCCCGTCATGTGCGTACATCTTCTCAGTGGATGGTTCCCATTTCAGAGTCTTCTTCTGCATAACTGGACCATCGGGGGGAAAGTTCATTCCATCAAAACGAATGTTGTAGAAAAAACAGTCGCCTTTCATTCTATTGGAAGAGAAGTGAGACAAAGGTACTTAGTACGACCAGGCAAAGATTAAAAGGCATAGTCAGGATTAGAATCTTATGGGAAATTGTACATAAGATTTAAGAGTCTTACCACAAGAGGAGAAAGAAGCCAAAAGTACCTTTTTTTCAGTTCGTTCTTCACTGATAACTATACACAGAGTGGACCATTTTGGCAAAGAGCCTAAACTTATTGTAGTTCCTATCTTGTTATGACTGATGAGACTTAAGAAAGCAATTATCACTGAAAAGTGCGGAAAAAAGGGGGCTTAAACCAATTATGAGATTGGAACTAAACATTTTTTTCAAAACTCGAACACAATGCTTTAGTATTCCTTGTAGGAGGCATTCGTTTTACATCTTGCTAACCTTATGTCGCTTGTAGCGACACAAATCCCCTGGTCTTCATAAGTCATGACTCTTTTCCAGGAATACCCTTCAGGAAAAGTCTGCTTGAAATAGTCTGGAATGTCTGCTGGGTATTTGGTGAATGCCCTGTTGCCGTACTCGAACGCTGACGTCAAGATATCGTAAGCGAAAGGCAGAGGTGCACCTTTGGTGACTTCCAGGTCTATAGTCTGTGTTCCGCTAAAACACAAAAAAGGGAAGCAAAAAGCGTAAGAAAACGTAATGCTCAGATACCGAGCAGAGCTATCTTTTTCCCTGAAAGTAATGGCCGAAAAATCTACTCCGCTTTGTCAATATGACTAAACAGTTATTCTAAGAAGAATTCGCTCTTGGTGTAACAGCATTCCGTTAGTAGGATTTAATCCTCCAAATATTAAAGTAAGTCCACTGCCTGAGTTAAATTATGGTTTGCTGGCTTTACGTAGTGCGCATGTCTCAGTACCTACTTTGACCAAACAGCAAATGCTCAACAAAATTACTATTACTCCGGCAGAATACCAAACTGAGGGGAAAGAAAGTACCTTAGAAACAAGGCGGGAATCACGTGATCAACCGAAAATGAAATTGGTTCAACGACAAGACAATGGCAACCAGGTCACAAAAGGAATGTGTTCTCTGCATCAATTTCTAGGCAAGGATAAAAGAACTTCTTAAAGTCTTCAAATAGACTTTCCTGTTTTCTTCCGGAAGACATACCTTTTCAGACGATTTCTCATTGCTAAATCTCGGTCACTCGCAAAACCCAGAAAAACATTGATTCAGTAGCGATTCACAATGATTCATAATTTTAAAACTCTAGTTTACTTACTCGTAAGGTTGTCCTTTTCCCTTGCCTTCAATCACGAAATTGTGCCCGTTTACAGTGCCTTCCATACGCAGGTCGATCTTCATCTCTGGTTTGATCGCACTCTACGGAATAATATTGGGTTGAATCTGAGATCAGTTACCAATTAAGAATAAGCAACAGAGCAAATTCATCAGGGAAAAAAAACAAAATAAACTCTATTTGTGCAGCACTTGCCATGATGGTAGAAGTAAAGTAAGATATCAACCTTACAGCTCTTGCTTGTTCTCGATCTTCTCTCTTCCAAATCACCAGGGTGAATGGGACCACAGCTTTGAGGAGTGCTTCTATAAATCTTAATGCCACACCCGAAATTCACGTGCACTGAACCAATCACAAGTCTGAAATCTTTTGCAACAAAGCGGTATGATATCTATAATGTGTTAATTTGTTTTTTAATTTGGAATTCCGTTTTGTTGGCGGTAACCTTTTATGTTTCAGCCAGTAGAGTCGCAATACTTCAATGACAGGGTGTGCAGACAAAAAAACTTAAATTTCCGCGGCAGGTAACTGAGAATGGTTGGTGGTAATCTTTTATGTTTCAGGTATTATGGCATTAAAAGCGCAGTTTTTTTCAAGTCCGACTCAATGGACCAGTTTGACGATATCACGTAAAATAACAATTTTTCGTATTTTTCATACAAACAAAAAACAACTCCCATGGATCGATTTATCGTGCCAAATTTAGTATATATGCGAGGTTTCACAAGTATCCGTCGCAAACTTGTGGAAATATGAGACGCCAAACTTGCCAAGAGAAATGTATGGCAGGGCTCAAGCGGTTGCCCCCTGCCATACAATTTTGCGTGACCTCGTCGAAGTGGTCCATTGATAATCCACTGGATTATCGTTTTTAGTCTCTACAAGCACTTTTGCTTCGGCTAAACAGCTAAAAGTAAATTAATCCCCTCGCGTGCTGGGTTTGGTTACCCTGTGGTGCTGCGTTTGTTATCAATCACACCAAGAGCCATAATGGACAGAGAGGGGGTCTCCCGGTATACCCTTTGGGATATCTTAATTTCAAAAAATCTATTTTTAAAAACTACTGCGGACGCAACAGGAAACAAATTTCCGGTAAACCTCCTTCGACAAAAAACAAAAAACATGGCGGACGGGATGCGGACAATTGTTTGGTTGTTATTCACTGTTGGTGCATTGCCCTTTTCGGTCTTTCATTGTTCGGCCGCCTAATAGCTTGGTTGTTCGGTCCTTTATTGTTGTAGTCGTCGGTTCTCTAGCCGTTAGTTTGCTCGGTTGTTTCATGCATATTTTAGTCGTTCTGGGTTTACTGATTCGTGTGGTTTGTTGGTCAGATTTATATATCTCATCGGTTGTTCTACGATTAACGTTTATGAAGTTATCTAGAGTATTAAAGATGTATTTAAACATTGCGAAAAAGAAACTCTTGATGTTTAAATAGCTTAAGGCCGTAGTACTATAGAGGGAGACTTCATCTTTCTCTTAAGTTCTTATTACATAACAAAGAAAGTTACAGTTTCACAGTACACGCGCCGATACACAAGCTATGCAATACAATGACAACAGAGTGCCTGGGAGTTAACAAAAGCGATAGATTATTCTGGGTACTCATCACAGAGCTAAAACTTAAAATTAGTTAAGTTCGGGCCCGGACGCACTGGGCAAATTTTTGTTTATTTTGCGAAAATCTGTCACCAGTTCCCTGAGACAAGTGCGCCCGGTGACTTTTAGATCTACCAAATTTTGTCAAGGCTTACCAAACTTCAAAGACGCCGTCGTCCTGCCTCGGAGCAGGACAAATTTTTGTCAGGCGTGAAATCTGACAGATTTGTTAATTTACACGCCATGATTTGAAGGAAATTGTCAATCAAAAAAATTTGATCTCTATTTGTAGTCGGAGTGTTTCAGTCCGAAGCCCACCAAAATTATTTCATCGTGGCAATCAACGGTGAAGATGGAAGATTTTTACCTCGGTATGTTGCATTTATAACGATCCTTACTCAGACTACAACTATTACGGTTTCCAAGTCTACGTTCCAGCTGAGGCCATGTCCACACTGATGCGTTTTTGTTTGAAAACGCATTGATATGTATGGGTTTTGGCCTCCCTTCCACACTGATACGCTCGAAAACGCTGAGCGTTTTCATTGAAAACGGATACTTTTGAGAACGCTGTTGAAAGTGAATCGTATTGAAAACGCTACGGCATCCGTATCAGTGTGGACGCAGATCAATCGATCCGTTTTTACACCTATCGAAAACGCATTCAAACAACTGAAAACGCATCAGTGTGGACATGGCCTGAGTCTCCAGGGCCAAGGACTGTTCAATTTGTACATCCCTATGCAAACCGACCAACCACACATCCGTATGCAAACCACCCGAGTCAGCCGAGTACATGTCCAAGTTGCATCACGACTTATCAAATTCAAAGCAGCCAAGTTGAGGATTCAAGAGCAGACGCGAGCAGACAAAGAAACAAGCGGCAAAGCGATGCAATCTCGTACCCAGAGCCCACGTGTCTTTTGGTCAGCGCCAGGACACGGAGCTCTGGAATAATCAATTTCCAGAACTATGATGATTGGCTACTCGATTTATCAAACTGCTCATGCGTAAACTACCGAAAATACAAATGTTGGTAAACAAAATCAGAACAGAACAGCTGAGCGCGAATTTAAATGAATATAGTGCAGAAAACTCCAACTAAACATTTGTTGCTGCTGCTGTAAACCCTTGGGTTCTAATGATCGCCCCATTTCACTTTTCGGCGAAAAGTCCAAAAGGGAAGCGATCATTGAAGGATACAATGAAATTACTGGTCTCGAAGGAAATGTAAATGACGGATTGTCACAGTTTGTATGTGGGTCTTGTGCTCCGAACATTGCGACGTTTAACGAATTCAAAACTCTCTGCAGAGAGTCCTATAACAAACAGAAGGCCTACCATTTAGAATCAGGGAATACACGCACGCGTTCAAAGAGGGGAACGAATCTTGAAGAAACCCCACCAAGTCCCACGGTATCGCCTTCAGTATCGCACACAGGCAAGACCAGACCATTTAACAAAACCACCTGCAAAGATTCACCTGGCTTGCCGGTTTCGGTCCGCGAACTCTTCCACTGCTACTCTTATACCAAAACAAGGAGTTGATATTCTTTCTGCCTCTGGACTCCACAAGAACACGGTAAGTTACAAATTACCTCCTGTTTTATATACCAATAAACAGAAGAGAAATCTCCAGTTGCATAAATGTACGTACACAGTACAAGGGTATTGTAATTAAACCAACAAATGATGCGAATACATTGTATTTCCATTGTGTATCATTTTACATTGTATTAAATGTAAGATTTACCTTCGTGGCCAGAATCCAAACAATTACAAACAATTCAAGCAATTACATATCTATACAAACAGGTTGCTGAGTTTCCTGCTGCAGGGACCACTGGGGTTGCAGAAACCATGATAAAAATACCACTCATTGAGAGTTGTGTGAAAGCTATCATGCTGCAGGATATTGATAGTCTGCCAAAAACTGTGTCAGAAGAAAGAAAATCCACCTATTCTTCGAATGACAAAGGACAGTGAAAAGGAACTAAACAAATTTCAGTGGATCTCCATTCTGACTGAAATGAAGGAAAGAGCCCCTGATGTACTGGACATTTTGTCAGCTGTGGCATTACCTCATGTGAAAGCAGATGGCATCCAGATACCAAGGATATGTACTGCCTATGGTGTGCTTATGAATACAGGTATTGTAAAAAGCTATTTCAACTGTATTTTTTCCTAAGCCAACCTGGACTGTATATTTGCAAACCTTGCTGTTCAAAATGCAAATGTCTCAAATATACAATTTGAAAGAAAATCACAATTTGATTTAGGCCACTGTTTAAATAACCGATCAATCCCAGAGTGGTTGGTTCATTGGAATTACAATCAGGGATGATGACACAGTAATTATTAATAAGTAATGCTACTTACAAGGTTGTTCTTACATTTAGATTGTGCCTGAAAGTTAGCCCTCCCGATGAGCAATCCTCAATTCCCTCCTCCTCACTTTCAGTTTGTCCACCCTCAAAATATTGTTTTACATATCAACAAACTTGTTGTCTGTTAGTAATCCTGCATTGTGATTGGTTATATATGCTACAATAGGTAGACAGACCACCTAGTAGCACCATGTGTAACAAAAAGTAAACAATTTACCTTACTTCCCTGAATAACTGTTTGTACATAAATTGTAAAACATGACTTTCTACCTCTTTGGTTGATTTCTAACTAGTTGGTTGATACTAAAACAATTTAGACCCTTCAATCTCATGGGTTACTGAATCATAGCCCATTTGAGCTGCAAGTCTAATTAATTGCTCTATAGGCACAGCTATAAATTTACTGCAAGATACTGCAAGATACTGAGTGACAAATATAAAAACAAGAAGAAAAAATTCAATCTTTATTTTACTGATCCATACTGAAACAGGAAGTTGCCCCTAGTACAGAAAGTCAATGCAGTGGTCCTTGGTTCTGGTCATGCATCTAAGAAGATGGGCTTTTGTATTATATAAGTGGGATTCAATTCTGTCATTCCCTGACATTTAACATCTAATAGTTGATCTCCTTCCAACAATATTTAGTTGACATCGAAAGCGCCTATCGGTGAGCTCAGTTCGTAGGGCACCGGACTGCTGTGCGAGAGGCCGCGGGCCTCAACTGCACCAACACTCAGGGTCTTCAAATAACTTCTGGAGAGTCCTGTCCCTCATGACTGGCACTGGATGTGCGAAAATTATCTGAGCACTTTGTCGAAGGTCAGAGCTGGAATCAGTGAAATCGGTACTGGTTTTCATGACGCATACGTTCGTATAAGCCATCAACGTTTCCACTTGATCCTGCATCAAGGCATTTAGCGGCGAAACCACAACGATAGCTGCGTGTTGGGAATCGGAGTCACTTCTCAGCAAATTGAAGATGCAACCCAAACTTTGGTATACGAGATACTTGTGAAAACCAGTCGGTAAAACCGCTAAAACATCTCTTTTCACCATCACAACCGCTTTCAAAATGAGGTACTACTGTTTTTTCAAAGCCAAATTCGACTTTCCTAGCTTTTCCAGTGCGTATTGAATGCCGTCGTGGAACGCATCCACATCGACTCTATCTCTGGACGCCATGTTGTAAACAACGGCACACATGCGCCGTGAAACCGGAACTCCTAAAATCTTGGAGTCTGAAAATTTTCAGACTCCAAGATTTTAGGACATATTTTACTGTATGGTCTTGTCAAGGAATCTTCAAAATTTCTTCCAGATTCAGAGCCCATCAAGAAGTGTGCTTTGTCATGGATTTCCTGTGCCTTATGATGTGGTTGTACACGGGATCTTAATAATGAGTGCCAAATTTCAACTTTTACTTCAGTAACGAGTGTGAGAAATCTCTCTTTCATCTCATAGTACTTTTTAAAGTTCAACTTCTGGTGAATGAGATCACTCAGCATTGAAAGGGTAGACTTGTCATAGTGTCTTCTCTCCCATACAATAAAAAGAACAAGAAATCTAAACATTGTCTCTGAATACATTTGTAAGTTTCCACTTTCAAAAATAGCAGCATAATGAAAAAATGCCAGTGGTACAACTTCATCTAGAATGTGAAGAATGCATGCATATTCCACATCCTTACACAAATCAAATTTGCTGATTACTTTGTGTCTGATCATGAGCCATCCAAATAAAGCAGACATCAGGAGAAGTTGGACCCTAAAAGGCTTGGGCTTCTTTGGCAGTTCTGTAGCAAAGATGTTTTTGTATAATTGATAAAAGAAAAAGTGGTATATTTGAATGATGTCTTCCTGTGCATTCAGTGAAACATGAAGAGGACCTTGTTCTGGAATCAGGGAGAGGTATGGTGAGTTGGAGGAATCTTCTTGTGCAATGATTTTTTTCTGGTAGTCCCACGTAGGCCAATCACCTGGAGCAGGCATAGCATAAAAATTTAAGTATTGGACCAAATCTGGGCAAGTCTGGAAAATGTGATCTAGGGCATCTCTGTAGTCATGTTTGCTTTTCAAACTTCTTTCAAATTCGTCAACCAGTACACATGATTTTAATGTCTTGAGCTCCTCATGTGCTAGACCAGAATATATTCTGCAAAAATTCAGAAGCAGATTGAGTCATAATTAAATGTTAACTTTTTAAACTTCCTTTATCAATAATATTATTATAATCAGTGGTAGTTTTACAAACGAAACAGTGCAGAAGGCATCCTAAGTATCAATACAGTGTATCTCTAAGGATTAACAATATTTTGTTCACTCAGTTGAATTCTTAAACCCTGACTGATTGAAAGTGATCCTGTTGCATTCCATGCAGAATCCCTACTGTGTTCAACCAAAATGCTAGTGTGACAGGAAGTCCTAAAAAGCCACAATCTTGAAAAGAAAAAAACGTTGCAGGTGGAGCAGACATTTCAAGAGAGATGGATGAATTCAAAACAAAAAAACCTCTTTTAGGAATGTTTGAATATTGTCTTGAACAAATAGGAATAATTTTAAAGAATGATTCAGAAGTCAGATAGCATTGCACACATTATTTTAAGAACATGATAAATGGAAGGGATTACAGACCGAAACTGTTGCAACTGCTTTCTGGTGTCCTTTGGTTTTAGAGTGCGGTACTGATGTGGAAGTTTTTCCATGTAACTGCTTTTAAATTGTGACATTCCAGTCTTGAGGATCTCATTTACGTTAGCTGGTTCAATTCCACCCCTACATATCTGCTCTCTTCCCTTGATGAACACTGTTACTTGGCTGTGTGCCATTTTTTTGTCGTCAGGCAGTGGAATGGCATGTGGCGCAGGTTCAAATATGTCCAGAAGACTTGAGGCCATATGTGTAGCTACTGATAATTTGAGATCTGTTGGTGTTCGTATTGTATAAATATTGTGAAAATCATCCAGCAGACTGACAATTAGGCACTTTTGCTGTAATCAGAAGAACATACATTTGTTTGGTTAATATCGATAAAAATTACAGCTATAATGGTATTTCATCTACTTGTTTATGAACTTTCACATGTTTCCTGACTACATACCCGAATTGCGTTTTTAACTTTCATCTGCATCATTTGTTTACAGTGTGCTTGGATTGACTTCTTATGACGGTCTGTTGTTCGAGGTGATGTACCAAATCCTAACACAGGGCCAGAGTTCAGAGCAGATCTTGAAGTGCCATGACTATCTAGGAAAGCACTAAGCTCCTTTTGAAAACCACATGTCTTTTGTGATCTTAATTGAAGAAACAAGTAGATGGTGCAGTTGTTACTCACTGTGTTTGATGCTTAATTTGTTTAAACCATATATATATTTTTTATCTCATGTAATTACTGTCTGTGATTCAGCGATAAGAGTGCATTATTTTAATGATTGTTAACACAGCCATCATCAACAGCTTGGTGTTCTTATTCACAACCAGACCCAAAATGGAAGCTGGTGCTACATAGTTAGAGTGCCTTCATTTTTTTTACATCTGAAATTGTCTTTCAGTAACATACACTGCATTTAGTTTACACCTGTTTGCATTATAAGATCAAATAAAAAAATACTGTACCTAAAGTATGCAAGAGTATGAAGGAGTACAACTACTCTCTGCTGTTGCAATTCTGTGTGGTTTTTCTGGGTAGGACGTCCATCATCACGAGTAATTGAACTTAATAGTATGTCATAGAGGTGTGAGGAATGTTTCTGGCAAAACAATTTCATCTCATCTGGTTGGTAAAGGGAGTGACCTCCAGTGTTGTAATGGCGGTGAAGGGCTAACTGAAATTTTTCTACCGACTCAGCAAAGTTATCTAGAGAATGAGAATTATTATTAGACAAGCCCTTCTTGCTAGGAAACAATGCAAAGTAGTTTCATGGTACTGAACAGTATAGTACAAGAGTATACTTGCTGTTCACGAGAATGTTACCTGGCTGTGTTTTGCATTCTGTGGTGTTAGTTTCTTTTGTTCTTGACAATGTATGCTCCTGTTGGAGTGGTTGTACAGTATGTTATAGTTAGTAATGTTATATATTATTTTAAGATATTAAGCTATTGGTGTCATAAATGCACATACCATGCTTGCTTTTGATGATGTTTGTGGTTCACAGTCCTGAACTTCACTGCTGGTCTGTGTTGTTAAAATAGAACAATCTCAGTTTATGCCTCCAGTTTATACTGAGTATCTACTGATTTGGTGACTGAAGTGATTATTTAATTAAATTGTGGTAAATGTATGCCCTCTCTGTCCCCTCCCTCTCTTTCTCTGAAAAATATTGATGACATAAAATTTATCTATCTTAAACACAGAGAGAATTAATAGTATTTTTTAGCTTTAACGTTCCTTGTAAGATGTCGAACTAACGACAAAGATGTTGTAGGGTAAAATAACCAAATTGTTTCTACCTACCCTTTTCCTCTTGTTCGGTGTTTGATATTCATGCTTAGAGGAGAATATTTTATCTGCATTTCGTCGGCAACTGGTGCACCACTTTGTACCCGGACGATACGATGACATAGCCTCTCTGGTATGGGGGTACTGCTCAGAGTTGCCGAATGATTTGGTAACGGACACGAACAGAAGTTGTTACTTGATCTTAATTGATGCCAGTGAAACGTGCATACAAAATTTCCACGGTCAAGTTCCCCAACTCGGGCCAGCTCCGAATTAAGAGCAACAAGCCTTCCTGTACAGACATTCTTTTCTCGAGTTTTGCTTCGCAAACAACAGGTTTTTTTATCCGGAAATTTGCCCTGAGAGAGGCCGACGGTAAGAATTACCACGATAACAATACTGCCCTTCATATTCTACCACGAGCGCAAACTTCGACAACAAAATTCAATATTGTTGCAGCGATAGTTTTTTTGTTAAAGAAGATATGTTAAAGAGGCGTTCCCTTACGAGCTTTCTTCTAAGTAAAAACCTTAGCTGTTTTGTTTCCGCCTTATCCCCGCGAAATGAAAACAAATACCGCGAAATTTAAATCTGCCGCCATTTTGACGCTTGCTTGTTTCTATGGAAATAGTGCATCCCAATCCTGCGCGCGCGGAAATGCTCGCGCGTGGTGCAAGCATGCGCACTCATTTTGCCGCTGTGGATTCCAGAGCTCCGTGTCCTGGCGCTGACCAAAAGACACGTGGGCTCTGGGTACGAGATTGCAAAGCGATGGTGTTTATTTCCGTGTGATTGACACTTGTGGTTAACAAATATTTTGCTCTGTCTCAGTGCACCCACGCTTGACAAATTGAAAATTTGGCAGCGACAAATTTTGTCGAGATTTTTGGAAGGGCCAAACAAATTTTGTCAGTCCAGTGCGTCCGGACCCATAGAAATACACACCGTTTCTGTTTTCAAACACATTAATCCCTCACAATAGAAGCTGGTAGAAAACAAGTAAAAGTGTGCAAAGTCGAGTGTGCCATGCAACGTAACACCGCATTTAAAGTGTGTTTTCGCGATAAACCTCCACAAACCTTACAGACTTAGGGCCTGTTTACATGGAGGTAGGGTGCCCCAGCTAACCGAGCTACCCGGCTAGGAGGGTTAAAATATAGCTCGCCTTTACATGCAACTCACCTGAGCGGGATAGTCACTGGGCTATTTTTAGAGGGGCCGTGAGAACAGCAAACAATATGGCGGACAAAAGAAAGGCTTTGGGGGCAAGTTTTATGATTTTTTCACCACTCGTTCCGCTAACAGCTGCTTTTCATTGTCTAGGGCTATTATTTTGCACTTTATTAATTGAGCGTAGCCACTTGAGGCAGTTAATGTTAAAATCTGCCTTGGAATACAACTTTGAATATAACGGTCTTCTCACCTCGGCTAGTCGAGTGCCCCGGCACGAACCGTTTACATGGCAAAAAGCTATCCCGGCTAGAAGGGTGCCCCGGCCAGGCAGGCAGGGTGCCCCGGCAAGGCGGGTTACCCTGTCTAGCATGTAAACGCCTCAATGCATTTTCTAAAGAAACGTATGAGAAGTTGGCTCTCCCACGGTAGCTCGGTTAGCCGGGTAACTCGGTTAGCCGGGGCACCCTCCCTCCATGACCTCCATGTAAACAGGCCCTTAAGCCTGGTTTCCATATGATCGCCCAGATCGTCCCGATCGTCCCGATCGTCCCGATCGTCCCAGTCGTTTCCAAAAATTTCGAGACGATCGGGACGACTGAGACGACTGCTGGTTTCCATATGATCGTCTCCATCGCTTAAAATTGGCCGTTCCGAAATTCAAAAGGGAACTAGGGCGAGTTTCAAATTTTGAAGTAATCGATAAATTGACACCATCACATGGTCGTTTGACCAAGTTTGACTCTTGTAACATTAGAGACATTTGTATGGATTTTGAGCTATGTTTCAAGGTCCATAACTTGGTCTCTGTTCAACCTACAAGAGTCAAACTTGGTCAAACGACCAATCTCAATGTTATCTTACATGCGATAGTGTCAGTTTATCGATTACTTCAAAATTTGAAACTCGCCCTAGTTCCCTTTTGAATTTTGGAACGGCCAATACTGAATACGCGCGGTCGTCAACGATTTTCCTGGGTCCGACAACAGAGTTTTGGCGCGATATCCGGAAACGAACTGGCGGACATCAGTTATCTTCTTATTCTTTCGATTTTGCGCCGAAGAGCTCAAAGAATCCCATGAAGACACAGGTTTTGGGTATTCAAGCGAGTCTTGGACATTGTTTATGCTTTCTGTTTCTTCACCATGATCTGCATCATCTTCAGCCGCGTCCAACCCGAATTTCTCTCCTATTGCTTTCCAGATATTCATCTTTATAAACTTATTCTTATAGTCCTCAGAAAATTTGTTGTAAATTGCAGGATATTTTTGCACTTCTTCCATAATATAAAGAGCGACGTGTTTAACTTCGTGTTTTCTGCCGCCATTTTGAAATGGAGCCCGTGAGATAAGAGTGATGACTTCTGGGATAGCCTTCGATCGTCCCGATCGTCTCAGTCGTCGGAGAGCGTTTCCATATGATCGCTTCAAAGTTTACACGATCGTCCCGATCGTCCGGATAGAACTCAATTCTATCCAAGCGATCGAGGTCGTCTCAGTCGTCCGGGTCGTTTGCGATCGTCGGGGTAGCGTTTCCATATCATCGTCCCGATCGTCTGAACATTTTTTGAGACGACTGGGACGATCCGGACGATCATATTGAAACCAGGTTTTACAGTGTACCAAAGTCTACGCATAATTATACGAAATTATAACAAAAGCTCACCCATAAATGTCATGCAAAAAGTCATAAAATAAACAGATATATCACAATAATATGTGTGCCCAATCGGTAAAAGTGCATTTTCATGTACACAGAGTCACTTTGGAGTTGCTACAATAAATTTCCAATGCTAACTGATTTTCATTCATATATAATAACAGTGCATAAATAATTATTCCAGTCAGAACAGCTGGAGCATTCTACCATCAAATTAAAGGCGGAAAGCAATGACATTTTGTGAGGTGGTGGAAAAATTAATATCTTTATTGAAAAGTCCAAGTTATATAGATTAAACTTCATCAGTAGTTATTTTATACCTTGACCATGATATAATACAAGATTCATGTAGCAAATGTGTTCCTGTTTTGCTCGGCACTTTTACATAAGACTAACAACCACTTGGCATATACCAAGAAAGTACAAGGCATATACTTAATACATGCTACTGATGCCCCTCTATTTTTGCCAGAAATATTCACATAAGTAATAAAATGCAGGATGTTTGTGAATACTTATAACAGGTTTAAGAGAAAGATACTAACATCATGATATCAATGTTTGTATCATGAAAAACAATATTTTGTGGTGTATTATTGCTAATACATTTCAGCCCTCTCTTCCATTACAGACAGTGGAAAAAAATTACTAGTCCTTAAATATCTTATATTTATCTCTTTTGAAGAAAACTCTTGAGGACAGGATTCTCATAAAGTTTAGGGAGGCTCCTTTTTTTTTAAGTTGATTAATGAAGATGAGGCTTAAATCAAAATTACAAGTTTACGTAGCATTTCTTTCTGTGACAAAGCTGGTTTCATTCCCAAACATTTACTTTATTATTTTTTAAATGTAGACTACACTTCCTCAGTTGAACATAATCAATTATTCTTCAAACACCAGATCATCAGCCATTTAATAGAATTGTTTCATGAAGTCATTGAGATTCAACAGAAAAGCAGTCTATGTAATTGAGTTCAATAATGATGATGAGGATTTATATAGCGCTTTTATCCAAAGGGCTCAAAGCGCTTTACAACACTTTTTGGGGGACTTTGCCAGACTGCTTTTTTAGGCGCAAATTGCAGCCACGCAGTTTACAATCTTATTGAATGAATAGTAGGATCAACACAGGTGCCACCAGAACAGAATAAGTTATAGACCATCTCACCGGGGACTACGTTCCCTACTCTTTCCGATCAGTATGTGCGTTCTTTAACGTCCCACACCAGTACTGTGAGACGGGACCTCCGGTTTTATCGTCCTTATCCGAGAAGACTAGAAAGTCTAACCATTTGCAGATGTCATTACAAAGGGAGCATTTTCTCCTCAGTTATTTAAAGACCCTGAGTGTTGGTCCGGCCTGGGCTTGAACTTCCGACCTCCCGCACAGCAGTCCGGTGCTCTACCACTTACCGGTCGGCGGTTGTAATAAAAAAAAAATAATAATAATATTAAATAAGTTAATCAGTTCTGATCTGCCTGTAAGTTCTTATATCATTTACACTTTTTCTCCACCCAATTTCAAGCCCTGCACTTACAGGTTATTGAGATATTATTTTTCATTAACTTGGCACAAAGATTAAGATTATCATTACTCTTAAAAGCTTGCCGCATTTGCTGCAGGGCCTTGAAAGTTACATCATTTCCTCTGATGAGACATCTTCCCTCTTACAAGAACCTGATTAGAACAATCTAGGCAGAGCGCGAACGGTGCAGTACTTTTTTTGCCCCAACCTAGCATGCGGTTGCTATCTTTTCAATGAATGCAAATACCACTCCCCGTCGTACACTTGAACACACTTGAACTCTCCATTTAACTGAGACAAGGAGTCAACACAAGAATTCCAACTTAACGAAGTTTTGCCATATCTCAACCTTTATTAAAGCCTGAATACACTGCAAATCGAAGTTAACCTGATTCGGTGAAAGGTTTTCAAACTCCGACAGAACTCGCTGCAATCTTCTGCGGTCCAAACGAGAGCTTTGCTTACATTTCACGAACCTGATATTAAATAACTTGTTTGTGCACGAAATCCGGCTATCCGCAGTTGTTCTTCCTCACAAAAGACTGAAAAAAGCATTTTGAAAACAAGCTACATTAACTTCGCCGTTGCGGCATCCATCTTTGGCATCTTTTCAACAAAGTCCGACTAGCCCTCAAGCCTCGCGCACACGGAAACGAGTCTCCCGGAAGACCGGAAGTTGCTTGCTTGTTTCTAAAAATAGATTTTAAATTAAGATATCGCATATTTGAATCCCATATAAAAACCCATACTCCATTACAAGACTCCCTCTCTGGCTATTATGGCTCTTGATCAGACCAATTCAAGAGATTTGTATATGAGTTAAAGTTGGAAAAAATCGATGCCAGCGCATTTATATGTCGTGGAAATTAAGAAAGTTCCTCTTTTTTACAAAGCTAAGGTAACCGAGGATTTACAGTCTTTCCCGTAAAACCGTGAACAACAGAAATATCTATGGAGAACGGGTAACTAAGTTATAACAAAAATAATAATAACAACTTTTTTATTTAAGTCTCAAATCGTTCTAGCTGAACACGAGTGCTCTACTAATTGGGGAGACTATAAATCAAATAAACGCTAAATTAAATCAAATGTTGGTTTTTGGGGAGAGCGGAAAACCGGAGTACCCGGAGAAACAACCTCTCGGAGCAGAGTAGAGAACCAACAAACTCAGCCTACTTATGACGCCGAGTGCGGGAATCGAACCCGGGACACATTGGTGGAAGGCGAGCGCTCTCACCATTGCGCCAACCCTGCTCCCGCATACCGTCAAAATCCGAAAATAAGCCCCGGGGCTTATATTTTTCAAAGGCCCTTTTTAAGGGGCTTATTTTTGGGGGGGCTTATATACGGAGGAAATTTGCGTTTTAAAATCGGCTAGGCTTATACTTGGAAGGAAATTTGTGTCAGTAATTTGCACAAAGTTTTTACATGACCTGGACGTAGAAGGCAAAGAAGCAAGAAAGGAAATAATAGTAAAACTTGCAATAAAAAAATAATAACAATAAGTTACTGAGGGGAAAGGCAATAGGACTGCTGTTACTCTGACTAGCGTGCCGATAATACACTATTCACGTGGACTGCCTCCTTTTGCTATCACCTCTGCTTACAAAATTATTCCCTCTAAATTGCTTTTGGATTTTCCGGCTGGGAAATATTCAGCCGCTGTTTTTGTGTCTAATTTGTGCGGAAACGAATGAGGGAAACGATATGATTTATGTGCAGTTGTGTGCAATTTAAGCAATTGCGTAAAGAAGCCTGAGAAAAATTCAGGACTTCAACGGGGTTTGAACCCGTGACCTCGCGATACCGGTGCGATGCTCTAACCAACTGAGCTATGAAGCTGCTGAGGTTGGGAGCAGGTGAAATGTGGGTTCATATGTTCTATTGCGTAATTCTGTGTAACAGTAGGAGGGAGTTTTTCGGCCATCTCGAGCTCAACGTCTGATTAAATAACTTTAACCAATAAAAGGTTCTATTTCGCTTCGTGGACGGCTAATAGTTCTTTTGATTGCTTCCACTAAGGCCCAGTTTAGACGCCGCTCTACTCCGGCATGTGCCGAACCTAATCGAATTAGGCCCGTTTCAAACGTCGTGCTACTGCCGTGTTGAACTCAACTGATCGAATTAAATTGGACAGTAGCACGACTTGGATTCCAAACGTCGTTCTACTGCCGTGTCGACCTCTATTAAGCGGCTACCCTCCATTAAACGGCCACTTATTAAAGTCCCGAATTATTTGTATAGGTAATCACACGATTTCGAGTGCAATTTGGAATAAATAAGCACCAGTAAATTTTTTTCAAAGACCAACAAAATTGCACGAACCCGTAGGGCGAGTGCAATTTGTGAACTTTGAAAAAGTTTACACAAAGAGAAAACAACAAAGGAAGCCCGAGGGCTTTAGAAAAAGCAAAGTGTTCAATTCAATTCAGTTTAGTGCACATCCTAACAGGAAAAACCGCTAAATGCTCTCCTGCTTTGCCAAGCTTAATTTAAATGTCTTCCCTCATGCTAAGTTTGTCAGTATCACGTATGTCTAAAAGATTTTATTGCGCTAGTTCCCATTATTACGTTTCCTCATGCTGGCCTTTTTGTAGACATGTGTGTCTGAAAGGGTTTTATCTCGCTGGTGGGGTTCCCATCATTATGTTAGCGCTGCTCTAGTGCTCAACTAGGTGTATCTATGCGAAAATAGGGTGCCGCCGCCACAGGACGTATATTAAAAACATCGCGTGGTTTGAGCTTAGACTAAAGACCCCACTAAACATTTAAAGCAATGCCGTTGTTGTGTACATAGCGTTGTGCTACTGCTTTTAAGTGGTCTGATGTAGTCACAGAAGGAAACACTCAGTCTGCGATCATGATGAAACAGTTTCATATTTCCCCTCTTTGCCTATTCACCGGATTCTTACAAAACTAGGTCATCGTCACATGATGTCCTTAACAATGTTCACTTTGGTTCATCTTTTTACCCTTGGTTGGGTTCAGCTATTGTTAATTGTTTCATTAATTACAATGGACCAACCGCTCACAGTAATTTCCAAGGAGTTATTACAACTCCCATATTTGAGTTAACCAACTCCACGAGGTGGAGTTAATCTTTTTTTGGAGTTGACTCTCTTACAGTAGAGTTAAGTTAAATCCTCGAAGTGGAGTTATTTTATCGGAGTTATTGTTACTCTCAAAAAGAGTTAACTTAAATTTATACAGCAGTTATGTTAACTGCTCTTGGAGAGTTGATATAACTCAGTTTTAAGAGTTATTTAGGGGGAGTTATTTGAACTCTGTGAGACGAGTTAAATAATATAACTCACTCTTTTTGGAGTTACTTAAGAAGAGTTACTTTAACTCTGAATGGAGAGTTAAGTCACTCTTCTTTTGTTACTTTGACACTGGAATTGGAGTTAGTTTTAATCAAGTTTGAGTTAATAGAACTTAGTGATATAGTTTGACACTCAAACGTCTTTCAGGCAATTTCTTCACTTTTGAGAGCTACTTTTTAAGGCATTTCCGTTTATCGGATACGACGGGAAACTACGAGGAGCCAGAGCCAGCTAAATGTTTGTGCGGCAAATAAACGAACTTGGAACGTAATGGTAAATTCCTGAAATATGTTTCCCAGGAGACCAGAAACCAACTTGTGAAAGAGCCTCGGGAGCCCAAACAACACGTCAATCAAGATAACACCCTAAACTTTCATTACGCAATTATGCGAATTAAGATCACGTAGTGCAGCGTTATGAATCAGAAATAAAAATAGCAATCGCAAAACCTTAAAAAACGGTAGAATATTTCAGAACCTTAATCTTTGAAAAACAGCTCCGTTCTTCTTTCTTTCACTTCGCCTCTTCTTTTCCTCTCTTCTCTTCCTCTTCCATTTTCCGTTTCTGATAATTCTTCTGCCCGACGTTTTCGCTTCAATTGTTCTCTCGATTATATACAGACAAGAGCCATTATGGCTCTTGATACAGGATATGTATTCCAATAACGCACTGGTAATCCGGGTGGCGTGAGTCGCAACCAATGTCCAACTCTCCTGTAAAAGTAAGCCGCTTTCCGTTCGTTCGAGAATCGAATGATGATTTTATTATTTATTTTTTCCATTTTCACTGCATTAGTTAAAACATAGTAACTAAATTACATAAAGAGACAATTAACTATACGTTAGTAAAAGATAAATTACTACAGTGGGGAAGGGAATATACGAACCATTCGAGCTAGTCCACCCAAAACCTACAACAAACACTTAAATAAACAAAAATAAAAAATAAATATTAAAATTGTAACTTAATGTAAAAACTACAATTGCTAATATGTCATATTATAGATTAATCTAATCAGAAAATAATTGTTACATCGATCATTACATCCAGGTGGCATGCGGGCGGTCAGGGTCGATGCTCTTCTTTTTATAGAAATCATTACATTGTTTTTTGAATAATGATAGGCTTAAATTAGAGGTCCTAAGTTTATCAGGCAAGTTGTGCCATAAATATGGTAATCTATTGAAAAAAGTGCCTTTAAATAATTCGGTTCTGACTTTGTTGATTTTAAATTTATTACTAGAATATGACCTTAATCTTTTGTCTGAGCAAAATTCAAAATATCTTTCAACTGAATAGTTATAGAGACCACACTTCAGTTTATAAAATGTTGTTAGGTCTTTAACTTCTCTTCGGTACACCAATGGGAGAAGATGGAGCTGCTGAAGGCGGTCACTGTAAGTTAAATTGGGTAGGAGAAGCTGCGTAGCACGTCGTTGGACACCCTCAATAAGCTTTATTAAGGTGACAGACTTTGGACTCCAGATCTCGGAAGCATACCCCAAATGCGAACGTACAAGGGCTTCGTAGAGAGATCGCAATGTTGGCAGAAACGGATCACTTCTGCTGCTGAGTGAACGACGGATAAAACCTAACATCTTATTAGCTTTGTTCACTTGGGCATAGATGTGTTCATTGAATCGAGCATCACAAGTGATGGGAACGACAAGGTCTCGCTGAGCCTCCACTCTCTTAAGTGCCTTGCCTCTCATATTGTCATCATAAATTATTGGATTGTGCTTCCTCGTAATCGTGCAAAGCAAGCATTTATCCACATGATCAAAGCATGTGTGAGAGAATAGTGAAATGGATCCAGTGTTATAGACTATGCTGTGGCTATATGTCTTTCGAATAAGTCCTATCTTTGTTCGGATTTGCTATGCAATGGGGAAAAGGAGACTGGCTTCACAGCTAACTAGTTTGGCTTGCCTGGACTCAGAATAAAGTCGCGACACAGAAAAATTTTCCTAACCTGATCTATCCTACTCACGGGCACAGTTCTCGCTCAGGCTAATTGCCCGGCAGTCTGAAAATTCAAAACAAAGCCACTCAAGATATTGTAAATGTCTTGGCGATTGAAAACAGGATCGTTAGCTCACAACTGATTGTCATGGAATTTTGAAAGTTTACCCTCCACAGTGGAGGGTGAAGTGGACTTTGTTTTCCGAAACTCGTTGTGAGTTTTAAGGACAACCACAACTACACATATGGTAAGTGACATCGATTTTTATTTCATTTTTCTTACAAATTTCCAGACTTGAACTTCGCTCCATATGTGCCCGGTATTTTCCTATATCAGAACCCCTATTGTAGCAAATACGGATCCTGGGTGACCTGTGTAGCCAAACTGTCCAGCGGGTGAGAATTCAACCGACTGAAAACACCATAAAATCACACAGGGCTATACAGTAGCCAAAAGGAAAGTGAATTTTATTTATCTGTCTTGCATTTCATCAAAATTTGGGAACAAAGGTGCAAAATCCAGAATTTTATGACGCATTTTCGTCGATCGCTTGACTCAAAGCGATTTCAAGCGTTGCAAATTACCGTGAATGTATGAGATCTAATTGCATGACGTCATCGGGTGTCAACACAAATAGATAAGATGGTCTGCCTATGGGTTAGGGCCTGTTTATATGGGTTGTTTACCTGAGAAAACCGGTTGGTTAACGGTTTGTACAAATGGTAAGCAAAAATCCCCAATGAACAATTCCGTTCAGGATTGGCAGACGCGTGTACTATTTGAACAACCCCTTCTCAAAATAACACGTGACACGCATCAATATTGGTGTAGGGCTTGGAACTGGTGAAAACACATTTCCCGTTCGGAAATTTTGGACTACCTTTCCAGACGTTCCGAAAAGTTTGGAAATTTTCCAGTAGGCAACACCAAAATAGCCTTACCATTTACCCTCCAACCGAAATTTCCGAAATTTCTTGGTAAAATGGTAATTAACCATGGTAGGCTTTTGTACATTATGCCAGCATTTTTTTGAGCATTTTAGTGAGACAAAAGCATTGAGCATTATTTGAGCATTTTAGTGGCATTTTCCTAAAAAAATATTTTTTTCCAAGAAAATAAAATAGAAATTAACTTTTAGAGAAAATGAAGACCAAAACTCAAAATTCACAAAATACCTAATACACTGTAATTAGCCTCATAGGCGATTTTGAGGATTATGGGTTTTTTTGGCTGTATTTATGAACTTGTATACGTTGTTGTTACTACTTGCAACACTTGTACGTTAGTGTAAACTTTGAAATTAATTTTAAAAAACCGTTTGTATAATGAGCATTATCTAAGCATTTTAGTGACTTTTTTGGGGGAGACCAAGTATTTTAGTAGGAAAAATGGAGCATTAAGGTGGAACATGTCAGTGGGGAAACAAAAGCATAGTGTACAAAAGCCTAAACCATGGTCTCGGGTACCCGAGGCTGAGTAACCGAGACGACCCAGTCAGAGTTTACAAATCCTCATCTGCTCTTCTTTCCTTGTACTTTGTCGCTTTTTCATTACATATCGTCAATATTTATTGGATATTCTTTGTAAGGTTCAGGTTGTGCTTCAGCACTTGTTTTTATAAACACAATTGCCAAATTAGGATGTGGGGATCAGTAAATTCAAATTTGACGTGAACGTAACTCCGAACAGCGAGGCCCTGTTAAGGGGGGTTTAGTCATCCCTTACCACTAAAATTCCGGGGGCAGTTATCCCTTATCTCTAAAATTACCGAGGCTGTTATCCCCAAAACTACGTATCTTTGGAATTTGACAATTGGTGGCAATTTTAAAGTGTAAAGCGACCCGTTTCATAACCTAATACTGCATACGAAAAGAGAAAACAACAACTGACCCCGCTGCATCTACTCACATCTGTTTCTCATGCGGCAAGGACTGCCATTCCCGCATTGGCCTTATATGCAACAGGCGGAATTGTTTAGAGCGAAGCACTATGAACGAACGGTGATAGGGCACAGTTTCCATGGTCGACTTTGACCGAAGGAGGCCTACTACTACTACTATACGAAAACTCAACAGTTTTATATGACGTCTACTTAAAATACGCCCCTCTTTGTACTGAACTGATTACTTGCCTGCCTCAGAGTCCTGGGAGAGTGCCAAACAATCCTCGTAGACACTATTTTTTTTCATTTTGCACTGTTTACATGGAATTTGCATTGCATTTGTAGAAGTACGTTATAAAACAAAATCAGAATAAAGATAAGAAATTAACGGAATTAAGATGTGCGCAGTGACCAAAGTAGCAGATGCTTCCGGGTTGGTCACTGCCACGTTAAACTAACTGGCATAGACAATAAGCGTAATGGAAATAATTTTACCCAGAGTAAAGGTGCTAAAGTAAACAAGTATAGGTGAATACATGAATCAAATGAAACAATAGAACAAAGAAACTAAAGTAAACTAAATCAATGTATTCTAGGAAACAGATTGCGAATTTAGCAGATATAGCTTGTATTGTTTGGAAAAGGGGTAATAATATAGTTTTTTTAGATGTAGTGGAATAGTCTCCCAAATTTTCGATGTAATGAAAATAAAAGCATTGTAGCACAGTCAATTCGCAGAACACAGAGTTTACCTCCTTAGTCCTCCTCGCTGTAAGAGTCACATTGTAAGCATAAGTTTAACGTTTATTTTGTCTTGTCTATGATTCAGCTTGTAATAAGGCAACAGCGGTCAACTATTCAACAAGGATTTATTACGACAACATGGCCGACTCACAAGCTCAAACAACCTTTTACAAGGAATCATGGGTATAATCATTCTAAAAAGCATGATGGGTGACACGCCTTCTTCTTCAAACAAAACAAGTTATATGTCAATAACACTGAAAAATAGCAAGTAAAACGAACACGTAGTTATAACGTCTGCAAGCCCATTTTGCGGTATTGTCACTACTGCCAGAGGTCAATATGTATGGTCCACACTGGTCTACAGCAATGGATAGTCTGCACCTGTGACAAGAAATTTGCGAAACACTGTGGTTAACATTGTGGGGTTAGTCTGAATATCGAGCCGGGCGTCGAATGACTCGCCCACTACGAGTTACAGTTTGAGGTTTACGCAAACTACGCGATGAACTGACAGAGGGTATTGGCGGTGGTGCGAGTGGTGGTGTAACTGAGCTGGGTGAAGATGGTAATGCTGTCAAGGGAGTTTCATCTGCCATAGATGGCACAGGGTCGTCAGGTGCTGATGAAGGAATCAATGGGGTGGTTGTTGTAGTTGGAGAAGAAGAAAGCTGAGGCGTTGGTGTCATGGCTGTTAATGAGATGGGGGCTAGTTTGTCGGGCAGAGTTGGTTCAGGCCGACTATCATATGGAGAGTTCCTCATGTAGTGGGGAGAGGGAGCAAGCTGGACCTGTATACGGTTTCTTTTGATTTGCAATTGTCTGTTGCCTGTGTCAATGAGGTAGGATCGAAGACCAGCACAGCCAACTACTCTTCCTTTAATCCAGGCCTTAGTCGGTGAAGTGGGTGGTGGCTTTGCATATACATAACTGCCAGGAGGAAGATCCGAGAGAGGGGCACTGGCACGTTTGTCATACGCGCGCTTTTGGTTCAGTTTACGACTGACATGGTCGGCCACCACTGTATCTCGAGAAGGAGTGAAGGGCTCCAATGCTGATGCAGACTGGGGAAAATCACTGCGGAGCGTACGGCCAAACAATCGCTGAGCAGGAGAAAAGATGTGTCCTTCGGGCGTGGTGTTACGGACGGAAAAGAGGGCTAGATCCACATCTTCTGCCGTCAGAAGAATGTGCTTAGCTGAGTTGACTGCCGCTTTAGCCCGTCCATTTGACTGCGACCAATAGGGAGATGCTGTGATATGCTTAAATCCATACCTCCTCGCAAATGTCCTAAATAAGTCAGAAGTGAACTGAGTACCATTGTCTGTTATGAGTGTGTGTGGAATCCTGTGTCGGCCAAAATGTTGCTCACTGGCTTGGATGACAGCTGAAGACTGGTTAGTTGGTAGTTGATCAATTTCATAGAAATCGCTGTAATGATCAACCGTTACTAGATAAGCGTAACCGTTTAATTCAAACAGGTCTTGTGACACCAGCTGCCATGATAGAGTTGGTACTGGGTAAGGTTGGAGTGGCTCTCGAGGGTGTTGCTGCGCATGTTGAGCACAAGTGACACACGACTAGCACATATCCGTGATCTGACTGGAGAGGCCTGGCCAGAACACACAGTTGCGAGCATGGTGCAGCGTAAACTCGGGGCCCCGATGAGCTGCATGGAGTTTATGTAATAGACTAGTGCGAAGAGGGGATGACAACGCGATCCCGTTTGAAAAGCAAGCTCTCGTGAAAGATGAGTTCATGACGCAGAGACCAATATGGCCGAGCCAGTTCTGGAACGGCGGCTTTGTCACTAGGCCATCCTGTGCTAACTAGAGAGCGAAGAATGACCTGTTCCGGGTCAGTAGCGGCTGCAGTTCTGATGTCCTGAAGAGTGGCGTCTTGGAAACCAAAGAGGTCAGGAGTGGTGCATTCAAACTCGACTCGGTAGACTAAATCCTCATGAACTTTCTTGTGCGAAGTGGTAGTAAAGGAGCCCGAGAAAGGGTGTCTGCGAGGTGGAGTGGAGAGCCCTTGCAATATTCAACATGGGAGGAGTAACGCTGCAGTGTGAGCATCATGCTCTGTAGATGACGTGGAGCTGAGGCCAGGGGACGTTTGAAAACAGTCTCCAGTGGTTGATGATCGCTGTGGACAGTCACAGCTGATTTCCCAAAGAGGAGCTGATCAAATTTTTGAAATGCGTGGACAATGGTAAGAGTTTCTTTCTCAATCTGAGCATAGCGCTGCTCAGTTGACGAGAGGGAGCTGGAGCTGTAGGCTACTGGTTGCCACTGAATGCTACAAGAGTCAGTGTCTGTAGTAGGTTGAAGCAGCGCAGCACCCAGGCCATATTCAGAAACATCCACCTGGAGTACGACAGGAGCATTCACATCGAAATAGCGAAGACAAGGTGCCTTGGAAACTAGTTCTTTAGCCTGTGCAAAAGCTTTGCTGTGTTGCTCAGACCACAGGAATTCTTGTTTAAGATGTGTGAGGTCAATGAGAGGACGGACCACTTCGCTCAGACTGGGGCAAAACTTGAATAGGTAGGTAATTGTTTCTAGGAAACGGCGTGTTGCTGCCTTGTCGGAAGGTTGAGGCATGTCAAGGACTGCAGAAACTATCTCGCCGCTGGGTTTGAGACCGTCAGGGGTGAGGATGTGACCCATGAACAGTGCAGTGGACGTTTTGAACTTAATCTTGTCTGAGTTGAGTTTAAGGTTGTGCTGAGACAGACGATTCAACAGATTAATGACAGAGTGGTCATGGTCCCTGGTGGCATCTGTTAGAGATTCACCCCTACCAATGACGATAACTCATCAGCAATGCTCACAACACCGTCTAGACCACAGAGGACATCATCGAATCGACGACTTCTTTCCCGACGACGACGTCGGCACAGCGGAAAGCACCACTACGCATGTGCAAAAGGGTGTTGCGCAAGATTGAGCGTCATCTCTTGGCCGGCGACGACGGAAAACAGAATGTTTTGAAGTCGTCGTGAGAGTTTCGCGACTTAGGTTTGTTATGACCTTTTTCTGTGCCATTTTACGTCCTTTGAGTTTGGGACTGGTCTTGCAAAGTGAAAAACCATATCACTATACCAGCAAGGATATGAAAATCTTTTGAGGTAGATACACAAAGCAGGAATAAATTCAACAATCAAACTGTTCTACGTCACGAACTCGTTTGGCAACTGAAGTGCATCCGCAAGTTTGTATATGTCATTTTTATAGAAGCGAAATTCAGCGTTACATTTAGCATTTGTCAGCTCGTCTAGTTCAAATCTTTCATAGTTCCAATACAGAAAATCGGGGTTTTTTGACCTGTTTGCATCATACAACAAAACAAACTCTCTGTCATTGATAAATCCTTTTCTGTATACATACGCAATGCAGTTTCTAGTCTTAAGTTTGGCATTTCTCTCGTAGTTTCTCTTAAGGATATTTCTATGATATTCTTCCAACAAAGGCACAAACTCGATACGAGGAAAATAATGCGCGCCAGTCGTCGTCCTGGAGCTTCCTGGTATCGTAATAAAATTTTGGCGCCAAATTGTGCGCGACGCCGACCCAAGACATGACGTCACTAAAAGTCGTCGTCGCGAAAGAAGTCGTTGATTCGTAAGCTCCCTAATGTCACTACGAAAACGGCGGAAAGAATCATTGGCTCGATTTATACTAGAGACGGATCATCCGTCTGGGATAATTCGTCTGCGTATAAATACGGGCAAACAGACGGATTATCCGTCCAGACGAACTATCTGGATAATTCGTGTTCATCGACGAATTATCCACATAGTTCGTCTGGACGGATGATCCGTCTGTTTGCCCGTATTTATACGCAGACGAATTATCAGACGAACTATGTTCTTTGCCCAAGTTCGTCCCAGACGAATGATCCGTCTCTAGTATAAATCGGGCCATTCAAACCAATGACAAAAATATCTCGCTGCAATCTATTATCTGACGCCGATGGGAAATTCAGTACATTTGTGGTATTCCAAACGTACGAGAGTGTGCCATGCTTGGATGGACATAGTAGAGGGATCCCTCTACTTACTATGGTGCCATATAATTCACCTTGCATTTGAATGCCAAAAACAAACTACATATACATGTGTGTGGGAAACGATAGCCTCCAAAAATTACGATTCCCCACGAATCTCACAAAGGGAAAATTGTATCAGGACATATTATACTCACAGATCCACGGGCAGGTTTATTGGCTCAGGGGTTCCTTTCTTGACTGGTTGAACCTCAACTGATTAGGTACTTCTCTCGACTGGTCAACTGAACTCGTATCACAAAAACATTAGAAGATAGTAGTAAACATGATCATCAAGAACAAGTGTATCGTTCTCTTATAGTTTGCAACAGAGCTCAAAATAGTAGTTGTCTTAAGTTGACCAGTTATAGTTGTTTCGAAAAATTGAAAGGGCAATAGAGGGTCTTGTGTAAAATAAGTAGAGGCAGAGCAATCTGAAACTGTTCATCGGTATCGATTGAAAATATTCTTCCACGTGGGAATTCCGGATCTGGCATTAACCGCTTGTACTGTAACTTCAGTTTGTATTTCAAAACACCAATTTCCTTGGCTCTTTGATCAATCCCAGACGACTTGAGTTTCGAAGGAATGATGCTAAATCTTTCACTTAGCTATTTTGTCAAAAACGACCATTTCATAGCCGGTTTCATATCACCTTGTTTAAAACTTCAGGGAAGCCATATTGGTTACATGTACAATGAGTCTGTAAGCGCGCGTGTACTGCCCGTGTTACACGCATGCCATGAGGTCAGCGGTTGACCAAATAAAAAAGCCTGCTTGAATTTGGACTGATAAATGACCCGTTACTGTTCGTTACCGATTCCTTGGGAAAAGTGACCAAACGTGTGACAATTGAGAAATCAAAGCTATATTTTGTTATCTCTAAAACTATCTAAGTTATCCCTTATCCCTAAAATTATTTTGCCAGTTATCCCTTATCCCTAAAACCCCTCACAGGGCCTCAACAGCTTCAATTCGCCCTGGTATCTCATCACTGCTTTCGATGACTTTTTAAATCCAATTACCTGAAATAAATGAGCGTTTTTAACCCCAGAAACTGGACAAGCCAAAGAGTTTACAGGAGGAAAAGTTGTCCCCCTTACCAGGGTTACCCTACCTGCCGAGGCGAGACAACTCGCCTCTCCGACGGTTGTCTCACCCACCTCATGTAAACGGTTGATAAAACTATTTAAAGAAATAAGTAGAAAAATAGCTCGCCCAGGGTAACTCGGGGGAAGGGTTGTCTCGGGTACCCGAGACCATATAAACAGGCCCTTAGTATGACAGTGATGCATGTATCGAATAATGACATTAATGTATAGGGCTGTGCGGAAATCTTTCCGAGAAGAACGCTGGACGCATAGATGTTAGGATAGAGCCACATTTCTAAGGAGAGAAGAGCTTGGAATGTATCATACTCTCGTTCAAGCCAGCAGTTTTCTCTGTCTTTTCTATTTCTGTAATCCGGTAAGAATTTGTTTTAACAGCACTCTACCCTAAAATGATGAAAAAACTGTAGGTGAAAACACATGAAGAAGCGATCGAATGTTCTGCAAAAGCCGCCATTTTGAAAACAAAATAGTGCATTCTGGGATAAATTTCATCGTCTCTGTCGTATGATTCGGCTCTGGCAGTTCCATTTGCATCATTTTTTTTAATCATCCATTTAAATTGCATCTCAGGCAGTTTCCATCACTTATCATTGCCGTCGTCTCTGTCGTAGAGATAGAACTCGATTCTATCGGGACGACCATGTCGCTGCTCTAAGTGTCGTCTTGGATAATTGCATGAATGTTTCCATATGGTCGTCCCAGTCGGTTATGCTGACAACATGGAAACCACAGTCTTTCCGTAAAACTGTGAACACTAGAAATATTTATGGAATGTTATTGTGTTTCAAGTAAATAGCCAATCACGTGCGAGAAAACTAAACCACAAACAGTAACGGTATACGTAATTAGTTTGCATTTTCATCTCGCATCTGATTGGTCGTGAAACAATACACATCTGGTGTTCACGGTTTACGGGAAGGACTGTAAGGCGAATTTTTTTAAGATACTGATACTCAAGAGTTATTTTTTCTTCTTGAGAGAGTAGAAGGCCCAAAATTTTTCAGTAGAGCGAAGAAATCCGAAAATGTGCCCATTAGACTGCAAATGTTACGGGAGATGTTAAATGGGCGCATTTTTTACCACTCTATTGTGTCTCGTTTTACAACACCTGTTTCCGAGACGTCTAAGTCAACAAATAATTCTGTTCAGAAAAGAGGTTTAGCTTCCAAATGTTTGTGCAAATTTTGATGTTGAATAAATCCCCAAGAGCAGAATAAATTGCAATTATTTGTTACGGTGTACAACCAGTGGCGTGCGCGAGGACAGAAGGCAACGAAATTTTTTGAACATGATCATCATGATGCCGTAGTGAAAATAAAATATGGAAAGGAATTCATATCTCGTTATGTTAAGTTTGTGTATTATAATTACAACCTTGTAAGTGAATCATTGAAACTGTACTTGTGGCAAATTGCAATTGGAAGGCCGACTGAAGGCCAATACAGCCTCTAGTTAAAATATTTTGACCTTTAATTTCAGCCAATTTACTTCTCTTGTCCTCATTGCTACTAGATTTGGCGCGCGCTGGAAAAAGCCTTACCACAGGCTTATCTGTGATGAGCCAAAATGAACAACACCCTGGCCAGGCTCGTTTCCCAAACTTCAAATGAAATGAATCTTTCTACAAAACCAAATTATGCCACGCCCCAGGCTTCCCATTCATTTGCAACGGTATTAGAAACTGTACAGCCCTGTTCAAGCAAATCCTTGGTAATCGTCGACAGTTTTTTATTTGGGGGAAATGGGCACCCACACGGCCGGTGACCAAAATTAACAAAATGCTACAATTAACAGAGAAGATGTAGTGCTATAGGTAAAGTTGAGAGCGACATTCAAGGGAGCGGATAAATGTCTGTGCCACAATAATTACTTAAAAATAAAATAGCCATAAAATATAGAATAGCCTGTCCTTAAGAAGGGCACCCCACCCCAAAGGTGCATAGAGAAGCCTATACTGATGAACGGTAAGAAGCTTTCCGCCGATTAAACAAAGCCAAGGCTATGTGTATTTAAATGACTCTTGGTAATCTGAACTCGATATGTGTAGGTGGTCGTACAGGACCGAGAAAATGTACAGTAAGTAAGGATTAGTCATCACGCGTATGTTCAGAAGTTGCTGAAATTTCGCGACGAGGGCAACTTCTGAAAACACAAGTAATTATTAGTCCTTATTTTTACGAGGAAACATGCGATTCCTTGCTTGTCACTAAACGGGGCAAAGTCAATTAGAGAATCCTGCATGCAGTTTATTTTTTTCTGGGAAGGTCGCTTGGTGCAGGTACAAATCAATCAAATGTAACGAACCATGCGATTCAATGAGATTTATTCTCAACCAAAGTCACTGAAAAGTCCTGGCCAAATAACAAAGTTCGATTACCAAAAATGATAATTAAAAATTGATTACCAAAAATGCCCTTGATTAAAAAAAATACCTTCTGTCTCAGCCAATCAGCGTTCAATAATTTGGCCCTTTAGTGGTAAATATACACAGAACATAACTACAATAATTCTCTTAAATTATTTTTAAAATAGCTCCTCGTGAAGGACATCTTTGAGCACGTCAGTCGACTCCTATCCCGTATAGAGAGAGTAATAATTAGTCAATTGTAGTTTTTCTAGAGATCACGGCATCATGACGCAGAAATTCTTTGAGCCAGGTACATTAACGCGAAAGAAATGGTTCACGACTCATTGAGGACAGCGTGAACCTTTCCTGATCTTCCCCTCCTTTATCCTTTTCTTTGTCAGAGAGAATCGACTAACAAAAAACGTATCTTGAACTAAGAGAACAGGAGTTTGTCTCAAAACTCTCTAAAAAGAAAACCAAGTTACTCTGCTAAGATAAAATTTATAAACTATAATAACATCCATCATGACTCTCCCACATCATCGAAGTTCACGAATCTGCCAAGAGAAAAACAAAATGACAAATCTTCGTTGTTATTGTTACACGAATACAGCTACGACCAGTGTATCACCAAAATGATTAAGGCCATGTCCACAATGATGCGTTTTTGTTTGAAAACGCATTGATATGTATGCGTTTTGGCCTCCCGTCCACACTGATACGCTCGAAAACGCTGAGCGTTTTCATCGAAAACGGATCCTTTTGAAAACGCTACGGCATCCGTGTCAGTGTGGACGCAGATCAATCGATGCGTTTTTACACCTATCGAAAACGCATAAAAACAAAAACGCATCAGTGTGGACATGGCCTAATATTGTGCTTAGGGCATTAGCCGTACGCTTGCACATAATACTTCAGGTCTTAAGTGGCACTGTCTCGCACCTCTTCACATATATGGTGACCTTATTTCAAGGCCATCCGCGACTTCTGTTCTTTGAGCCTTAAAAATACATGGTTCAATTCTGTGTTAGCATGCCCTCCTCCCCTCCCCGCCGCCCCCATTCATTTCCAGGGCACACCCCCAGGGGATTTGCAATTTATTTCTTACTTGACGGTCTATTACCCACCGCTCCTCCTGAACCAAAAATACGCCACTTTGTGTACAAAATAGACACAACTATATTTATTTCCGTACAACAACAAACCCAGACGTTTTGTCAAAACGAACGCTATATTTGGCAAAGAAAACTGACGAACACTGTAACCGCACTAGTGGACAGAACATTAATACCACATTAACGGTAAGAAAGTTGAAGTAGAATCCAAGTTTAATTAAAGTGCTTCTCGCACTCAGTTCGAGGGTTCTTAAAAATTCTCAATTGCATGTATCACTCAACAATGTATGAAGAACAGGTTTTATGCGTTCAGTGTATAAAGGAATTTAGTATACACCACATAAGTGAATAGTGCTTTTCGCGCGTTCTGATTGGTTAACTAAAAGGTGGTTAGCAAAGTACAACATGACTTCCCGTTTCGGTTTCCGAAGAGGGATTATTTCAATAAAAGCTAGTTATTCAGCTTGTGTGGTTCATACTAAAACAATTCTTCACGTCAAGGTCGGTGAAAGTGGCGGCTAATTACCTCGCCGCGAATATCCACTACTATTCACCTCCACTGCGGTGAACAACTAGGGAGCTTAAGCATCGACGACGGCGACGGCGACGAAAAAGTCATTTCAAAATGTAACTTCTTGTTTCAGTAGCTGTTCCGCGATTATTGCAATTTGTTTAACTTGGACTGAAATGCTGGCGAACTATCCAGGGGCTAAATTGCAATGAACGGCATCAAAAAAACAGAGGACGGGAAAGAAATGTACCAAAATGTAAACGCACGTGTAAAGCGATTGTTTTTGCTTATTAAACAGATCGTTTTGTGGCGTTCTCGTTGCCGTTGCCGCCGTCCGCGTTGTTTAAGCTCTCTATTGTGAAATAATGCCCTTAATTCGACCAGTCTCAGCGCGCGCAATTTTTTGGAACATTTTATAATGTTTGTCAAAGCTCAATTCATCTTACTTCATTCTTATCAGGCAAACAAGCTCTCAGATATGCATGCTAATTAGTGTGGGTCAACATCAATTCAAAACAAACGCTCTTTTTTATGTTACGTCATTTGGTAATATACAGCTGTACGTGGCAGTGACCAACTCGAAAGTCTTGGCTACAGTGGTCACTGCGTACAATTTGCCTTAACTGTATAGTTCTCGTCTGTAGTTTGTCTGTTGTGTTACTCTGTAGTGTGTAGTAATTTTTACTGCGTGTGCATCAAACTTTGGAAATAATGCAAAACCAAAATCTATAAACAAAATCTGAATTTGTGATGATGCTTTGCTGTTGAGACTTCACTTACTTGTAAAGCTGTTGTCTATGGGTCTTTGAGCCGGGTAGCCTGATTGATCATCAGTAGTTAACACTTGGTAACGACTGTAAAATGGCTGTTTTGCACCGTATAACCATTCCCTGAAAAGGCAAAAGGCACAAGGTAAAGAGAACAGAAAACGAAGTAAACTAGATCTCAGGGAAAAGAATTAAATCTCTCTCCATAACCCTGGTCAAGGGGGGTATGATGGCTCTATTATGAGTGTAAGCCCTCAACAATTTATAACCGTCTTTACATCTTCACAGAATGAGAATCCAGCATTCCTACAGCTATCAATTTGTTCCCGACTCCTCCCTCGAAAGAATTAAAGCTTGATGCGCTGTTTCACCTCATCACAACAAAACCTCTGTGTTTGGCGAAGTAGTCTAAGTGACAGACACTTAGAATGACTGCGATGAGTGTTTTAGCGACCTTCCGCGAATGTTACTCATGCATTACAGACATGGAATAAATACGCTCGAAATCTTCAAATTACCTTGCAAACTTAATCAGAGGCGGTACTAAGAGACAAATGAAACTCAAGAAGACCTGAAAGCAAAGAATAAAAGATAACACGAAGTGAGTGGACTGGATTTCCGAATCAAGACAATGAGAATAGGAGGCAAGAAAGGAACAAACGAAAACGGTAAAATGGAAAACGAAAAAGGAAAGAGAACTGAGGAATAAGATGCAATTTCCAATTCGCTATCGGCCCCCTTATGGATAGCCGAGCAGAGGCACAAAAAATCTAAAACACGAGACGAGTGTGCTTACTGGTCCAACACCTCGCTCAAAGTTCGCGCATGCTTTTTGCGTTTTCCGCCCTGAATGCCTCCCCTGTGTCTTCACCAGTATCTTCTCGTTTTTTCTCCTTGCTCCAGTCTCGTTCCACTGTTGATGGGTTGTGCTCTGGCCTTGCTAAGCAGTTTAAGCTAGATTCTAGAATACCCGGCCACTAAAACCTAGAACTTAAAATCCCTGCAGTCATCTAATTTACATATGGTTTTCGCACAGTGTATTTTTCGTTCTAAAAGCACGAGGCCACAAACACGCTACACCTCACAGTGTATATTCTTCGTTCTAAAAACGCAAGGCCATTCAAGATCCCTCGACTAGGGGAGTATGGGACTGCGGGAGCACTGGTTGTATACTCACTTAGTATTCAAGATTTCTCGACTGCGGGACTGCGGGAGCACTAGTTTATACTCTCTTAGCATTCAATACTTCGACTGCGGGAGTACGGGACAGCAGGAGTACGAGACTGCAGGAACACTAGTTATATACTCCCTTAGTATTCAAGATTTCTTGACTGCAGGACTGAGAGCACTATTTACACTCTTAGCATTCAGGGTTTCGACTGCTGGAGTACAGGAATGCGGGAGCACTAGTTATATACTCACTTTCCATTCAAGATTCCTCGACCGCGGGAGTACGGGACTGCGAGAACACTAGTTTTATACTCACTTACTATTCAAGATTTCTCGACTGCGGGACTGGGAGCACTAGTTTATACTCTCTTTCCATTCAAGATTCCTCGACCGCGGGAGTACGGGACTGCGAGAACACTAGTTTTATACCCACTTAGCATTCAAAATTTCTGGACTGCGGAGTGTGAGACTGCGGAAGCACTAGTTATACACTCGCTGAATTCCATTTAGTTCATGACTGTGGGAGTGAGGGACCAACAGATTTACGCCGTGAAAAAATGGTCGGGTATTCTAGAATTACTCTGCAGCATCAGCATCAGTTACAAAGGTTTTGGGCTCCTCACATGGTTATGTAGATAAGCTGTTATTAATGTCACTAATGTTTGCTCCCTTTATCACCAGGCTCATTTCCATAAACAGTTTATCTGCTAAGAAATATTCTGTGAGTAGCGAACGGGGAATCTGAGCAGCCACAAAATTTAAAGGAAGACTGGATTGGAATTTCCAGAAAAAATGAGGGCAATCCGAAAAAATTAATAATTATAATAATTGCCCACTTTTCTGTGGAAGAAATGTGGGCAATTTCGAGAATAACAAGCTTTTTTTAAAACTAACTGTTGTACGATTTAGCAGTGATTATTGAAGAGTACCACGTTATCAATTAAATTGTACTTAAACCAAAACAAATGAGAGATATCTACTCACCATGACCATCAAAAAGTAAAACACAGGCTTCCATCCACTGTGGGTATTAATTTCAGGAACAAGAAACTAAACAGTGAGTAAACAGAAAATATATTGCAGATGACATAATTTTCAGTGTGAAATTGTGTGGTTTTTCTCAGACCTAATCAAGACAACCAGAAAATAGACTGCAAAACAGCCGAATGAATGCGAGTACTCGTCAAAAGAAATGTGAGGCGAGAGTGAAAACGTAAGGTGAGACTCGCGTGTGACTTCTTTAAATAACAGATGGACGCTGATAGAAAGCGTTTTTTTTGCTCAAATGTGTCAACACTTTTGTATTCAAATTCAATTGTGCGAGCGTGCATTTCTAATGTCTTTAAGAGTTCAAGCGTAGCGAAATGTCTTTCTGAAACAAAATAAATAACGCCTTGAAAATGTTATAAAACAGTTGGTTCATGGGTCAGCTGTGCGTTCATAGAGATATGAAGAACGTAGGAAGTTTGGAGAGCACTCAAGAAGCTCTAACGCATCTTTCGTGCTCTCCAAACTTTTTCGCGTGCTTCATATCTCGATGAACGCACGCTGATCCATGAACCAATTGTTAATTTGGAGAATAAAAAACCCGACTATTTACAGTCTAACCAAATTTCACAAACTGTACCAAACTATTTCATTGCGGTTTTTTCTAACCTGTCCAATAGCAGCTCCAACACTTCCTGTACCATCCACAATTCCTGTTACTGTAGCTAAAGCTTCACTGCTTGCACTTAGAGCACTCTGAAAATCAGCAGATTAAGTTAAAAAGCACACACCTCTCCCTGTACATGACCCCAGTGTTCTCTTTACTGCCTTGTCTTCGACTCTGACCAGGCAGTTGAAACCTCTTGCTTTAATTAGAGGGGTTTTTATGACTACAGATGCAATAAGGTTACAATGCATCAAACGGGAAGGACAAAACTTATAATTGCCTCTGTGGCAATTGGGTTTTATCAAGAGCCAATGGGGAGCAGGGATGGCGCAGTGGTGAGAGCACTCGCCTTCCACCAGTGTGGCCCGGGTTCGATTCCTGGACTCGATGTCATATGTGGGTTGAGTTTGTTGGTTCTCTTCTTCGTTCCAATAAGTTTTTCTCCGGGTACTCCAGTTTTCCCCTCTCAAAATACATGAGCCCCTTGATTTGATTTGTGGCCAAAAACCATGTCTTAAATTACTGTAAGTTCCCAACAGAAACACCCACTACCGATGAATTTGTTAATATTCAACATTAGTACTCCGTTATTGGTTTGTCAAGGTTCCCTTTATTGTGAAAATCCGAAAACCGTGATCACTGGAAATATCATTTATGGAATGTCATTGTGCCTTACGTTAATGGCAATCATGCCTGAGAAAACCAAACCGCCGACAGTGACAGTAATCAGTAGTTTGTGCAGGAGCCCGTGGTTTGCGGTTTCATGTCGGTTGTGATTGGTTGCTGTACAATAAGAAATATCAAAATCAAATCAAGGTGTTCACGGCTTTTGGTTTCGCACATCTTGCTGGTTTAAGCTACCATACCATGGCAATTTTAGATTATAGCAGTTAAAGACTACTTAAAACAGCAAAGTCAAGGATAGAAGACTATGTGCAAAGTGATCATTACGTGAAATCTAAACAATCTGCAGTGACATTATAAATTTTACTATGCACGTGAAGACTCTAACTGGTACTTAGTGAGGTAGGTCTGTGTTTTTCTATTAAACCTAAAACTGAAAAAATAAAACTGGTATTGAAAACAATGTGAAGGTCAGCTAGGGCAGCACAGTGCTGGCAACACAATTCTGGCAGCCTGTGTTTGTCACTCATGGCCCAAAATAACATCAATCAAGTTTCTCACTGTAAAACAAAAACCCTGACTGAAATCTTAGAAAATGAAAATGATTACATGTACTTTGAAACGCCTATAATAAATCAAAAAGTAAGACTATCTAAAGGTCCCGTCTCACAACTCTTCATAATTGATTATGTGGGACGTTAAAGAACCACTAGGGATGTAACGAACCCTGGCTGTGACCACCCCTAATGTCAATCTTCTGATCTGTTCTATTCAGCAAGTGGCTGGTTTAGCGTGATATCCCAAAAAAGGCTTATGGTGTATGAAGTCACACGCATAAACAGCAGTAAGTCAACGTGGGGTTTGCCGAGTGCTGGAACCATGTAGATGTAGATGTAGATGTAGATGTGGAAATAGCCAAAAATCTCCTTATTTTTCCTTTTCTCAAACTTGTACTACTATCGTATTCTTTTCCCCGTGTTTCTTCACTTTTTGTACTCAAGTCCTTAACGTTCTCGGTTTTGAATGTCTTTCCCACTTTACTGATAATTTATCCTTTATCCCTTAATTAATTGTAAGTCTGGCCCGCCTAGATTAGCTTTAGGCCCGGTTCAAACCATAGTGAACTATGTTCAAATGTCGAACTTCACATGTGCTGAATCTAATGCAAATGAGAAAAATCTATTGTTTTCCCTCATTTGCATTAGATTCGGCACGTTTGAACCGGGCCTTAGCTTCCTGTGGGCCAGCTAATTTTTTGTTTTGTAATGTGTGTTAAATAAAGTTGTGTTGTGTTTGTGTTAAAATCTCCTTGTGTTCCATACCTGTCTACCAAGGTCAGCTGATATCGCAGAGCTTATCAAATTGGCTGGACCTCCAATCCAAAATCCTGCATAAAGAATCAGATACAAAAATTAAGCTGCATGCCTAATGTTAATTCCCATGGGCTATCTATGAAAGGCGCCTACTGCTTTTCACTAAAGTTGAAGAAGACTGGGTTTTGGCTTCATTCACTGAAAACTGTACAAAAAGAATGAGAACGATTTATTAGAAACACTGAAGTTAAGCTGAAGTCAATAAGAAAAAAATGAAATAACTTTATCTTGAGAATGAGATGGTGGACGCTGAGAGCAATAAAATGTATTGTTAAATTAAAACTCACACAAAGCATACCATGGCTAGTGAACTAAACCTTTGTGGGGCTGAAATCGCAATCACCTTGATATGAATAAATTCTGAGAGAGAGCTTTGAACATCAGCCCCAGTACCTCATTCCAGTGTAACATTCAGCCAGCAGGTGCTTTTCAAATGCACAACAATATAGAATGTTACATGTACTTACCAGTAACACACATCAAAGCAGCATTCAGGGTGTAACTTCCTCCTGTGTCTGAAGTGGATAGATTTGATAGTTAGAAACAGGCAAATATATTATACTCGAACAAACAAAATCACATGAAGTCACTACAAGAACCAAGATAGACACAACCACTTACAGAAAATGACAGACAATCACACAAAACCGACCAGGCATGATTACAGTGTAGCTAGGCAAGTTCTAAGATCTAATGTGACCATCAGATTGAGCACAAGAAGACTGTACAAATGATACTACGTAATAATTATTGTGAAGTATATATGAAATAATTCATATTTGTACTGCGGATGCAAGTGAAGAGTGATCATCGCAGTAAATTTTCCACTTTAAGCAACTGGAAAGAAGAAGCCTGAAAAAATCAGGGCTTCAACGGGATTCGAACCCGTGACCTCCGCGATACCGGTGCGATGCTCTACCAACTGAGCTATGAAGCCACACATTGGGAGCGAGGTCAATTTATTGCGTTCATATTTTCCCGCACAGTGAAGTGATGTGAAGTATATATGAAATAATTCATATTTGTACTGCGGTTGTAGATGCAAGTGAAGAGTGATCATCGCAGTAAATTTTCCAATTTAAGCAACTGGAAAGAAGAAGCCTGAAAACTGAATCAGGGCTTCAACGGGACCGGTATCGCGGAGGTCACGTATCCCGTTGAAGCCCTGAATTTTCATGCTTCTTCTTTCCAGTTGCTTAAATTGGAAAATTTACTGCGATGATCACTCTTCACTTGCGTAATAATTATTATCAAGAACATGCAAAAAAGATTTGAAACGTCACACATGTGCAAAATCTTGTACATGTACTTGTACTCACATCTTAAGGCTCATAATAAGAGGGCTGTGGCACAAAGGGAGATGCATTCTCGTAGGGACTGGGATATTGGTATAAACGTTTGGCATTAAAATCGTCTTCTCAGACAATCCAAGAGCTAACTGTTGAATCTCCCAGTAGTGACCAATTTTCATTAAAACAATTTTAGCTGAGTAACTTTAAGTATTTGCAGCAATTTAGAAAAAGATAAACCAAGATTATCTGTTTGAATATTTTCAAAAACAAAACTGATTTCTCTTAATATTATTTTAGTGCTCGTCAGAAGATCACATTGTGTGTCACTTACTGCCATAAATGAAAAGCATAGGAACGGAGACCACAAGCATGACCACAACTAAGGGAGTACGCCTTCCCAATAAATCCTGCAAAAAGGCAATAATCAAGACATGACTATTACAGTGTGAATGGAAAACAATCCAACAACAACAACAACAACAACAAAAAACCTGTCACCAGGTTTTAGAACCAGAAAACAGGGAAATCTTTTACCATTAAAAACCTCCAGTACACATTAGACAAACTCAAAATAGTGGAAAGCTGACCAACAGTCAGCCAATAAATGAATGTCCTGGAGCCAAGAATGCAGAGTCTTCATTGGTTGGTTGAGAATGATCCTGTCTTTATTTGTGAAGGTTGTCGCAGGTTTAATAATCCCAGTCAAATCTAAATTGTGGTTTGTGGTAAATTTTTCACTCATTTAAATTTACTTTATGTGTAAGAAATTAGGGAAAACCTCAGCTAAAGGGTACTCAACAATTCATGATTTATAGTAAGAAAAACTGACCTTCAATTTTCAAACTTCATGGGAAATAATAAAAGTCATGCATCAACAAATATGAGAACACCCTTTCCAAACCGTCTAGTTTGTCATTTATATATCTCTGTAACAAGGACATTTAATTTTTGCAATCAAGTATGTCTTTTATTAGAGGTTTGTTATACTCACACTGATAAGTCCTCCTATAATGCCACCTGAAACAAAAGATTGTTCAAAACCATTATCTGATTAATTTGCAGTATGTAATATAGTTTATCATAGACCCTACACATCAATAAAGTTAATATCATCACACATGCATCACTGCTTATGAGAATATTACAACACATTCCAGTTGAACATGACCAACCTATAATTCCTCCAATGTCATAGAATGTTGAAATTTTATCTGCAACTGTGTCCTTCCATCCAAACTCTGAGAAAGATCAGTTTGGTTAAATACATACTTCCTTATTAGATGGCACATTTTGAAGTGCTTATATTGGCTATTTTTTTTATTGGCTTACACATGAACTACAAGTTAAGAGGACAACAAAAACAAAACACATGAGTATAAGATATGCAAATATACACATTAACTTTTGGTTAGAGTGTTAGTTAGCATTAAGCTTACTAAATCTGTGTTTGAACATGTACTTACTGTTGGATAAATAGAAAGGCAGCCAGAAGAAAAAGGAGTAGTTGACCAGTTTTAGACAAGCATAGGACAATGAGTACTGTAATTAAAAAAAGGAAGTTGCATGATAAGCATCTGACTATAGAGCTGGTATTATCACTCCTGGATGGACAGTCACCCCACAGAGCTTTTTTTCACGTATCTCAAAGGTGAAGTTTACGATTTTAAGAGTTTTTTGGATCAGGATTTCTGCACATATTTCATTTTATAAGTAAACTGCTCAAAGTACATCAGAAGAATTCATGGATACTTTGACATTCTTATCAACATCATCACATAAAAATTGCTATTTTCTGCGGTTCGGAGATTAGCAGAAAATTACTGTTTTCACGGTTCACTAACCAAGTGACAGTTACCATGGTAACGAGGCTAGTTCGTCGACAGTTAGGGGCACATGGTTTTGACAGTTTCCATTCTAGTCTGGCGCTGCTCCCGGACAGTCAAATTTTTATATTTTCATTTTTATTACGTACGTTATCTAACGGTTTTCGTTACTTCCGTTGTCGTTGGTCATTTGTTCATGCTTTCGTGTTGTCGAGTAGTTAGCAATCTTACTCCCTCGAGATTGTAATAGAGTCTGGATCTGCTTTCGGGAGGGACCAGGTTTCCCCTCAGGGGTTTTTCCTGGCGGGCGGCAGACTCATTTTCGTATGTTTTTTCGTGTGTAATTTCCGTTTTCCAATAAAGAGGGTCTGACGTACAGCGGCCATCCTAATCGGGTGCAGCGGCCAGCTCCCTAGTTTTCATGTACATTTATTGGTGCAGTGTCGTTTATTTCGGGTGGGGTATAGGGGAAACTAAAAACTTTTTAAGGAGTGATCTTTTCAAGAAATTTGTTAGTGAATGTTTGTATTGGAGCTGTGCACTGTAGAAAATGAATACTGAATTACCATTAATAATTATTATTATCATCAACATCATCATCATCACCACCATGATCATCATTATTAGGTGGCTGTGTCAGAGAAGCAGGTAGTGGCTACACTTGTAACAGGGGAATGTACATGTAGCGATCAAACAACAGCAAAGCAATGAACTACAAGTCATTTGCTTTGACATATTCCTTTCAACAAGTACATATTCCTTTTAACCATGTTGCCTAAATAAGTCTCCTGAATGATGACAGATTTTAGCATGGTCCTTCAATACCCACTCGTTACACATTAGAAATAACACAAAAATTAATGTTCACTACACCCAGGTTCAAATCTTTACATAAAACAGGGAGGCGAGTCTGAACTTAGAGCACACTCTTGGTGAGTTAAGTTGTCTGAGTTGCAACACAAATGCATCCCTACACACAATTTACCTTTCTTAGTTGTGACGATATTTCATGTGCTGTACATGAAGTGAATGTGACAGTATTTCATGTGTTGTATATGAAATGTGTTAAAACAGAGATATAAGCGTGTAAGCCGTTGAAGGTATGTTCAGTTTTTTATTAAAGTATGTTAGTGTGTTGAGTTTTACTTCGTCGTCCTCATCGTTTTACGCCCAGCATTTCCCGACAATGATACATCTAACAGTTTTTCTCTCAATGTTTACTCATATATCTATGTACTGAAAGAAACTTGTAAATGGATATAGCCTTACCGGAATAACTCCAGGTAGAAACACAGCTTGACAAAAGGAGACAGCCTTCTTGTGGTGTGGCTTCAGTGAGGGATATGATGCAGATGCCATGGTTGACTGCAGAAATTATCATAAAAGCAAATCACATGTGAAGAGCACTAAACATAAAAAAAGTCTTTTTTATGGTTCGTTATGGTGAACAATAGTCAATAACGTAAAGAAAAGGCACTTTAATACTTTTTACACTTAAAGGCTTGTGTGTTTACAAGTGACTCATGGGATATTTCATGGTATGCCACTTGAGAACATTCTGAACATTGCATAACTACATGTAGTACTACACATTCCCATTGGGGCACCATGTATGTCAATGGTATCCACTGTGAAAATGTACTGCCAATGCATCTGTCTATGAATTTAAAAGGTTTTTATTTTTAATCTGTGTGTGCTGGTGCAGCCTTTGCATGTATCCACTGAATCATTCTTCAGGGCTATCCTAGCCAAAGGGTAGTAACAGGGGAGACGGCCCCAACAAGGTCTATTTCAGGAGAAAAGCAAGATTCTCCTGGGAATCTGGAGATTTTGCCAGGAATCAGGAGACTTCCATATTTACAGGAGAACATAAATTTAAACATGGTGTTGCTCAAACAATGTTTGTTGGAGTTGTCACCTTCCTGTGGGTAGTAAGCAAGGGCATTTTCAAGTCATATCAAGTGCTACATGTTGTGTTACATGGCAAAAATATTATTTTGATGTTTTAAGTATGTATTAAATTCAACCTCTGGCATGTAATTTTTCAAGCAGTTTATGTCAACATCTAGATTTTATAGTATGATACTCACTGTATATAGGTCATCTGGAGGCTTATTAGCAAAAGACTCCTGCTCCACTGCTGAATGATCACTGAAAACTGGACAAGGATTATTCCATCAACCAAATGTCCAAAGTTATTTGAGTTTGTATTGGTTTTGCTTTAATTCATTCCGACATTGGTTGGCAAAGTTCACACCCCTTTCTCAACTAATGAGAAGTACTTAGAAACGAAAACCAATTGGTACTGTGAACACACATTTTTGCACCCTTGCAGCTGGCTGTAATTGT